>CM055831.1:16479976-17137820 GCA_029582265.1 Zoroaster sp. YZ-2022 | reverse complement strand
ATGCAATACATCTTTAATTGTTTTATTCGGTTGAATATAAAACAAAAATACTAGTCATGGTCGCCATAAACAAAAATTACCAACCTAGTTACAACATAAATTCACAAAATACCCTTTAGAGCACACACATAATGAGAGAATAAGATATTTGTATACAAAAAGGTTATAATTGTTTCTGTATCTGAATAAATAAATAAACAAAAAAACGAATAATGCAAAACAAACAAATAGCTTCTTGATAATGGAAATTCAAATTAGAAAAACAAAATTTTAGAAAATGTGTTTTAGAAAAAGGCGAGTATCGAATTCGTTCGGCGGTCTCGAACCCCAGCTTAACACTGGAGCGGCGAGATAACTAGCTTTAGTCTCTTGTTCTGTCCCACCGAACTGCGGCTCACCTTGGACGCATCGCAGGGAAATGACGTATTAATACATTAATTTGTGTGGTTGTGCAATCGTAAGAATACGCTTGTTATTTCGTCATAGCGCCACCAGTCGACGGTATATGTCCATTGATGACAGCAGCACAGAGCTAGAGACGGTTCGCTGGATGACTCTTTTTTATGATTATGGGTAGAAAAAAAGACATGGCATTTGGGAGCGTACGTTCATTTCAACCATCGAGTTGTCACGAAATATAGCATACAATAAACCCGTGAAATCTTCCGCACAATAGGTGCTCACGTTTTTGAGAAAACGAAAGACTTCAACATGTATTTTAAAGTAATAATAATAATGGACACTTATACTGCGCCGGTATCCGCGAAGTTTGGCG
This sequence comes from Zoroaster sp. YZ-2022, assembly GCA_029582265.1. NCBI lineage: Eukaryota > Metazoa > Echinodermata > Asteroidea > Forcipulatida > Zoroasteridae > Zoroaster > Zoroaster sp. YZ-2022. The sequence goes on along the minus strand of CM055831.1, from coordinate 17,137,045 downwards.
CTCATAGCGCATGAACATTATTACCCCTGTCATCGGGCCAGTTATATCATTCCTAGAAACCATCTCAACTCCCTGGGAAGTATGCAGCCCATGCAGCCAAATATGTAGCGCAACGAGCTTAATCAAACATAATTACCATCTCTGCCCTCACAGGTCCCATTTATACTCCTGGGTGAAGAGAAGCAATTATAGTTAAGTGTCTTGCTCAGAGCCACAAGCACCATGGTCACGGCCAGGTTTCGAACCCACATTCTGACGGCTCTGCCATCAGAACACAAGTCCGATACACTCAACCGCTCGACCATGGCACCCCATATATGTTGTTTACGTCAATTTTCTTTTAGCATAACAAGTTTAGCATAACAATTTCATTTCCCCCCCTGTAAGATGAAAGCTCTTTAGACGAAATAACTTGTGAGGAGGATTGATACGTATACCAACGTAACACCAAGTCAGGAGGATTGATACGTATACCAACGTAACACCAAGTCAGGAGGATTGATACGTATACCAACGTAACACCAAGTCAGGAGGATTGATACGTATACCAACGTAACACCAAGTCAGGAGGATTGGATACGTATACCAACGTAACACCAAGTCAGGAGGATTGATACGTATACCAACGTAACACCAAGTCAGGAGGATTGATACGTATACCAACGTAACACCAAGTCAGGAGGATTGATACGTATACCAACGTAACACCAAGTCAGGAGGATTGATACGTATACCAACGTAACACCAAGTCAGGAGGATTGATACGTATACCAACGTAACACCAAGTCAGGAGGATTGATACGTATACCAACGTAACACCAAGTCAGGAGGATTGATACGATATACCAACGTAACACCAAGTCATCAGGAGGATTGATACGTATACCAACGTAACACCAAGTCAGGAGGATTGATACGTATACCAACGTAACACCAAGCTTCTGCAAGTTAATAAGTTAATATGATAATCTGGTAATTACCTCCCCTTTATTAAAGGTCCTATGATTTATAATTTTTTTCCATTGTAAACTATAAAATATGCACACATTAACCTATAAATGCAATTTTAAAAAAATGTATTGGAGATTTACATCGCAAAAAAATAAAAAATAAAAATTTGGGATGAACCCGCGCCCCTAAAAGGGGACAAATTTGTGACGTAGACCTAGGAACATGCTGTTTGTTGGCGCGCGTCGATCGATACATATGAATGATACAACATGCAAACTTATGTAACTGTTTTTGTTGTTATGCCGCCAAGGTGTATTGTTGCTGATTACAGCAACACTTCTAAAGAATGGTGTCAGTCTGCGCAGATTCCCATCAGATCCAAAATATCAACGAATTTGTTTGGACGGCTGCAGTGAAGCATACCAGAGCATAATGGTCAGGAATGTGCATTGTCAATGTCCTTTGTCATTCGGTGACTAGGTCTACGTCACGAAAGGAGATATCAAAAGGGACAACACATTTTGGGGACAAATTAAATTGTTATAACTCATGACAAACTTATAAAAATAGTAAGTATTATGTTTTATTAATACAAAAACACCATATATACATAACAGCAAAAGAAACGTCACCCCATAAATTTGGTTAAGTACCGGTAATTATATTATTAAACATAATAAATATACAATGTTGTGGGATGGTTGGCTGCCAGGTTAACCAAATTTGCCACATTGTGTTCGTGTTACACTCCATACTCATAAATTCTTCATTAAACAAATTATATTAATTATAAAATGAAAATAATAAATATTTTTAGGGGTGACGTTTCTTTTGCTGTTATGTATATTAAGCCCCAAAAATGTAGTGTGAAAAATTACCATTTCATAGGACCTTTAAAAGACAGAGACGGTAATCGAGATAAGACCTGAAACACAATCCAAAAAGTATACACAAAATTTAGGATTACGAATGGACCCCTTATGTCTAAATAATTATAACGCCCCATAGGTATATTAAACACGGAAACAGGTCTCCATGAACTACCGTGAATCTCATAGAGGGAGGCTCGATCCACTCGCTTATGCGAACTTGAATATGGTGAAGCGAATGATCTAGCCTATATTACACGGCATTGTCAGATCCACCAGGGGGGCGGGGCATGTGCCTCCCCTTTTATCGCCTTGCCTGTACATTTACCATACATTTGTTTTGTGCCTCCTTTTTTGACAGTGTTGCCCCATTTTGTTCCCTTGTGTGTCCCCCCCTTTTTTTGAGGCCCTGGGTCCGCCCCTGTTATATACACGGGTCGAATCTAGCAAGGACGTACTCATGTAAATCATCAACATTTCAGTCACAGGAATTTGTGCAGGTTTTAAATGTTTTCAACACATTGCCGTTCCTGTCCAAACACCAACACCCCTTTTTTTTATTTCTACAAAGTGTGTTTAGTACTTTAGTATATAGACTGTGGAGTTGTTTTACTATGCAAACAAATAATGGCCTACCAGAGCACAACATGACGGTAACGACTCCCCCAACCTTCGGCCGATAGACCACCGCCACCGACCGTCGCGACGGGAGTAACGGGTAAAGTTCACCTGATAAAACGGTGTTCATTTGTCATGTTGATGTTGACGTCTCCGGTGTTGAGAACGCCTGCTTCGGTCATCAATTACATCCAATTTACACTGGGTATAAAACTATAGTATTTTTCCCCGATGAACTTAAGGTTGATGGGTAGTCTTGGGTCGAGACGTCCGAGCGCATTTCATTATTCACGACAAAGAAGACTGAAATACACCTGAACGAACTAAGTAGTGTGCGCAGTGCAGCGTGGCCGTCGAATGCATTATCACAGACGTCTTGGCCCCCAGACTAGCTTTATGCCATAAATGTATCCAAATACTCACTGCATACACTAATAATAATAATAATAATAATGTGTGGACTTATATAGCGCACGTATCCACCAACTGAGTGGTGCTCAAGGCGCATTATATCATTACCCCTGCTCACAAGGCTCATAAGGCTCATAAATCATTCCTGAAACCATCTCAGCTCCCTGGGGAGTATACAGCTCAATTGCTGCCATTACAGCGCATATAGGGCTAATCAACCAACTCTGCCCTCACAGATACCCATTTAACCCCTGGGTGGAGAGAAGCAATTATGGTTAAGTGTCTTGCTCAAGGACACAAGTGTCACTGCCGGGATTCGAACCCACATTCTGCTGCTAACACCAGAACTTGAGTCCCGGTAAGCTAGACCGCTCGGCCACGACACTCCAACGAACTAAGTAAGTGTGCTCAGTGCGGCGTGGCCGTCGAATGCATTATCACAGACGTCTTGGCCCCCAGACTAGCTTTATGCCATAAATGTATCCAAATACTTACTGCATACACTGTGCAACTTTCCCATTTTTCTCACAGTAATTGAGATAGTTGCACATTTATTAACAGCAGCGGATCCAGGGAGAAATGCAGGCATCGGCATATTGATTATAAATCAATGTATACAAAATTGAAAACACGTGCCAACAAAACACACCAGATAACTTGGATCGGCTCCAATTTCACCACATGTTGTTTCCATTCTTAATCCCCATAAAATATTAATATATTAATTTACTAAAATTGTAATGGAGGTTTACAGCCAAAGTGTCCGAACATTTTCAAATAAATTATGTCTACTCAAATCTCATTGCTTATTCGAAAACAACATTTTTTTTAGAGAAAGTACAAAATCGGGTTATTACTTTATTACAAAATTTCCGACAAATTATCCGAAAAGTTTGGTTTGAAGTTGATAACAGTATTCATCTTGTGCAATGATTATGTCTGAGTTGTGTTTACTTCAGAGACAACAGTGACTCAAAGAGAGTAAGCATATACTCATAGAAGCAGTTTTGCCAACATTACCAATGTTGTGCCTTCCCTATAAGGTATTGTAGGGATTTCCTGGTTAAGAGTATGAATATAATTTAGGATTTCTGCAACAATCTTCAAAAATCAATTTCAATTATTCAATAAAATTATCAGAAGGTACCCTACGTTTTAATGTGTGACCCACGAACAAAATGTATGATCAAACACAAAAGTATATACTTGATTTAGGCAATTTATTATAAATTAAGTCACTTCTAAACCGGTGATTAATAAAACCCTTTAAATTACAATGTTACAGTGTTCAGTTTAGTTCAAGCGAAACGAATGCTCCACATGTGATAAAGTGATAACGCTCATGGGATGATGAAAGTAGTGTTTTTACAGTCCGTCGATCCGTGTATGCTGCGACGTGGTGATGTCATACGATGAAAATACAAAATGGCGGTGCTACGCTCACACGATGAAATCACACAAAATATCGGTGCTCAGCTCACACGATGCAAAACACATGGGTGCAGAAAACGCAACTGGTCGTTTAACTCCCTGGTGAAATCTGAATAGACAAATGACTAAAGTCACACCAAACGACCTGCTCACTGGCTCAGTTAAAATGTCGGTTGATCTGGTCGACGCTATTAAAGCATTATATTTCTAACATTATCTTTCTCATAGCTAGCTGGTTGTGTGTGTTCCATTTTCACAATCTTGAGTTTCATTTCATCCGACCATCACATCATATCAGTACATCGTGCTAAAGTAATACACGTACGTACGATCACGAGAGCCAGCAAAGAAAACAACATGGCCCCAAAAGGAATACTAATTCGGGCTATGATTGGCTAAGAACTGTGGTACTAATGAATATGTTAATTAAAGAAAACTTATTGGTTAAGTAATTGAATATACACTACATATTCATCAAAACAAGGCAAGTTTCTGGGTTGATTGAAAGAAACATCTAAATGCTTGAATTTAACACGGTAAAAAAAACTCTTAGCCAAGATGATATAACAACTATGATTAAATATCAAATAACAAATAATTATTTTTGTGACTGGTTACTACAGTATAATTGATTCAAAGAGAGTAATCATACTCACAGAAACAGTTTTGCCAACATGACCAATGTTGTACCTTCCCTATAAGGTATATCTTGATTCAAAGAGAGTAATCATACTCACAGAAACAGTTTTGCCAACATGACCAATGTTGTACCTTCCCTATAAGGTATATCTTGATTCAAAGAGAGTAATCATACTCACAGAAACAGTTTTGCCAACATGACCAATGTTGTGCCTTCCCTATAAGGTATATCTTGATTCAAAGAGAGTAATCATACTCACAGAAACAGTTTTGCCAACATGACCAATGTTGTGCCTTCCCTATAAGGTATATCTTGATTCAAAGAGAGTAATCATACTCACAGAAACAGTTTTGCCAACATGACCAATGTTGTGCCTTCCCTTCAATGTATATCTTGATTCAAAGAGAGTAAGCATACTCATAGAAGCAGTTTTGCCAACATTACCAATGTTGTGCCTTCCCTATAAGGTATATCTTGATTCAAAGAGAGTAAGCATACTCATAGAAACAGTTTGGCCAACATTACCAATGCTGTACCTTCCCTTCAATGTATATCTTGATTCAAAGAGAGTAAGCACGTGCACTCATAGTTGTACCAATGTTGTACCGAAAGACAGTGACTGGTTTTAAAAATTACGTCGAGTATACACTCTTAAAACTAAAGTGGTCGGCGAGTGACAACACGTTATAAAGTTAAATTCAACTTGAAGTTGAAAGTGTTGACTTAACACTTAACAAGTTAAGTCTAACTTGATCAATGTTAATTCAGCAATTTTTAAAGTTAAATCCAACTTTATGAAGAATTGTCACTAACCGAACTCTGTAAAATGTTGATTCAACACTTTTATTTCTATAGTATAGTAAGAAACGCTGCTTCACTTTGAAATAGATAAAACAGTCTAGATTGATCCCTTGATGTGCTGTTTATAATCTTATATAAATTAATAATTAGTAATGTGAAGAAAATATCACGAGGGGCGCATTATTACGATAACTGTGACTTGACTTGAAATATTAAATGATGGTCACTTAGTGAGGTTTAGCCTTTTAACGTAAACGATGGATGACGGCGGATCAACCAGCCCTTGGGCCCAAACACGGGCAATATATCTTATGATCAAACAATACATTGAAACTTATCAGTAACGGTCGGTTTGTCAAGCCATTAAAGCTACACTAATATCCAAGTATATTTTACCTGCATCAGATCCGATACTGTTGATATCTGTCAGACAGCCGAGCTTAGCTTGTGAGCTGCAGGTGTTTTTAAGGACGTGAACCTTTGAGCTGTAAACAGGTAATTAATAAGAGGGGAGGAAGGTCAACAATTACGCAGAGCAATTTGTTTCATTTTTTATTCCCTTTTGAATGATCTATTTATAGTTATTCGTTTGATGAATTGGATATACTTTTCAAAAGCCCCTATATAGACACTCTCGAAAAGCAAAAAAAAAATATATATATATATATCACAAATTTTGCGCCAATCTTACTTGGTGTAGGCCTATAGGCCTATACAATTGATGATGGTAGCCTATTGACCATTTTAGGAAAATTACTCGCGCATAAATGTTAACAACCATAAGATGACACTTTCACAGGTTGGTTGTTTAATGTATATCTTGATTCAACGTGAGCATACTCATAGAAGCAGTTTTGCCAACATTACCAATGTTGTACCTTGTATGTATATCTTGATTCAAAGAGAGTAAGCATACTCATAGAAGCAGTTTTGCCAACATTACCAATGTTGTATACCTTCCTTTCAATGTATATCCTGATTCAAAGAGAGTAAGCATACTCATAGAAGCAGTTTTGCCAACATGACCAATGTTGTACCTTCCCTTTAATGTATATCTTGATTCAAAGAGAGTATAAGCATACTTATAGAAGCAGGTTTGCCAATATTGCCAATGCTGTACCTTCCCTTCAATGTATCTTGATTCAAAGAGAGTAAGCATACTCATAGAAGCAGTTTTGCTAACATGACCAATGTTGTACCTTCCCTTTAATGTATATCTTGATTCAAAGAGAGTAAACATACTCATAGTCATAGAAGCATTTTTGCCAACATGACCAATGTTGTACCTTCCCTTCAATGTATATCTTGATTCAAAGAGAGTATAAGCATACTTATGGAAGCAGGTTTGTCAATATTGCCAATGCTGTACCTTCCCTTCAATGTATCTTGATTCAAAGAGAGTAAGCATACTCACAGAAGCAGTTTTGCTAACATGACCAATGTTGTACCTTCCCTTCAATGTATATCTTGATTCAAAGAGAGTAAACATACTCTGTCATAGAAGCATTTTTGCCAACATGACCAATGTTGTACCTTCCCTTCAATGTATATCTTGATTCAAAGAGAGTATAAGCATACTTATAGAAGCAGGTTTGCCAATATTGCCAATGCTGTACCTTCCCTTCAATGTATCTTGATTCAAAGAGAGTAAGCATACTCACAGAAGCAGTTTTGCTAACATGACCAATGTTGTACCTTCCCTTTAATGTATATCTTGATTCAAAGAGAGTAAACATAGGCCTACTCATACTCATAGTCATAGAAGCATTTTTGCCAACATGACCAATGTTGTACCTTTCCTTCAATGTATATCTTGATTCAAAGAGAGTATAAGCATACTTATGGAAGCAGGTTTGTCAATATTGCCAATGCTGTACCTTCCCTTCAATGTATCTTGATTCAAAGAGAGTAAGCATACTCACAGAAGCAGTTTTGCTAACATGACCAATGTTGTACCTTCCCTTCAATGTATATCTTGATTCAAAGAGAGTAAGCATACTCTGTCATAGAAGCATTTTTGCCAACATGACCAATGTTGTACCTTCCCTTCAGCATACTCGTCTAGAAGCCGTTTTTCCAACATTTACCAGTATTGTACATTCCCTTCATGTTACTGCTTTGAAGCATTGGTAGAATCAACACAGAACCAAAACAAAAATGAAATCTCGTGAAGTTAAGAGAATAATCCCGTTTACATTCATTTTATGTATATAAAGCAAAGTTACATCAACAAGACATTACGCAAACTTATTTACACAATAATGTTGTTTTACCTGTTATCACTTATATAAGCTAGTTCTCTGACTTAGTTACGTATTTGTTTGTCTTAATAGTATACTTGTAGGCACTAGGGCACTGCGTAATCCGTGAACAAACCCCCAACAACAACAACAACAACAACAAAACAGGTCCTATACTATCATTGGTCTTCAAACCTATTGAATACTTTCCAGTTGAACTGCATGTATCTATACGGACTGGACCTTCAGAAATACAGAAATACACAATCTGCTTTATCACTACAAAATATTTTGCAGACCTATTAAGGGGCGGATCAGGGATGAATGAAAGGGGGAGGAGGTACGCGGGAAAAGGGGGAACACTATCATAGAAAATGGCACACATAAAACCGTTTACATGCAACCATGGCGGATCTCTATGGAGGGGGGAATTGGGGAATTGTCACCTCTTTTTTGGTTATCTGATGTGCACCTCTCCTTTTCCGCGTGTCCCTCTAGTGTTTGTCACCCTGCATTCACCCCTGACATGCATGGTGGTGAAGGGTGATGAAGGGATACTTTCCCCATTGCCCAATGGCGTAGCCAGGATTTCCAGAATGCATGGGCGGATCCAGAATATTTTTTAGGGGGGCTGAGAATCAAGAACGATTTTTCAGTACTACAAAAATTACAATGAAATACTCAAAGGGAGAGGAAAACAAAGCACAGTGAGGGGGAAATGAAGGGAAACATGAGGGGGAATACCTTACCGTTTGTATCTGATTCTGTTCTTTTTTTAATTTTTTTAAAACGATTTTAGGGGGGCTACAGCCCCCTTAGCCCCCCCCCCCTGGATCCGTCAATGGAATGGGGGGAGGGGGCAATTTATTGGAAGTAAATCTACCGACACAAAACTCAAAATACAGAAGTTCAGAAATACCAACAAGTTTTTGAATTTACCGACATACACTATTTTGCCAACAAGTGGGGTCGCCCCTGCCCCACTGGCTACGCCATTCCTTTGCCCACACCCCACCCCGTTCTCTCCGATTCACCCATTTGCCTATATGAACTCCGTTGGAGTTCCAGTGTTTAATGTTATACGGCTGCCGTTATCTGTTTATAGTATTTTATTATCGACCATGTCATCTTCGTTTTTGACAGTAAGCATATCGCGTTATCACTGCGAGCCGAGTCCAAAGTGTAAGTTTACCTATTAAATGCTGGAATAAGACAATCTGTTACGCAGCCCGAGTTTTCCCACGGAGGCCCGCCCAACCGGATTGTTGTGAACTGACGGCCCACAAAAACTGTTTTAAAGGGACAGTATCGTCACGATCAGAGCAGACTTTCAACAGGGCATGTATGAATCGGTGTCCTAGTTTAAGATGAACACAGTGACTGAAAATGACTGGCTCATTTATGCAGCAGCAAAGGTGATATGACCTAGTTTAAGGGGCCGGGGGTGTTATTCATTCACTGAGTTAATCTAAAGCTAGCACGCCGATTCCATGCCCTGTTGATCGTGACGATATTGTCCCTTTATAGGCAGCTGGGTGGTCTCCTTTTACCTGAACCCAAATGAGAATGTTATCCACAATACTCAAGAAACATTCAGATAACCAGAAACCAATTTCCAGCTCATTTCATCGTGCCAAGAACGAGAAACTATAGCGAAAAATGCAGTAAGATTCTTAAAAATAGAAAATGGTTCACGGTCATAATCCATTTCCAAATTTGTAGTACATTTCTAATTGTCAGCATGTCCCACCAGAGTGTAAGCCAGGACTTGGGAACAGGGCGTCCAAATTTGTTATTCCCTGAAAAACAGGGTGTCCAAATTGTTCAGCCTGCTATACTTCCTCGTGTGTATTACAAAATAATAAAACAGGGTGTTCATTTAGCAAACAGCATGGGCGGATCCAGAACATTTTTAGGGGGGGGGGCTGAGAATCAAAAACAATTATTTTTCAGTACTACAAAAATTACAATGAAATAATCAAAGGGAGAGAAAAACAAAGCACACTGTGGGAATGGGAGTGCGTTCTCCCCTCCCCTCCCCCTCCCCCTCTCTCTCTTTTTCTCTCCCTTTAATTTTTTTTAAACGATTTTAGGGGGGGCTACAGCCCCCTTAGCCCCCCCCCCCCCCTTGGATCCGCCAATGAACAGGGCATCCAAAAGACACCCAAAGGTATTGCTGGCTAATACTACGTGTCCTACTATATAAAGACGGAGTAATCAATCAGATATATTTGGTGTAATTACCAACTTTATATGAAGTAAGTTTCTTGATTATTATTAATTATACTTTCGTAATCACAATCAACGGGGCATAGAATCAGAGTGCTAGTTTTTGATTAACTCAGTGATTGAAAATAATAACCCCTTAGATAAATAAGGTCATATCACCGTTGCTGCTGCATAAATGAGCCAGTCATTTTCAGTCACTGTGTTCATCTTAAACTAAGGACACCGATTCCATGCCCTGTTGAAAGTCTGATCTGATCGTGACGATATTGCCCCTTTAAATGAACATAACCAAATGAAAGTTTGCTTTCAACCCGCTGTCATTATTGTCAAGTTCCTAATGTGCGACAGTAAAGATCCCTGCGTTGGGAAGTTCACCATCCATAGGCACCAGTCTAGTTGGACAGACACAACACTCATGTATTTGTTTGTACATGTAAAAACCCACGATCAGAACCGAAGCTTTCATGACTTGTTTTATTTTTTAACAGGCCTATATTTTCCCCCGTGACCCTAACATTTGCAGTCATATCGACATGTTATCGACCATGTAAATTACCTCTAAGCGTCTAGTACCTGAAGTGTTTGCTTAAAAAATTCGAGTTATTCACAACGGCTTGCAAGTCGTGTTTACACTGTCAAATTGCTGATTGTTAGTGGGAGGCATAAAGGAAATATACGGTGCTGTTACTCGAAGAGAAAAGATATATAGCTGGGTATGTTTGATTATTATCATCAAATGTCAACTGTTGGGTTAAGCAAAACGGGGATAATTGCTTAAATGGTTAACAAAAATGTATGAATAATAGCGATGAAAGAAAAACAACAAGACATAATGTTTACATGCCTTTATTAAGGCGATACAGGCATTGATTCGTTTTGGGCTTTTGGGAGAGTGGGGGAGGGCGAGCGCTCTTCCCCCTGGGGAAAATCTTAATGTCATGAAAACAAGGCATTTGGACTTCCCGAAAGGGGATTGTCGGAGGGACGGGAGTTAGATAGATTGCAGGAATAAGAAATTGCAGTTATGAAATAGGAATCAGCGGCGTAACGTCGGGGTTGATTCAGTATAGGGGTGGCTCTCCTGTTTTTTTCATTGATTTTGTTTTAACTCTGAGCGGGGGATCCCGAGGGGGGAGGGGACAGGCGTCGGATGGGGTGACTGACCAGTGAACGATTTCGCGCGTAATTCACAATTTGCTATTCCGGATTAGGATATATACACACACGCACACACTATGTATGCATCAATAGTTTGCTTCGCAGTGATTTTTGAACGAAATCGTTTCCCGCCTGGGTGGGGGTTGGGGTTTGGGTGAAGGGACACGTTCCCTCCATAGTTACGCCACCGGGGAGAACAAATTTTTTAGGTTTGAGCATTGGGAATGTATGTAGGCCTAAAGACAAAAAAAGGGTGGAGCCCGCAGAAGAAGACGCTTTTATGTGATCGTCGCTCGTAATTCACAAGTTCTCTGATCTGGAACAACCCGTGTACTCGATAATTTAACCATTTCCTCATTGAGCATTGCTTACATGTTCAACACGTGCCTCGTGCGTGAAACTGGAACTTTAAACTTGACACTGTAGTCTGACAATTGTAGCTGAGCCAACTACGAGATAAAACAATCATTAGAGTAAAAACAAAACAAACATGGCACAGTTCCAATAATAGTGGACTATTCATCCATTCATTCCGGTTGTCATCACTGACAGTTTGGTTTGGTACCCGCTTACATCGAATGATGTTACGATCTCGGGTACCAGATGAGGTCAATGGTCGTATGTGAATTACTAAGGCAGTTATTCTGTTCAATGTACCCTTCTGACTTAAATTCCCTCGTTTTTATTTGATAGCTACAAACTGTTGTTATCATAATTAGGCTATGTTTATTTAAAAGTCATTGTACACCGCGAATAATCTAACTATTCAACGCTACTGGTGCTATTTTTGTTGCCCTAAATGGTGGGCCTTGAGTTCGGAGAATGATAGATCGTAAATTAGTTATTCATTACCAGAGTGCACCCCACTATAAAATAAACTCCCATAGTAAACAGTGATAAACACAATATATTCAAAAATTATTTTAAAATACTTATTTAAAAGTCCCACATTTTTTAAAACCGAAAGAAAAAACATTGATCGATATATAACCTTTTATTTTCTTCTCTATTTACTGTCTAAAGTGCAGGTTTCCAGGAAGTTATCCTCATCCCAATGAAAACCACCCTCTACAGTAGAGAAAACGTCCACACTGAAATACAGCCATTTTGGAAAAAGGCCTTACGCTTGAAATCAAATTAGGACCACTTTTTCATCAGGGCCTAGTGTATCCAAAATACTCAAAGTTGGAAGTCAAGGACCCCCAGGTTATGATATTGGGCCATTTTTACACAATCCATCAAATGTATGGGCCTCAAATCTTTGTTTTTCAGAAAAAATTGAGGACATACACTTTATGATAAACAGCTTGGCGCATGAATTCCTCACTATTTAGTGGGGTGCACCCTATACCATCGTACAAAAAAAAACGTGTGAAGCTTAAAACTATATCATCTTTGCTTCGGCCATGTGTTAAAACATGATATGTTCAAAATCAGTTAATTTACGTTACCGACAAATCACGTTTTACCTACTCGGTTTTCTTCAGAGAGGGTCATACATTATTCTTCAAAGAGGGCGTCCTTCCACGTGTCTTAACCGATTCGCTCTTGACAGCACTGCTGCTGGCCCATTCAAAGACCGGTATAAATAGCCTGTTATGAGCGAAAACACTCTCACAAGATCATGTGACGGAAGCCGCAGCGAACCATCATGACAGATGATCATAATAATGGTGTTTTAATAAATTAAATGATTATGATTGCCACACCACATTAATCTATGTTTTGAATCGAGACATTTTAAGAGCAATTCATTTGGCAGAAGCAATCTGAAAACTATAATTTAAAAATAACATCGAGATTGGACACCGTAATCTCCAATGAGTTGCAATGACGTGTAAGTCTTGAGGAATATTGTCAAATGACAGCTCTTACAAAATTCAACATGGCAACTAACACTTTGGGGTAAGGGTTTTTGTACTGAGCAAACGTGTTCCAATCACCACGTATATCGACATCAATTCAAAACAGACGCCAAAACAGACGCCATGCTGCAAACCCGGAAGTATTTTGAGGGAAACTCATGAGAAAATTCACCAGAAATTGTAAACAACAACAGAAGGAAATATCATTAGCGGTATTACAACGCGATATGTATTCTGTCTCCGTATCACGGCACGCCCCCATGCCGTGTCATCTGCGCGTTTCTCATGGGAGCACGCAGCGCCCGAAATGCCCGGCTAATTGACTGTGTTATCGCGATAGCTCGGCTACAGATGGTCGCGGAGATAAAATTCACTTATTTCGGTAATGATAATATTTATCATTCGCTTGATAATTTATCCATTAGGTGTAGGCCTTCATCTCCATAAAAAAATCATTTGGCATTACAATGTTGATGTTGTTCTATGTTATACAATGTATACTGTTGTCTGCTGAAATATTATTGTGTTGGTCCAACACCTGATGATGTTGTGTAGTCAGGTTTGCACAGTTCCGATCCAATTATTTTGGAGATTAAAAATCAATGCCATTGTTTTCCCTGCTTTATGCCGAGTGGTAGTATTAATTCTTGGGTAGTAACCGTAAGAAAAAAATGCGCTAAATAGAAATATCAATCCGAACTTCAATCGAGACAGAAAGAAATAGGCCTATTAAGGCTCACAATATAACACAAACACACTACTATTCGGTTTTGGGTTTTTGTTTTGTAATTCTTACACAGTGCGATGTGGTGAAATCTGTGAGGTGGTCAGTAAAATCAACCTGGTGGACCACCTCACAGTTGAATGGAAACAATGATCAAGACCAAACAAAATAAATGCAAAATGTAGAGCTGTGCAGACTTGCAGACTGCAAATCTGCATATTAAAAAAAAAAAAAAACTTTTTTTTTTCATTTGCCAACAAGCACGGGATCTACACTCACTGGCCATAAGTATTGCAACATCCCCAAAGTTCAGTTTGGAGCACTGCGTTACAATAATTTATTTTATTTTATTTACACTACTTAAGACTTCTTGAAAGTGCCTGTGTTTTGAAGTCAATGTTCTTTTTTACTGTTCTTGCTCGGAAATTATGTAATACACGATCGATGAAATCGGATTAAATGATCATCTCACCCGTGTTACTTGGTAAAGTGCTATTTTGAGCATGTTGCAATACTTTTGGCCAGTGAGTGTATTTGGCACATGCCTATTTAAACCACCCTGGATCCTCCAAATTATCAATCAATCAATCAATCAATCAATCAATCAATCAATCAATCAATCAATCAATCAATCAATCAATCAATCAATAAAGAAAGAAATAATAAATAAATAATAAACAAATAAATATATCAATAAATAAATAAATAAATAAATAAACAAATAAATAAATAACGAGCATCATTAAGAAAATTGCTTGCTTATATACTCGTCTACATAAGAACTCCAATAGCAAAATGACAGGGGGAAAAGGGTGTACTTTGTAAGGCATGCAGTCACCATAAAATATCATGATTTTTATGTTTTGTTTTTATTGTTTTCCTCTTTTTTGTATTGCACTACATCTCAATTATTAATGTTATGTGGAGATGTAAATGTAATAACTGCACATATAAACATGCACATTGTCTGTCTGCCAGGTAATTACCATGATATACTCTCACACACACACACTTCAGTATAAACATGTGACATGTGTTACTGAGTACATCGTGCAGTCATTTGGCTGTATCGTCCGTCGAAACTTCAAGAAAACTCCTTTTGCCAAATTGCTTGAGGCCTAATATCAATGTATAATATTACGCAATCAACCCGGCTTTACAATGATATAATTATAGAATCATAATTGATATAAAGATCACAGTGACAGCCCATGGTGTTTGACATTCAACGTCCTGTGCCAACGCAGATGGCTTTCATAACATAACATGGTAATACAACTACATGTAGATGAGAACATTTAGCCGATGATTCATCAACACCACGTTGCCTATAGTGTTATAATAAACCATGATCTCATAACGTGTGTTTGTTACGTTGCCCAGGTAAGACTTTAGGTTCATTTACCGGTACATTTCCACCAATGATGATGACACTTTTTGTAGGATTTACATCACATGAGCTCACTATTCACTTCAAGATATTATGTTTTCAAAAGTGAAAGTGTAATTTCCTTTTTTCGACTGGCATGTCTGTAATTCGATCCACTAGTTTAGCTGTGAACTTGCTAGAATTGTCACTGTAATCGAATGATTTACCTGTTATTAATGATGAAACATTTTTTGTAGGATTTTGTAGCATTTAATTTTTTTTTTAAAGATTTAAATCACATGAGCTCATAATTAACTTCAAAATATTATGTACTCAAAAATGGCAGTGTATACTAGTTTCTTTTCCGGTGCATGTCATTCGATTCATTAGTTTAGCCTAGCTGTGAGCTTACATTTCCACTGCTCGAATGTTGCCTGCAAAATGTATGGGTGTGATGACTTTTGTATTTGGAGACGTATACTTTCACTTTATACTCAACATTTTTGCAATTCCACGCTCTTAAAACTAAAGTATTGAATCAACATTTTAAAGAGTTCGGTCAGTGACAGCTCTTTGTAAAGTTAGACTTAACTTGACTCCGTGTTAAATTCAACACTTTCTTTGAGTTGAATTTAACTTTATAAAGTGTTGTCACTCACCGAACTCTTACATGGTCGATTCAACACTTTAGTTTTAAGGAGTGTACGTGTACATCTGTCACAAGACTCTCAAGAAACTGCAAGTTTAATCAAACTGTAGATTACGTTTTTGATTACGATATACGAAAAAAAACCTGTTACACGTCTAATAAGTCTTTATGTTTTATAAACAGTTGCCGAACCTTTGCAAACAAAAGCCGCCCGGCAACATGTTTAAATTCGACATAATAATAATTCATTTTCTCTAAAAAAGAAAGAAAGATGAAAGCATTTAAAGGAACAATATCGTCACGATCAGAGCAGACTTTCCACAGGGCATGGAATCGGTGTTCTAGTTTTAAGATGAACACAGTGACTGAACATTACTGGCTCATTTATGCAGCAGCAACGGTAATATGACCCTTATCATGACTGTGGGCTAATACTTTCAGTCACTGAGTTAATCTAAAACTAGCACTCTGATCCCATGCTCTGTGGATGGTGACGATGTTGTCCCTTTAACTTAAGACGGAATCACTCATACACTGCAAAAACTGTGGTGTTAAAAACTACACCATTGGTGTTTATATTAGGCAACTCACACACTATAAACACCATGGAAGAATAAAGTTGACACCACTAGTGTTATTTTAACACCTCAGTTTTTGCAGGGTATCGGGATGGTTAATTCTTGTATCAATTTTTCGCCAAGTAAGCTTGTAGATAATTGTTCGTTAATTTGATTATCTGGTATCAACGACACGGTATTTTCGGTTTGCTTTCTGGGCGCCAAATGCAGGCGCGTAATGACAAACCACGCGCAAGCATTAATTACGCAGTTCTGTCTTCAGTTAGCAGTGACTGCGAAAATACATTGGCATTTTGTTGTCAAACACACCACGAGCCTGTTACTATTATTATTGCTATGGCGTTTCGGTTGCGTTTTCAAGCAGAAGGCCTATGACAAAATCAAAACTAAAATGATTTCAGTTAACAATGCAACGAGGATATGGTGTGGTGGCCGCCTTTCAATCTGAAAAGGAACAAATCGTAACGAATTTTTGAAATGAATATTTTTTTATTTCTCCGGATTGCTTCCTCTTTTGTGGACCCGGACGCCCGCCTGTTGATTAGTTTTCTGTTGCAGGTGCGTGCCACCATTGAGCGGCGCCCATACACTCTCAGATCTCAAGGCTACAATTATTACTGTAAACCAGATTTTGCGTTTTGATGTTTTTTGGGTTGGAACGTCAGTTTCAGGGCTGGGTTGTTGGCAGCCACAATCGATTTAACCTTCTCATAAAAGTACGGGAACTACACGCAAACAACAAAACAAACTGTAATGACTGTCAATTCCAGAGCCGGCGCATTGTCCGGTTGGTCTGAGCTCACAGGGGAACAACGTAAGGATTAGCGCTTGTGTTACGGTTCTTCTCTGTGTCCTTTCTCTTTGGTATAATATAAACACACCGCAATGGTTGTACATCTAAGGCAATAATTATGTCTCGGTGGTTCACAGTGTCCTTGTGGAGGATAGATACAACTGAATTGAGAACAATTCCAGTTGATGGTAAAAACACCTCAAGTATGATGAGATATCATGGGAACGGGAATGATCACCTTAAAGAACCCCAGTACTTAATCAAGTTTCAACCTTGAGACAGTACCACACTGAGTATCCCATAACCTTGCGCCAGAAATTCAGGATTGCATCTCCACGCACGACTATACAGAAACCCCTCACATGAGCCCTCAATATGTACCCTTAATCTATAGTCTCAATGTTCCCCACTTTGATTGTGTGGCCGCTTTTGTTTTGCAGTGTTCCCCTTTGTGTCCTGATGTTCACCCCCCGTTTTCAGCCACCTAAATCCGCCTTTGGTGTAGCACTTACCCCCAACCTGATTCAAACTGACTCAATACTGACCCGTTGTCCTCTTGGGGAACCCTTGGGTAGCAGTGGAGTATATTTTTGTTTGTAGAAAATGGTTACGTCTGGATGGTACATCATGCGATCGATGTGAAGTATTCGTTAGGCTTTGTGTCCCCCACCCCACCCTTTCCCAGCCCCTTTTCAGTGTTTGGGACGAGGCCCTCTATTCACCCCATGCCCCAACTCCTTGCCAACTCTTAAATCTTCCGACCCACTCCCTGGGCACTCCTGACTCATTGTTAACTGTTCTACATCTAATAATAGAAGACTCAGAGCCATGCAGGGAGAGAAGTTAGATCGCCGTGCAATGCTTAAAGCATACACTTTGGGTAAAAATTGTCTGTAGGTGCATTCATATAAACTGAAATATACTACTCAAAACAATTTAGGGAACACCGGATTTTTAACATCAAATAGGTTTGCAATGTTCCATGAACCGGGATTTTCATTTGCAACCCCCTCTCTCTTTCAGTAGTCATGTCATGAAATGTGTAATCACTACATGCATCCTTTATCATCTGTTTCATTGTGCAGTTGTTTCTCATCAATTCTGTGAAACATTGTGTTTATCTGAAATAAATGATCTTGCTTTAACTGAGATTATTCCGGTGTTCCCTAAATTGTTTTGTGTAGTATATTTCAGCTTATTTCTTTATGACGAGAAAATAGTGAAAATGCATTCAGAATGTTCGTCTCCTGAAGTCCAACATTCAGTTTTGCAGATGATGTTCCTATAATCTTACAGAAATATTTCAAGGGATTTTAAGACACCTTCTTCATCACAACATGTGATTAATGGGTTTTTGGGGACTCTCACGTCGCCACTTAAAGGGACAATATCGTCACGATCAGAGCAGACTTTCATCAGGGCATGGAATCCGGCGATGCCCTAGTTTGAACCACTGGCTCATTTATGCAGCAGCAACGGTAATATGACCTTATCATGTCGGGGTATTATTTCCAGTCACCGAGCTAATCTAATACTAACACTCCGATTCCATGCCCTGTTGATCGTGACGATACTGTCCCTTTAATGATTGTAAATATTATTTATATTAATTATTATCTACAGTCCATCCTCACGTCCAAGCTATGCTGTCCGGCGCAGCAGCGGCATTTTTCATGTTACACCTACAGTAAAGGTCGCTGGTGGGAACCAATAGGGCCTTTTTTATAGCATGGATACAGGAAATCACACTGCATGAAAATTTAACCATTATGCTTTGTGTTCCCCCTCTTTGCTGTGCCCCCCCCCCCGTTTCACCCTCATGGGCCCGCCCCTGACAGAGGATGGCGTCAATTAGGTAGGTATGAGCATGCACTCTTAAAACTAAAGTGTTGAATCAACCTTTTAAAGTTGAATTAACACGGGGTCAAGTTAAGTCTAACTTTTGATTTAATTTTGCCCTACACCGACGTGTGTATAGCACTGTATGCTCAGTGCTTTCCGAGTGTCTGTGAAAAAAATACACAGGCGACTCGGGCGGGATTCGAACCCACAACCTCCTGCTTACTAGTGCAGACGTCTTAACCTTTCGACCACCGAGCTTGCCCGATGACGATTGGCCGGCTAGAATCCTATATAGCAGCGGGTTCCGCGATTTATATAGATTGGTGAAATTCTTCCGTCGGGAGATAAACAATTGATTTAATTTTGCCCTACACCGACGTGTGTATAGCACTGTATGCTCAGTGCTTTCCGAGTGTCTGTGAAAAAAATTCTTCCGTCGGGAGATAAACAATTGATTTAATTTTGCCCTACACCGACGTGTGTATAGCACTGTATGCTCAGTGCTTTCCGAGTGTCTGTGAAAAAACTACACAGGCGACTCGGGCGGGATTCGAACCCACGACCTCCTGCTTACTAGTGCTGACGTCTTAACCCCTCGACCACCGAGTCTAACTTTATCAATGCTAATTCAACACTTTTATAAGTTAAATCCAACTTGATAAAGAGTTGTCACTGATCGAACTTTAAAATGTTGATTTAGTTTTAAGAGCGTGGAATTGCAAGTATACTTAAACTATTTGTGTCCATGCACGGGATGGCAGAAGCTTGTTACACGACAGAAAATGTCAGCTCTTTTACGTACATAGATTCCATTTTATTCACACGATTTCCACCTTTGTACTTTCACTTTAAAGGTCATCTTGCACGTTATGCAGAAAGTGCTGTATATGCAAAGGTCGGCGACTGGAAACCAGTCTATTGTGACCTGTCAAACATGAAGTATGTCAAGCCTTTTTATCGGGAGATTTGAAAGCCCAGTCTTGCTAATCCTCACGCGGGTATGTATACTTGCTGGGAATGTTATACGGGTTAAGTGACGCAAATCCCGTCTCCAGGCAACATATGTCACTGCGGGCAGCGTGACAGTGAGGTAATAACGATTACCATACACACTATATAAAAATATATACACACACGATCTGTCCATACAGACTAGCAGTAGGACTCAAAATGCTTAGCAAACTAGTTTCGCTGGTTACCAACACAGTTTTCATAAGAAATGCATATAACTTGACTGGTGGTCTGCTTGACAAAAACTTACTGGTTGACAAAAATTGTTGCTTAGCAAAGTTTCTCTGCTTAAGCCCCTTTCCCACTTACACGATTTTTGCTACGGTAGAGCACGATTTTTCAAATATTTACAATCGCAACGGCGTCGTGGCCATGTTCGTTCGTGGTCAATCGTGGTCCACCGTAGCGCACCGTAGTAGATCTTGATGGCACCGTGGAGTAGCAAGATTTTTTTGGAATGTTCAAAAAAATCTTGCTCTACCGTAGCGGTGGAAGAAATCGTGGTCCACCGCAGCAGCATCGTATTAGAGTCGTAACGTTGTCTTGACGTTGTCGTGGTATGTCGTGACGGCGTCTTGTTCATTCGTACTCATTCGTGGTGGCCGCAACACCTACGGTAGGCTAAGACTTCGCTACGATGCTGATACGATGTCGCTACGATGGTGCTGCGACCTAGCAAGACTTAAACAAGACGCCAACAAGACGCCAGCAAGAACATGATTTTTTTATCACGTGACTCTTGCTGATAGTGTGTGTTTTTTATCACATGTCTCTTGTCTCTTGTTTAAAAGTGCACACAAGCTGCCACGTCGCACTGGCGTATTGTGAAATCGTACTGACGCCGTAGTGACGTCGTAGTACAATCTTGGTATTTCTTGGTACGCCGTGACAAATCTTGACGATGTCGTAACTCTACCGTAACACTGTCGTGGCACTATCGCACTACTGCCGTACCACATCTTGACGGCGTCTTGATAGCGTCTTGACAAGACGTAGAATTCGATAGACCTTGAACTTTTTGAGTGTGAATTGGTACGGTACAGCACGACTGAGCACGATTTTTCAACTTTGAAAAATCGTGCTCTACCGTAGCAAAAATCGTGTAAGTGGGAAAGGGGCTTTAGGCAGTTCTTTGAATTTGGTAACTACTTATAGGTACAACATGGAGGAAGGAACACATGGGTATATTTTAGCGAGACTGCAACTCTGAAATTTGTAATATTTCTTTTTGTGCGTTCATTAAGATCCATAATTATGAGTATAAATCAGGCTTTGGAAATTTCATCTCAAATTGTCGGCACATTTCTGATGAAATTTTGAAAATTTAGTAACAGTTTCTATTCAATACAGGATTGTGCTCTTTCCCATTGCGGAAAGACCTGCCAAAAATGTGTGTTGAGCTGTGTTGCAGATTTTTCGAAACAGTTTTAAAGTATTTTCAATTTTGGTTACATCTTTAATTGAGTACAATGTATTTTGTCTCACGGTGGTTCGTTCTGTTTTGTTCTCCCTTTTGGGCCGCTGTAACCAATGACAGGCATTGTCTTTTAAGCATTGTATGTAACGTTGCGATCGTCTGAACGTGTCACGTTACTTTGATGGGAGGTGTTTTTTTTTGATTTTTTTTTTGACGTTTTTTTAAATATAATTCTTCTGCTCATTGCAGATAACCCTCATTCCTCACCCGGGCAAGACAATTATCATACTGATTATCAAGTCTCTCTATATTCATCAGAACCTTCTATTCATCACAGCTGACCGGAGGGCTGTCAAAGTTAACGTCAATAATAAGACTATTGTTATATATACATTTAATTATTATAATGCTTGGATTTTTTTACGGGAATACAAATATATATCTATGAAAAAACCGACATTGTGATCATCCAAGTGGAGTTGCGAATAGAGCTGACACCATCTTTGTCTGACTCCCTGTACCCATGAACGATCACAGCAATGATTCTCAGCACACAGAAGGGGCCAGCCTATGTTTTCCTGCTATAGCCTCGGTCTGGTCACGTGGTCATGTGTATATGGAAGAACAACACGATAACCACAGTGTGGTAAAAAGGTCTCGTTTCGAAATATTTTGGGTGGGCAGTTGTTACAAAGTGTTGGGCGAGCGTGAAAAGCCATTTCATCATCAGAGCACGTTGTAAAATGACTACAACTCATTGCTGCATGCTGTTTTCCACAAAGATGGAAACGTTCGCCGAAAGGCAGATAACGTCATGGGACTTTCTACCGCAGAGGGCGCATGATGACGTAAACAGAAGTATTACAATCGGTTCTATTGTTGTTCTTTCCCCCCCCCAAAAAAATAAATAAATAAATAAAAGAAAGAAAGAAAAAAAACGAAAAAAAACTGAACCTGTTTGTTTCTTATTCTATTATTCAGATACTTCACGAAGAAATGTTTCTGTTGAAACTTACCAGCACTCTTCACGAAAATAAATAATTAGGTGTACAAGGTTGTTCGAGCGATTGCGGCCACAGATATTATACAGGCTCCGGGATTAATAATGTCAGTGCTGGTAGGCCCGTAGAAAGTGAATGTAAAATTAAAACATCTTAATTGATTTATGCTGCAGGAATTGCTTAAACAAGTCTGGACTGCACCAGATTATGCAGACGACCTTGTTTTGAATTTAAATACATGGCGTAAAATACCCGCATCGAATTACAATGATTTGAATTTGTTTAAGGACTCAAATGAATACGAATAATAATTGTTGTAACGATGCATGATATCATCATGTAATAACAAATGACGAAGGCACTTAAAGTAACGTTACATTACAATACGCGGTACTTTAATGCAGCGTATAAACCAGGATTTGGAAACAGGGCGTCCAAATTGGTTATTCTTTGAAAAACAGAGTGTCCAAATATTCAACACACAATACTTTTGCATGTGTACCGGTATCAATCATAAAACAGGGTGTCCATTTAGCAAACTAAGCGTCCAAAAGACACCCAAAGGTATTGCTGACTAATACCCTATATGACATAAACACAATAAAGGGGGCCACTTTCCTACCGTCACGTTAGCAGTTTTTCTAATGGTTGTAATTTTTTTTAAATATCTGAAACCACCCAAAAAGAATTTCAACATTTGAATAGACATGCATGCTTATCCTAAAGATAATTTGAGTTGATTATTACTATTATTTTTTAATTACCCTAAAATTTCCATCAACAAATGGACGGAAAAGTGAGGTAACTTTTTCCGTCCAATTTTTATGGAAATTTGAGGGTAAAAAATAACTAAAAAAATTAAAAAATAAAATAAATCAACTCAAATTAGTTCTAGTATAAGCCTGCATGTCCATTCACATGTTGAAACACTTTTTGGTCGGTTTCAGGTACTTAAAAATAAATAACAACCATTGGAAAAACTGCTAACGTGACGGATGCAAAGTGGCCCCCTTTATTGTGTTTTATGTCATATGCTTTAATGTAGGCCTATACTCTATTCTTACAATTCTCAATTGAAGATACATCGCACGTGTTTGGGCCGATTTGACGGTAACAAAAATAGATTGAAATGTTGAATTGCTATTGTACTGGGGTTAATGAAGGATGATAAGCTTTCATTTGAGACATTGAACGGCAGAAATCCGTCAAGGCAAAATAAAAACTCGAATTGAAAATGCTGACCCAGGCGTGGGCAGTCTTCTGAATGGCCAGCGCTTTTATACAGTTTCCGACATCCGAATTTCATAATTTTGTTTTGTTCGTTTAATAACGATATTATCTTTCAAAATCCGCTCACTTTTTAAAGTCTACTCTTTGGGTCTCTTGAGCTAAACACGGGCGATATATCTTAATTAAAGACATTTTAATTCACGGACATTTTACCAAACATATATTTTATACTGGAATACTGCCTTTAATTTTAAGGAAATGCCATTAATTGGGGGAGTGCTCAATGATGACATTCAGTTTCAAACTTGCCCACAGTTTCGAAACAAACGTCATGTGGAAATCAAATATTATTTGTTTGGAAAATATGGGTAGGCAGTCTTGGCTTGAGGATTTTGAAACTAAAACAAACTGATTACGTCATCATATTGATTCTTACAAAGTATAGAAGTATGGATGGTATACTGCCATTTAGGAAATACATTTGGGTATATTTTTTCCCCTCGCCGATAGCAATTTGGTTTCAAACCGTTGCTCAGTATATCAAAACAAACGTCAAACGGTAGGCAGTCATGGCAAGGGGATTTAACAACTAAAATATACAAATTGATGACGTCATCATATTTCGCCCAAAATCCCAGGGGCAATTTCAATTAACTATTCAGGAAATAATTGTGCTAAGTATATCATAAGTGGAGTGTCGTGGCCGAGCGGTCTAGCTTACCGGACTCAAGTTCTGGTGTTAGCAGCAGAATGTGGGTTCGAATCCCGGTCGTGACACTTGTGTCCTTGAGCAAGACACTTAACCATGATTGCTTCTCTCCACCCAGGGGTTAAATGGGTACCTGTGAGGGCAGAGTTGGTTGATTAGCCCTATATGCGCTGTAATGGCAGCAATTGAGCTGTATACTCCCCAGGGAGCTGAGATGGTTTCAGGAATGATTTATGAGCCTTATGAGCCTTATGAGCAGGGGTAATGAGCACCACTTAGTTGGTGGATACGTGCGCTATATAAGTCCACACATTATTATTATTATTATTATGGAATGGGGGGGACAATTTATTGGGGGTAAATCTACCGACACAAAACTCAAAATACAGAAGTTCAGAAATACAATATAAGTCCACACATTATTATTATAAAACAGCCAAAGTACTCTCATTAATGTGAACGTTTGGCTCAGTAACCATCACTACCGGTACCTGTTTTTTTTCCTGTTTACGGCAGAACAATGAAATTGGCCCCGCTGTCATGTCATATCTAAAAATGTCGCAGGTATCATCAGCTTGAAAGTAAGGTAGAAGTAAAGGAGGTCAGGTACAAGAAACGGGCAATGTTGAGAAGATACTTCAGCATAACACTAATGTGCTAATCCTATGAGACGTAGGCCATTTGTGGCGAAATGTTTTTTTCCCCAGGACGAACGTGGGTAATTTCAATAACATTTTAAATACAATTTATTGATTGTTTGATTGTTTATAAAAGGTCTTTATGGTGAAAAAAACATGGGTCATCCTTGCATGGACGGTGTACACTGCCATGGTGACATCTGCACTTTCCTCCCATTTAAGAAACATAAGATTCACAATTGAACTTAGTGGTTAGAAAATTAAGTTCAAGGTAAGGACACGAAATAAACTCATCCTCTTTTTTTCTTTTCTTCTTCAAATCTTACCCCAACAGATGTTTTTGGGGAAACTGAAAAATCAGCCAATTCATGACAAGGGGGGTCAGTCTGATTTGATTCAATTGCATGGGTTTTCTGGGTCCGCAGTCAGGGTACCAGACGACACCTATCCTCGTCTCCAGCGGAATTCACTCGTTTACGAATTCGCAACAGGAAACGAAAGGTTTCCTCGTTTTAAGGGACCTCTGGCATCAGCCAATCAGACGTCCTCAGTGCGTGTTGACACCGTGAGCATGAAATAGCTTTACCATGGCCAGTCAAGGAAACAGGAGATCAACACATGAACGCGGAAACATTACCAAATTCAGGTTTTCCTGCATGCAACATACCAGTTCGGGTTTGAAACAAAGGATTTAAGCCCAGGAGGAAATACCAGATCAACTTGGGGGAAAGCGCTCAGCTGGTCATTTTTAACAACAAATTCAGTGCAATGTGTTCTGTACTCGATGGTGATGCCACCGTAAATAACCCCTTTTGTCAAAATTTGACAAATCCTGTATTGGATACTTCACGACCCTTCACTCTCAATTCTAAGATCAATGAATTATTCAGGTTGGGTCTGGTTACACAACAAAGGGACAGTCATTGAATTCATTGTATTAATTCCCATAAACAAAATACGGTGCTTGACCGAAGAAGAAAACATTTACAGTTCTTGTTTCATCTGGCATTTATTGGACCTTTGTGTATAATCCACGATACCCATGGGTTTGTTAGGAACTGACATTGCTTCTTTGTTACAAACACGAGGCAGTCTTTCGATCAAAAATGAAAATGCAACTCATGAAAATTGTTTCACCGTACCACGTGTAGGAATGCTGCATATAAAAAGGCCATGCAAACACCGTAAATAAACTCGCCATGCTGTCAGAACTGTCGCGTCAACCTCATTTACATCATCCTCAACATCCCCATTCACCAGTTGGCGGGGTTTGTATATATGATTAGCATATCAAAGGACTGTCCACATTATAATTTTTACGTGAATGGCTGTCAAGTGGTGGAGCGTGCCTATTGGTCCGTTGTGCGTGAGGTGTGTCCTGGACGGTGTTGGTTACCCGACCACGTGCTGGAGCTCGACACACATACTGTACACACACGGTCGCGGCGAGGACGTCTCTCGACTGTCAAACAGCGTGTTTCAAAATCAGTCGATTCATTCACAACTCCAACATCAACACGCTGTCATTTCGCTCCTCGCTTACACACACATACACCGCGTTCCTAGTAGACACAAAAACGAAACTATTCTGCCGTCCTTGTGGCCACAAAGAACCAGGAAAATTCCCCTGCCGGATTTCACTAACCGTTGGATAGTCTACTGGAAGTGAGCAGGAGACATCAATAATGCGCATTTTCAACAAAAAAGGTGAGTTATTGGATACGTTTTCTCAGTCATGTCATGTCATGTCAGTTGGCAATAATGATATGCCATGTTTGCGAACAATATGGTTACTCGATCATTTTGCATCAAATACATGCTGGTGTGTGTAACCCCCCTCTCCTCGATCTTAAGAAGTTTGCTGCTACAGATGATCATTTTCAATCTGAAGAAGCATTTCAATAACTTCATTTTCCCCGTTGTTACTGTTAGGGTTACAATACAGAACCTTTCCCCTGCATGGTTTGTACGATTATTATAACAGTTATACAACTTATGGTTTTGCACGTGGTAATGTTCCTTTATCAATGATGTATATTGTGTTAATAGCCACCTTCAATGGGACATATTCATTGAAATGTTTATACCCCGTCTGCCTGTTTATGCACTCGACTACGTGTTTACGTGTATATTTACACATTTCTGCCATACGTCAGCCACACTGCTCTATTCTTTGTCAGATGATGACTTCATAATCGGTAATGAAGCTATGTGGATTGTTATTAACCGTTGCCAGTGCGTCATTGCCGCGTGAATCTCCCTTTTTAGACATGACCAACAAAATGGATGTAACTTGCCATTAACCGCAGGCTTGTGACTGTTCTCGTGTCCTGGGCGTATACGGCATGAGACGGCCAGTCATACCGAGAATTGGCGCAGTGCTGTCCGGAAATTCTGTTAAAAATATCCAGCATTCGTATACTCTCTGTCACAGTTGTCACATCTTGGGATTCGATCGTTGCTTGCTTGAACTAGGGGCCCCTGATGACCCTAACATACCTGTTGATCTGGGGGAAATGTTAAAAGTATTCCGACACATTGACACCAGATCAGAGTTTCGCGTATGTGGTAATATTTAGCTATCGTAGCAGTTGGGCCAGTCTTGTAAATCATACATCAATGACAATGTTTGTCGGGCCCAACATTCCATTTCCATTTATTTTGAAGAAAAAAAGCATTGATAATGAATTGTTTTGGTAAATCACATATCTAGTAGAGAAACGGCTAATATAGGGCTTAATGTTTAGCACTATGCATTGTAGTGCTAGTAATAATGACCATTTTCCAATTCCCCATAAAATGTGATACCATGCGTGGTGGCTTTGTTCATTTATTGGATACTCTATAGGGGGTGGACTAGCAACTGTTTGCGTTCATCACACACTCACAAGGATCTAGAGTTTAAAACATAAATTATTACTGCTTTTTATGACTTTGATAAACGATATGACACAATAGTCGATTCTTTACGACTCCGAAACATAATGTACTTGCGTTCACTCTTGTGCAAATTACGAGGTCAGGATTATGCCTGTCGGCTGCGTGCAAACCTCACATTCCTTGCAACACCCGGGGATCGGGAAGGTATATAATTTGAAGGGAAACTATTTAATAGACGCATGTATCCAGTCCAATTTGGGGGTGGGGAGGCGCACGGAAAGTGACACAACGCCGCAAGGTCTCGGCTCAGCATGGTGTGATCCTTGCTCGTGAGTTTGTCTAAGCATGACACAGCATGTCGTTCACACAACACGTGCTTTTCGCTATACTGCGCCGTCTGGCTACAGTGTCTTTTGCCAAGAATTTTTTTTTTTTTTAAATTAAAAAAAAAACCAGAAAGGTTGAATCCGAAGCTTTGTTTTTAACCATCAGTGCCATGTGCAGGGTGTATATTTGTTAGGGAACATCATAGTTCTTAATAATGAGACGCGAAAAGAAATAGATGTGACCTAAAATAGCTTTGAAAAACATGTCATTATTGCTAAATTATCGATTTGGCCGAGTGATGGTGCCGAAGGCTAGCACCCTTTATTTAGGACTGTATGCATTATATAGCATAATAGCCTATCCCTTGTAACATATAGCCTACTAGACAACGACATACCACCACTCTGTTACTGTACTGTCATTATCTCCTGCCACACCACTCATTGTCAAACATCCATTGTGTACACAATCGGACCACGTTTTTATTTTTATTAAAAGCTTATAAAGCCCCACGGGCGTTTGATTTTCGTTTCCATTGACGCGTCTAGGGAACTGTCAACCAGTACAGCCGGCCCACCATTACTCTGCCCAGGTCTATTGTTAAAAAAAAAGTCATCTTTAAGCAATCAATAAGGGTTTATATCCTGTGTCAGTCCTGCTTCAAAGAGACGGGATTAACGTCGCTTTAAACTTTTTTTGTTTAACTTAAAGGGACACCAATTCGACTGGTGGATTCGGTCACTAACAGGAACTTTCCATTGATCCAAGCTAGAACCTATGATCGTCATAGCATGAAACCGAACTTTAATGTCGGGAGTTTTACATAACATTCTGAAAATCACTTTGTAGTTCAAGGCATGAATGGCGAAACTGTTGAGGCAAGGGACTAATATTAACAGTCCCGGTGACCCCTTTTTTTATGGATGTATTTATCATTAAGCACGAGGGTAAACTTCACATGTCTACATGCACCACGGCAAATATTTGTCTGTTTACTCTCGTTGGGCGTTATTAAGTGTACCTGGGTTTGGGAACACACATTTCTATATCTAGTGGCCACCAGAGAAGATAGCGTATACAGTGCTTGCCAAAAGGCGATAACAACGAGCATAACAAGATAACTAGCAAACGTAGGACGCAGCGAGTTCCCCGTATCTGGAATAGACCTTGATCACGATGAAGTTTTAAGTATGCAAGTGCGATTACAGAGCTAAATGTGACCGGCTCTGACAAAACCTGAAACTTCTCGGCATTTACCATAATGCGCAATAGCCATGAAAAGGTCAAAAACTGACCCCAGGGACCAGTTTGCGATTTTCATATCACCATACAGAGTTAGAGCATTTTTTTTCTTTATATTTTGATGGGCGAAAGAAAAATCCTGAAATGTTGTTGGGAACATTGTTAATTATCACGATAAATTTGGGAGGTCACTCCGAAAAGTTGGGTCAAAGTTTAGGGTTTTGCCAGAGAGCCAGCCGAAAATATCAATGTGTACAAGGAACCAGACTATTTTTGCTTCAAGCCTCGGTTTGGTCACGTATATTTGGTGCAGAAGAATAACAAGATGGTTGTACCGGGATAAATGTTATCATAACCATGAACGCGAAGGCATTGACCACTCGTACCTCTGTGTGTGACGTAGGTTTGCCATATAGTGTGGTCTGGATGCGGCGGACTATTTTTAACTTGATCCTGCTGGGCCGGTACCGAATCCTACCGGGCGAAAAGAAACCTCCAGCAATCTATTCTTTAGACCGACCCAACAGGGAAATAATCCATGATTAAGTTGGGCTCTGAGGCATAATGTGCACGCGGTGTTGACCGTGTGATGAGTTGGCATACGCGCCGAGTTAAATAAAAATCGACAGTCTCCCATTCAAAGGTGCACATTCCGGGCGGTCATCCGCCGACACAAATGCAGTCCTTTGATTGCTTTCTGCGCAGCCCCTAGTTTTCAGGACGTGGGGTCCTTCCTGCTCGCCAATTCAGGCACAAAGGATACCCGAGATCGGTTCGGTTTTTGTGTCTCGCTCTCACTACCTGGGGACTTTGACAAATTGTTGATAGCTGCCAGCTAATGACAGGCCAGGGGTACTCACGGTTGGTTGTTTGGTGTCTCATGTCAAATTAAGACCGGGTCAACGGAGATTTAAACACAAAACGTATTTTGCATTCACAAGCGATGACCTCCTGTATGTTTAAATGGCACAGTAAGTTTGCTCTGCAGAGTTACTATCAATGACCCATGTTCATCATTATTTTTCAAACAACTATATGTGGTTCAGTATGCATGGATCAAGACGTCTGTCGGACACAAGACGGGCTAGATAGTGGCTGGTACAGTCAGTTCGAAGGTAAGCCGAACCTTGTCTGAATGAAAAGATAATTAGTTTCATTTTGTTTTCCCCATCCAATCTGATCACAAAAGAAGCACACGAGGCTAATTTATGAAAAGGCCAACGGGTTGGGCTGTGAACCGCATTAGTTTTGTTTCAAATGTTGCTGGTATCGAGCCCACAAGTTGCCCATTTTCTTCAAATAAATAACGCTCGCCAGGCATAATATTTGGCGAAATATCTGCTGGTCGCCATCATATTTTGAAGGCATCATAATTACTTTTTTGTTTATCTCAGCTGAGTCTGTCTGGATAAGATGCACACTTATGTACGTGGAGACTGATCCGTGTTTAATAGCTACACGCCCGCATGTTCGTCCCCGGTTCATTCATAAATATGCTAATTAAGTAAGAATTCGACTGTCACGCAGCCCCGATATTCTGCTCGGCAGTCGTTGCAGTTAAATCATCTGTTTTTTCTGGAAATTATAACGGTTCAAATTGTCATCGATGGCGATAAACATTTGATTGGCTTAAAGCAAGCCGCGTCTGGAGACTGCATTATTTTGCCAAGAGAGACATGCTCAAAATGGTCACAGACGGCTGTTACATGTAGACAAAATGTTACCAATGTCCTGTTGCAGATAGCTACTTCTCATTACTCAAAGAGCTACTATGCACACATTGAATATAAACCGATGCACCTTCTCAAATTTCAAATGATTTCATTATATCCGTCATACCCGCATATTGGCGGGTAGTCTTGCGCGTCCTACCGGTGTTGGATATTCCTCTCTAGGTATCGCTAAAACATATTTTATGCCACGTTTCAATATGGAGAGACCAATCATTATAACGCTTAATTTACATAGGCCTTTTACAGTCAATGGATACACCATATGGGTTTTGAATCGCGATATTAAAGGGACAATATCGTCACGATCAACAAGGCATGGAATCGGTGAATGAAATTAATACCCCGCATGATAAGATCATTACCGTTGCTGCTGCATAAATGAGCCAGTAATTTGCTGTGTTCATTTTAAACTAGGCCACCGATTCCATGCCCTGTTGAAAGTCTGCTCTGATCGTGACGATATTGTCCCTTTAAATGAACATAATATACAAAATGAAAGTTTTCTTATTGTCATGTTCATTAACCCTAACTCCCCAGACAACAAAGGCAGTTGGAGGATTTTGAAGGCTTTTTATTGTTCAGTAACAACGTTTAGGGAGTTAGGGTTAAATGTGCGACAATAAAGATCCCTGCGTTGGGAAGTTCACCATCCATAGGTACAAGTCTATTTGGACAGACACAACACTCGGTTTAATTCTCACATAGTTGTACACGTAAAAACCCACAGTCAGAACCGAAGCTTTTGTGATTTGTTTTTTAACAGGCCTATATTTTCCCCCGTGACCCTAACATTGTCCCTTTGAACCCACATTGTGCTTTAGGCTGTCATAATACTAGTTAGTTCTATGGTGGTTCCCGTGGACTGACAATGGGGGCGTTAGTAGCGTTATCATATGCAGAAAATACAAATTAAAACCCTAACCTTCCCAAATCCTCCAAAATCCTCTTTGCTAAAGTGAAGGATTTTGAAAGATTGAGGTTACATACTACATGCTCTTTGCTAAAGTGAAGGATTTTGGAGGATTGAGGTTATTAGGCATACTTGCCTTTCCATGGTACATGTACATCCATGCTTGCTGTAGTAATTGCAAGGTCAGTGCTTGGGTCAGTGGATACTGTTTATTGCTCCATGCATGCAGGGAGGGTCCCTGGCCATGTACATGTATCACAGATTAGAAACACGTGTGCATACATGTCATGTGCTAGCTTTACTACTGAAGGGTTTTGAAGGATTCAGGTTATGTGTAAGCAAATGGGCCTCAGGAGTTAGGATGGATTCAGGTTATGTGTAAGCAAATGGGCCTAGGGAGTTAGGAAGGATTCAGGTTATGTGTAAGCCAGCGGCGTAGCCAGGACTTTTTCAGTGGGGGGCATTGCTTTTCAGTGGGGGCCCCGGGGTATGGGTTTTTTCCCTTTTCTTTTTCTTTTCTGTTTTTTGGGGCACTATGAGGATTTTTCGTGGGGGGGCACCTGGGGGGCACTGGAAATTTGTGGGGGTCACGTGCCCCCAGGTCCCCCCGTGGCTACGCCACTGGTGTAAGCAAATGGGCCTAGGGAATTAGGGTTACCATCAGTATTTATTTCCACATTGTTCCTCATTGGTAAAAATGTTGCAATCGGAGAACGTTTCAGCTGCATACACGCTGTAACGAGAACAAAAGTGACCCATTGTCCTGCATTCAGATTTGTTTATAGTTTGCGTTCTAATATGGAAAACGAACCTCGGTTGTGATCCGTTTAACATTTGTAATGCAGTTCACGTTATGTAAAAAAAAAATGCAGCATGGTAGACAACATATCATTATCAAGATGTCATTGATACCATCACCAACTTCGAATTAATTTTTTTTTCAAACTATATAAGTTATTTTGCTATCGGGTAATGCCAAATGTCTCCCTTTAACACGACAGAAATTGAAAAAGACATTTGCAACTTCATAGGCCTGTTTAATAGGCCTGCACAAATCGTTGTGGAGTTTTAGGTATGCCATCAGAATGCATGTAGTTGTGCAAAAATCATCACCAATCATCGTTCAAGGATTTACGCCGGATGCCGGCGAAGCCCGCATGATTTTTCTACCCTAATCAATGGGTTTAGCCAACATGACCTGCGCTTCCCCGTCCGTACCCGGTACGAACTTGGAGACCGTCAAGCGTTTGACAGACCTGGATGGATCCTATTCCTTACAGAGTCCAATGAAAATGCTATAAATAATTATGTCACTATTTTTGGAATGCTATCACGTTGATAAATGATTCGTGATGAGTTGTACAATGATCACGTGATGTCAGGACAGGGCTTGTGTGTCAAAAAGTGGGTCATAGGGCAAAAAAAGTGAAACACAAAGACCGTATGGTATATAATGCACAGCGATGAAAGTGAATGGGTACACAGGCCCCATGTATCCCCCACTGCAACCTCCAATGTAATGGGGGTTTACCACGGATCCTGCTAGTATAATTATGATCCTTGTTACCACGCTAGCGGTATCAACTGTCATCTCGGTTTAATTCTGCCATTATTGAAATCAGCGGCTTCGCGGTAACAAATACTCGACGTTCATCCACTCATAAAACTCGAGACTGAGCATGTTTCAAGTATACTGACAACCTTAAGGATATCGATAAACCATGTACAACCATGTACAACCATGTACAACCATGTACAACCATGTACAACCATGTACAACCATGTACAACCATGTACAACCATGTACAACCATGTACAACCATGTACAACCATGTACAACCATGTACAACCATGTACAACCATGTACAACCATGTACAACCATGTACAACCATGTACAACCATGTACAACCATGTACAACCATGTACAACCATGTACAACCATGTACAACCATACAACCATGTACAACCATGTACAACCATGTACAACCATGTACAACCATGTACAACCATGTACAACCATGTACAACCATGTACAACCATGTACAACCATGTACAACCATGTACAACCATGTACAACCATGTACAACCATGTACAACCATGTACAACCATGTACAACCATGTACAACCATGTACAACCATGTACAACCATGTACAACCATGTACAACCATGTACAACCATGTACTATTTTGATAAAAGTTATTGGGTAACCATCTTTCTTTTTAAAGGTTTTTACTAGCTTTAGACGCGATGCATAAGACTGGTGCCCACTGCCCAGTTTGGAGTTTAAATTCAAAGACACGTTCCTGGTCGTCTATGGGCCTATTGATTTCCCCCCCCCCCCCCCAAAAAAAAAAAAAAAAAAAAGTTTCCATAGATTCCTAAACCAGCTAGACACTTTTCTTCCCCCGTACTTTGACAGGCAACGCTGTGGGTGAGAATCTTTTGCAACACACGGCACAAATGGTGCCGGTAAAGTGGGCCTAGGCCTTGAGGAGCGTTGTCGAGACTTACGAGGCATAATATTAAATTGTTCCGAATTTCACTACACCCGTGGCCTTGTAGGATCGTATAAAAAGAGTCGTGTTTAGCAGTGGACTGGTGATTCCGGTTCTTTAATCGATTAATTTGAATGATAACTGCCCGGGGCGCTTTTGGAAACGTGCGTGGAAGTGCTGTTGTACGGACAAGAGAATTGCATGGACACAAACGATGGATCGGTGTTCGTTGCGTCTTTAGTGACAAAGTTTGAAAAAACAGCCGGCGACCAAGGCATCGATTCGTGTTCGTGAATGTGTGATATTTTGTTTTTGTTGGGCAAGTGACATTAGGTTGTATGGGTTTCAGTAATACCAACCAATCATCACAGTCATGTGCCTGATGTTTGTAGTAGGTTGGACCATGGTTGGACTAGTGTTAAGCGATGCAAAGAGTTTGCTAATATATCAATATTATGATTGACGGACATGTTTGGTTTTGTTCTGTGAATTGAATACCGCAGCCGGATTTTCAGTTATTCCCCACATGATTTTGTATGCGTCGTTCTGGTAATGAAACCAAGGATGTACCAAAAGCGCTCATAGAAGAGAATAGGATGACCAAACAAAATTAAGCCTAGCTACCCGCAAATCCTCTAAAATCCTTCTCCTGGTTTTGCCCGATTTTGATGGATTCAGTACTCCACAGTATAGCCCAGCGAATAGAGTGTTAATCATGTGTACCAAATCCATCAAACTGCACTGGCTGCTTTTGTTGGATTCAGGACTGTGTATAGCCAAGCCATGGATGCTTTGCATTTGCCACTGTACCAATGTGTACCAAATCCATCCAATACCACCGGCTGCTTTTGTTGGATTCAGGACTGTATAGCCAAGCCATGGATGCTTTGCATTTGCTACTGTCAGTGGGTCTATCAGTTCCATCAAATGTGGGTTCGAATCCCGGCCGTGACACTTGTGTCCTTCAGCAAGACACTTAACCATAATTGCTTCTCTCAACCCAGGGGTTAAATGGGTACCTGTGAGGGCAGAGTTGGTTGATTAGCCCTATGTGCGCTGTAATGGCAGCAATTGAGCTGTATACTCCCCAGGGAGCTGAGATGGTTTCAGGAATGATTTATGAGCCTTATGAGCAGGGGTAATAATATAATGCGCCTTGAGCACCACTCAGTTGGTGGATACGTGCGCTATATAAGTCCACACATTATTATTATTATTATTATTATTATCAAAATCCAACAATTTGGGGTACCTTTTTACTGCATGTTGATGGATATTGGAGGATTTGGGATGGTTCCTAGCAAAAATGCCTAGGGAGTTAGAGTTAATGTATTCTGAAAAAACGGGGGCACAGTGCGTATGGTAAATTTACGTGCACAGCTGTCCCCCTCCCCCCTCCTTGAACACCCCCGTCCCCTGGATCTGCCATTGCACGTGTAACACACAATAGTCACATTCACTGAACAAAGATCCTTAAATATGCGGATTTGTAGTATTATAGTACGATGGCTATTGATAGATATGACCATAGAGATATGGCACGGATACCATTGGCTTGGATCCCTTATCAAATAAAACCACATGCGTTTCCGCCACTATACAGGTACCAGCAACTCTTTGTATGAATTTTATCCAGCTCATTTCACGGTCAAAACGAAACTTGTCATACTTGTCATTCGAGTACGGTAACGTATGGTGTTTCCATCACTAGTAGTACAAGTGCCTTTAGATGTACCCCCACTGCGTTTCGATTTGATGCTGTCATTAACTTCCTGCATGATTTGAGTCAGTTATAATGATGGTTTGGCAACAATCAGATTCATGGAAACGGAAGTCTCGGAAATAAACGTTTTCACGGTTATTAAAGTGCCAGTTTCCAATAGTGCTGATTTTTTTTCTCCAAAAGGTGCCCCCTGGAGGATTTTGCAGGATTTGGGGTGGTTAGGATCAAGGGAAGGTACAAGATTTGGTAATCATCAGATTAACCCTAACTCCCTAGGCATTGTACTAAAACCTTCAAAATCCTCCAACTGGCTTTGTTGTCTAGGGAGTTAGGGTTAACACATTAACGATTCCTTATCTACAAACTTCCTTGATGACAAGTTTGTACATGTATCAATAAACAAACGTATTCTTAAACACAAAGTCGGCCTATTCTTTAAAGAATCTGGAATTTGTTTTTTTTCCTTAGAAAATGATAATCACATTAATGATAAAAATCACAATTTTACACTTAAACAAATAATCACAAAAAATAGGGTTGTGTTTAATCATTTATATCCAGGCCATACGAAACAACTGGCTTGCGTAAATTTGAAGCATTTATCATGTCATCACCACCTTTTGAGACCATTACAATGGTCCATGTTTGTATCCAGTATTTTGGGGGGTTGTATTTCACTCGAAGTCTTTTGGTAATTTACCTCGAGTGTTTGATAGGGGGCTCTAACAGTTATAGTTAGGTTGAACCTCTGGGGGAAATGGTACAGCTTTTAGCACACCGGAAAAAGCAAATCATTCGGAATGGGCAATCCTCCTGGAAAGTGGGTGACTTATTCAGGACTGTGTATCGATGACGGCCCAAAGACCATCGCCCGCGGTATTAAAAGCTCCAACAAATCGGGATACCTTCCGACTGAGTTGCTTCGCACAAAAATAGTCTTGCCGTCGTAGATTGTATTTCGATGTGTTTTTTTCGAACGTCAAACCACCGGATGAGCGAATTAACAGATTATCTCGTTTTTTCAGATACTGTACTTGAGTTCGCCGCTTCCTGCCAGGCGAGTTAACGAGCGTGTAGAGGGGGAAATAATTTCTTTTTGTTTGAAATCCCCCACAATAATGTCACCCAGAGGTTGTAATTTGTGCTGGCTGTCATGTCGTGTCCACATCACTGAAAATCCCCCGACAACAAGGGCATAGGTGTCGGGGGGAACAAAACAAGTCTTAACCCTCGTCCAAAACGTCCGGTCAGTTTTATGACGTCTTCCGTGCTTCGCCTAACGCCATCAATTGCAACTTCCGCAAGCGTGTTTATCAGCGAGGACAATGGTACTCCGAGGGACTACCCTTTCCCCCCATGGGATGGTTTGCAGACATTCAGATCGTTGACGGGTCCTCGTTTAATACACGGTGTAATCTATCGGGACAACGGGCATTTTCACCTGTTGCTCCTTAGTCATTTTGATCAGGGAGCAACCATTCCTTTGCTCATTATATTATATTTACATATTCATATCCCTCCCCCTTAGGGAAGGTACAACATCGGTTCATTTCACCCTCTAGTTTTCAAGAAATATATCATTAAACTTCCTTGTGGAAGTTTCATCACAATAGCCGTTTTATGTTTTAATGTTTTAACCACCCCCCCCCCCCCAAAAGGGTTTGTGTTAATTCGACATGACAAGACCTTTTTTCTCCAAGATGAAAGCACTTCAGACGAAATAATGTTTCAGGATGAGTTGATACGCCTACAAACTTTACCCCAAGTACGATTTTGAGATAACCTGGTAAATACCAGCGTTGTACATTCCCGTTAAAGTTCTAATTGCACTCAAATATATTATTTAACTGACAGGGCTGGTCCCATCATGGAGTATGCTTAGCGTGGCACTATCTCCGTGGTTCCATGGAAACCATGATTGCGGATATGTGCATAAAACAAACGACAGGCGGAATTATTATCGGAACAAGCTGACACGTTAATCGGCTAGTAGTGATGCTTCATTGTTTTGTGCAAATTGGTCGCGCGCGTGGCGAACAAACAATGTTGCTAGTCATCAGCAGCTGCGTGGGGTCTGTATATAGGCCTAGCCGTGAAAGCAGATATCAGAAGAAAAAAAAGATATCAACTTCTCGGTGTCATTCACGAATACAGTAATGCAAATAGGGAGACGACGATGTGGTTATGTTCCGGGTGAACGTTTTAACATAGCGTGGGATACGGATAATGCAGATGCAGGGTCCTGTTTACTTAACTCGCCTACGAAAATAGCATTTCATTCATTAGTAATTCCACAAAGCGAAATATGGTTGAACGATTTATGATGATATGAAGTGTTATTCATAAATACCATGCAATACAAATGTAGGTCCTATACATGCTATAACTGAACATGATTCAAGGTTAATTTAGGGCCCTGGGTGGGCCAAATAATGCTCCCATGCTTCACTGAGTTAATATCATACAAATTACTTTATTAATCCTCCTACTTTAGCTAAACTTTAGTGGCAGGGAGCTATAGTGGTTCAAAATTGTTGACTGCCCAACTATGTGCACAGGGGCATTTTTGACTGGTTTTTACTGTCATTTTGACCACGCACAACAATACAAGACAATGCTTTTACCAGTCAAAAACGGTCGACTCATTTTGACCTGTAAATGTCACTTTACTACACGTAAGGTTTGACAGTGTTCGACTTTTTAAGTACCGTAGATATACCTTGGCAAGTATATCAACATTTTGACTGATTTTGACGCTTGTAGTAGTAGGAGGGTTAAACCAGCCCTCCCTATTGGCGAATGCCATGGGGGTATCAGTGTATTAGTCGGGATTTAGATATAACGCATCCAAAGTTGCAATTCTGTGAAAAACAGGGTGTCCAAAACTTTAACTTACAATACTTTTGCATGCGTATTACAAATAAAACAGGTATAATAATAATAATAATAATAATAATAATAATGTGTGGACTTATATAGCGCACGTATCCACCAACTGAGTGGTGCTCAAGGCGCATTATATTATTACCCCTGCTCATAAGGCTCATAAATCATTCCTGAAACCATCTCAGCTCCCTGGGGAATATACAGCTCAATTGCTACCATTACAGCGCATATAGGGCTAATCAACCAACTCTGCCCTCACAGGTACCCATTTAACCCCTGGGTGGAGAGAAGCAATTATGGTTAAGTGTCTTGCTCAAGGACACAAGTGTCACGGCCGGGAATCGAACCCACATTCTGCTGTTAACACCAGAACTTGAGTCTGGTAAGCTAGACCGCTCGGCCACGACACTCCATCCATTTAGGTATCCATTTAGCCAACAGGGCGTCCAAAAGACACCCAAAGGTATTGCTGGCTAATACTATAGGGGGGGGGGGGTACGGCCCTTTCCACGTGTTTGAAAAGCAATCATGTAAAAATTACAAAAATATCCTTTCTATTTTTGAAGGGTGAGCCAATGTTCCTCTTAATCCTCTCCTGTAATCCCTCACATGTGGTTAGTCTGCCACGTGTCGTTCCCGTTGTGTATATATTATATATAATCACGTTTATCAATCAACCTCTCTCCCACGAGCTGTCACGGTCACATGTTACGGCGTTCAGTCACGGAGTGGCTGTTCTCATCGGACCGGCTGTTATCAAGTGTCAACCAATCAAGTGCCTTGGTTTGCACCTCGTGTTTGCTCATCTTTTTTGTTATAATTCGGCAACGCAAACAGTGAAACAGGGATGTATTTAGAAAAGGGTGCTTGTCGTGGGATAAATCCCTGGGTCCTCTCTCAAACGCAACATGTCGGTCGCCTGACATGGTGTTTTTGGCCGTGAAATTTACCGGCATCAAATATGCTCTAATTACCCAATTATAAAGGGTATACCAGTGTAAGTTTGCGCTACAAAACGATGCTGCCGATGATAGGGCAACTGCGACGGATGCGATGATTGTATGGGGCCGCGGTGTTTATACAATAACTCACTGATCGATACTGTCATTTATTAAAACCTTTCCTTTTCGTTATATCATTTAAAATAAAAATAGATTAATGTGTTGCTTTAACGCATGATTCTGTTTAATTGGTGTCAGCCCGGCGTACGCGAGCGCTGACACTTGTACCAAGGCATTGACAGCCACTATTAATTGAATCACTCAACCATATGGTGAAATAGAACCATCTGATTGTCTCCATGGCATTGTGTCCCAACACAAAAGATTCAGCTCCTATTCTATACCGGGCATCCCCCCCCCCCAACACACATGCAAACACATACCGACGTTTCAACGGCATCTGCAGGTGCAAGGTACACGCGCGTTTGCTTGCGCACGGCGAGATATGTTATGGTTGAGATTTCAAATGATCGTTTCTTTATTTGTTGTTATCCATAGGAATTTTGTAAAATATGACTGCGTATCATTCATATCAAATGCTATTTTTTCAAACAAATGTCCGAATAAGTCATTAGCATTCGACAAGAATAAACAAAAACACCTTAGTACACTAAGTGAAACGTTGTGTGCCGATTAAGCGAACCCATAGCGTATACCAACGTCATTGTATGCGTTGTTCGCAAGTTGGGAACACATGATAAACTAGTAAGTGCTAAATGCCTTTGGAAGCAAGGAGTATTAACCTCACATGTTTGCATCATTAAAGCATGAGTGCGCTCCTTCAGGAGGACAATCAAACTTAATTTAATCAGGAAATCCTGAATATTGCTATGCGTCCCAATACAGCAGATATTGTTTCCAGTAAAATTGGATTCACGTGTTTTAACGCTTCTGCACAAGTCCTAATGTACGTAAACCATGCAGTTGGTCTCTCTCTCTCTCTCTCTCAGGATAATTATCCGAGTTAGTGTTCGATTACATGAACCCATACACACAGCTTGCTTTTGTTGTTCAATCACATGTTTTTATAATGTGGTGATGGTTTGGCCATTGTGAAATACAAATTGCAACATACTTTAATTACATTCAAGATGGCGCCAGCTGTGGCTGACAGCTCGCACAATTCACCAGATTCCGTTGATAAATGAACCGGCCCAATCTACGGGAGGGAGAACGTATAATATCGTGCATAATTTCGTAAGTTTTTATTAAATACAGTATTTTTATCCGGGCAAACCGGTCCCTTTTGTCGGCTAAAATTAGACAGTGGTTTGTTGCCATTGTAATTTTCAGAGCAGTGTTTTCATAATGATATCCACGCATGAGCGGTTCACAACATGTGTTTTTGTTGTTGCATGACGAGACACCTTTACCATGTAATTCAACAAGATAATCACAGACCAGCTGCAGTCTTCACTCGGGATTTTTTTTTTTTTACTGACCACAATTCTGATTGATTATTTTTAAAATATACTGCCGACAATTTGTTTTTTGAGGTTGTCAAAGCCGACGCTGCTAGCTATTTCATTAAGCGGTCTAATTATTTTCTGGGAGGACGTGGGCCTATCAAATTCGTTCGTACTGTCAGATGGGTCTTTGCGTCGGATTCATAGGAAAACAATTAATATTACGTCCA
The DNA here is from genome assembly GCA_029582265.1 of Zoroaster sp. YZ-2022. Lineage (NCBI taxonomy): Eukaryota > Metazoa > Echinodermata > Asteroidea > Forcipulatida > Zoroasteridae > Zoroaster > Zoroaster sp. YZ-2022. Next base: position 17,095,035 of record CM055831.1, on the reverse strand, counting down.
TTGATATACGCCAATACGGCAAATGTTCTTCCTGAGAACCCAGTGCCAGATTGGGGGGGGGGGGGGAGACATTTTCTTAGAATAGCAAACCATCGATAAAACAATGAGGATGTCGTTTAAATTGTATTTGCGCAGTTGAACAGCTTGACTTCGCATATAAATGGGTCATTACTTATAGTTGTTGTGACGATATAAGCCAAACACGTTTATATTTGACGAACGCGTTCTTGAACCTTTTTGCCTGACAGTACGTGTGCGCGCGTGTGAGTGTGTGTATGCTCAGCAAACATATAGCTACGTAATGAACCTCTTTTCACTCGACGAAAAAACAACATTCCTTGAGATTCTGTCAGTGTTTTGAGAAATACACTCACTGGCCAAAAGTATTGCAACATGAATTTGTACGAGACATTGCCTAGACGGATGGCCGCAATTATCAGGTCACGTGGTTACCCGACAAAGTATTGAAGGACTTTGTTTCCTAGCAAGAACAGTAAAAAAAGAACATTGACTTCAAAACACAGGCACTTTCAAGAAGTCTTAAGTAGTGTCAATAAATTATAATAAAACACAGTTCTCCAAACTGAACTTTGGTGTGAATTTCAATGTTGCAATACTTATGGCCAGTGAGTGTATTACAAAATAAACGTTGTGTGAAAGGATACCAATGTTTCAGACTGTCCTACATTCCTTGAGAGATTGTCTCAAACATTGAGATATAAAAAAACACGTTTGTCTAACTGGTCTAGAATTACATCATATGGAGGAATCACATTTAAATCGGTTAATCCATTAATAAATTTCGATAACCATTGTGCGAAATGTTTCCTTAAAAGGTGTGAAAAAGCATTCACAGTTTTTCCAGGAAACATTTTTTGGAGGATTGGTATGATTGATTGTTATTTTCACATGAAGTTATTTTTTCGGATTATAATACTTTATAATACTTTAATCGACCGCTCTTACTGACCTGCTGCACGCTGTTGACCAAGCGTGGCCCGAACGTGCGTCCACACCTTACAATTAGGCAACATTGATGCTTGGATGGAATTCACCGTCGTCAAAATATTAAGATAACCTTCCACTGGGATTCAGTTTACGAGAGGAACATTCGTATGATATGTCCATCGGGGGAGGGCTGCTCTATAAATGAACACGTGGGAACCGTAGACGGAATGCCGCTGGGCACCTTTTAAATGTCGTCAAAGGTGCCTGGCCCTCCCGTAACGATTGTCTGCAGTTCAATCGTTATACCCTCAATACATTATAACCTTGCATTTATTATTCATGGCAGAGGGTCAAGTTTTATAGACCAAAACGTCACAACTATAATTTAGTTCCCATAATTTCGTTATACCTTCTCTAAAACGACACACAATGTATAAGTCCAAGCAGGTTACTTCTCGATCTCGATAGTAAGCTCAGGTTTCAAACTTTTTGAGGGAAAATCCAGTGTTTTACCAATACCAATTGGTTAGTGGTGCATCTACTATATCTCTCCATTCGATTTTGTTTTATTACCACCAATCGTGACACGTTTGCTTCGCCCCTGGAATGTCTGAGCTGTAAACCCATTACTGGAGTTAAATGGGCTTCCCCAAACCATAATTCCTGGTACAGGCCCTGTGGAATCCACAGATGGCAAATATGGTATTGTTATTTCCGCCCCCAGAATCCGGTTCCTTCCAAAGGGGCATTCAGGTCCCCGGTGGCCGACGCTGATAGAGGATCATTACTTCCCTTGGTATAAAAAGAAAAATTAAGATTTTTGTATGATCTTAAATTGAGCAATGGTATGAGGAAGTGTCTTGCAATAATATTATCAATGTTTATTCGTGTAGTCGTTGGCCTCAACTTGTTTAGTGATCTGATTGTCTGAAATATTGTTTTGCTTCTGTTTCAATGTGCTCATTTTTTTATGACACTCTTAGCATGGTGTACTATTACAATACTTCATAATTTCATTGAAATCACGGATCCCATCAAGGATCCCATCAAGGATCCCAATAAGGATCCCAATAATTTATTGATGCTGTATTAATATATTGTAAAGAATTATAATATAATATAATAACACTTTATCTCTTTGTCATGTTCTTTTTTTTTAGCTACTGTGAAGATTCATTCCAGCGGCGACAACACAGCAGCTGACATGTCCACAGCCGGAGCTGGTGTGATCCATCACAAGAAGTTCCGTCCAGCCGGTGGCATTGCTCCGGCTGCTACTGGCATGGCAACAAAGAAACGCCGTGGCAACCTCCCCAAGGAAGCCGTCAACATCCTCAAGCTGTGGCTGTACGAGCACCGCTACAATGCATACCCCAATGACCAGGAGAAACTGCACCTTGCTCGGGTCGCAAACTTAACACTGCTGCAGGTGTGTAACTGGTTCATCAATGCCAGGCGGAGGATTCTTCCCGATATGATCCGCCGGGAAGGGCGTGACCCAGATAAGTTCACCATCAGCAGGCGGTCCCCGGGGAAACTGAACGGGCAAGGGGAAGAGGAGGGTGTTGGGGAGATACAGGGGAGTCCCGAGGAAGCGAAAGCACACGCCCGCATAAATTTGGAAGAGTCAAGACTATCGGACAGTGGTAATGAAGCCGATACCTCATCGATGAGTGCGAACGGGTACGATTCCCCTCCTTACGAGTCGGATGGGTACTCGGAAGGAGCCCCGTCGCCCCGCCCGTCTCCTTATCTTCATGATCATAACAAACGCACAGAATTCACACAGAATGACCTTGTCTGCATGGAGAGGGATGTCTCCAGCCCATCGCTGAGCGATGCTGGATCAACAAGTGCAGGGCGAGTGTGTAGTCCTCCTTCAATGACACAACCTGGGCCATACCGCACATCGCCTCTCACAATGCTCGCCTCCTCCCCTCTGAATTATCCCAATGCATACCACCAGTACATCCGGGCACCGTTAGACCTTACGTTACCAAGTCGGTCAAATTTTCCCAGCATGCCACTGCCTCACCAACATGCAGACTTATACCGTCACCTCAGTCAGGTACAAGAGAGCGCTAAAATGCCAATTCAGAACCATGCACACATACCGACCCAGATGCCTTCCCAAACCCCTCCACCGTCACCGCCAAGGGATCCATCACCATCCCTGCGGCCGCCACCCCCACCGACGAAGATGGAGACGGACACATTCAGCAGATTTTACATGCTAGTGGATGCGGCCATCTCGAGACGAGAATGCGAACAGCAGATGCCGCATCCGGGTCACTTCAATCAAGCTGTTGTCTGCCTGTAGTATCAAAATACCTGACCCAGTAAACTGCGGTCATTATCGCGGCAGACCATCATCGGGCTAAACATGAACAGTTGCGTGTTTGTGAAACTGGAACAGACTCAAACTATTACGCCACATCATGTTTGATGTCATGCACCGTCTCCACTCTATGCAGTCAAATGAACCCAAGAAACCTTGACTTGGAACTCGAAATGTTTGACCGTGTAATGAAGAACTGAGATTCGTCTTTGTATGCCCTCCCATGTTGACGAGAGTGCCTCCAGAACAAGACAGAATGGCAGACGGAATGTAACAATGAGAAAACAATTAACTCCAGTGGTCACGATAGTTATTTACACTGAAACGTTACACTCACAAATTTATACAAGATTTTTCCAGCCATTACGTGATTTCATTTTGAGAAACTATATGCACTTATTATCGCCCAACGGCGTTGTATAGAATTTCCATCCCAATTCGAGTGTCATGTGATCACGTAAAGCGCCCTCTATTGACCTCAAGTGCCCTCTATTGACCTCAAGTGCCCTTTTGTTGATCTAGAATTCCCTCCGTTGACCAGAACATCTTTTTGACAAATTCTAATGTAGTAATTTTATAAAGTGACTTTTGAGCTTGCAAATGTATCACGATTTGTAACTGCAGCAAATAAAACATGTGACAACCATCTCAGTGCTTGGAAATGTTACAAGATGGAGAATGAGTTGGAACTAAAAGAGTCATTTCAAGTTTGACGCATGTCGTTTACATTGTCAAAACTGTGATATAAAAACGACCTCCACACATGTTGACAGCAACAGTCGGATTATCGCATAATGTTGTTTTGGGGTGCTTTGTTGTAATCGTCTTGTGTAAGGTGCATTTAATATGTACCGGCCTACATGTATGTATGCGCCCGTTTTGAAATTCATTATGCTTGACCCTAACCATGCTCAATGCAACAAATGTAAAAGTTGATGCATCTCTTTTCCCTCATCAACAAAAGAACCATTGTCTCTAGCTGCTGGATCTTGTTGCATTGAGCCAGCCTGCAAAGTGCCTGCAAAATGCCGGTTAGGGTGAATACATCAAACAAGGTGATAGTTTTTACCATTCGTGTGATTCATTGAAAGCATTCCAACAAGTTTAATCAAATTTATAATTGATTGTGTCAATCATTTTTATGCAATTATTGTCCAAACGTGAAAGCTGCCTCTGATAATATTAATACCGTGACTTCATACTTACAGAACGATGAAAACCACTTCCTTGTATAATGTGCGTGTGGAACAATGGATTAAGACAAAGCTTGTATCTCCAACATTTTTGTACGATAGTGAATCCAATTTGACTTTTCTTATATTGAATTTGCTTATTTTGCTCAAAAAGCAATTTGTATCTTTCTTTCTTTTTTGACACTTCATTTGTCTGGTTTTGTGATTTAGAATTTGTTTTTAGATCTAGAAGAATGATCTTTGTGAAAAACATCTAATGAGTTTGTAGAATCTATTATTATTATCGTCTTTCCGTTTGCGAACAATATTGGATTTAGAAATAAAATAAACTTTGTACATAATACGTATTACTGATCTCAACGTCTTCATTTCTTCTCCACTTAGTAGTTTCATATTACGTTAGCGGAAGCCATATTGGACGACAGGAGTCCATTTCATGAAGCTGCTCAGGAGATAATTTTGCTAAGCATTATAAAAACACTTACCAGCCAAAATACACACATTTTGTGTGAAACTTTGGCTGGTAACCAACAAAATCTGCTTAGCAAATCTTTCTTGTAAGCAATTGAATACCTGAATATGAGAAGGGCCCAAGTCCATATTTTGGCCAAAATAAGTTACACCCGGGAAAATATTGCTATACCATAGGGCTACCTTGTGTGTGAAAGATGGCCCAAATCCACACTATTGAGTGCATGTAACCAGTTTTTGACTATGAGTGAAAAAAAAATCCGCCCGCCCGCCACTGCCCCAGAAGAGTTGTGGAGGACAACCAACATTTTATTTTTTTTTGGCCTAAGTGTCAAATTATTGTATTTGTGTTTCCTATCAGTAAAAAAGCCACTGTAGATTGTTTATTTTAATTTGAAACAAATAAAATGTGGTACATGCACAACAAACTGATGTTTTTCTATGGTGTGATTATGAGAAGGGCCCAAGTCCAACGTATTAAGTGACCCCCTGCGTTGCGACCGAAATGTGTATCATCATGCAGTATACCCTTTTACATTCACATATGCATAAATAAGTTGCCATATAAACCAAAAGACCATATCTTAAGAAATAAGTATAATATATATATATATTTTTAATTTTCTCAAAATAACATCTTGTGGACTTGGGCCCCTTCTCATATTCAGGTATTCAATTTATTCTGCTGAGCAGCTCAATTAAATTTCTCCCAGGTCTTGTGGCATTAATCAAACGGCAGTAGAGCCGTTGTGATTCTGAAGTTAGCTGTATCACTTCTTGGGTGTACACAATCGCAAGCAACTGTATCAACTTCAATGTAGCGAGTTCACAATATATAGCGAGCCCACAATATGGAACTAAATATCACTGAATAGAGGCCCATGGGGGTAATTACGTCATATTTTGTGCGTGTTGCATCACGGCCTTGTAAGTCATGCAGGCCTTAACGCAAATGGGCTTTCAAAAAGGTTTTGGTGTCAAGGTTGGGCAAACGGACCCTCGTCACGCATCGGCCATCTTTCTTTTCTTCCATACAAAGTCATATGACACCAAACTGAGGCAGTGTGAGAATCAGCGTGTTATCGTACGGGGGAAACCTTGCCAAGGTTGTTTAAATTCATTTGACAGATGAAGACAGTGCGTTTCAGGAAACATTTTAGAGAGTTTTTCTAACACGACTAAAGAATCAGTTTAGATGACCATCATCACAATAGCAGTATACCACACAGGCCTGTGATTTATCAGCATTTTTCCTGATTTCAGCATTTTTTTATTTGTATTATTATTAACACACCCCAGACTGAGGGATCTCCTATATCCTAAGTCAACCACCCTCCATCCCCCTGTGCTTGTCAACAACTGATTCAGTTCAGTGAGCACACACTCCTCTCCCCCAACCCATAGGATCCTAGTCTCAACAGTTCCCGCCTGCGCGCCTCAACGAACTAATCCTCCAGCATCCATTCATGGGATGATCCTCCAGCAGTCTACTTAAGCAGCAGCATTTTCCAGAGTCCGGCATTCTCCTGAGGACGATCAGAGCATACTGATCGAAACGTCGAGTTGTACCACCAGTTCTTTTCAGAACTAATTACTACTCATTGAGATTCCACATGGTGTCACCGCAATTAGTCTTACTTATCATCCTCACCATGCAAAGCTACAAGTTTTACCTATTTATTATTATTATTATTAATTTTTTTACAAATCTCCATTTGTCTCAAAATTGTCTTGAAATAAGAGAAGTAGCCTGTATTGTGTCCAAACCTCTAGTTTCTTATTCACGGGATGTGGAGAGTCTGTAAATCCTCCAGAATTAAACATCCAGGAGGTTCAGGGGGCTTTGTCCTAAAGGGAGACGCAAGGCCCGCTACCCCCATTTTTCAGGATTTTTTACTTTTGTCAAATCACACTCCTTATACGAATTCCTCCAATTAAAAGGAGTATGCCCTATGCTTACTATAGCCGGCGCTTTTATTTCCTGCATTGAACAGCATGGATAATCTACAAAGGAATGACAAAAGGGTCTTAGAAGTAAGTTCACTACAGTGCCAGCATGTCATCACCTGTTTCCCCCTTCTTTCACAGTTTCTAACATCTTGAAGACCACACGGTATCAAGTCGTCATTGTGGTGTTTATTGACCTTTATCACGGCGCCATCTTCAATACAAGTCCACGTTACCAAACCGAGGCTAGAAGGGAAAATAGTCTGATCCCTTATTATGTCCTGAGATTTTACGCTTGAACCTGTATGGAGTATACAGGGAATCGGACAAAGATGGCCGTAGCGCGATGAAGGTCTCTAGCATCATGTCATAGTGTATAGCGGCATGTCTGTGACAATATTCCATTGTTATGTTTACCAAAAATTATTGTGTACATTGTATTATTCATTAAACTTAATTCTGGGGGCCGGGGTGATTGGAATATATGCTGGTGTTTGGTGGCTCAACACAATTCACAATTGGGGAAGTGCTGAGAATGATAGCCCCCTCCCCCACAAGAAAAGGAGGTATACGCCACTGTTATAGGCCAAACTGCATCAGCATGGCTGACTGCTATAAGGTAAATTTTCGACTTTTTTGTTAGATTCATTCAAAAGCTTTATCATACAAGCTGTTATACCGAGTCAAAGTCAGACATGGATGACAAACTTCATAATCTATTTTGGGCGATGCTTTTGTCCCACGTATACGCTAATGCAGTATAATTTTGGCGCCAACATTGAGTCATTCATGATGGTGATCCATCCGTGAAACACTTGTGACAATTCGCTGTAATCGGAGACAGTGCCTCATTGTAAAATGTTGAATTTACATGCAACAATTAGAACCAAAAAAAACCCAAAAAAAACAACACCTGATTATGCTCAGTTGTGAAAATCGTCGCTGGCTGTCGCGACACATTCTGGGAATTGGGCCACAGTACGCTGTGATTTATAGTGTTAGTAATTTTAGATGTGAACAATAAATTTATGTATTTGTATGCATTTTCAAAACAAGAATTAAATTCATGCGTTTAGAAAGGTCATCCAGATAAACAGAACAGAACGTTTTTCACTGCGTTGGTCCGTAAACTTCACAGATGTCTTTATCGTATTCCCGGTCACATGGACCATTGTGAAGTGTGTCACACATCATATGCACCAGTCTATATTGTATGTGACCAAAAAGAAATGACCTTCGGTATCGATTATTAATCGAGCTACGATATAGTAAACTAGACAATCAATGTACCTTTTGGAATTGCTGGATCACGTATCTATCACCCAGCAATCGCCGATGGCAATTCAAACATACACTGAACTGTTAGGCTAATACAATCCGTATAATATATGTCGCCCATCTCTTTATTTGACTTTGACCCGATTCGACAAGTCGTACAAGTGCCGAGTTTCTTTCTCTGACAGAGGACCGGAAACCAGGTATGAAAGACCGGGCCACATGAATGAGATCGAGATAGGATATCGGCCGGACTTTGGAAGTGCTTGAAGGTGCGCCCATTGCCCGATGCTTGCTTGTTGTAGGCAGGCGCGGGAAGCTAATATAAGTGGTGTGACATGTCATAGAGACACAGGGTATCGATGAATGTGCAACTCGCTGAATCTGTTTTTATCATATCAACTCAGGAAGAGATAAAAATGATTGAACATGTGACATCTCTTGTTTACAAAAGGTCAAACGGTGTCAGACAAAATGTGCACAGTAGTCTATCACGGAAACCATAACCTCTTCCAGCTTCAGGAGATGTCCACAAACCCAAATTACACGTGTGTTCATCTGGAATGTGATCACCACTTGACAACATACAACATGTAAAAATGCACATATAAACATGCACACTATTTAATACCTGCCATGAAATCGCCAGGACACCCTCACTTCCAGGGTAAACACGTGGTCTTCACGGCCAACACAGTCTATTTATAGAACTAGACGATGAAATCTACACACTGGACACAGCGCTCTTTTTTTTGCAATTGCACCTTGTTATACACACTGGCTAAACTTTGTTATACACACTGGCTAAACTTTGTTATACACACTGGCTAAACTTTGTTATACACACTGGCTAAACTTGGCCACTAGAAAAAGGCTTGCAAGGTGCTATATACAATCCACACTATTATATGCTTCAGAGACTTGGGCAGTTAGGAAGGAAATGGCCAATAGAATTACAGCCTTTGAAATGTGGATGTACCGAAGAATGTTACGTGTGTCATATGTGGACAGAAAAACAAATGAAGAAATTCTCAAAATGGTTTCAGAAAAAAGAACTCTTTTAAATAAAATCAAAAACAGGAAATGCAAATATTTTGGACACATCATAAGAACAGAAAAATTACAACGACAAATTTTGGAGGGCAGAGTGGCAGGGACAAGAAAAAGGGGACGACAACGACTAAAGTGGATCACAAATATCAAGGAATGGATAGGGATGCAATACAGGGAGTGTGTGAGGACGTCACAGGACCGCGCCCTATGGAAAACCATGGCAGCCGACCTCCTGGCAGGAGATGGCATATAGACAGACAGATACACACTGGCACATACACAAATCGAGTCTTTAACAGCTATCTGGAGCCCCGCCTGTACACATTTAATGAAACCCAAAATGGCTTCTTCATAATAACGGATAGGGGATTCCATGGTTTACAAGCTATGCGCAATGGATCGAAGGAAGGAGTCATCTTCTGTGTCAAACTCTGGAGGTTGTCAGAACTGACCTTTGCCCCTCAAAAAAAAAAATAATAATGTAAGTGCTTTAGGATTGTTGATAGCCTTACGTAAACAGTGTACCAAATGAACGGCGAAATGGGTTAGGTGGCCTTATGTGTGAGAAAGCACCCCTCACAACCATTTACACTTTATTACTGATATTTTGTGCTACTTTATATTATATCCAACACTTTTGTTCGGTCGGGGTTTTTGACAAGAAGGAAGGGCTTTGCACTCTCGCCGGTTCCTGTACCCATTTATGTTAAAATGTATCCACAATGGAATCTTTTTTAGGTGAACGCTTCTTTAGAACCATACTAAGCCATGCGTGGCCAGTGTTTCTTTGTATACGTACCCACCTAACTGGTAAGATTTATTAGCTTAATTTCAACGCTGTTTGTAAAGTTACCCCATTTCTGAAGCGCCTATTCAAATGCGCCAAGGTTACTGGTGAAATAAGCAATTGCTCTTACAGCTTCTTTTCATTTACGACAATTTTGGGAAATAAAGGACTTTTGAAAACGTGTTAAAATGTCTGGAGTAGGCCTATTCGAAAATATTTTGAACATATTAAAATTAAATTTTACAAGACACGCTGAAAGCTATGATTGATACTTAGCTACTGTGGATTCAACAACAAAAACACAAAATTACACCAAGATTGCCACAACATTCTTAGATAACATTATTACAAAAACACAACTAAACCAACGGGCATAGGGCCTACGTTTCTCATAAATTTAATTCATCTTGCTTAGTTGACACTGTTTATCAGACGATTAATGGCATTAATAGGTCATTTTGTGCAACTCTTTACCCAGTAAGGATAAATAAATATATATTTGAAACCAACCTGTCACAGTTTTAATCTTGCAATTCTAGGAAGGAATTTCGAACCCAACCGCCACTTATGCACAATGTCAAGTATGTGTTTTTAGCAGACGACCGTAATGGCCAACACCTCACTGAATGTGCATACATTCATTGATCAAAATATCCCAAAATATCGTTTCCAATCCTTACTTGACTACACTTTCCTCTCCTTAAGTGTATCCTCTCTTCTTTTAAAGGGAAATCTGTGATATTATTTGTCTTGTTCGAATAGAAAATTGGCGGTTGTATTGTATACATAACAGCAAAAGAAACGTCACCCCTAAAAATATTTATTACTATAATTTGTTTAATGAAGAATATTATGAGTATGGACTGTAACACGAACACAATGTGGCAAATTTGGTTGACCTCAAAATTCGTCATGCATGACGTCTGAGGACACATAAGCTAAACACGTTCTCAGACTTATCAAAATTTAGGGGGTGACGTTTCTTTTGCTGTTATGTATACATTCTTTCTCAATTCTAAGATATTTCACTTTCTTAGAGAATTGTACAAATAATTTATGGCAATTCCAATGAAGATTTGCGGTAAGAAGAAGGTGATTTTTTTTTAGTAAGCTCTGATCGTCTTCAGGAGAATAGTAGAAGTAGGCCGAAGTTTTGAGGTAAACAATCTCTTAGGAGTTGTAATTATTGTTGGTTCTGAGAAGAACCAGTGGTGAGAAACTAACATTCGTTTTCTCAAAAACGTGAGCATCTATAATGTGATGAAAAATTCACAGGTTAGTTTTCTGATATATTTCTTGAAATCTAGGGGGTTGAAATCAGGGGCGGATCCAGGGTCTCTAAAAAGGGGGGCACGTGGCCAAAAATGGAGGGCAAACACAAAAACGTATGGTAAACTTACGTGTATGGCGAAAGGGGGTGGCACATGCAACCCTTTGCATCGCCCTCACCCTGGATTAGACATGGTTGACATGAACATACAGTACCATATAAATATGACTGGTTCTGGCAAAACCCTAAACTTGGACCCAATTTTTCAAAAGTGAGATTTTGGTATTAATTGATTCTCTCGATTTTCCTCTTTCATTTGATACCAGATTTGTAGAAATCAGATTTCTTTTTACAAATCTGGTATCAAATGAAAGAGAAAAATCTAGAGAATCAAACTATACCAACATCTCACTTTTGAAAATTGGGTAGAAGTGAGATTTTGGTATAAGTTTGATTCTCTAGATTTTCCTCTTTTATTTGATACCAGATTTGTAGAAATCAGATTTCTTTTTACAAATCTGGTATCAAATGAAAGAGAAAAATCTAGAGAATCAAACTATACCAACATCTCACTTTTGAAAATTGGGTAGAAGTGAGATTTTGGTATAGTTTGATTCTCTAGATTTTCCTCTTTTATTTGATACCAGATTTGTAGAAATCAGATTTCTTTTTACAAATCTGGTATCAAATGAAAGAGAAAAATCTAGAGAATCAAACTATACCAACATCTCACTTTTGAAAATTGGGTAGAAGTGAGATTTTGGTATAGTTTGATTCTCTAGATTTTCCTCTTTTATTTGATACCAGATTTGTAGAAATCACTCTTTTTTTTTTTTTACAAATCTGGTATCAAATGAAAGAGGAAAATCTAGAGAATCAAACTATACCAACATCTCACTTTTGAAAATTGGGTAGAAGTGAGATTTTGGTATAGTTTGATTCTCTAGATTTTCCTCTTTTATTTGATACCAGATTTGTAGAAATCACTTTTTTTTTTTACAAATCTGGTATCAAATGAAAGAGGAAAATCTAGAGAATCAAACTATACCAACATCTCACTTTTGAAAATTGGGTAGAAGTGAGATTTTGGTATAGTTTGATTCTCTAGATTTTCCTCTTTTATTTGATACCAAATTTGTAGAAATCACTTCTTCTTTTTTTACAAATCTGGTATCAAATGAAAGAGGAAAATCTAGAGAATCAAACTATACCAACATCTCACTTTTGAAAATTGGGTAGAAGTGAGATTTTGGTATAGTTTGATTCTCTAGATTTTCCTCTTTTATTTGATACCAGATTTGTAGAAATCATTTTTTTTTTTTTTTACAAATCTGGTATCAAATGAAAGAGGAAAATCTAGAGAATCAACCTATACCAACATCTCACTTTTGAAAATTGGGTAGAAGTTTAGGGTTTTGCCAGAACCAGTCACAAATATTGTAGACCTATTGGTATATGTCGATTCAAAGAAAGTCGAATGATACTTCTAAGAGCGGTTTTACCAACATTACAAAAGAGTGTGGCGAAACTCCTACCGTCTTATTGAGGATCATTCACAGTTTTAGACGAAAAGCTCAAAGGGTTCATAATTATCCATGACATGAACATAAATGTGTTTGCTCATAATGTATAATCTGTATAATAGATATCATAACTTCACAAACTGACATTCACGATAAGAAATACGAGCTCTGTTCTCAACTGGACTGGAACATTCACTCTTAAAACTAAAGTGTTGAATCAACATTTTAAAGAGTTCGTTGAGTGACAACTCATTATAAAGTTGGATTTGACTTTTGAAAGTGTTGAATTAACATTGATAAAGTTAGACTTAACTTGACTCCGTGTTAATTCAACACTTTCTTTGAGTTGAATTTAACTTTATAAAGTGTTGTCACTCACCGAACTCTTAAAAAGTTGATTCAACACTTAAGTTTTAAGAGTGTTCACTGGTTGGTTTTCGAAAAGTTTGTCCCAATGAATTAGGCCTATTTGTAGTAGAGTAGTTTTTTTTTCGCAAGGACAGAAAAATGTACTCGAGTACGAGTACTATACAACTCCGATGAATGTATTAAAAAGATTACATGCAAAATCAATGTTATTGGCCTTACGTTTCGAACCTAGAATTAGGTTCTTTCTCGTTGTCATTGAGGAAGAACCAGCTAGGTTCGAAACGTAAGGCCAATTGATTTTGCATTTATACTACAGGTTGCATTTATCCTTTTATAGGTTGATAAGCAGTTTGCAACAGCTAATTCTGTTTTTTTTTAATATTTCATTTTATACTTGATGCATGAACCAGCCCCATCGTAAGTATGCAATCTATAACACCTGTTAAAGGGGGCAATATCGTCACGATCAACAGGGCATGGAATCGGAGTGCTAGTTTTAGATTAACTCAGTGACACTACCGTTGCTGCTGCATAAATGGGCCAGTAATTTTCAGTCACTGTGTTCATCTTAAACTAGGACACCGATTCCATGCCCTGTTGAAAGTCTGCTCTGACCGTAACGATAATGTCCCTTCAAAGGGAATGTACACCATCCATCATTTTGAAAGGAAAAAAAACAAGTCAAGTTATCTGGGTGTGGAAAGTAATCATATTCAACATTTCCCCGAAAATTTATATCCGAGAATTTCTAAAATGAAAGTCGGAATTGTAATTCTTGAAATTCCACGGTCCTTTCTCTACACCTGGCTCGGTGTTCCTCAAATGTCAAAGGTCATTTAATGCTAAACATTCTGAACATGAGCAAGAAACCGCAGGAGGTGTTTGTCATTCACTGTTCCATAATAAGGAATAGCGTTTACATCAATATTTTGAAGAAAACAAATGTCCGGGAATAGGGTTTAGAAATAAATCAGATATTGTATATGGGGAAAAAACCCGAGGGACTTTGTTAATCTGGGCCACAGGTATTAAAGGTAAAGTATAGATCTGGAAATTCAAATAATAGCCAATTAATGGTCGCAATTCGAATCACGGCCGTGACACTTGTGTCCTTGAGCAAGACACTTAATCATAATTGCTTCTCTCCACCCAGGGGTTAAATGGGTACCTGTGAAGGCAGAGTTGGTTTGCTCTATATGCGCTAGAAATGGCAGCAATTGAGCTGTATACTCCCCAGGGAGCTGAGATGGTTTCAGGAATGATTTATGAGCCTTATGAGCAGGGATAATAATATAATGCGCCTTGAGCACCACTTAGTTGGTGGATACGTGCGCTATATAAATCCACACATTATTATTATTAATTGTAGTGTAAAAATTACTTGGTAACAAGCTGATAATGGTATCAATTTACCCTAGAAAATGATGTGGCTCGAGGTGTTGTCACTTTTAAGAAAAGCACAATTAGTTCCAGTTCGAATTGAGGAAAGGGTTCTCTTTTAGATTTATCGCCCGTGCTGTGGGCTATTTTAACGGCAATTTCCGTAAAATGTTCTGTTTCATCGGAAAATGGCATATGATTTAAAACTACGCATTTCTCAAAATAGCCAAATCGTGAGAAACATGGTTCTATACAGTTGTACCGAAATGAACTTATAGTGGGTTCCGTCATTAATTAATTTTTACACCTGTTTACTGTAAAACCAAGCTTCTGACAACTAGGCCTATTTTTTGGGGAAATTGTTACATCTTTTCAAACTATTTGTTCCCCTTTCAAGGAAATTATCACTGTTCCAATGAAAACAAGTACACGGCAAATGGAAACAGCAAATTTCGGTACAACACGGGTGATACGAATTTAGGCTGTCGTAAGAATGAATGCCAAAAATCTGCATGCATTTCAATATTTTCTCGACACGACGTAACAAGCTAAACTTCCCCGATGTTGGCTGTTTAATGGATTTGGTTGTTTAATGAATAGGCCTATCTTGATCCAAAGAGAGAAAGCATAATCATTGGCGGATCCGGGGGGGGGGGGGGCTAAGGGGGCTGTAGCCCGCCCCCCTAAAATCGTTTTTAAAAAAATTTAAAAAGGAGAGAAAGAGAGAGAGAGAGAGGGGGTGAAGGGAGGGGAGAACGCACTCACATTCCCACGGTGTGCTTTGTTTTTCTCTCCCTTTGATTATTTCATTGTAATTTTTGTAGTACTGAAAAATAATTGTTTTTGATTCTCAGCCCCCCCCCCTAAAAATATTCTGGATCCGCCCATGATAATAGACATACTCGTACAAGTAATTTTGCCACGATTACCAATGCTGTACCTTCCCTTTAATCTGTCCCTGGGGCTAATAACACTATACTGGAGACGTATGAATGAAAGGAGCTTATTTATGAGATATAAATACCTGAAACTGACATTTAGACACAAACAACTTCATATCACATTATGTTTTACATATCAACCAACCCAGCCACTCACCAAGACATATCAAACAAACACGAAATAGCCAAATGATGAGCAATGCGTACAGGCTACCTGCAAATCTCGAGGACTTGAGGTGACTGTATGTCTCAGTCACTCGAACAAGAACTGAAACAACCGAACAAGGGTTGATGACACCCCCCTCTAGCAGTGTTAACCAAGTCATTTTTTCTCAAGTCAAGTCAAGTCACAAGTCAAATGTTCTCAAGTCAAGTCAAGTCTCAAGTCAAATTTTCTCAAGTCAAGTCAAGTCACAAGTCAAATGTTCTCAAGTCAAGTCAAGTCTCAAGTCAAATTTTCTCAAGTCAAGTCAAGTCACAAGTCAAATTTTCCCAAGTCAAGTCAAGTCACAAGTCAAATTTTCTCAAGTCAAGTCAAGTCACAAGTCAAATTTTCTCAAGTCAAGTCAAGTCACAAGTCAAATTTTCTCAAGTCAAGTCAAGTCACAAGTCATTTATCGTCCCGAATAAGGCTAAAAAAGTCTCCAGTTTCAAAATTGGTGCGGTGACGCGATTTTGTTTTTTGTTTGTTAATTTTTTTTTTACATGTGTAGGCGGGGACCAAATTTCCCATTATAAAAAGTATGGTGGCTAAGAGAGGACTCACAAATCAGCCAAACGTTTATACCCCTATGTGAAAAAGTGTGGCTGCGATTGGACATCGTTTCATAGCAAAAAATAATAAAATAAAATGCCGACGTGCAGGTCTAGCTGAGGCCACGCGCACGGAGATCACCACAAACCGGAGCCTTTTTTCCCCCCTTTTTTGTTGCCAATAATAATGTTCTGTTTGTCATGTTCCCTGTCTTGGCAGTGAGAATAAATCCAGTGTTTGTCATTTGTTGTTTATAGGATATACATAATTGACACATTTATCTCGAATTCATTAGCCGCGAAACCTCGCTGTAATCATCGGGCAATATTTTCTAGAAAACTATACAAACGCACACACGTGTACCGTGTATCGTGCAGTACATGTGAAGGGAAATGTATGGTGAAACGTATAGGCTCAAATGTACACTGTAGGCCTAAAGATTGACACTTTATTGAAGATGTTTAGACGTATTTTACTTCATTAATATAAGTTGCTGATTGAATAAAATAAATGAAAAACAAGTGATAACATGATGGGAGGTAAATAAATGACTATTGAAGACCAGAAACTCACAAACAAATCCAAGTATGACGTTAACGCTTCACAAATTGTGTAGTGCGTCATTGTTTTTGTTGGTGTCCGCATCTGAATTCAATGTTATTTACAACTGAACAGGGAACCAGGTAGTTTTTCATCAATTCGGTCCAGAAATTATGGGGGTTGTGTGGAAAGTATAGAAAGAAGCGATTGAGGTTTTAATTTTTTTAATCTGAAAATTATCAATCTAGTGTAGGTAACATGTATTTAGAGTGGTTCATTTCAATATTTGTACGAAAATTTGCAGACGGTTGAAGCTGTAAAGCCTCAGTCACACATTCAGGATTTTTACTGCCGTCCTTGATAGGACCATTCCCGATTAAAATGTGTCAAAAGTCTGATCAAGATCCTGTGATTCGTGGCGGGAAATTCACAAATTTGTAAAAACATTTATTTAATCACGACAACAATCAGATATTGTTCAGGAAGCGTCCCGATTCAGCCGTTTCCAGCCGAATTCGTCCCGATTCTCCCGTTCTCAATCCGAATCTGATCCGATTTGTATCTTCCGCATGGTAAAAAACGACCGAATCTGTCCCGACAGCGTCCCGATTCTCCCGAATGCGATCCGACAGAGATCAGACAGTGACCGGAACGGATTCGGCAAAGACGGTTCGCATTCGGCAAGATCTGGACGCAATCTGGACTCAATCGGCAAGAAACGGCAATGCAAAATTTCTCAAAATCATGCCCGTTCATCACGACAGCGTCCCGATCCACAGGACACCGTCCAGACACCGTCCAGACAACACAGGACATTGTTACGATTTTGATCCGATACAGCAGAATCTGTCACGACATAGTCACGATTGTAATCCGACTAGACAAAATCGGCTGAGTTTCCCGAATGTTACGGGACGCACCTACTGTCGGGAGTGCTTGGCCGACCTCTCTGGACCTTTCCCGATCCGTAGGACTCAGTTACGAACGTATACGACTGCGTTCAGACAATGATAGGACATTCCAGATCATTGAGGATAGTAATCCGACTTTTTCACTTTTCGTGTCGTAGCGCTGTCTGATCTCAAACGGGAGCCATAATCGGCACTGTGTGAACGCCGCATTACACGCGGGACAATTCATTTTTCTCCCAGGACGGAAACCGACGGATGGTAATTTACACTCTTATATGGGCCTCGGAATTTGGTAATTTGGAAGAAGATAAATTTTGTATACGCCCCAAAAACTAGTAATTGCTGCTTCTTAGTTATTCGGTCGCTGTTAATTGTCACAAACAATACATTTGTTAAAATCACGGACTCCGGATCCAGTGTATTACAACGTTGTGCATGAAATCCTTACTGATTCTGTGTTGACAACTCTGACAACGCTTGCATAGGTGATGTAAGGAGAATTTAAAAATTACGTTCGTAAAATATTTTAAAATTCCCTTTTTACGAGTAAAACATTTAAAAAAAAAACATGTACCCTTTAATGATTACACACATAATAAACATAATTTGAGTCAAAATAGCTATTCGGTTTTGTTTTACGAAAAATTTGTGATAATTTGTTCAACACTTGACAAATTCTTAATACAATTAACAATGTCGCTATAACCTCGTTCCAGCCGTTTGTATAAATTATTTTGAATATATAATGCAATGCCTTTACCAGTAATAGCCCATTTCTTCCACTACGACGGATTGTGTTGAAGACTAGACATGTAGCGTACACTTTACAGTACAAGGCACATACGTGTACAGTATACACTATTATTATGTATTACGTATAGATATAAAATTCGCGACGGCATTTTTTTCCCGTCACAAAAGTATTCGGCTGCCGTGGCCGGATTGACCAGAAAAATACATGTAATAAAACAACCTACAATACATGATGACTTGCAATGTCGTCAAGTCAAATTTACTCAAGTCAAGTCAAGTCACAAGTCATTTTTGTCCAAGTCAAGTCAAGTCCCAAGTCATTTTTGTCCAAGTCAAGTCAAGTCGCAAGTCACAAAAATTGGCGACTCGAGTCGGACTCGAGTCCGAGTCACCGACTCGAGTCAACAACTCTGCCCTCTAGTTTCTAGTAATCCCACGCTCCAGCACATTTTACCGTACGTTTGGTGTACCCCTTTTTTCACCCTAGATTGAGATCCAGAGTGACAACAAGGGACACAAGGCATGACAACCAGCGTGGAAAAACGGAGTGGTCGCGCGTTCTTCCATGTTATTTCTTGACAAACATGACATCTCCACTACACTCTAAGAAATAGTGGGCAAACACGGTTGATATGTTGCCCAACACTGGTCAACATATCAACAGGTTACACAGTTGGTTTACCATGGCCCAATGTTGGAAAATCATTTGCCAAAATATGTGAACAGTTGTGGTAAATACTGACCAATTCTGGGAGAAATAACCTTTCCCAACCCCACGTTGCCCAACATTTTTACAGTGTAATAACACATGGAACGGTTTGTTGTATTCATTAAACAAAACATGCCTTTATATTAGTGATTTCTTTTGTGCGTATAATATAAACTGCCCGATCGAAAATGTGACTGGCTGTGGCATAACCCTAAACCCAATTTTCAAAAGTGAGATTTTGGTATAGTTTGATTCTCTAGATTTTCCTCTATCATTTGATACCAGATTTGTAGAAATCACAAAAACAAAATTCTGATTTCTACAAATCTAGAATGAAAGAGGAAAATCTATAGAATCAAACTATACCGAAATCTCACTTTTGAAAATTGGGTCCAAGTTTAGGGTTTTGCCAGAGCCAGTCACAAACAGTACAGCCTTCTCGCTATGCAATGGAACACTGCCCTCTATCGGCCACTTTTTGTCTGAAATATTGCAAAAGAATCTAAAGTTACAGTTTTGTTACGGAAACGTGAGAATAACTTCAGGCGAAACTTTCACACGTTAGTTTCTATAGGCCTACATATGTTTCTAGATCCTCATAAAATATAAACACGCGCAACTACGGTGTACTATACTAAGAAATGGTGAACTACAAATGTTTTTTCCCCCAAGAAATGTATCTTGATAAAAACGTCAATGTGATAGACTTATACATGATTTAGACATCCAAGGTTGAGCGGCACTCCTCCAACCATACACCCTTTTCCGGATTCAGGCCCCTACAAAGTGCAACAATACCGCAGAGTCTGAGGTCTTGCATCATATCACTGTCAAAACAATCTGTCAGTGTCACATGGTTACATGCAACATTTACACGCGAATTGCCGCTGTGTGCGATTAGATTTCCTGATTATGATAGACGCACACCGATCCCTCGATTCGGTCAACTAGCTGGACGGTCGTGCATAGTATGTGCGTTATGAACTCTGTACACTGGGTGACACATCTGGCATATTATATTGCCAGTCATTATGATGCCACTTTAGGTAATAATCAGATATGGGAGTCGAATACATTGGAAATAAATTCGTAATCGCATACATCGAATACGTAAACGAATATCTATCGTATCTATCGAATATCTATCGTATATTATATTCTGCTTTATAGGAATATTTATATGAGTATGAAAACGAATACAAGGTATACGTAATCGACACAAATAAAGTGTATTCGAATATGAAAACGAATACAAGGTATACGTAATCGACACAAATAAAATGTATTCGAATATGAAAACGAATACAAGGTATACGTAATCGACACAAATAACATGTATTCGAACATGAAAACGAATACAAGGTATACGTAATCGACACCAGCTCTAACTGCAGCTAATGCATCCCTGTCAGTCATTCGATATCAAATTTTGATTGCAAGGAAACTCACGCGGGACGCGCCATCGGGGGATAAAACGCACTTTTTAAGTGGATATTTCATGCTCAGCGTCAATTTATCTCCCCCACCCCTCGCTATCGAATTTACAAAGGATATGTTAATTTCTGACGGAGAGAACAAGCCAGTATATGTGTAGAATGGTCAAAACGTGTGTGGCAACATTATACTTTCAAATTCTAAAACTAAAACTCTGTCATTAGTTTTAGCAAAATATGTCTTAGGTCTATATATACATAACAGCAAAAGAAACGTCACGCCCTAAATTTTGATAAGTCTGAGAACGTGTTTAGCTTATGTGTCCTCGGACGTCATGCATGACGAATTTTGAGGTCAACCAAATTTGCCACATTGTGTTCGTGTTACACTCCATACTCATAATATTCTTCATTAAACAAATTATATTAATTATAAAATGAAAATAATAAATATTTTTAGGGGTGACGTTTCTTTTGCTGTTATGTATATTATTTTTGGGGGTATTTATTAGGCTAATTAAAAAAAACATAAATGATACATTACCGTGGTGTGCTCTATTTTGTCGAATTCAGAGAAGAAGTTAGAGGGATTTACCCTGGAGAAAAAAAACATGAAAAAAGCTCACGTTAAAGGGAACAATATCGTCACGATCAACAGGGCATGGAATCGAGAATTCTAACTTCAAGGTACGGTCATCCTGCGGGGGGGGGGGGGGTTGCTGGTTGCAAAGCGATAAATGCATTACAAAAATTGTTTTTGAAATATATAAAAGAAGACAACAGAATCATATTTTAAGGCATATTTACTGGTAGACGAGACGGGTAAATCGTCCATGAGGTGGCTGAAAAAAAAATATATATATAATGAATAGGTAAAACTTTGCATGGTGAGGAGGATAAGTAAGACTAATTGCGGTGACACCATGTGAAATTCTCAATTGAGTAGTAATTAGTTCTGAAAAGAACTGGAGGTTACAACTCGACGTTTCGATCAGTGTGCTCTGATCGTCCTCAGTGAGTTCCATAAGTTGTATTTTTTGTGTGATTGATTGATGGTGTCACGTTATTATGCACTAATGTGCATCAAGGTTATGTAGGGCAGGATTGTTCTGTTTCAGGCCAATATTGTTTTGTACACGTACCGTGCATCTTAAAGGGTATCTGAAGGTATAGCTTTAGTAACATCCTGATTACATAGTTACCGAATTGTTATCCGTAAGGTAACTTGATGAAAAGTTGGTAAAATGTTCCAATCATCCTGTACAAATAATCTGTATGAACAAATAAGCACACTTTTTTTTCAAAACGTTGTCAACTTTATGCTCCAAGTGTTTTCTGTGAAAATTGTGAATGCTTTTTCACTTTTTTTCATAACTTTGAATCCGCATTGAGGTGGGACTCACATACTGGTTGGTTGTTTAATGTCTGTCTTGATTCAAAGAGAGTATAAGCATATACAGAAGTAGTTCAGTCCAACTACTTTTTTTTTGTTTAGTGCTGGAAGTTACCGGTTATTTCGCTAGTCGTTTCACGGTCAGTTAACCGGTTAACCGAAAGTCAGCACCCGACGGCCACACAAACTATTGTCGGCAAATGGAATAATGTGTCTACATTTTCAATCAAACGGCATCAATAAACTTCCTGTAATGATTGTTTTAATAACCAATGCGGCAAAAAAATAAAGTCTAGAACAACAAAATGGGCGGCAGATTCTTAATAATAATAGGCTATGTTTTTTTGTTTTTTTAAATATTAGTTTCGGTTAGCCGCTATAAGGAAATTTCTAAACGGTTAGAGCAGTTTCGGTCGGTTAACCGGTAAACCGTCCCAGAGAACTATTTTTGTTCTTCATTATTCTTATCAAGGAGGTCATAGTCTTTAAGGATTTGCCTGATGACACCTTCTCAGAGCTGGGTAATTTAAAAGATGTTTTGTACTGATAATGCTGTACCGACCCCTTTAAAGCAAGTAGCCCATCAAAACACGTACTTTTCTGATGGTGATATAACATGGATTATCTCATTTCCTCTCGGTCTGGTCCCGGGTCCATCACTTGTGATGGTTCGAGCCAGTCTATGGGCCATCCAGAAGATAGCGAGATTTGTTTCCCCCTTCTAAACCTGCAACAAATCCCTCTATCCTGTCGCCAGATACTTCAAGGAAATGTGTTAAATAACGAACAGTGTGTAATAATTACCGTACAGAGATTTGGGCGCCAACCGCTCAATGTCAGACGTGGCTTCAAACTTCTTCAAAACATCCAGCTAACAAGAATTATCAATCACTCTCTGCACCTGTTTTTGTGTTTTTTGTTTTTTGTTTTGTTTTGTTTTTTAACTAAGCTAATTCGACCCATGTTTTCATTTCATTTCATTTCATTTATTAATTTCTCAGGTAAAAACATTAAAATACAGACATTATAAATCAAATACATATTAAACAAGAGGCAAGAATTAATAAATATACACAAATTGATTAGACAATAAACATTTTAAAGACAGGACAAATGGCACACCTGAAGGATTACAAAAAAGTAAACTTAATTACTATCGAGTTGTTTTCCGACTGCCATTAGACAATACATAAAACCACAAAAGAAGACAATTAAAATTGCACTATAAAAAAAAAGAGATAGAAATGTGATATAAATATATAAAAGTACTATAAAACAAATAAAAATAAAATTAATAAAAAAAATAAAAAATAAAAACTCAAAAGATAAAAAGTTATTTGTTTCTTTTTTCAGAAAAATTAAGGGAAAGTTATACATTGTTTGGGATGAAAAAAGAAAAAAAATACAAGAGCGGGATTTGAACCTGCGACCTATGGGTTGACGTGCCGGCGCTGCAATTATATCCATTTATTCATATCACAGTCATACAGTATCCATGTATTCATCATACAGCCACTCGTCCCCACTGCTCGACTATGATGATACGCGCAACCACATATTTTCCCCTAGGATAAATGAGGGAAATTTAAAATAAAACAGCAATACTTAAAAACCTTTATTTTTGGACGAGAATATATAACATTGGATTTCTGCTCTGATCCTTGAAGTAATATTCATTAATACGACTGCCATGTGAAAGTTTCAGCTTATTAGGTTGTCACCGTCACCGGCACCCGGAGATCGTGCTCTGGGAACCGACTCACGGACACAAGAGGCAGGGAGGGCAGAAGATGTCCTAAACCAGAGTGCTGCGGACGGACACAGGCGTGGAGCCTACCGGCGACCTACGCCCTCATGCGGGACAGGAGTACTTGGAACAGCCATATCCATGCCCGCCTGTGGGCAAACGACTAGTATTAGTACTGTAGTACTACGTTGTGCCGTTTACGAGATAACATTCAGATTTTGTCCATCTCCAGAGGTAGACCTATGTCTGTGCACAAATTCAGCTAAAGCTTTCACAGACTGATTAAATGTTATCACTAATTTCTTGAACCTTCATCATTAAACCTAACCCCCTAATGGTTTTGGCTGGGAACATTCCTGAATCCACCAAAATCCAACAAAATGCAACACAACCAGCTGTTGGAGTTTGAAGGGTTTGGGGTGGTTATGGTTAAAGTAAAACAGATATATAATATTTTTTTTCAGAATAAAATTATAAGGCTTTTAACGACACTTATCAGATCAAGTAAGATGTAGTCTTAAAATATGACAACCAATCTGCCCTTTCACCGTTGACCTTTCAATGTTATCTAGACCACTGTGGCAGACTACGGCTAATAAAGTCATTTATTCAATGGATGAGTCAAACTAGAAGCAAACAGGTATAACAGCTAACTGTATGACAGGGACTTCCCCTGACAGTCAATTTCAACCCGAGCCGGACACGTACTACTTAGTCGATGACATTTTACGAGTCCGACTTGCCAAACTTCAAATTTTATCAAGATTAACCTGCAGAGTTGAATGATGTTCCTGATTCAACCACGTACCAACGATCCTCATTACACCTTTTTTTTCTTCTTTTGCTGCAAACATGTAATATCTGCTGGTAGACCTTTCCTTTGACAAAAAAGCAATGGTTTTTATCCAAATTGATGATACTTTTGTTCAATTATTGAAATTGTTCATTGATTTTATATATAAACTGTTTTATTCAGTAGGGGAGCTGTACCACCCCTGTATCAACAAGGACCTATTTAAGGACTCTCAAATTTCCAATATTTATTTATGATCACAAAACTATTAGTCTGTTTTGTCTGTAAATCAATGTACGTAAATTGTAAAACGTAAAAAGTAAATTGAATCAATCAAGTCCAATTATGGATAACCCCAACCCCTACCTCCAAGACTTCAATATCTATTTATGATCACAAAACAATCAGTCTGTTTTGTTTGCACTATACGAATATTTTTAACCCAAATTTCAACCATAAAAGCCATCTCAAGTCTCAAACAACTGCACTTCTATTTTACAGTGATAAGTTTGCCCCTGTGTGAAAGCATCTTTTCTACTGGATCTGCGAGTGACCTAGCCTGAAGATCTGACGTCACGCTTTGATGCTCGTGAATTACGCCAGATACTGGCCGTGCGGCCGCCATGTTTTCCCTAAAATTCAACTTTAACCTTGGTTGGTAGCTAGCGCGCGAGCCTCGAAGCGTGACGTCAGGTCTTAAAGATGGACTACAACGAGAACTCTCACATTAAATTGACTATCGAACCTTGTTTATGTTGTGTTCAGGTAACAATTTATTGTTGTGGTCATGTTTTTCTCTTTATAATTTTGTTGCAATTTGACCGAAAAAATTAGACCCCGCTTCTTCGATTTTTGAAATTTCCCGCCCTGCACTGGTTCCCGACAAAGACCCATTGAAAATCCACTATGAAATCCACGATATAGTACCAGCGGACTTGTAAACCAGCGAAAAGGGATGACGTATAACCTATGAGCACCCGAGAGTAAACAGAAGACGCCATGTTACTTCCGTGTATATGAAGTTTTTATGAAGCTTTTTTTCGACGTTGTTGTGTAACAGTTATATAATGCCGACTTCATGTGTTGTTGGTGGATGCACTAGAAATAGTATTAAGAATCCAGAGACTCATCTTCCGCGGGATCCTGCGATATCAAAGGAATGGGTGAAGTTCGTGAATAATACACGAAAGGATTTCACCTTCATGCCAAAATTCCTGGATCCGCCCCTGCTGATATTTGCCTGTTTTTATCACTTTATCTGGCTCCCATGTATTTAATCTTTTATAATCTTTGCTATTGTTACTTTAGGTTATTTTATTATATTTAAAGGGCCTGGGAGCATTTTATTCAAATTGATTTGGTGCTATATACATGTCTTTTATATTTTTTATTAATATTTGATTGAAGACAGAATGACATGGCCTGTACACATTTATTGTTATTCTATTCTTGTATTTTACAATTTATTGCCACTGTACACTCAGAACAAGTTTTTAAGTTTTATAGGCAGAAGTACATGAGATTTACCAACATGAGATTTACAATATTAGTCTTTGTCACACTTCTCCTTTTTGTGATGCAAAAGCCAAAAACCTAATTGAATTAGCTTTAACCAAGAAAATCTGAACCTGCTCAGCAGTAGAGTTATGCTTGATTGTAAAGTTTTTCCTGGGAAAGAGCAGCAAGTGTGAAACGAATTTCAAAGGATTTCCAGTTCGGTTTAACAGAACAATGGCCAAGTTCCAAACAAGTATGTACAGGATTTGATTAAGTTGTTTTCGTCATCAAAGGCAACTTTTTAATTTTGATATTTTAACCTCAAAAATAAACTCAATTGTTGGTTGCAAATACATACATATTTTGTCTTGTCATTTATTCGAAAGTACTAAGGTCTTGTAAAATTTTCAGTTCTGGCATCTTTCTGCCATACCGAATTTGTAATGTTTTTACCATAGTGTATTGTTGGCAACATAAAACAAGTTTATTTCACATTAGTGCTAAATTAATCAACTTCTCCCCCCAAAAAAAAAAGACACAAAATGAAATACACACGTAATTGATTCTGCCATTGATCATGGTTTATGAACGCACAAAATAATTTGTAACTCCCTCCAGATCATTATAACTAGGGAAGAATGTTACCAATTTAAAAATAAAACAAAGCAAATCGGCCTAATCCAGTGGTGGATACGAAAATCCTTTGTACTGTCCATCAGGGTTTGGGAACGTCCTGCGGATTGCGTCCATTACACATGATGGCAGTGGCACCCGGTTGAAACGGCCAAGATAACCCCAACACCACCTCACCACTTGCCGATATGCAACATGGCGATATTTTCTGTAAAACAAAACAAAAAATCAGACAAAATTATAAACATAAGATTTGTCATTTGCATGGTGGAGTATCGATATTTGTTTACGTTAACACCATGTGAAACTGAAATGCTATAAAACTATAACCATACCAAAAGGCAATCATGATCAAAAGTAAACAATTACATACATGTAATGCATGTACAATAAGATATAGATGCACGTGCTCATTCTGGTCAATCAAAAGTAATCTGCTTGATATGCAGATCATTCAAAACTGACATTGCTCTAAAATATTAATTGAAATTGATGGTACATTGGCTTTGTGCATTCAGTCAACACTCAAATCACTTACTGGTCAAGCGTTCCTTCAACTGCATCTCTGCCATAGTATGCTCTGTACTGAAGATACGCTGTTGCAAGCACTCCTGGGTGGAGGCAGATCGCATCAAACCAATCATGGATGGTAAGGCACTGGTTGGGATCATCCACGTTGATGTCCAGCTGCCGCATCATGTTCTCTGTCTTCTCAACTTCTCTGCAACATATACAGTTTGCGAGCAAAGGCTGAAGACTGACACAATGTCCACACGAACACCTATTACAAAAAAAACAAGTTTGGAAAATATAATTTTAGTAACTTTGTCATTGGGGTTGCACTACTTAAAAATTGATCTTGAAATACATCCCCATGAACTGACTGGCGACAGGTACATCACGAAGGAATACATTTTTCCATGGGCAGATCAAATTTTTATTGTGCAGGGGGCTACAACCTTGATTTGAAGGAAAGACTAAATGTCAATTATGCTTAAAGCATGATGGTAAAAGATCATGATTTTATTTGAATTTTGAGCAGTGATTACTTTCCCATCATGTCTTCATAAATACTGGCTAATATTGCCAACAAATCATAAAACCCAAGAAATAGTAATTACCCCCAAATTTCCACTGTACATGTATTGTACACATGTACATGTACTACTACTATATGGGGTGTCGTGGCCGAGCGGTCAAGCTTACCGGATTCAAGTTCTGGTGTTAGCAACATAATGTGGGTTCGAATCACGGCCGTGACACTTGTGTCCTTGAGCAAGACACTTAATCATAATTGCTTCTCTCCACCCAGGGGTTGAGAGCTTTTCCTTCCTCCATGATCAAACGAAGCATCATTCAGTATTTCATTCATGAATCATTTTGTGGGCTTACCAGTCTGTGTTTAGCCGTCTATCATCAGGATTTGGTTCGTCGTCTGGCCTGACGATCACCGTCACCGGCTGGGTCAACTGCAGGCGCGCAAGTGGCTCGAACCGGTATGGTTCAGCGCCACGTACTGACTTCTTCGTCATCGTCTTCGCCTCTCTCTCGTCTGGGGAGCTCCTCATCGCTTGAGCTGACATCACTATCCCTCAGAAGTGCCTATATGAAACCTCCTCTTCCTCATCTATACTGTGATCTTCCCAATATTCGCTGCTATCGGACATTTTCGCCTTTTTCGGTCTCGAAGATGTCGCTTGTCCGCTGTTGTTCCGCATTGCATGTATGGTAAATGCATACAGTACACATGATCGACTGTTGTGCGTGGGTAACAAAGCGTCATGGGTGCTACGTCACACACGAAGTATGAATTATTCATGAGTTGAGGGCTTTGAAACTGGCTTTTCTGGGTCGTAGAACGCCGATCAAATTGATTTTTGCATGAAGGAACAAGTTTTATTGAATAATAATAATATGTTAGTAATCATTACACATTTCTCGAACGAAAACAGCAACACAGCACTTATCATTGTTCCGTTGTAGTCAATCTTTAAGCACAACGTATCCAATGAAATCCGTTGAATGGTACGCCAAGAGCTTGTGTTTGAAAATCTGACGATACCTCTGGCCTCACTTTCATGTTCTTATGTACGGTGAACATTTCATTTTTGAATGTTCTTGTCAAAACATTAGTTTGCATGTGAAATTTATACATCTGGCCTCACTTTCATGTTATTAGGCCAAAAAAATTTTTGTTGAGTTGCCCTCCAGCGAAAATATTTGAAGGGGTCGGTCGGTCGGGTTTTTTTTTTCTTTTTTTTTTTCTCTCCTTGACTGTCATTTTAAGATTGAAATGCATTGGAACTGAAACCACATACCATGTTTTTCATTTGTATACCTATCAGCAAGGAATTTTGCTTCAGAATAAAAGTATCTGTGATTGACACAGCAAATTCATCCATATTGCGTGCAATGCTCAACATGCAACATGTGAGTGGCCATTCAATTTGAAAACGTGTAGATCGAGTCGCAATCGTTGACACACGTACAGTGCGGGGAGCCAGTGCACAACATGTGAGGGCCATTTGATTTGAAAACGTGTAGATTGAGTCGCAATCATTGACATACAAAACAGTGCGCGAAGCCAGTGGAAAACATGTGAGGGGGTCATTCGATTGGAAAACGTGTAGATTTGAGTCGCAATCGTTGGCACACAGTGTGTGCGAAGGCAGCGCACCATGTGAGGGCCGGGGCCATTCGATTTGAAAACATGTAGATTGAGTCTTGGGTACCGGTAAATTTACCGGTAAAAAAGTGGAAAATTTCACAAATCAAACGTATTATGTTTTATACACAGAACATTGGTAAGTTTCATTAATAAATAGGCCTATGAATGACGGGGGGAAAAAAAATGTTTTTGAATGTTCTTATCAAAACATCAATTTGCATGTGAGTTTGGTTGGACACCATACTTGTTACTATACTTGTTTAAATTAATCTCAGTAACTGTATGCGCCTAGGGGCATGCGTTCTCACGGAATACTTAAAATTAATGTTTTTTTTTATTAGTATTTCCTGTGGCCGGCCGACTCTGTGCTCCATCACCCCCTACCACCAGACACGTCATGTCCTATAGTCCTTCCATACCTATATACAACTCCCTGCGTCCAATGACAACTTCATTTAGTTTTGACAGGGGCCAGTGTGACGTCCACTTATGGACATCGAAACAGTCGAATATCTACTCATACATCCCCGTTTCCCCCTCAAGAAGGACAGGAAGAGCACACGCCAGTCTGATTACACTCAAACACAAATAAATATGACAGTTATCGATGCGGCATCAACCTATGACTACAGCAAGGTTAGAAGTGATGAGTGAAGGGCACAGGGTGATTGGGACCTTTCCATTTATTTGCCCCGGCCCGGCCGTATCACGGCCGGCAATGCCTTCCTCCCCCGTGCAGACCGCCGAGCCCCCTCCTCCCGTCCGTTCGGCCAATGCAACCAAGACGGCCAAAGTTATACTTTTATGCGGAGCCGTTGCGGACCCTTCCACTGCTGGCGCCCTCCCAAAATCCAAAATTCCTGACTACTATATGAATACTTTCAAATCTGCTTTTACCTTTCCAAATAACGCTGCCCTCTTCCAATACAACAGCATCAATAGAGTCTGTTAACACACAAAACCTGGAACAATACAAAGTATGAGAAGCAGAACTCGGCCCAGCCCAAGGGGAAGATTGCACCCCCTTCTGACAGCATTACCTCTTGGTAGGGGTGGACGATATCACGATAATATCGTAACGATACGATATTCAAACAAACTTATCAGCTAAATCGGTTATGGTTTTGAAGATATCGAAATATCGCCGATATTCCAAAATTATTGCCGACATTCCAAAAATACAGCCAATGTCAATCAAAATTCGGCCGAGAATTGCAGACACAGCATCAACAAGTACTCAGCTCGCTTTGGAGTGATTCAATGGCATTTTTGATAATTTTCAGAACCGTTTATTACCTACGCAACTTCCCTGTATAAAACTTGCATGTAAAAGTAGTTCATATTTCGGTGTCCAATGTCGTTAATGTACGATAGGCCTATATACATTTTTCATGTATTTAAAAAAATCCGCGTATTAAGACGATAACATATAATCGCCGATATCATGTCCGTCAATAATCGACTATCAAAACAATTCAATATCTTCACCCCTAACCTCTGGAGATTATGCAATAATCATTTAACTACAATTTTACAAACTGTATATCACCTTGCTCCCTCATTACTACTGGGGCGATTCCAGGCTGACTGACAAGCATATAGGGCCCCACATGCATACTGCCAAAATAAAAGAAAGGGGCACACACACAGACAAGTAGGTATAAATTGACATACATGCACGGTGTTTAAACAAGTTTAAGTAATTGTTTCAATTTTGCCCTGCACCGACGTCTGTATAGCACTGTATACTCAGTGCTTTCCGAGTGTCTGTGAAAAAACTACACAGGCGACTCGGGCGGTATTCGAACCCACAACCTCCCGCTTACTAGTGCAGACGTCTTAACCTCTCAACCACCGAGCTTGCCCGATGACAATTGGCCGGCTAGAATCCCATATAGCAGCGGGTTCCGCGATATATATAGGTTGGTGAAATTCTCTGGTGAAGTTTAAGTAAGGTGCCTCATCTTCGCCGATGCTCTCTACATAAACAGACTATTATCAGGCTTTGATCCCCCAACCACCAAAACAAAATTACTCTATTTGATTGTTGCACCAAAATTAATGATCATCTGAAACTTTTACAGGTTGGTTGTCAATACAATATCGATGAAAGTTTCACAGATCCAAGTAAAAGAATAGGGCATCATAATTATTTCAGGGGAAAAATATCGTGCACGATGATAGTTTCTAAGTTAAAATAAGTCACATCAAAATAGTTTCGGGAAATACAGGCATCACACACTGTCCTGATGATGACAATCGCTACCGTCAGACGAGCACAAAAAAAGAAAATCAATGTCATCAGGATCTGCCGTGAGTCATAATGGAAGGAGTATGACTAGTGACCACAAGATCCCCAGCACAAACAAACAGGATTTGGGGGGTAAAGGCAAGTGACAGCGGTTGAACAGATACTGAGGGGACACTAAGAGGGGGAAGGGGTTAAAATGCACTAAAACAGCCCCTTCTTAAACAGTGCTCAGCTCAGAGTGAATTGATCTGGAAATGTGACTTAAACATGACTGGCTCATGCTTAATTGTCTTATTTGTGGCGATCAAGTCCAATTTTTAGAACTCAGCACCCTGAAGCTATGCCCCCCCCCCCCCCGCCGTCCCGACCATGAGACAGATGACAAGCACATGAATTGAGGTTAATTGAGAACAAAAACAAGTTCAAAATATGAACTAGGGTAGTGACCACAATTTGTCATTGTGAATGGCTGTGGAGGGAAGTTCTCGTCTGCTCCTCCTTCCGCGGTCTCCAGGAGGATGCAGGCCTGATGAGGGCCCATGAAACAGATTAGCGCGGACACAAACAACTGCACCAGGCACTTGGTACTGACGTCAATACGGCGATCACAAGACTGTATCAGATTACAGGTTGCGGCGATCTGGGTTTGTGAGATGGGGGGGGGGGGTCAAAGCTAGGATTTGGAAGGGGACAATTTGGAGTTGAGCTTTGGACATGGAGGGAAACAAGGTTCATGTGCATGCTTCCCTGGGGGAATCTCTCTACCGACCTGGGCCTGGGTGGGTTTCCTGCCCTCTAAATAGTTTCGGGAAATACAGGCATCACACACTGTCCTGATGATGACAATCGCTACCGTCAGACGAGCACAAAAAAAGAAAATCAATGTCATCAGGATCTGCCGTGAGTCATAATGGAAGGAGTATGACTAGTGACCACAAGATCCCCAGCACAAACAAACAGGATTTGGGGGGTAAAGGCAAGTGACAGCGGTTGAACAGATACTGAGGGGACACTAAGAGGGGGAAGGGGTTAAAATGCACTAAAACAGCCCCTTCTTAAACAGTGCTCAGCTCAGAGTGAATTGATCTGGAAATGTGACTTAAACATGACTGGCTCATGCTTAATTGTCTTATTTGTGGCGATCAAGTCCAATTTTTAGAACTCAGCACCCTGAAGCTATGCCCCCCCCCCCCCGCCGTCCCGACCATGAGACAGATGACAAGCACATGAATTGAGGTTAATTGAGAACAAAAACAAGTTCAAAATATGAACTAGGGTAGTGACCACAATTTGTCATTGTGAATGGCTGTGGAGGGAAGTTCTCGTCTGCTCCTCCTTCCGCGGTCTCCAGGAGGATGCAGGCCTGATGAGGGCCCATGAAACAGATTACTAATACTAGCGCGGACACAAACAACTGCACCAGGCACTTGGTACTGACGTCAATACGGCGATCACAAGACTGTATCAGATTACAGGTTGCGGCGATCTGGGTTTGTGAGATGGGGGGGGGGGGGTCAAAGCTAGGATTTGGAAGGGGACAATTTGGAGTTGAGCTTTGGACATGGAGGGAAACAAGGTTCATGTGCATGCTTCCCTGGGGGAATCTCTCTACCGACCTGGGCCTGGGTGGGTTTCCTGCCCTCTATATTAATTTGTGAGTAGTACAGGGGTCATTTAACTCTAATACAGATAATGAGTGGAACACTGAGGTATCCATCACCTTCTTTGATTGAAAACAATTTGACAAATTATCAATATTTTTCAACTTTTTGTAAAGTATCCCCGACACTATAGGAACAACACACGCACACACCCATAGGCCTAAATATTACATGGCCTCAAAATGTAACTATATTGTAGAAGGTTACTGTATGCCACAAAACATAAGAAAACTGCTTTTATTATTGAAATCAAAATAATCATTTTACAAACTCGAAAAACTTTCATGAGAATATCCCATCAAACTAGGCCACGAGCTTGGCCACTTTGAGGAGGGGGACTAGTCAGCGATTACCCTCTCTATAGGCCGATCATTCATCATTGATGACAAACCTAACGCTTAAGATTTGTTTGGCATTGTTGCCCTGATTTAAAGTGTAAATAGTTATCCCTGGGAGTGATAGGGTCAAGGTCTGTACCTTTTGCGTTGCAAGGGAGGGTTCAGGCAAGGGAGGGTTCAGTAAAGAAAGTATGTGGCGGAACGATGATGATGAAAACGTTTAGGCCTGTGCATGTGCCCCACTTGCACAGATTATGGATACGCCATCAAATGGTAAGGTTGCAGGACCAAACATCTGAGAGTTACGTGTTCGAATCCAGCTTGCTGCCAAATGCATGCATTTATTTGCATGACTGTTATCTTGCCGTTTCATTTGATTCTGTTTCACAGAAAACACGAACAAAAGGCACATTTTGCAAAAAGTTGACAGAGGGCAACCTTTTTTGTTCCAGGCATTTTCTGTAGAAGATTAGAAAGCCTTTTCCCACTTTTTCTCATGATTTTAGATTCCGTTGTGAGCCGAAACTTTCACAGGTTTTGTTGTTTGACGTAAATCTTGATTGAATGACAGTACATTTACTCTAGAAGCAGTTTTGTCAGCGTTGCCTTCAGATGAATGTTTGAGAGAGAGAGAAAGAGAGAGAGAGAGAGAGAGAGAGAGAGAGAGAGAGAGAGAGAGAGAGAGAGAGAGAGAGAGAGAGAGAGAGAGAGAGAGAGAGAGAGAGAGAGAGAGAGAGAGATTGGCCGTTTGCCATATTGGCATTCACCAAGGGTTCCCAACTCATGGATACGTCCATTATTCTAGCTCAGTCCTGTAGCAGTCAATCAACATGTTGTTGAGAATTAGTACGAGGCCTAGAGAGATAAATAGTGCATGGCGTGTACACTTGAGAGAGACCACTGACAATGTCGGAGGGTCTCATAGCTGCGTGAGTGTAAGGGAACTTTCCCCCACCTCCGCCCTCTCATCAATGACAGATAAGCGAGAATCCTGCAGTCTCGCTGATTGATGAGCCCGTCACCAGCGAACGAGTTTGACACTTGTCAAAATGTGACATCGCCATGTGACCACCGGATCCTAAATGCAAGCGTGATTCATGTGCGACGCCTGAGTCTACCCGTCTGTCATCAGGCATCAAGAACGTCTCCATCCAGTGGAAATGGTGTGTGTCATGGGAAATGTTATTCCCTACTCTGATCTGAGGGCAGTACTTATATGGAGTGCCATGGTCGAGCGGTTTAGTGCATCGGATTTGTGTTCTGATGGCTAAGTCGTCAGAATGTGGGTTCGAATCCCAGCCACGACCGGGGTGCTTGTGTCCTTGAGCAAGACACTTTACCATAATTGCTTCTCTCCACCCAGGGATAAATGGGTACCTGTGAGGGCAGAGTTGGCTGTTGTGTTTGACTAGCCCATATGCGCTGAAATGGCAGCAATTGAGCTATATACTCCCCAGGGAGCTGAGATGGTTTCAGGAATGATTTATGAGCCTGATGAGCAGGGGGTAATAATGTAATGCGCCTTGAGCACCAGTTTGGTGGATACGTGGCATAAGTCCACATTATTATTATTATTATTATTATATAAAATATCATGACAAAAGAGGGCGCTGTATCTCAGAAGTGACTGTCATGTTAGACTGGTCGTTATCGTCAAGAACAAAGACATGATAATTGTGCACCATTCAAAGGATGTCCATTGGCTATGTTGTTGAAGATCTGACGTCATGCTTCCAGCTAGCTAGCTAGCTACCAACCAAGGTCAAAGTTGAATCTCCAGAAAGCAAACATGGCGGCCGCACGGCCGGTATCTGGCGTAATTCTTGAGCCTCAAAGCGTCAGATCTTTAGGCTACTGGCGTGTCACCATCACTGCATCGATCTTTGCTGTAATATACCATACCATACCAGCATGGTGTACATATCAATACATTCATCCCTTATTTATGTTAGATGCCCAGGGAGTGCACTATGTTTCAACACAATTATCTAGATAGATTTCACCATTAATACCTGCACTGTACACATAATATGATACGGTCAATGCTGATGAAGATGACGAAAATACATTGTGAACTATGCCAGCATGTTCTGAAAAATCAAGGTCCATGAAGTTATAAAAAGCTTGTGCAAAGAAATGTTGTTTGTAAAAGTGTCTGTAGAAAAACTGCAGGTATGAAAGTTAAAAAAATCAACAGACCCAACAGAAAAATGAACACCACTTTTAAGAAGACCATGCATCCCAACCTAGTTAAAGAGGCAATATCATCATAATCAACAGGGCATGGAATCGGAGTGCTAGTTTCAGATGTTCATCTTAACCTAGGACACCGATTCCATGCCCTGTTGAAAGTCTGCGCTGATCGTGATGATATTGTCCCTTAAAAGGCAACACGGGGTCCGAGGTGGCGATAGCATTTCTATTATACATGTGGAACATTATGAATACACATACACCTTTAAGGTGACGTTACAAAATGTCTTTAAAAGGGGGAGTGGGGTCACAAGTCAGGGAGGAGGGACACACACTGCCAAAAAGGGTGGGCATACACAGTAGCAAAAAAAGGAGGAGAAAATTAATGATAAAATAACGTGGGTCGATATGCCACTGGACAGTACCTAGGTGGATATCAACTTTGAGCTGAGAATATTTCCTGAATTCACGATATCAGTAATAATACTAATAATAACTGGATTTATAGAGCGCCAAATTGCCAAAGGATACAAGGCGCTTTTACATTATTATCCCTGGTCATTGGGCCAATATCAATCCTTAAACTTTCTCAGCTCCCTGGGGAGTATACAGCCCCGAGCTACCGTAGTGCATCGGAAACTTTTTCAACCACAATATCAACCTCTACCCTCACAGGCTCATAAGCACCCATTTACATGTATACTGCTGGGCGAGGAGGAGCACTTGTACAGTGAAGTGTCTTGCTCAAGGACACAAGTACCACGGTCATGGCCAGGATTCGAACCCACACTCTGACGACTCAGCCATCAGAACACAAGTCTGATGCGCTAGACCGCTCGGCCATGGCACCCCAGAAACCAACAAAATAAACAAGAAATAAATCACAAGCCAATGAAGTACTACAGAAGAAACATTTCTGGAATATGTAACATTAATTTTATTAATCAAATAAAACACAATTTTAGAGCCCCCCCCCCTCCATTCAAAAACATGAACTACTTCCGCTCTGCGCTGTACTTTGCACAAAATGATGAGGTCTATCTAATTCTCCTCATTCACTCATTATTTAGTTGCATTATTGTGTTAGACACAATAATGTTGCTGGCTTTCTCCTAGCCTGAAGATCTGACATCATGCTTCGAGCTAGAGGCTCGTGAATTACACCAGATGCTGGCTGTGCAGCCGCCATATTTTTCCTGATGCGCAACTTTGACCTTGGTTGGTAGCTAGCGCGCGCAAGCCTTAAGCGTGACGTCAGATCTTCAGCACAATGCGTTAACGTATCCAATGAAATCCTTTGAGTGGTACGTCTAGAGCCTGTCTATATCCTTGATAGGATATAGACAGGGGACCAGTCTAATTCTCCCTCCCTTGCAGCACCACTTTGGATAATTTTCAACACTAGAGGGCGACAAATGCCAACACTGGACAAAAAGAGCATCACACAAATACCTACATGTATTAATAAATTACGCTTGTTGTACACATACATGTACATGTGTTATTTGACTTTCAGCACACATGAATAAAATTGCAAAAATTTTATTTCAAAAATCTCTTCACCCACTCTTAAGGGCATATTTAGTAAAACATTTGCTACTAAGTGACTGTATACAACATGAGATTTAAACTGGATATAATTTGAGAAGTTTCCAAAAACTCAAACTCTAGCATTCAGAGCACAGACCCACGCATTATGTGTAATGAGCTCTTGACTGAGCAGCAGTAAATGTCCAAGTCTAATGGACCCATGGAAGGCCTAAAGAGGGCGCTGTTTAGTAAAGCAGCAATTGTCATCATGCGACTTTTTTGGTACAAGCATGCCCTGTTGGCTCCATTCCATTAACAAGTGGAAGAGTTTTCCCACTGTAAAACAA
This sequence comes from Zoroaster sp. YZ-2022, assembly GCA_029582265.1. Lineage (NCBI taxonomy): Eukaryota > Metazoa > Echinodermata > Asteroidea > Forcipulatida > Zoroasteridae > Zoroaster > Zoroaster sp. YZ-2022. The sequence goes on along the minus strand of CM055831.1, from coordinate 17,057,389 downwards.
ATTTACAAAATAGCCAATGAACATTATTATTTATTTTTTTTAAGGTAGAAAACTCCACATACTTGATAATAAGTCCAGAAATATGTTCAAAGGTATAAAATTTGGAAGGTGTATGAGAGGACGGAATGTAGCAGAAAGCATTTTTGGTGTGAATTCAAAATTACTTTATTTGATAATTTAATTACGGGACACAACTGTGGCGATGTCACTGAGTACATTTGTATGTTAACCCGACAATAAAATGACGCTGCGAAATGCCCCTGAACTTGGAGCCTAAGTGCATTTCCACCAGAGGGCTAGGACGTGCACTGAGTAGACAAGGAGTATGACCTGTGGATGAGGTTACTCTCTTTCCTTTCTATAGCATGATCTGAGGGAGCCATGCAGTATCTGAGATTCTCAAACTCAATCATTCGCACCGTGCATGAGCTGTTGGGGGCACATGTTTTTAGATCACTGTAGGGTGATAGGGCAGCAATACTGCATTGCATTTGGCGTATTTTGCAGTTTATGTGTATGCACGGAATATCTCCAGCAATCATTGGCTGGGAGAAGAACACGCTCACCTAGTACTATAACACACTTGCATAAAGTGTACGCACAATGCTCACATGATGCCAAAGTGGCATCTCTCATCAAGGCACTGGGTGCAATTACACCACTAGAGTTCTCCGATGTGCGCTGAGCAGATATTCCATAAGTAGCTGTCAGAATAGGAAATGAGTTCATCATTTTATAAAGACTCCCATTTTTGTATTCAGCCACATTTTCCGTTTCAGTACGTATGTTCGTGGGCGTCACTGTGAATGCAGTGGATACACTTATGGATGCACAAATCATTTGACAATCCATCGGAAACTCTATATAAATCTGTTAAATATGTTGAGTGTGTATACATGGAGTGTATGCCACTGATGCAAAAACCACTAACAGACACATCCTGACGCAGCTATTGTTGTCTGGTCCCCTGACAGCCAATTCAAAACCACGATGAAACAAAATCACAGTTTGAAAGGCACCAGTCTATTTCGGACATAAGCCTCATTTTGATTCCTACAGACTTGTGAATTAAACAAAAGCCAAGATGGCTACTCCGTGAGACTCCTTTTCTGGATGCCATGCAAGACGGGATTATTTTCTTCCAGGATGCTTTTTGAGCAGGAGACGTACACTCCTTGTCATTGGTTTTCTTGTTTTGATCGCTTCTTTATCTTTTTAGTTCTTTCGTATCTTATCGTGTCACTCTCCAATGCTGCAAGTTCAGACAGTCTCTGCTGGAAGGATGGCGAGGCACTATGGACTGGATCCACAAATGGGTATCTGGCATCTGTAGAAATGACAGTAGATGGATCAGTTTAGAGGGGACAACTCACAACAGAGTTTCAAATAATCCTTGTATTGTGCAATAATATTTAATTTTGCCCTCCACCGACGTCTGTATAGCACTGTATACTCAGTGCTTTCCGAGTGTCTGTGAAAAAACTAGGCGACTCGAGCGGGATTCAAACCCACGACCTCCTGCTTACTAGTGCAGACGTCTTGCACTAGTAAGCAGGAGGTCGTGGGTTCGAATCCCGCCCGAGTCGCCTGTGTAGTTTTTTCACAGACACTCGGAAAGCACTGAGTATACAGTGCTATACACACGTCGGTGTAGGGCAAAATTAAATCAACTGTTTATCTCCCGACGCAAGAATTTCACCAACCTATAGATAATATACTACTCAAAACAATTTAGGGAACACCGGATTTTTAACATCAAATAGGTTTGAAATGTTCCATGAACCAGGATTTTCATTTGCAACCCCCTCTCTCTTTCAGTAGTCATGTCATGAAATGTGTAATCACTACATGCATCCTTTATCATCTGTTTCATTGTGCAGTTGTTTCTCATCAATTCTGTGAAACATTGTGTTTATCTTATATAAATGATCTTGCTTTAACTGAGATTATTCCGGTGTTCCCTAAATTGTTTTGAGTAGTATATTATGCATTGAACAAAAATCATACTTTTTTGTCTGTCATTCCCAGTAATCGGCATGATCATCCCGCCCCTTGTTTTGCTTCTCTGCGTTGGCGACCTCATGCTCAGATCCCGACTTCCAAAACCGATGCTTTGACCTCTTAACGCGGCAGAGGACGGTGTCGAGGTTACCGTCAGCGTTCCCATGCTGGACAACATGTCCCGGTTGGACGTGGTGCGGTATGACCCACTGCTACCGGTGCTCTGGTCAGAGGTGCGAGTTGCATTGGTGGTTTTGCTGTTCCCAGACAGGCCGAAGCCATTTCGACGGTTGTCCATGGCTGGTGAATTTGTTTCTTCTGGCAAGACTGTAAAGGAAAGATTGGGGTAAAACATACATGAAATTTTTTTTAAATAATAATCGGAGTTGGGGGAAAGGGAGTGGGATATAGGAGAAGATTCAGGTGAGCAATGCCATTGTAAATAGGCCATTTTAGAGATCAGGTTTGTTTACTAAAACAAAATAAGTTGGTATGCATTATCAGAGACAATTACATTATATCGTACTATGTTTATGTGTAGCACAAGCAATGTGGTCCATGGGCAAAGCTCTATGATAATGGTGATTTGAGGTATAGCTTCTAGGGAAGTAAAAAAATGCAATCTGTCAAAAATAATATTGAAAAATAATAAAATAACAAAAATGAGCAACTCTCAAAATTCTCAAAAGTGCAGTACATGTATATATACATGTACGTCCAGGTGTGCCTGTTGGAGTTATGTAAGTGTGCATAAATTATTCTGTATTTGGACATGGTATAAACAAATCACGGGGCAGCAGCCCTAAAATGCAGTTTCAGTCACACACATTGTTAAAACTGGGAACCGTCCATTTTGAACGTACATACATGTACATGTATTTGTTTTGAACTGAAAATGTTACATACATATACATATACATAACAGCAAAAGAAACGTCACCCCTAAAAATATTTATTATTTTCATTTTATAATTAATATAATCTGTTTAATGAAGAATATTATGAGTATGGAGTGTAACACGAACACAATGTGGCAAATTTGGTTGACTTCAAAATTCGTCATGCATGACGTCTGAGGACACATAAGCTAAACGCGTTCTCAGACTTATCAAAATTTAGGGGGTGACGTTTCTTTTGCTGTTATGTATAGTTTGTATTTCCGTACTACATGTACATGTACACATGTAAGTCAATTCATAATGTGATTTTATCACAAAACCCCAAATGATATTTTGAGTTCTGCAGAGAATGAATATTTACAAGCTTAATGAATTTTTGCCAATGAAAAATGGATGCATCTTCAATAGCATACACACAAAGTTGTACATTGGGGAACACGCATGAGATATTCTTGCATTGAAATTGGAATCCATTGTATGAGCTGTTATATTATGATGGAAGATAAGCTTGGGCGATAACACGATAATATCGAATATCGCTATACCTTTTTTTTATTTTATTCGATTACGATATCGAGAACCTTTTTAAGTTATCGAGATATCGGCAAATCGCGATTAAAACAATATATCGTGATTAAAAAAAAATCGCAATTGTGAGTCAAGTCAGAAATTCCATGGACACAAAATTATAACAGTCTTTTCAGCTTTTGAAAGTGAGAAACAAAAGCGAACTACTTCAGAAGTACATACTCTACACGCTCTGCAAACAAATTTACGATTTATTGTGACGCTTGTAGAGGGGTACATACCTGTGTGGTTATCGGCTCTAAAGCAATCATGCATGAATGAAAAAATAATCCTGATACTATCGAAAATCGCGATATATGTTTGCTGATATATCGTGGATGAAAAAAAAAAACGATATCGCCCAAGCTTAATGGAAGGCTTTTCAATTCTTAAAATCAAATTAAAAGAATTATTACTTTAAAAAAATTTACCATTAGGCAAAACTGAGTGTTTATTACAGGAAACATTATGCGGAACATTTAGTGATATCCTTCAAACATAAAATCTTTCAATTATTAAAGGTCAGTAACATCATTCATCACCCAATCTTACGTGTAAATGTGGTACTCCACATGTACACGTATGTGCTAAATGTCATCCAAATTAAAGAGACAGCATGTGATCAACAGGGCATGGAATCAGAGTGCTAGTTGTAGATTAACTCAGTGACTGAAAATAATACCCCACATGATAAGGTCATATTACTGTTTCTGCTGCATTAATGAGCCAGTAGCACAATTTGCAGTATGTTTTTTTATCATGGGGATGAGTCAAGTAAAAACTGGGTGCAGAAGAACCACAAGTATGGAGTGTCGTGGCCGAGCGGTCTAACTTACCGGACTCAAGTTCTGGTGTTAGCAGCAGAATGTGGGTTCGAATCCCGGCCGTGACACTTGTGTCCTTGAGCAAGACACTTAACCATAATTGCTTCTCTCCACCCAGGGGTTAAATGGGTATCTGTGAGGGCAGAGTTGGTTGATTAGCCCTATATGTGCTGTAATGGCAGCAATTGAACTGTATACTCCCCAGGGAGCTGAGATGGTTTCAGGAATGATTTATGAGCCTTATGAGCAGGGGTAATGATATAATGCGCCTTGAGCACCACTCAGTTGGTGGATACGTGCGCTATATAAGTCCACACATTATTATTATTATTATTATTAAATAAGACACTCATATGAATTAAAGTGAACACTACGAATAGTGTCGGGATCACAGCACAACACAAAATCAAAGTCAAAACAGCAAATCCGCCTTGGTGATCAATCAGCTTATTATGGCCATGACATCTCATACCTGTTGTTAATTGGCAATTTTTAATTGGATTTAAGTGTGACGAGTGTGTGAAGGTCGCAGGTGGGACATGCAGGCCCAATCTGCGAAGAGTCGGACCTGTTTGTTGTGAAACAGTTAAAAAAAAAAAAAAAAGACAACATAAAATTAGAGCACGCTAGTCAAAACGTAGAGAAGACCTTCGGCACTTATCAGAACCACAATTTCACTTCGCCACAGCTGACGATCAGACCATGCTGAGTGAAACGTAGAGTTGTAACCAACCAGTTCTTTTCAGAACTACATACATTTACTACTCAAAAGAGAATTTCTACATGGTGTCACCGCAGAGAGTTTTTACTTAAATTGGAGTTGTTCACCAAAAAAAAAGAAAAGGGGTACATGACTAAGAGCTTTTACTTCATTCGATCTGAAATCCGGTCGATAGATTTGCATTTTTTCCATCTACATTTGTCACCGTTTCCCATTTTGTAAGAAAGAAAGGGCAGCACATCACTATTTTGGGGGTCTGTACCTTTGGCTTCTGTTCTACTGGGTGGAGGTGCCTCCCCGTGTGTTCTTTTCTCTCGTTCTCGTTCCAGTTTTCTCTCCAGCAGGCGATGGTTGTTCTCCGTTGACGGCACGGTTCCGTTGTTGTTGCCGACTTCTGGCTGAGATGAACTGAAGCTACTGCTAGTATTCAGGTCTTGTCCCGCATAGGGTGAGTTGGAGGAACTGTAATTGGGGAGGCAAGAGATTGTCATTCATCCAGAGGAATTAAACCAAAAAATATGTGGACCTGTTTTAAACAACAGAGCTTGCTAGAATGAAAAAAACAATTACGGTGACGCTACATGAATAAATCAAAAACATATCTTGGGATTTTGACTACTATGCTATACTTCAAAATGTTTAGATTCCTCTAAAAACTGTATAGTTTTGAGTAAATGCAGTTAATACAATTTGTGAATTGTCTCTTGAAATTAATTCAGTTAACATATGTTGTCTGAATTCTGTCCCATTTTGCCTTTGAGAAAGAACCCGCTAAGGCCATTAACAATTATTTTGTATTTTTAATTCAGTTGGTATCAAAACAAATATATTATTTTTGCCTCAGCTAACAATACAAATTAAACACTTAAATTAATAATTTAAAAGAAAAATGTTAATTAGAAAAGAAGAAAAAAATTAATTAACTACATGTAATTAAGTTAATTAATTAAGCTTACATAATGTTACAAGAAATACTTGAAAGAAATGTTAAATGTTGGTATTTATGTCGTAAGTTAGATAAATTTGTTGAAATTAATGTAGCAGTTACAAATTGAGTGCGAGGTCATACACATAGGCCCTGCTCCCTATCGTCTCCCCCCCCCCCCCATCGTAAAAAGAAATCACTGCCAGTGGTTTCTGGCTAGCTTTCTAATTGGAACACCCTCTGTAATGCAGCAAACAAGTGCTATACAAATAAAATTCTGCAAACAGCAACCCCCCACCCCCCCAAAAATAAATAAATAAATAAATAAATTATGTACAGATTTATCTATCAAGGTTCATCCTGGTGTAAATGTGCATGTATTTACACCTGTGATAAGGCATTCAGTTAAAATCACCAGTTCCATTCAGGTTCCAATGGTAAATTGTTCCAATGGTAAATTGTTACCACAATGAGAAATGCTTAATGGACATGTGCAATTTTGAGGGCTATACTCTTGAACTCAAGTGTTTACATCATTTGTGTCAGACTCGGTCATGACGTACATAGTACATAACATGTCTTTTATACAAGTAGTTATATACAATTAATTTACGTACTGGTTATAATATTACTCACTGGTACTATAGAATTGCTTTGATAAATGAAGGTGAACATTCTGTTAAATCATCTGTGTAATTCCCATGGGTAATTGAATCAAATGTTTTAACCCATATCCGCCGATCTACGTGATAACCCGTGGATATGTAAAACGCTACAAACGCCGACCTACATGATTTTCCGTACCGTGTTTTTGTCCAATTCCAATTTACTACGTTTTTCCGATGACTGTATTTCATGATTATAGATATGAAATTAGACAAGTCTGACATCATAATAAAGTGCATGTTCTCCTCTTTCCATCAGTGTGTCTGTGTCAGTGATTGTAATATTCTCTAAATAAGGAATCTTTCTGATTGTGTGCAAAAACAATGTATCTCTGTGTGGGGGCTTAGGCACATACAGTCTTTTGTGTGTTTACATGGTTAGGCGGATATGGGTTAAGGAGTTAACCCCATGCTGTCCATAACTGTATGTATAAGGCACAATTGGAATAACTTACCAAACGTTCATGGAGTTTTCGCATGTACATGTATGTCAGTACATGCCAATTAAGCTGTCTAGACTGAATTTAATCACATGCACAAGCCACAATAAATGTGATTGTTTTCCCAAATGTTTGTGTTTTATAGATGTCTCGCTTTTGTGAATAATGTCCACATCACACTCACTAGAGTCATTATGTACATGCGATACAGAAATATGACAGATAAAAGCTACAATACTCTCATAGCACAGATGGCAATTTGGGCTTAAAATGTGAACGGTCTTCCCCAAATGTAAGTGTTTTACAGATGCCTTGCTTAAATTGTGATATCCACATCACACACACGAGAGCTACATGTACATATTATACAGGAATGCGACAGACAAGACTAATAATAGGGCCAATGATTTTCCGTTTCAGAAAAGTGCAAATTCCGTTTTCAAAAATCTTAAATTCCGTTTCAGGCTGAAAAATTCCGTTTCACATTTTTTCAATACATAAAAGTGCATTTAAACATACACCCTGTATACAGACAGTACATAAAATTGTAAATGTGAAAGGATAATGCATTGTTTAATAATTAATTAGCAAAGGGTCACAGTTGTTTTATGCTAGAAATGTGTCTTATTGATAGTTGTTTATCAACAGCCGATCTATTTACAGACGTAGTATTTAACTTCCTCAGTCATTAATACTGCACCGCCACCGCCACCGCCACCGCCACCGCCACCACACACACATAAGAAACATGTTCAGCCGTATACGCCACGACGTCACACACACATCACATGATTGTTGTAGCTGAAGAGAAATTTATGTGCACTATTTTTTTCACGTTAACTAGTGTCAAAATAGGATAGTTTACGGTAGGTTTTTGGACCTGTATAAGTGAATAAGCACAACATACATTTCACTAGAGCCAAAGTTACTATGTAGATATAAAAGAATGGTTGATGATTGAACGGAGAAAAATAAACCTGCCGATGTTGCAAAAGACACCTGCGAGAGCGTACCGTAAGTGTGATGATTTCACCCGTGCGCTGACCGAAAGCTACGGCGCACATGTCGGGTCTCCCCCATGTCTGTCACGCTCGCTAACGGTGATTCGTAACATGATTTGTTGCTCTAATCTTGCCAACGCGCATTTGTTATGTGGCCCATCTGTTGAATCTGGTTGAATTAATCATCAACAATTCGTTTTGGACCAATAAATATTACAAAATTATGTTTTTTAACAATAAAATTGCAGAAGTTATTTCCTTCAGATTCAAATCCCGTTTTCCGTTTCGAGGAGCAAATTCCGCGAATTCCGTCCGTTTTCCGTGATCACGGAAAATCATTGGCCCTAGACTAAGACTAAGAAAACAGCAAGCAATCAAAGATATGTTCTTAAAAATAAATTACAAAAAAATAACATCTGTATACTGTAGGTGCATGAAGTCTGTTATTACATACAGTAATTTTTTAGGTGTTCATGCGACAGCGCGAACACCTCTTGAAATTGTTCGAGTTTTTTTTTTTTTACAAGAATTAAATTCTAGGCCTGCCTTACACCCACCTCTGCATCCACCAGAGAGTATGCAGCATTTTCAGGAGGATGAACCAGGACTACCATTGTTTGGCTTAAGGCTATGCCAGATATCCGGATACCCGACCGAAACTGTCATTACCCGGTTCCATTTGTCGGTTCCAATTACCCATATTAAGTGACTTGATAATTTCGACTGAACATTTAAGCCACACATATGGAAGTCTCTGATTTTTTGGGGGATGCCACATGTTGTTTTTAATATAGAGGGGGAAATTATTACAGTATAATAAATAAAGAGAATCTTTACAAAGACAAGAGAATCTTGTGTTCATATTGGTATTATATACATTCGGGAAGTATTTACAATGTACATGTGTTTTTACAACATTGTTTACGGGTACGTGAAGATTTCCAATTTCGGGTTTCCGGTCCCCGAAATAACCGTAAATGCACAGCCTTAGTTTGGCTGTTTGGTCAATGGCTTATAGCTTGCTTTTCACTTGCTCACTATATAACATCCCCTTGAAGCAAAATTGGACGGCTTTACATCACAATTTACATGAAGCTGGAAGTATGTACCAGGAAATATATCTATATAGATCATTATTTCATTCTAGCATGAAATTGAAATACTATTAAATTACTGCGTGTACTGGTATTGCATAGCTTATAATATTGGATGAAAAGAAAAGACTGGAGTAAAACAGCATTATTTGGAGTGCCATCGTCGAGCGGTTTAGTGCATCGGATTTGTGTTCTGTGATGGCCGAGTCGTCAGAATGTGGGTTCGAATCCCAACCGCGGCCAGGGTGCTTGTGTCCTTGAGCAAGACACTTTACCATAATTGCTTCTCTCCACCCAGGGGTAAATGGGTACCTGTGAGGGCAGAGTTGGTTGTAAGCACCGTCGATATCAAAATTTTCAATAATCGATATATCAGAAATCCAATATCGAGTATATTCAATATATCGCTTATTCCATGTAAAAGTTAAAGACCATAAATTCAACAACAACAACAACAACAACAACAACAAAACAAAAAAAACTCTTATTTTAATAACGGAAATGGAAACTGCATCCAATATGACAAACTATATGCCTTCACAAATTTCCCGAAAGCGGAAGCATTTTTGAGCTAAAATAGTTTTCTGCAGGCTGTGAGAAAATAATCACAAGCTCTCTCTCCCATACAAGATTTCTGGCTACGCAACCGGCAGTCCAGGACATCACAGGGGAGCCTCCCTAGCAACAGTATTTCTAGGCAACCAAGTTGGAATGTGACATGCACCTGTGGCTCAATCATTCCAGTTGCGGTGGAAGGAACGTCATATTCATGAAAGCATAAATGGTCCGTGATGAAAGCAACCAATGGCGTATTTATTTGCCGGGAACCGGCTCATTTCATTGGTTGAGATATCGCTATTCTTCGGCAAAGAACACTCAATTTTAATACCGGCGGCACGTCCTCAAAGTCCGGTGGCCTTTAGCTGAACCCGAAATAGATACTTTGTAACAAACAAGAGATGCATTGTATCAATTTGAACAATGGGGCTATCAATCATTCTCTGGAAAGGCTTTTTCGGAGCTGAGATTTTATTTGGGCATTTTTTTTCAAAGACCGGGGAAAATTTTACACGAAAAATGAGGGAAACTGAAATGACATGAAATTTCACCCCCGTTTTGTGTACATGCACATGGATATCCGATTCAGGCATTCTTTCATCGGCGGATTTAGTGGGGGAGGTCACGGAGGTGGGCCTTACCTATCCACTGGCATGTTGTTGCTCGGCATCTGTGACAGTGCACATACAAGGACCGCTGATGTGGGGGGGGGGGGGGGATATACACCCAGAACCCATATCAAATGCAGGATAAGGGGCCGTCCATAAAGTACGTACGCACGAAGGGGGGGAGGGGGGTTGTTGACATTGCGTACACCATGCGTACAGGGGGAAAGGGGGGTCCAAGCCAATGCGTACCGTACGCAAACCGACAATTTGCTTTTAATGAATTATCATGAAATCAATGTACTATCTCATATAAATAACTACCAGGACCAGCTTTTGTGCATCGAAAAACAGTTATAACACAGTACCCTTCACCCGCAACCAAAAGTAAATTGATCTTCCCAGCGCTACCGCCAGCCAACTTCGGCCTATAGACCACAACATTACTAAAATAAAAAGACTGCTATGAAACCTGCAGTGTATACACAGGAAACGTACAGTTGATTGATACAATGTATTCACCCGTGTGCTGTCGCTCACAATGTAATGTAGTACAGCTGTATACGATGTACCTGTAAATATTCCCATGGTGATGTAATCGACGGCTGCATGAGTTGTTTGTTAAACACTGAAAAAATAGTGGCTTGAAGCCTGCATTTATTTTGTCGTATAAAAAACACGGTCAGAATGGCTAGTACCGGGGGAAATTCCAACTCAGGGCGCTACGCTAAACTTGTGGAGATGTACAAAAAAGCAAATCCAACGAAGAAGAAACAGTTGCAACTAACGGAAGCACAAGATCAATCATCCTGGTCCATTAATAAAAATGTTTGCAAATTTTTTTCTGTCAACATTTTGTAATTTATTTCAGTCTTTGGATGCGACATGCGAATCATACTACTACAGCAGGTGTACTGTGACGTTTAATGATGCTAGAATAAGGTAGTCTGAGAAGTCAAAAAGAGATATGGAATGCGTACATGTGTACAGGGGGGTAGGGGGGTTGGAGCCACTGCATATGCCATGCGTACGGGGGGGAGGGGGGGTCAAAAAAGTCGGCATTTCGTGCGTACGTACTTTATGGACGGCCCCTAAGCAGAATAAAATAATGCAAGAAGTGATTTCACAAACTTTTTTTTAATGTATCAAAATATTAGACACAACGGAACTTCGTCAAACCACAAAATATAAAAACAAACTCAATTCTCACGCCTTTCTCCAAGCGTATTTTTAATTGCTCATGTTTTTATTTTAATCAATTACAGCACCGGGCGTTACCGGCGAGAACATGTGGGAAAATGACAACGGAACTTTTTCAAACCACAAAAAATAAACAAATCAATTCTCACGCTTTTCTCCAGAACAAATTGCTCATCATCTTTATTATTTTCATCAATTACAGCGCTGGGCGTTACCGGCGAGAGAATGTAGGAAAATATATAAGGGACAACGAAACTTTCTCCAAGCCAAAAAAGGGCAGCTTCTTTTGAGGTTCTGCATTATACGGGAGACCGCGAATTCCAGCGAACGTCGCCGCTCGGCATTTTGCGCGATGTTTTTATTCTCACTCACAAACACAATTTGCCGCCGATTTTTATTCAATTATACAGCAAATGTTAAACACCAACTAAAAGCACAAACGGGAGATTTATTTTAACGATAATCTGACGCATTTTGATATTTTCGATATCATTCCTCAATATCGAAATTTTCGATATTTCGATATGATTAAAAAATTGCTATCAGCGATATCGATATCAAAACAATATCGAGTAATATCGATATATCGACGGTGCTTAGTTGGTTGTTGTGTTTGATTAGCCCTATATGCGCTGAAATGGCAGCAATTGAGCTGTATACTCCCCAGGGAGCTGAGATGGTATTCAGGAATGATTTATGAGCCTGATGAGCAGGGGTAATAATGTAATGCGCCTTGAGCACCAGTTTGGTGGATACGTACGCTATATAAGTCCACATTATTATTATTATTATTATTCTTTAGAACTTCCTTCATAAACACCATCAAACTGCAAACATACCCTACGTAGATCATTTATTTTTACCTGCACAATATTATTCCAATGCACAAAAAAAACCAATGTCATCACCAAACGCACCATCCCGGTTTTACATGTAGTTTCCATCATGAGCTGTATAGAAGATTATTCTACTCAACACACGAACCAACAAAATGGCTGCTCTGATCGTCCATCCTGTACAAGACGCTATTTCAGATCCCACAATGCCCCTGTGTTTACTCGGACTCGCTGGGTATTGTCTGGATTGTTTGCCAGGTAAATATTGTATTTTCCAAACAGTGAAGATGAGTCAACACAGACGAGAGGATTTAACAATATTTGTGAAGATTATGTTGATGATAAACACGCTGTACTAAAAGTAATTATTGGAGAATAGGGGCAAATCCATGGTAACATGTTGATAGCCATCACTATGACAACATACCACACATAATTGATTCTATCCACCATTTTGTAGGCCTTTGAACATACGTACAGGTCCTTGCTCTATATGGACATACATTTGGTTCAACTGCAGTTAGTTTCTTTGATAAGCAATGTCAACTCCATATTTACTCTATTAAAGGGATAGTAACGTCAGCGGCAGCACCAGACCTGTTAAACTGGGGGGCAAGAGGGGGGGGGGGGCAAGCTTAAATTTAAGGGGGAACACAAGCTTAAATTTAAGGGGGAACACATTAATCTTTAATGTAATTTTGTACAGCTGAAGAAGCATTGACTTACCATCGGGGAAAAAATTGGGGGGGCCAAATTGGGGGGGAGGGGCAAATTAGGGGGGCAAATTGGGGGACATTTTCCCCTTGCCCCCCTTGAAGCGCCGCCGCTGAGTATCGTCACGATCAGAGCAAACTTTCAATAGGGCATGGAATCGGTGTTCTAGTTTAAGATGAACACAGTGACTGAAAATTACTGACTCATTTATGCAGTCAGCAATGGTAGTATGACCTTATCATGCAGGGTCACTCAGTCACTGAGTTAATCCATGGAGGTATAAATTATACCTCCATGGTTAATCTAAAACTACATAGCACTCTGATTCCATGCCCTGTTTATTGTGACGATATTGTCCCTTTAACATATCCAGCAATTAGATATGTGAACAGTCCAAACTGGTAAATTGTTTATATACTATTACTCAAAACAATTCAGGGAACACCGGAATAATCTCAGTTAAAGCTAGATTATTTATTTCAGATAAACACAATGTTTCACAGAATTGATGAGAAACAACTGCACAATGAAACAGATGATAAAGGATGCATGTAGTGATCACACATTTCATGACATGACTACTGAAAGAGAGAGGGGTTTGCAAATGAAAATCCCGGTTCATGGAACATTTCAAACCTATATGATGTTAAAAATCCGGTGTTCCCTAAATTGTTTTGAGTAGTATATTTGCTGCGCCATGAAAGCATTTTCAAGTTGAAGTAGGGTTTTCAGGTGAAAAATTATACCTAAACCAATATGCTCAATATTTATATCAAATTAAAGGTCTTGATGAAAGAAATACAATGGTTTTTAAATCAAGAAAATCGGACGAGTAGTTTTTGAGGAATCCTGTTTTATTTAATCAAGTATGAAGCCCGACTGTCCATACACTGTGTACATCCCTAATGGCAACAAAACCATTGAATCAGCCTACACACACCGTGACACACACCGTGATACACACGCACAGCCTTCGTGCTCGTTTCCCGCATAAGAGCTTTTGAAAGGGTGTAAAAAATACACTCTCCGCTCAAAACTAAACACAATTACGGCTCAAAACTTTCACATAGAAAAGAGGTGTAAAATTCATTCAGCCATCGCTCTTACCTTTCAACTTAAAAATTTCACCTCTAAAAACGGTGTTTAATTTTTTATCTCTTCATAACTTTGGTTATAGAGTAGCTATGGAGATCGAGCAAGCATGGGTATGTAAAGGAGCCCTTTGACTTAATATGGAAACCCGTTTTCTTGTCAATCACAATGTACTCGGTCGCGGAGACAGCTCCGAAGTGGATGCCCTCAGCAGAGCGCGGCAAATTTTACGGGCCGAATGCGCCCGATCTCGGAACACTTCGCAAAAGGCTGGGCGGGACGAGAGTGGTTCATTCATAAAAAACCTAGCCTTTCGCACATAGTTCAGATTGCTATTTTATGTACATTGTTGGATAGCTGAGACTATAAGCTTTCCAATGAGCTATTACATGTAAGATTTTGACAGGTAAAAGTAATATAATTTTTTGATTTAAAATGTTGATGTTTTTTGTTGCGGGCGATGCGCTGTCCGTGTGGAGGGCTTCGGTCAAGCAAGTACAAACTGAAAACCCTAGTTGAAGTCATCGAATATGGATTTTGTTTGCTGTACATGTAGTATGTCACTTCAAAAGAATTATTGAACCAATCAGTCAAATTAAAAAATTAAAAACAAAAATCTTAAGAAAATGGTTTGGCAATTGTGACTATACCTGCACTTTGACTTCCGTCTGTCTCGACTGAGGGACTTCTTGTATTGACTCTCGATGGCTTCTAAACACCACTGTTGTTTAAGCATTGGTAACCTTAGAGTCATACTGGTGAAGCTATGCTTCACGACAGATCCTCTTCGCAAATCCATCAATCATATTTTTCAGTCGGCGGATTAAAATCTTTTCTCTAAGTCCCGAATGATCTTAAAAAGCTCCAGTCTATCTTGGCGAGTTTCAGTCAAATGTCACGGCGAAAAATCTTGTAAAGATGGTTGAGATTCAAAGTGCCTCAGCCAATTCCAGATCTCAAAGATGGGTAAATTTATCACTCGTGTCTGGTTCAATAAGACACCGACTCAAGAAATCAATAAACCGCTACCGGTGCACAATAATAATGAGCCATTTCAAATACAATTTGTCTGAAAACCACAGGCAATTGTATGGTAGTTCCAACCGCAGTGGCTGCAGATAAAAATACACCTCTGAAACCATTTCATACACAATTGTCCTTCGCATGAAATGCTTCAAACTCAGATTAACGACTGCCTTCATTCACCGATGATCTACATAACGGGAGTCATGCTAGCATTAATTGTACTGCCTCCTCACATCCAAGTAGTATATACCCATGATCGAATGCACTGTGACCTCTTTCGTTTGATACAGTTTGTGTTGTCACTGCCACCGCTGACACTTCACTGCACTCTCCGCTCCAATAACATGTCAATTAAAGACTGCAAGTTCGCAGCCAAGCATTTGACATTCAGCTCACTCAACTGACAAATGACAGAATGTGATCAGTAGTGTACATCCCGTGTGGCTCAGATGTGGACTTAGTTACAATTGACAACAGCAGTGTGAAATAATGCCAATGAAATTAGCCAATTCCTGCAGCTAGTGAACCATGCTCTCGTGGCTTTGATGAATACTGCACAGTAAATCCCAAAACAGTAATTTGTTTGTCTATTTCAGTCAATAGAAAATGGACAATGGACACTTAATTGACAGCACACTCCAAAAGATGTTGTGCACATCTCAATTATATGGACGATGATCCTTAAGTAAACTTCTAGTACACCAATCACACCAGTCTGTGTGCACAAGCCATAAACATATTTATGCCATTCAATGTGTATCAAGTTTTAACCAATGCAGCCATGGTACTAAATACACTACGGTCCCTATACAGTACATAATGAATGACAATGAGCTCATAGACTTGAAGAACAAAAACAATTGTACGTAATTGTTAATTCCTCTGCATTGTAAATCCAGGCTTACACCGCGAGTGGGAAGAATGTGGGCCGATCCACGTGTGGTTCCCATCAGAAATTCACATTAAAATGTTGAAGATCATCAATCAGGCTTTGAAGTTTGGTCTCCTCCTTGGTCAAATTCAGTTGCAATTACAACTATGATAAGCTCATTGTTCTGTTGAATGGCAGACGTGGCTAATCACACAGGTTGACAACAGTAGATCGATGTTTAATATAAATTACCTTCTGTGAATGTTGCTACACACCAATAAAGTATTTCCACATTGAATCAGAATATAATGGCAGAATAAAATGACTTCAAAGGTCACGATCCACTGAGTTATAGCTTCAGGTGTGTACATTAACTAGTGCCGATTCTCAACTACATGTACATGTTATTATAAACCAATGTACACTTGCATGTTCTCCAGAAGGTCCCAATAGGTATAGACAAGAACCTTGCTGCTAATGTGAAAACAAAATTCCAATGGAAGAAGGAATGGTGAACCATACATTCGCCAAGTGCATATCTGCCAAATATAATGGCACATGAAGACTTAATTATGCATAGACCAACTGTAGTTATAAACCATACATTTCACACCCATACCCCAATTACACAAGAAATTCACAAGTATTCAATGTAACTCCTTGAAGATAACATTGCCTTGAAGATCACTACCATACAAAATATTTAGTAGTTAGGTAGGATTACCTCTGGGTTTACATAGACACATGTGTTGGAGTGCCATGGTCGAGCGGTTTAGTGCATCGGATTTGTGTTCTGATGGCGGAGTGATCAGAATGTGGGTTCGAATCCCAACCGCGACCATGGTGCTTGTGTCCTTTCCATAATTGCTTCTCTCCACCCAGGGGTAAATGGATACCTGTGAGGGCAGAGTTGGTTGTTGTGTTTGATTAGCCCTATATGCGCTGTAATGGCAGCAATTGAGCTGTATACTCCCCAGGGAGCTGAGATGGTTTCATGAATGATTTATGAGCCTGATGAGCAGGGGTAATAATATAATGCGCCTTGAGCACCAGTTTGGTGGATACGTGCGCTATATAAGTCCACATTATTATTATTACTATTATTATTATTATGTGTGTGTTCCAAGAGGATGTTTCATTATTCATAAGGAGTTGTCTGTAATCTTTGGTAGCATTTCCGTTTGTGACTGTTACATACATGCACATTCAATGGAACAGGTGATAATCCACATGGTTCAGGCAGGCAGGCAGGCAGGCAAACATAACTATGGGATCACATGTACATGTACATGTGCACCAAAGCAAAACCCACGAAGGTCAATTGTGGTGTGGCTGCTATGGTGAGTGAATACAAAGTTCATGTATATTCATGAGGGTCTGGTATATTGGTTGGGGGGGGGGGGGTCTGGTATATTGGTTGGGGGGAGGGGCTGGTACATGATTTATCCAGGTCATGGTACTCTTAAACATGCATATTTCATGTGTATCTTGATTTTTCTGTTATTTTTGGTTCAAATCTGTACATTTCTCCTTTCCTATACAAAGAAAGAACACTACTTTCAAACAATTAAACTACATGTAAGAGTACATTAATTCATTCATTTCAGCACATTATTTACTGTACTAAAACCATGTTTCTCACAATCATATTAAGAAATGTGTAATTTTACTGCATTTGTATTCACTTCAAGTGAAATAGCAAAGTTCTGATGGAAAATATAATTTACATTAAAATTGCAGTTAAAATAGCAATACATATCATTGAAAGTGATTTTAAGTAAACTAGAAGTGTATACTGATTAAGAGCAAATCTTTACTTCTTGAAATCAAAATCAGAAAAGAAAAAAAAGGAGAAACATCTGCACTACTTTATGAAGCTTTCGTGAGGAACACTGAAAAATAATATACAAAACAAATACAAACGAACATTACAAGTGAAACGTAATAAAGTCAGCTGAAGTGAAACTTGTATACATACTCGTATCTGTTTGGAAAAATATATAAACTAACTGATCCATTTGGCCCCCCAAAAAAGTGTCCGGTTTCTGGTCATAGGTACGGTGATACGTTTTCTTTGTGGTAATCTCGTTATTTTTTTTTTTGGTTTTTTGCCAACCATGTGAAATACATAGTGCATGTATATGTACATATGTGGTTACTGGAACCAGACCAAATTTCCCACACACAAAGTATGGTAGTTAATGTAAGAGAAGCCGCACAAATCGGACAAACGTTCATATCCCTACTACATGTATGTGAAAGAGTTCAATAAAACACAGCGCAGCAGAATCCAGCAATTTTGGCTGCAAATGCTGATGTAATGCACCTTGAGCACCAGTTTGGTGGATACGTGCGCGTATAAGTGGTGGTAGTGGTGGTGGTGGTGGTGATGATCGTTGTGGACACCCGGTATTTCATTAATGTCAGCATGTTGTCACTGTCGCCACTTTCCACCTCAGGATCGTACATATACGGAACAAGCTGATCCGTCAAATCGGTGCGATCATCATTAACCGTAAAATTCTTCTTCTGAAAATTGTGCCTCAAACTCACTTTGTGAGGAATCTGAGATGGCCATTCTGCTTTACTGCTCCGTGTAGAATGCTAATGTCTACGCACATGTGTGTGTACACACGTAAACGGAGGCCGGCCAAGTCGGCTTTTGGTTCTTTCGGTGACATCATCACGTAATCATAACTGCTGCCCGCTCAATGGGGATTTTTTGGGGGCGGGGCAACCCAGTCTTCATTTTTTATTCTTACGTCTAAAACACTAATTAAAATACTAAATTACAACAAAATATTTGTTTATTTATTATATATCTTTATTTTAAGCCAATATTGATTTTTGATAAGAGTAAACCTTTAAATAAAAAGGCCGATAAATACCGCCCTCTGTTGGGCAGATAATGGAACATTTTAGACCGACATACTATTTTAGCTTAATTGTATTGTACATGTTTGCATACCTTTGTTCACCATATATATTCATAAGTTTTCAAAATAGCCCAGGTAATTTTATTCTCTTTTCTTTACAATCTACATACTTTTTCAATCAATTTGTTTTGATCAAATGTTTTGCCAACAAAAATTTAAGACTAATTAAATAAAATCAAATATTAATTTAAGATAAGAAAAGTGGCTTATTTAAATCAAAATTTCCATCAAGTTAATGCATGAACGCGGGTCTTCTCCTCTGATGTTTTCAAGAATGGGACGCATGTTAATCCAACTGCACTCCCACTGGGGTAAGGGGTCAATGTTTTTTGGCCAATTTAAAAAGTTTACTAACATATTAACCCTCCTACTACTACAAGGATCAAAATCAGTCAAAATGTTGACATACTTGCCAAGGTACACGTATATCTAGTGCACTCGAAAGTTGAACACTGTCAAACCTTACGTGTAGTAAGTACATTTACAGGTCAAAATGAGTCAACCGTTTTTAACTGGTAAAAGCATTGTCTGGTATTGTTCAGGGTGGTCAAAATGACAGAAAAAACCAGTCAAAAATGGCCCTGTGTGCACATTTGGGTCAACAGTCAAAACAGGCAGTTGACTGTTTTGACCTCTTTATCTACTTAAGTGCAGCTATAGTAGGAGGGTTAAGGGAATAAAAGTTTGTCTTTATCATGCAAAAAAGACCAAGTATCAAACTTGTATTCCCATTCATGAATGCCCATCTTAATTTTGTTTTCAAAATTTCAATATCAAGTGCCATTTGTATCAATGGAAAAAAAAGAGTCAGAAAGAATCTGTCAATTTTGAGAACATATGATATTCCAACTTGGCCTGTGAGTCCACACAAATTTTTACACCCTTGTTTAGTTCATTTCCGCATTGGCGCACATTTGGCACATACATGCATACTTGCTGGTTGGTTATTGTCTCCAATAATGCATCATAGGCGATATTGTCCCGTTAAGCTGACAACCCGAAATTAAGTTGCTAGTTGACCCGGGGAAACTACCACAATGTAGTTGAATTTCTTAATTTCACATTCTAATTTAAGAAAGAAAAATAATTGATAACACCCACACGATGAGAAATGTTATTCCATATGTGTACCTCGGGATAATTGCGAATTGCTGGCTATGAAGCGATGACAGGCAATGAATTTCATGGATGGCCATGGAAGGCCACTGCCAATGTTGCCCTGGTCTTGGCCTTGGTGCCCCAAGGGAAAATTGCTTCGCCCCTTCATGAACGAACTACCAGGCTAGGATAAGATGGGGGAAACAGTATCACAGTATGTTCTCATACTGCAGCTGCAAGAGGTCTCGCTGAAGCTGAGCGTTCTGCCAGATCATCTTGTATGCCTCCTCCTTGGCTGTCTCCGCCCGCCTCTGCGTCTGCAGCACCAGCATCTTAGCCTTGTGCTCCGTCTGCGACAGCTGGAACATGGCTACCTCGTATGGTGACATACCATCTGTAATGTCTTCGTCCGACTCAGTGTGCCGTTCTGTCTGTGGCTCTCGAATGAAACTGCCGCCATTGTTAAAGTCACTCCAGGGATCCCTACGACCTCCAAAAGCGGCCGAGAGCCTGCCGGATCTTGACTTGTCATGCCTTTCGAAATTTGAAAAGGTGCACCTTCTTTTTCGGGCAGAATCCCATGGCTGACTCGAATTATGCTGGCGGCTTCTGTTGAAGATGCTACTGCTAGTGGTGTCCGTGTGGTTTTCAGCGACTGGTCTCTTGGTGACGATGCGTTCAGTTCTTTGTCTAGTGAGGTTGGTTGTTGTCGCTTCATCTTGTTCCTCCGATACTGACTGGACGATACTGGGAGGAACGTAGTCAAAATCTAGCTCTTCTTTGATGGGTATTTTCTCACTCTCTCCCCCCTCATTGGACACTTCAGTTTCTTCATCATATTTTGCAGGCTGGGAAACGATATTGATGTCTTGTTCACCATTATCACTCACAGTAAATTCATTGGAGTCTCTGCAACAATGAAACAATGAAATGTTATGTCCTGTCATGCTAAATATATATATGACATAAAACACAATAAAGGGGGCCACTTTCCTACCGTCACGTTAGCAGTTTTTCTAATGGTTGTAATTTTTTTTTTAATATCTGAAACCACCAAAAAAGAATTTCAACATTTGAATAGACATGCATGCTTATCCTAAAGATAGTTTGAGTTGATTATTACTATTATTTTTTTAATTACCCTAAAATTTCCATCAACAAATGGACGGAAAAGTGAGGTAACTTTTTCCGTCCAATTTTTATGGTAATTTGAGGGTAAAAAAATAAATAAAAAAATAAAAAAATAAAATAAATCAACTCAAATTAGTTCTAGTATAAGCCTGCATGTTCATTCACATGTTGAAACACTTTTTGGTCGGTTTCAGGTACTTAAAAATAAATAACAACCATTGGAAAAACTGCTAACGTGACGGATGCAAAGTGGGCCCCTTTATTGTGTTTTATGTCATATATATATACATGTATTTATGAAGTACAAAAACAAGCCACAATTATGTGTTACTAGAAAGCTTGGTCCAGTTACAAATTGTCACTGTCCCCATCCATTCTGAAATCTCTTACTCACAGATTTTATATTCTCTAAACCAAATCTTAGGATGAGAGGGAAATGAACCTTTACCAGGTATAGCCATATTGGATTTCTAATACTATGTCATGGGAATTAAAATGAGGCTTATGTCCAAAATGCACTGCCTTTCAAATTGTAAAAATTTTCATTGTGATCTAGTATAAGTGTCAGTCAGGGAAACAGACAAAATTTAATGCATTAGGATTAGGGTCATCCATGGTTTTTCTGGCCTCTTCCATTATTAGTTTTCCAATACACAAGTCTATGAGAATCAAAATGAGGCTAATGTATAAAAACGACTGGTGCCTTTCAAATTGTGACTATTTCCATTGTGATCTTCATGTTGCAGTCATGGAACTACATGTTGACAAAAATGAATGTACTGGCAGTATAGGGTCGTACCTGTTTTTCCGCACATCTGCTAGGAGTTTTTCATGTTCCTCATCATCAGGATTGAGTTCCTCCTTGAAGGGCTTGATCATATCGTAGACGAGGAAACTGGTTTCATCCGGACGAACCACCTGGGAACTGGGACTAGGAGTACCCGTGCCGGAGTCAACACAGGCCTTCAGCCAGATGCCGATTTCTTTCTTGGCTTTTAATTTGAGGCGACGATACAGATCCTTCAGAAAGAAATTACTTATTACAGCAAAGAATAAATCAAAGCCATAAATGTTGTAACTTTTTAAACTACAATTTAAATTTTATCTAAGAGGGTTGCATGTAGAATCTGAATTATTGTTGTTTTTGTCTTATTATGTAATTTATTACTACGGCAAATTCAACCAAACCATCTTCTACTAGTTGCACAAATGATCAGATCTTTCAAGAATGTAATGTATCTTTTAAATCTAACCAAAAACAAACAATGCAATTCTGTATCCAAAATATGCCTAGTGCACAAAAAAATTGTTTGAACTTTGAAAACAGGAGGAAATTTCATGGAACACTATCAATCACAAAATTTACCTTAAAACAAATTAATTTTCTATCTCAAAAACCACAGCAAATTTGAATAAGACTTCTGTAAATAAAGTGACATGTGACATATTATCTTTTCAAAAAATATGTTTGATGACATCAAAGTTCAAAGCGCCCTCTAACGGGAGTTTTAAAAAGGGATTATATTCCAATCTCAGAAATTGCACCAAAGCAGATACTAACGTTATTTTGTCATGTTTCATTGTGTCAAATATATATGACCTTCAAATCACCCGATCTGACCTTTACTTCCAGTCGAAACAGAAAGTTCATATTCAACTCATTCTAATGCAAAATTGATATGTTTTTGAATATGAAATTGATATTGTTATAATAAAAGATGATACATCTTTGCAAAATATGATATTCACATCATCGATGATAATTCGATTGAACCAGAAGTTAACACGAACACTGTGCGTTTGTTCCAACAAATACTCGAGCTCTAGTTTTTGCATTTTTTTTTTTAAACCAGTTCGCGTCGGAGGCCGTGTATACATGCAATTTTTTTTGGGACAGCGGTTCGAAGAGTGTCTAAACACGCCACAGGATTCTCGGGAATATTTGTATAGATTCCCGGTCTCCCCGGTCACGCTCTGGTGAGCACCACTTGTCGTGTTTGTGCGGTAAAAATAAACCCGCCACGGGGTTCGGAAAAACTTTTTTATTCCCGGTGCGAACTGGTTAAATTGCTTACCAGAAAAATTTGCTTACCTACCAGATTTCTTTGGTTACCAGCCAAACTTTCATACAGAATTTATGCATTTTGGCTGGCAGTCTGTTTTAAATTGCTGAGCAAAAATATTTGCTTAGCAAATTTCTCTGCTGAGCAGCTCTGTGAAGTTGGCTCCTGGTTGGTTACCATGACAAATGCTAATTTACTTAGCAAGGCTTAGCAAGTGTTAAGCTTCCATGCTTTCCTATATATGCAAACATGGAATAACCAAGATTTCAAACAACAGGACAGGGGAAACATGGTTCACACGTGTTCAACTATACCTTCATCTGTGTGAAATTCCGTGGATGTGATGCCATACGGTGAAACCGTTTAGAGATGGTCGCCCATGCCTTGTACTTGGAAGAGTTACTCTTATGATCTGTCTTCCGACTCTCCAAGATGCCAACGTAATCGGCTATGAGAGACAACAGCAACATCTTGTCCTCCTCGCTAAAGTTATCTGCACGCGTCTTCTTCCCACGCATTCTGTCAATCTCCTCGGCGGTGAAGTTCTCCAGTTTGCTTGATGTGACGTGCACTGCAGCCCCCAAAGCACTCACTATGCTCAAGGCCTGTACACTCCAAATGGTTATTTTGCCAATTCACGCGTGAATGGATGTTTTTTCTTACAGAGTAAACCAGTGACTAGTTAGATCTTTTAGTGTGGTATAACTTAGTCCAGCATCAGTATACACACTAAACTTGCTTGGAATGGGTGGACCAGGAACTACTTATAAGCTGTGCAACCATGGACCCTTCTGCATCAGTGCCACAGTATGGCTGGGAAATGCAGTATGCCCTATGCCCTGTATATGCCTAGCATTGAATACTATAACAAGCCTAGGCCTACACAATGGCGCTCACACACAGGACAAGCTTGGCAACACATGCAATAGGCCTAACCACGTCATAGTATTATAATACAAGGCCTATACTATACTGTGTTGGGCTCACATGAACAACATGCACAGCCCACCCAGTCCATATGCATAGCTGGCACTAAATGGACCCATTCATTCGTTGCAGAGGGGTGATTGTTGGGACATTCAGGAGGGACATTGCTTACAGTGTGATTACATTCATAGCCACAAACCACTCCCTATTATTCAAGTGGCTTAACAGCTGTATAGTGGTTTGTCATTGTTCAGACAGGGAACAATTCAGTTCAAGCAATTTGCATAGCACTGTTTTTAGGGGGAAAAATCTGTGTGTGTGTGTGTATGTAATGACACTGTTGTCCTTGTTCTTTTCCTCTTTCTGATCCTAGTTTTGATATGTAAGTACTTTATTTTGTCTGTCACAACCATTTTAATTGTGCTCTTTTTGTTTAATTTAAATTACTTTAAAAAAAAATCTATTTAAAAGGGACAGTTATCGACATGGTCAGAGCAGACTTTCAACAGGGCATGGAATCGGCATCCTAGTTTAAGAGGAACACAGTGACTGAAAATTACTGGTTCATTTATGCAGCAGAAACATGACCTTATCATGTGGGATATTATTTTCAGTCACTGAGTTAATCTAAAATTAGCACTCCGATTCCATGTCCTGTTGATCGTGACGATATTGTTCCTTTAAACTTTCTTGTCATCAATTTGTATTTATTATGTTAATAATTTTCTCCAGTGGTTTATTTTGTCTTAACTTTATATGGACGCAATTCGACACTGTGGAAGTCATGTTTTTCATTGATATAAACCAACAATAATTTTTTTTTAAACATTTTGAATAGCAAATTTTTGATTTTGATTAGCTAATTGTCAATTGTGCGTAGTGTTTTGTGATACAAGTGAAATTGTTCACCACTGAATTCAGAGACATTTCAGCATGGGGGGGACACCCCCCAATAATTTTTCTCAGTCGACATTTAGAGCCTCTGTCGGTAAATGAAGCATCAAAGGGTTGGTCCAGAATAAAATTTCAATCAAAGCTATGGTATTGTGTTTCTAAGCACTGAAGATTTGCCGAGTTGTTTGTTTGTTATAAGTCGTTTATAAGCTGCAGTTTCGGGTCCAGCTGAACGACTTTACAGAGTGTCCATTTGGGGGGAAAAAACCAAGTAAATTTGTGTCGGTAAATTTAACAATAAATTTTTTTTGCACCCCCCCCCCACCCCCCCCAGTCGGCAAATTGGCTCCACACCCCTCCCCAAAAGATAATGCCTTCGCTACGCCCCTGAAGGTGAGCATTTTCCAATAAATGATGAGCATTTCTGGGTTAATGCCAGCAGTATTACACTCCAGAAACCATTACCAAAACCATAAATATACTACTCAAAACAATTTAGGGAACACCGGAATAATCTCAGTTAAAGCAAGATCATTTATTTCAGATAAACACAATGTTTCACAGAATTGATGAGAAACAACTGCACAATGAAACAGATGATAAAGGATGCATGGAGTGATTACACATTTCATGACATGACTACTGAAAGAGAGAGGGGGTTGCAAATGAAAATCCCGGTTCATGGAACATTTCAAACCTATTTGATGTTAAAAATCTGGTGTTCCCTAAATTGTTTTGAGTAGTACAGATTTCATGAATTTCTATCAAAATAATTAAACGATTGATGCAATCAGTCACATTTACTTACCACTGAATAGGTGGCAATGCGTGTCTCTTTGATAAGGCCTGCTGCATATGGTACCAACGACTTAAACTTGTGATATACATCCTGCAAATGATGCGTTGGCTACACATAGCATGGTATTTTATACCAACTCAAGCCCCCAGCCACAGTTACAAAGTATTTTATGACCAAATAAACTTGGTTTACAAATACAGGGAATCACGTTACTGATCTAAGAGTATATTCCAAACAGGCAACTACAGCCTTCTGTTGATCCTCTCTTTACTGTATCAGGTTTGGTGTCTCAGGACTGGAATCCCCGAACACAGAATGGGGGAAGGGGAGGGGCTTATTTCGAGCCATCCAGTATAGATATGCTTAAATTTTTACTGGTAGAGTGGGAAAATGAGTGGTCAGAAAAAAAACATAATTTATGCTGTTTTGGGGGGTTTTGGGTGGGGGGGGCTTTGGTATTTTTTTATTTTTATTTTTATTTTTTTTCCCCCCCCCAAGTGGCTAAGAGAGGCCGCACAAATCAGGCAAACGCTCATACCCCTAGATGTGGAAAAGTCGTTTAAAACACAGTGCTGCAGAATTCCAATCGATCCAGCAATTTTGGTTGCAATTGTTTCTCATAGCAAAAACAAAAAGAAAACTGAAAACTGAGGCGAGGCCAGAGACTGGAGACGTTTTGTTTTGGCCTTAGCCTTAATTTGCTAAAAAAATATATTTGTCCGAAACCAATTTCTGGACAAATATTGTGCATGTAGTAAATGAAAGCTATAGATGCACAGTTGCAAAGCAGCATTTGTGACATCATTACCAATCCGTGCAACTATGCAATAATTTGATTTTGTGCACTCTGAAATAAATTGTCTTGTTTCCAGGGATGCGGGGCAGGACAATACCTTTAGAGATAGAGACATTATAATTTTCAAATGAGCCCCCCCCCCCCCCCTCAATTTAAGGCAAGGGCAGTACTCCTTCTGTAATGCAAATCACTGCCAATGACAATATCTCAAGTGTCAGAGATGTTTTTGTGACCACAGACTAGTATGGCGTAATAGATATACCTGAGGTCTGTAGAACTAACTCATATTACAATAACCAATAACACTCCATTCATGCTTCAAAATGGTCTTTATTTACTGATACTTAAAAAAACTGCTGGATCACTCAGGTGTCGGTATCTTGCCAATGAGAATCAAGTTCATGATCACAGAAAACAGCAAATCCAGGCACGATTCTGGATCCAACATTTTTGGGAGGCTACATATTTTCCCCCCAAATGCTACATACATTCAAACTTTTCACCTTGATTATAATAATAATAATAATAATAATAATAATAATAATAATAATAATAATAATAATAATAATAATAATAATAATAATAATAATAATAATAATAATAATAATAATAATAATAATAATAATAATAATAATAATAATAATAATAATAATAATAATAATAATAATAATAATAATAATAATAATAGAAGTTTATATAGCGCAAATTGCAAGTGCCTCTAAGCGCTTACATAGAAAAAAGATACCAAACGTGATGAATATTAACATGACAAGAAAATTATACAAGAGCAACAAACTTTACAATACAATCAGATGTAGGTAGATTTAAACAAATGAGTCTTTAACATTGATTTGAAAATGTTTACATTGTCAGCTTTGCGAATGTGAAGTGGTAGATTATTCCATAATGTCGTAGCATACGAAAAAGTTCTTTGACCATAGTATTTTGAAGAAATGTGATATGGATATACGAGGAGAGACTGACTGGATGATCGTAATGTCCGAGCTGGAATATAATTGTGAAGAAGATCTGATATATACGTGGAAGCGAGTCCAAGGTTTGCTTTGAAAGTCAAAAGAAAAAGGTGGTGCGGTGCAGGTCCATTGTACAAAAAGTAGTTCATATTATATGGTGTTTTAATATGGTTTTAAAAATTTTAATAAATGAATTCAATTTGGCATTTCTATTTTATTTTGGAAGGCTAGACAAACTTTCTGGAGGCCATGCCACCCCCAGTATCCCCTCCACCTCCCCAAGCATCCCCATCCCCTCCCCAAGGAACCACAAATTCCAGGCATAAATAAGCAAATTATGCATTGCAGTGTTAAAATAACACTCGTGTAGGTAAAATTTTGTGCCAATAAGATAGACGTGCGGTTCACCAAAAATAGATTGTAAATACTGAATATCTATAGATTGTTATTTTCCAAAAGGGGGTGGGGGGGGGGGGAGAGAATTTCTCACCCCTGAAACAACCAGAACACCATTACAGCATGAAGTAACCTCAGTACAAATGGATGATGTACATATGATATTTGTAGATCAAAAACGTTTCTCAGAATTTACAAGACAGGTACCTACCGCAATGGTACTCGACAAAAGAATGGATCCCTCCTTAACTGCAGCACAACTCTGGCATAGAGAGATGCATGGCTCCTCTCTGTAGATCTCATCATTGAAGACATTCAAAATCAACCACTAGCTCAAAATGGCTCATGTTTTTTAAATTTTTTTTATAGAGATATATCATATCTCATGTATGTGTATGAGCAGACTGATAAGAATCATCTACTTAATTATGTTGATTCTGCCATCACAGCGTGTTACTTTGTACTTAAAAATAAATGCGTGAACAATATTGAACCTCTTCAACGCATTTATCATTCCAAACTTGACAGATAAGTATGCGTGTATCGTGACACACACATGTAATTGGTTGCTCCTGTTAGTATGGGTTCCTGCTAGCTCTTTGCATGCATTTCAGCTGCTGTTATCCACCTTGCTCAATGCCTTAACGGATTCGGATCCTATTAAGGTTGTTGCAAACGGTTGTAACTCTAGCATAGATACACTGTGTGTATTTGAAGAAAAATTAGAAAGGCAGGCAGGGGACAAAACCCTCATTTGTTCCACCCTGAGCATAAGTAATTCCTCTGCAAACACTGGTTCTCATATCCACATCCGGTTATTTTTTTAAATTTATACCTGCAGGGCACATCCCTGGGTTTAACCCTAATGCTTGTGATAATAAGCTGTTCTACAGGGGCTGGTATATTCACAAATGGTGTCCTGTTGTCTCTAGTGTTATTAATGAGGTGTTACTTACATGTAGCAAGGTTGGGTACATGTAAACATACACTTGGTACAAAACATCCATTTACTGACAGATTATTAGCAATAAGAGCATATATTGAGCTTTCGGCAGTTTATAAATTACCTATAGATACCTGTACCATCCAGGTCTTTACAACTGATTGAGAATCATACATTGACCTACTTAGGGAAAGAATTGTTTTATCAAGGCTTAAAAAGGGATTCTGTAATCGATACTGAGGGTAATCATGGGCGTTTGGTTTAATTTAGCAGCGATGCCTTACAAATATGTTACACTTTTTTGCTGTTAAAAGCCATGTAGTCTTCATACCTTGTGAGAGAAAAACTGTTTCTTTTGTCACTTTCCTTTGCATATAATAAAGACATGTGAACATACACCTGCTTTCTGGCATAAATCTGGAGTTGTTATCAATCATTGTTATCAATCAGAGGGCAGAGTTGGTTGATTAGCCCTATATGCGCTGTAATGGCAGCAATTGAGCTGTATACTCCCCAGGGAGCTGAGATGGTTTCAGGAATGATTTATGCGCCTGATGAGCAGGGGTAATAATATACGGTAATGCGCCTTGAGCACCACTCAGTTGGTGGATACGTGCGCTATAGAAGTCCACACATTATTATTATTATTATTATTATTATTATTATAGTCACAATATCTGAACCCCCCCATGTCTGATAATAACAGTTTCCATCAGCTGGCAGTCAGTGGTCTTTCATAATCATAAGCCAATTACCTAACTGAGTGTTAATTAAGAGCTACATGCACATGCAAGTGGCCTTGAATATATGCATGCAGTCATATCACACAGATCAAAGCATTGTATAGTTAGGAGAGCATACAGCTCTGTACTGATATCAGTGTGAGTGGATCCAACCATACATGGTCCAACAGCCAAATAATATACATACAGGGGGGGGGGGGAGAAGATTTCCATTCAAGCTTAATGAATATAACTAATATGTAGCTTTGCATGGTGAAAAGGATTATGAGTAAAGACTATTTGCAGTGACACCATGTGAAATTCTCAAATTGAGTTGTAACAAGTTCTGAAAAGAGCTGGAGGTTACAACTTGATGTTTCGATCAGTATATATATGCTCTGATCGTCTTCAGGAGAATGCCGGACTCTGGGAGATGCTGCTGCTTAAGTAGACTGCTGGAGGATTAGTGCGTTGTATTAAGTAATATACATTTTTGTTTTCAAGAAAAAAAATTACATGTACTTTTTTACCAGTAAGTAATGTTCATTATGACAGTTTGTCAGGGATGACACTGAGTGACACGACAGCATGCTTAGCAAAAAGAATATGTGGTGACTGTATGGGAGATATCATAAGTGATTGAAACAAACTGCTTAAAGAAAGCTGACACATGAACCAATTGCCTTAAAATGAGGTCCTACAATAATAAGCTCATATGTATACACATTGTGAATGTTGTCATGCATTTCCTAACAACAAATATTTTGTTATGTCCAAAGACCATGCAGCCACAACTTCCGATATCTTTCAAGTCTGATGGCCCAACTGCAAAAAATTCATCAATTTATCAAAAATCACTTACCGTCTGTGTTTGCGTTTCTGCATTATTGTCAGCGGCGTAGCCACGGGGGGGCCTGGGGGGGCACATGCCCCCCACAAATTTCCAGTGCCCCCCCCGACGAAAACTCCTCAAAGTCCCCCAAAAAACAGAAAAGAAAAAGAAAAGGGGAAAACCCATACCCCCTGGGCCCCCCCCCACTGAAAAGCAATGCCCCCCCGCCCCCCCCCCCCCTGTGTCCCCCCCTGTGTCCCCCCCTGTGTCCCCCCACTGAAAAAGTCCTGGCTACGCCGCTGATCATTGTGCCTAATGATGCCCACTTTGAGCTGATTTTGGGAAGGGTCAGGCGAGATTTGTTACTGTTTGCGCTGATTCCTTCAATTTGAAGATCCCCATCAAAATCTATATGTATCATTTCTGAAGATCCTATCTACTGTGCAAAATGCAATCCGTACGCAACACAACATAACTGCGTAAAATTCACTGAGTGGCATGCTGTGTACATATTTTCAGCTTTGCCTCAGCATACGGTGTATGTATGTATTCTGCCATGGCATAAACACTTATTCACTCAACATAGTGAAAAGTTATCTTTTTGTGTTGCTGTATAATACCATAAGAGAAACGAAAACAAACGTAGGGTGTAAGGGCAGTCTACAGAGGGCTTCTTGTTTTATCAAAAAGTTAATGTTCGCTTGATCTCACCCCCATGAAATAATGAACTTTCCTGAAACTTTCAATAAATATTGCTGCATGTATTGTCAACATTAAATTTAGCAAAAGACAATTAAAAAGTACAATATAAAAAATTAATGCCTCCAGTTTCATTCCTAATCTCATTAAATATTAAGAATCAAATTCAAATAGAAATGCTCCATTATTGGAAAGGGGGAGATAGGTTATAATTTGAAAGGCTGCAGTGCTACCCTCTGTAAGATCTAAATCAATAATTCCTTGATGGAGTATTGATAATATATGGGAGCACTTCAGTTGATCAATGGCACAAACCCTTGAAATTTCTCAGTCTGAAAGGACTTGACAAGTGTGTATCTTTTTAGGCATGCTGACCCCTGAAACATGTAAAGCATATTACAACATACAATGTAGGCCAACACCTGAAGTAGCAGATCAGGTCATGAAAATAAAAAAATGTTTTGCGTGCTCCAGCTCTCAACCCAATGGATGTGATTTCAAAGTTTTTATCTTATTTTTTTTTAACAATGATAAAGTACTGATCAAAACATTGAGCAGTCAAATCACCGGTTCTTCTCAGAACCCAATCGCTATTACAACTCATAATATGTTCCTCGTCACTGTTCTTCCACTATGCCAAGCTTCAAATCCTACAATGAATCCTGTTCAGATATATAGCATTTACATACATTCATCCATCTTCACCTACCATTGTCTTATTAGCTCCTTTTCTTTAATCCGACACGAACGACCGTTGACATGTAGTTCATTGTTCATTTGGGATACATCCCGGCAAGATCGGCTGGCACTAAGATGCCGGCTAGTCTGAGGTCTTAGAAGTTTGCTCGCAGGATGTGTATGCTCAGAATATCTTAGGAAGTGTTTTGATCGACTGGGAGACGTCTCGGAGATGTAGTATGGAGACAAGTCCAAGGAGCCACAGATCAAATCAATTAACCGCTCCGTGTTTTGATGCGTCATCACATCTGCTTTATTCTCAGATATGTTCAAGATTGGTTTAATAGTACATAGGACAAGCACTGACAATGCCTCTCATTCCGTCTCATTTTCCGTGACGAGAGGACAATATTGAGGGAATCCGGCAACTATCTGACATGCCGAACACAAAACACCCCCAATGCTCTGTACAATGTAGAACTGCACCAGGGATTTCAAGCTTTTATCAGAACATTGCAATGTGTTTTCTTTCAGTCCCATGCCAACGTCAGTAAAGCTATATAATCTGATTATAATAATTACTATGAAGTCCATTGTCAGAGAATTACAATGTGCAGCAGGATACAGGATATATTCACCCACAGACTAGTCAGACGCTATGGAGAACTCAATGCATTCAATAAAATTTTCTTTGAACATCAGACAAAGGCCTTCAGCGCTATAAATGTGCGACGCAATTTCAACGAACTTATATTTAAACCAAAAATACTCACTGGATGCATTTTTGACAATTTCCTACATCAGAGCAGGTGAAACTGCATAATTAACCAACATGATGGATAGCCATTAGGGGTATTTGGCATCAGTACTCAGTACAATAATCTTTCCTTAGCTGATGTACTGAAATCCATGGAAAATGTCAACTGGCATAATACCATACAAAGGCACATTTGTAAGTTAAGTTTATGATTTAATGGCCCTATATGCAAATAGGCTGATAATTGACCAATTATATGTATTTTAAGTAACACTGAAAGAGAAAAATTGATTCCAATGAGTTACTCCTAGTGTTAGTACATTTGTAAATTAGCTTATATTATACATGCATACTCCAATATGCCACACAAAAAAACTGCTAAGTACACAATGCTTTTTCTATGCATGCCTCAAAATATTCCATACTGTACACAAAAATGGTACATGGATGTATACCCCAAAATGACCCATGGGTCTGGGACAAGAGCAAAGTGTTTTGACCTTCACACAGTGTGTATATACTCCAAGTTACTGCACTGGTTTATTTCAAAATATCACGTTGTGACATTTTGAAGTATGGGTCGACTTTGTAAAGAACCAAACTGATAATAGGAGGGTTTTTAATAGAGACATGTACAAGTATAACCTTGCTGCAAAGTGCAGAAGATGATTCCCTAACCACATACTCAAACCTGTCATGAACTATTCATGCAGAGGATTTTTAAAAGTTCAAAACATGAGGTGGTGCCGAGTTACCAGGTGAAAAACATTTTTTTTTTAAAGGGGGTTGTCAATTGTGAATGGGGAGGGGGGTTGTAGGGTATGATGAGGATTACACAAATGGACAATCCCTGTATATGTAGTTCTTATTAAGAGACATTTCTAAAGCATTTCTAATGTAC
This sequence comes from Zoroaster sp. YZ-2022, assembly GCA_029582265.1. Taxonomy (NCBI): domain Eukaryota; kingdom Metazoa; phylum Echinodermata; class Asteroidea; order Forcipulatida; family Zoroasteridae; genus Zoroaster; species Zoroaster sp. YZ-2022. The sequence goes on along the minus strand of CM055831.1, from coordinate 17,023,804 downwards.
AGGTTCCAATCCAAGCTATTCACAAAATTATCTGGTCAACAGTTTAAAGGGACAGTATCGTCACAATCTACAGAGAATGGAATCGGAGTGCTAGTTTTAGATTAACTCAGTGATTGAAAATAATGTAATACCCCACATGATAAGGTCATATTACATTTGCTGACTGCATAAATGAGCCAGTACAATTTTCAGTCACTGTGTTCATCTTAAACTAGGACACTGATTGCAAGCCCTGTTGAAAGTCTGTTCTGATCGTGGCAATATTTTCCATTAAGTAACGATCAACATAAAATAAAATACGCCTCATTAGTATATGCACTTCAAATGTGATTACTATTGCTGCTGTAATTAATCAGGAAAATCATATAAGGTAAAAAAAAAAAAAAATTGTACTGACTTTACCCAGGATACAGTAGGCCTACAAGTATCATAAATAAGATGCAATTAAATGAATATTGAATTTAAAATATTTATATAAGGATAACAGAATAGTTCAACTTACTTTTTGTCTTTCCATTCTGCAAAAGCATCCCTGGGGTAGCCCATTGGTGTAGCGGCGGCAGCATTGTTCTGTTTCAGCTGAGTGTAGCAAAGACGAGGTCGCATTGTCACCGCTCGAGGCTCCTGCCGCGGCTCGCGAGGAGACAGGTTCCTCCGAATTGAGATGTCATTTTCCCCTATCTTCACGGAGAATCCTTTGAAGTAAGTCCCTCCAGCCCCTTTGACCGATTTCATCGTGAAATGCCTTGCACAATAATTTCCTTGAGATGTTTCCGAACCATATACTAAATGTCTGACGAGTTAACATTTTGTGCTTATCATAACGATAAACTGCACTAATTCTCTGTGGTATTTACATACTTGTATAAATTAATCATGGTGATAAATGTACCTGAAAGATCAGATAAGGTATGTGAATAAACTGTGAGAGTTTGCTCAGTGCATATATTTGTATTTTTTTCACAAATTGTACAAAACAAAATTGAAAAAAAATTAGTATGGTTATTGATAACTAAGAAATAGGCCTTAGATACAGATTGCATCATGCAATACTGCATACCTGAGTACATCACAAAAATGTCTATCAAATGTATTGACTTATTTATGAATAAACCAGGCAAATAAATGTTTCAGATATGAAGAAACCATCTAGTTCTTCTAAGTCAAGAAGACTTTTGTGTTCAGAAATTCCGAGGCTGAAAAAGTTGACCAAATTTCCATCTTATATCTGTGAAGATGCAACATGTCTTGAGAGATTCACTTCATACCCAAAATGTCAAACAACAATTGTGTCCAGTCCTATAGTGCCACCTCTGGGTATGAATGATGAGGGCCATCCGGCACAATCAACAAAAACCTGCTGCTTCCGTGTCTACACCATAACCGAACAGATTGAGACTCCTTGCTTTCCTTTTCCTTGGGGTCTTAGTGGCGGACAATACCACAAATCAGGTAAATCCATTGGTCAACAGAATAACAGCCACTGGGTCCGGTACTATGGTAAACAGATGAGAAGATATTTGCCAATGAACAGAGAGGGAAAAAAAATCAGTTTGATCCACGACTTGTAGTTAGTGGATATATACAGGCCCAGGAACACAAATACATAAATTAATCAACATAAAGAGTATTTTTGTATTTTTAAATTTTGGTCATGACTGGCATGTTGTTTATTTTGTGATAAATTTGTTGTCATAATACAAAACATTTGTTTACTATTGGGAATCTGATTTAGTTAGTTGTATTTACATAGGGTTAAGTGGGCAGTCAAAAACCACATATGACCAGTCCCATGTTTGGAATAATCAAAGAATGTTTGGACTTTTTAGAAGTTTCCGAATTGACAATGACACAACTCAGTAGAACCTTTAAGTTTTTCATAAAATTAGGTGGAAAATATCTTCGTTTTTAAAATTTTATTTACTGTCAGTCACGCTAAACAAGGTCAATAGCCACTAAAGTGTAAGGGGATATATAGCGATTTGTCATCCACCATTTAAGCAAGATTACATTTGTTGATGTTTTTCTTAAACTTACATCGATCATAAGTTGGTGGAAAGCAATCAGCTGGAAGGGCATTCCATTGTAATGCTGTTTTGTAAAACATTCAAGATTATAGAGTTTTAAAGATATACCGTACATACCTGCAGGCTTAAAATAATGTCCAGCACATGTATCTTGCTCTATATGCTAGCAATCACCAAAGTGAATTGACATGTAGGGTAGTTTACAAAACTACAGCTGAACTTTCACTATAATACCACCTGTACTATATAGAGGTACATGTATTGAATAAAGCCATCAGAGCATTAGAGCATTAGGACAAATCCCCACACACTTGTGCAAATGAAAGCCACTGATACTTATGCCATAGGGGATTCAACCCCCTTGAGTTATTTATAAGGCCATTGAAAATATGCAAGCACCTATTCATTTCCCCCTGGCGGGTAGGTATTTCCTATGAATGGGTTCATTGATTTGAGCTCAATCGATTATAATGAGATGAACAGGGAACAGCCCAAACTTAGATCAATGTGGATTTATGAAGAAACCAAATATTGAACTAGCCAAAAGATCACAGGGTGATTTCTCTGCTCTCTGGCGAAATGTCATCCATAAATATGCTGATTTTGGGTCAGAAATTACAATAATAGAGTTTCCCAATTTGGTTCATGTATATTTAACACTTTTTCAGAGTTGAACATGAATATTCTTGGCGTTTGATTCCAATCAAATATGCATGCACATGACATACAGTCCCATTTCACCTGTATTCAAAGTTTAAATCTAAAAACAGGCCAAAGCAATTAATTATAGAGAATCTATGCTGAATGCAAAGCAATTATCTAAAATTATTACTTTACAACTACGCGTGTATGCTGAATGCAAAACAATTATGCTATCTAAAATTCTGTTATTTTACAATCTGTGTACAGAGTCCAAACAACTTCTTGTAAGTTATTGAGGTTTTCTTCAAAAAATGTCCAGCTAGTTACCTTAAAAAATGCAATAGGAAAGGTGATTTACAACAGGACGTACTATACATGGCACACATGAAGACAACCTCTCCACCAGTCCCAATATAGTAGGGAGAATATGATCAAAAATTTACACAAAATCCAACTTCTGATGCAAGCACTTGAAGACTAGCTTAGTAGCCTTTGACATCTGATCCACAGAATTATGGAATCACACTGGCAGCTGTAACACAGAGCTTTACTCCCCAAGTGATCAAAGTGATGACAGCTATAGGACCTTACTCTGTTGCAAACTGTGAATTGCTAATTAACATTCCTGGGTGAGTGCAAGGGCTGGGTAGGGTCCATGACTGTGTGCACCTCGTAATGCCAACCACCAATAAATAGGTTTGACATTACCTTTGCTATCCATACACTATGAATAACTTTACCCTGAAAATACCCTGAAAATCTGTTTTACCGTGAAATAAATAGTTCACAGCAATTTCATGATGACACAACATTGTGAAAATGCCATGAAATACTCTTGGAATTTCTTCGCAGTGAAAATGCAGTGAAAACGACATGAACTTCTTGTAGTGGCAGTTTTGAGGCAGCTCGTTAATTCTCAAGGTCGCTGTGAATTTGCCCTGAAATCACTGTGAACATTATTGCCAATATCTGAGAGGAAGAGCAGCGGCGTAGCCTGGACTTTTTCAGTGGGGGGCACAGGGGGGGGGGGCATTGCTTTTCAGTGGGGGGGGCCCAGGGGTTATGGGTTTTTTCCCTTTTCTTTTTCTTTTCTGTTTTTTGGGGCACTATGAGGATTTTTTGTGGGGGGGCACCTGGGGGGGGCACTGGAAATTTGTGGGGGGGACACGTGCCCCCCAGGCCCCCCCGTGGCTACGCCGCTGAGGAAGAGACACCATGAAATTGCTGTGAAATCACGGTGAACTATTATTTCACAGTAAAACGGATTTTCAGGGTAAAGTTATTCATAGTGATATTGGGGTATACTTTGAGAAATCCAGAAACCCTTGTGTGAAAAGGACAATTCTACCCAGAGAGAAAGCTGTGTCCTTTCTTCTCTATGTTCTACCATAGTACTAGTCATAATGAAGGATGATCACTAAATAGCGATGTTTCTTGTGATATGATCTGGTGAGGGGTGACAAATACTGCCTCTATGCAAGGTGTTAGCCAGGATTAAGAACTAGGGTGTCCAAATTTGCTGGAAATTTCAAAACAGGGTGTCCAAATTGTTCACTTACAATACTTTTACATGTAAATGACAGATGAAACAGGGTGTCCAAAAGACACCCAGACACCCCTCTGGCTAATACGATGTTACTATGTAAATGGCATACCAAGCTTCACAAAGCTATTTGTGCAGTAATGAAATTGTTTAAGAAATTATTTTTTACAGACCATTTAAAATTTTAAGTCATGATTTGGTGGTCATTCAGCCTTGCTATGTTAAATCAGGGGTTGAAATTAACGCTTGTTTGCTAGCCCGAGGTTAGTGGTTTTAGCAGCGGATCCTAAAGCTAATTATAAAATTTGTTTCTGATTTTTTAACACAAAATTTCAAAATCTCTACTAAAGATTATAAGAAGGAGTTTTAAGTGGAAAATTTGCACTTTAAGGTCATGTTCATGACAGCCCACCACGCTGTTAAATGACTAACACCTGTTTATTTATAAAAATATGCTTCAAAATATCTTATAATAAATCATAAATTGAATAAATCATAAACTTCAACATGCCATGGCAACACTATGATTGGTGTTTTGATAAAGCCACTCAATCCTTTACTGTAAAAGCAGCATGGGATAAATAAAGTACTAAATGTTTAGTAATAAAATGCTCAATGAATTCCAACCATAATCAGGGGTGTGATCCCACAAAAGTAAAAATATCCTGAAAAAAGGGGGAGCGGGCCTGGGTCTCCTTTTGCTCTAAAGGAAAAAGCCCCCCTGAACCTCCTGAATGTTTTAATTTTGGAGAATTTACAGACTCTCCACATCCCCACAAACAAGAAACTAGAGGTTTGGACACAATACAGACTACTTCTTTCTTTCCTTGGTGGCCACTTCTCTTCTTTTAAGAAAATTTTTGAGGCAAAGGGAAATTTGTGTAAAAAAAAAAAAAAAAAATAATAATAATAATAATCCTGAGAAATCCTGTACGCCTGCATAATGAATGGCTGAGTGCACACCAAAATGCATCCACAGGCATGTGGGGAGAAAGTCTGCAGGTGGGACTGGTTGCTGGGGGTGGATCCAGAATGGCAAACAAAGGGGGAACATGGTAAGAAGGGACCAGAAGACAAATAAAAAGAACTTTTATTTAATGGTAAAGTCAAAGCTGCTACTGTGTGGCCACCTAGATTAGGAGACCACCTAGATTAGCTGGCCACCTGGCCAAGGTGGCCAGCTTTTGATGGTCTCAACATAAACTGCCACATAATATAAAAACCTGCACATTTTCTCTGGTCCAGTGGGTGACCAATTTACATTGGTAAGGCTATAAACATGTTCAAAAGTATTGTGACTTAATCATAAGTCCAATTTTCCTGATTTTTATGAAATAAATTATCATTTTATTGCAATTTTTCTAAATTCGACTTTATTTACCAAAATTTATTTCATAAAAATAAGTGGACTTATGATTAAGTCAAAATACTTTTGAACATGTTGCGCTGTAAATAAATCATATCCCTGGTGATAAAAAAGAGGGGGGGGGGGGCATGTCCTTATTCCCCATACCCGAGATCTGCCAATGCTTGATTCGTTGTAAGAACACAACCAGGAATCATTGAATAGGGGACGAAATTAAAAAGAAAGATATGACAGCTGGACTAAGCAACTGAGCATTAGTGATCACTTAAGGTAGCACGAAGCTATACAGGTGTTCAAACACACAAAGAGCAAGGTCCTTGCTCTATGATACACTGTATGGCTGTTTCAATCGGATTCTTTCGCATAGAATCAATACAGGAATCGTACAGTCATAATTACAATGCCTAAATCACAGTAGCTGGCATCTCAGCACATTATATTCATAGTCAGTTTCCGATACACAGTTATGTTGAATTGCCTTAAGTAAGAAATGTAATTTATCTGATATTTCCCAAAATAGGTTAACATCAACAATGTTACAGCTTCAAATTCAAAAACACTTCACTACAGTACATCACATAATTGTTAGTGATTACTGAATTTGAAATTTAGCAATGAAATGCAATTTCCACAAACAAACAAAAAAATATTATTGTTAATTTGTAAACAAAGTTGGACACTCAAACTCATTATATTCTAGTATAGATTTCTAAAATCTACCATAAGAATACAGTATATATTATCAATTTCACAAAAATCCATTATTTCAATGGAACATTTAACAGCACGCCTCAACCTTAAGGATTGAGAGGGCACAGCCACTTTGGCCTTGGCTACATCAAAATTTCAAGGCCAATTCGGAGGGGCACCACAGCAATGGCTGCGGTGGCCGTGGTTAAGACCGAGACCTGTAACAGGTAATGTTCTCATTAGAACTGTTGCATGGAATGTCCGCTTATATACAACAAACATCAGAACAAAAACCTCTTACCTTGCACAGAAGTGTTTTTCAAAGAAATTTGTCCAAGTAAGATCTTGCATTTCCAAGTTCTCTCTGCCACCAGACATACTTACTGGTCCTATGTAATAAGTGGTAACAAGAAATAAATTGATATAATTTGAATATAAATTTACAAAAATGTGTTTTAAGAAGGCCTTTACTTAAGATAGGAATGATGTCGCAGACTATTCATGTTAAATATAGAAAACCAACCAAGTTTAAGTAAAATACACATATTCTAACATTATAAGATGCTCAAGCAGGTTTTGAAAAAAAAATGTTTTAATTTAGATTAACTTTAACGTAATTTGCTATTATTCACCAAGATCATTAAATTATTTTCAAATGAATTTTTGACTACGAATACAAATTCTCTAACAAATGTTCTCTACTCTAATATGTTACTAAATGTGTACTTACACTTACAGACACTTTTGCTGAAATATAAAATATGCTGAAACTTAAAAAACATGCAACATTAACAGTTTTTTGTTGTTTAACCTTAGCTTTATAGCTTACTCTAACGTTAAAACACAAGAACATATTGACTAACTTAATATTAACTGCGATGAACTTTTCACAGGTTTTGTTAGTATTTACTTAAAGATAGGCCTGGCTATATTCTTGAAACTAAGGTAACGTTAACATTAGTAATATAGGCCTAAATGATATATTAACGTTAACGTTACAGGGTTGAAATGAATGTTCATTACCAAATACCTTGTCTCATTGCCTCTTCCGTTCACAGTCTCCTATTTTTTTTAGAATAATGACAATTACATTATTATACCGTCCGAGGCAATGACAATGTTGACACTAACACTGTGACAGTGACACTGCCACTGGTTGACGGATATGCCGACCATGCTGACATTTTAACGTCAGAAAGGCTACGTTAGTAAAAGTAGGCTACTACCAGTAGGCCTACTACTTAGTAGGACCTACTAGTTAGTAGTAGGCCTAGGCCTAGTAGGCCTAGTACTTAGTACAAATTAGTACTTTAGACGGCCTTCTACTTTAAAGTAGGGGCCTACTAGTACTAGGCCTACTACTAGGCCCTAGTACTAGTACTAGGGCCTACAATTTTTTACAAATTTACATAATGATTAAAGCCCTTGTTTTTTCTCACTAATTTCATACTTGTATTATTTAGAAGAGTTTTATTCTTGATGCTCAGTTTTCTTCGTCGTTGTGCCAAAACGCTCTCCGTTGTTGACGACATTGTCGACATTGTCGACATACTCAAGTGACGGCTCCTACTGGCCCGGCAGTGCTGGTTCACTGCGAGTTCTGTGAGCGGCTGCACCGTCAATGTGACGATTTTGGGCGATGTTCCTGACTCAGTTTTAGGTATTTCCCAGGCACGCGAAGAGCTCGAAAGACAACTGTAGATGGTCATTGGTTTATTAGGACAACCACGGTGCCACCAGTCACCTTGCATCTTAAATATCCAGAAAGATTAATTCGGATTGCAGAAATTTTACACCGCGAATCTGAACCAAAACAGACGACTCAACCTTACCGCCATGCAATTTGTTGGTGTTTGGAGCGCCCTCTTGTGGTCAGATTTCTCTATGAAAAAGTTTTTGCAAAGCAAGTTTGTGATTGGTCGGTTCATTTCGCATAAGAAACCCTTCAATTTGCATATCTCGCTCTACACCCAACGATTTTTAATAATCCTTCAACACAAAACCACGACCAGACTATGTTAGGTAAACACATCATCGATTTTTTTGTATTTTACTGGCCATTTCCTCTCCCCCCCCCCCCCCAGAAGGTACAATAGTGGTAATATCATGTTCATCAAATTATCTAAAAGCCATTAGCTTAAGTTTATTGCAAATAATTTAAAAAAACGACTATTTGGTGGAATTGTTTGTTTTAAATTATTAGTTTTCCTATGGTATAACAGCAATAATCCGATTAAAAAGAAAATTGCCAGAATTATAACAGCACCGACAGTATATCTTTGAATTCTCTTCTCTAGAAATATAAGGCGTCTTGATTGGGAACAAAAAGACCAACAATCAGACGAAAAAGAGATGGTAAATGAAAGTAAATAAGAAGCTTATTACACAGAAACAGATGTCCATTTTGTGGCTATAATCTGCCTTCTTTTATTTGTTTCCTCGTTATCAATGCTCAGAATGGATTTTCCATTAATTATTAGGCTCCATAAAAACTATATACAACAATAATTCTGCAATAGCAGTACCACACCAGAAATGAATGACCTTATTTTTTTTATGATAGTTATTACATAATTCACTAACTCTCACTGGAATTGAAGGTTCTCGCATTCTCACAAAGTGGTTCTCAAGTTTTTAAAACTCACGTTTACACATTTTCACACATGTCAAAGTTTCCCTAAATAATTAATAAGTTCTTTTTTGAACAACAGCTCATATAATTTCTTTTCTTTCAAATAATATTTTAAAATGCCATACATAATTTTGTCATGTTCAGATATAAATACACACATAACAGGCATTGATTTCTGATGTGGTACATAATTCATAACAAACTAATAAAAGTGTTATTTTTTGTGTAATTATTATTCTGTACTTAAAGCAACTCGAGCTGGGCCAGACCATTCCTGTACAGGGGTTTAACTCTTCGTCTTGAAAATATATCCCAATTTATTAATTTATTCACTGTGTGTTGGTGCAAGCACAGCAAATATCATGTACACTAGTCATATCAGCACTCATTTTTTACCTACTTAAGTACAAAACACTAGCATTAGAAAGTCCGATTTTGAAAATAAGGGCCCATTTAAATTAAACATTTTAACAAATTGCACCGAGTAAAAAAACAAAAGTCCCCTTTACAAAAATGGTTCTGGCCACAGCTCGCTATTTACAATATTTATACAAATAACAAAACAGAACATAAGGAAAAATAAGGCATTTTATTTATAACACACGATGTCTTGATTTTCAAAAACAAGACAGTAATGTGCAGTTATGACAAAAATAAAAGTGCGAATATTGGAAGATAACCAAGTAATGTTCCCTAATAAGCTGTAAATAGCAAAAGCAATATGATGTATGACCAGTTAATGCGAGAAATATTCAAGACTCACATCCATCGATATGACTCTCGTTACTATCAAGATTATACATGTACATGCAATTTTAAAGGTTTTTTTTTTTTTTAACCTCTGTTCATTTTTGAAAATGAAGTCATAATGAAAACTGAAATCGCATTTACGTATCAGATTCTGAAGATTATAGTCCAAAAGGTATGTATATTCATGGCTCGGGCATTTTTATGTTGTTTTACTGTGTTTAGGTATTTTTCTTACCCCCAGAGGTACATGATTGAAACGTGATTCTTCCTTCGGTCTGGTCAGATTACCACAGGGGGTAATTTTCATAAACAATTTTCAATAATTTGAACACTTAAACTTGACCTAGTTTTACAGATATGGTTTATGCATTAATTGGCTATAGAGTAATCCGACTGATCCACTGATCATTTCAATGGCCGCATTTTTTTTTCCTTCTCTATTCTTTGTGGAGTCCAGTGACTCCGATCAAAACTGTACTATTCTTGACCACAGCCAGAGAGTCGTGTATTTAAGAATGGGTGTGATGTGCAGGTGCAGTATGTTTCCAGTATTGGCATTGAACTGTGGTATCAGCGGATTAGTCCATAGAGCAAAGATCATCTTAGACTTGAACACTCAAAAACTACAAACCCCTATTTTATTGATTAGAATTTATCACAATGTTGTCTCAAGTTTCTCTGATCTCTGATAAAGTGTTTCAACTCTGTAGGGCGAATGGGTAATAGACCAGTGTTATTTAATTTGTTTAAATTGACGACAGTAAAATGTGTAAGAGTATATTATCAACACATGATTTTCAGACAAGAGAAAAATGTTCCTTTACAAAAAACGAATGAAATCTTTTGTTTTAAAAGATTGACATCGTAAACACTCCAATATACAACAACTTTATATTTCCCAAGTTGTGAAATAACTGAAAGAAACCTCTTCATGTTTTCATAAAGAATGTACAGAAATGTTACTTTGGAGTATGGCAACACAAACACAGCAGTGTTCATAAAACGAGATCGTTTGTAGATTTGAAGTTTTCAGATGCTTTAGCATCAACTATTGATCAGTTTTCTTCATTCTCTTCAATTTTTCTACCGTCCTGTTTAAAACATAATTTGTTTCACATGATAATCACAGGTTAACCATGTCTGATATAATGCTACATATTAATGCACTGTAAATTGTTTTAAAATTAATTACAAGGTACAACATTGGTAAATACCCGATTACAAAACTACTTAATAATTAATATCTGAGAGCTAACTTCTTGTGAAGTTCGTACAAGTAACAATCATCCTGAAAAATATTATTTGATCTGAAGTGCTTTCATTTCAAAGAAAACACAAAAATACATGAACTTTTACAAAAAGTTGCTTTTGGCAAGTTTTTGTTCAGTGTTTTTTCTATTTAAAAGGATAATGCTTATCACACTTTTCTCATGCGACAATTTCACAATGACCTCAAACTTCTATAGGTTGGTTGTTTCTTGATACAAAGAGAGTAAGCATACAATCCTGTTGGTAAGTGTGATGTACTTCCAACATAAACCATACCCACTTCGCACGTGCTGGCTCCAACGATCATCAGAAGCCCATTGGAAATGCATTGACCACCCTTTTCTTTAAGGATTTACGCAATAAATTAGACAGGTCGGGACTTGCCTTTAACGTATGTGTTGTAAAGACTCAAAATCTTGTTAACAAAGTCAAATTCTGCCTCAAGAATCGCTTTTGAACGTTAAAATAAACTAATTTATGTTAAAATACACACAACAGTATGCCAGTTTTGTAACAGGAAGTAGCGAAAAGAATGCGTGTACTAACCAATACACGCGCATATTACGTATCGACTTACGAACAGGATAGAAGCAGTTTTACCAACTTGTCCAGTGTTGTACCATTCCTTGAAATACTTTCAAAGAATCGTCACACGTTTAGACCGGTTTAAATTCCATAAAACACCCTGTAGTTATAAATTATCGCCACCTATTTCCTAGCTAGTCTTTTAAGCAACATACAAAACGGGTATCGTTTTCATTCCCAAATTTTGTTTTCCTGAATAATGTGTTTCTCAAACACTGCATACATAAGGGAAACATTGGATGACGTTGGCAACACTGCTTCTTTTGAGTATATTGCTTACTTTCTTTGAACCAAGACGAGCATTTAACAACCAACGTGTGTAGGATGCAGCTCAATGCGAGGTCTAACGTCATGTGTGATTACGGTATTCACCTTTTTCTACAGGAAACACATGGAGAAACGTTTTTTGTAAATGTGTGTATTTTTTGTGTGTAAAAGGTCTTGCTCAACGCGTCATGACAAATACAAAATGTACGTGAAAATGCATTAAGGATATTTACAGAAAATGTGATTTTTATTTTCCCAGTTTGTTTTCTATGACGTGAATGAACACTTTCTAGGATGATTGGTATCTCTTCCAACTTCACATCAAGTTAGCTTTCGGATAACAATTCACTAATTGTGTAATCAAGCAATTAGCCAATGTTGTAACTTCCCTTTAAAATATTTTCCCCTAATAATAACTTAAGATCGGATTTATCCAATTATATTAACCAGATGGCAGTGGGTATATCTGATAAATGACTTAATAAATTCTCAAGCAACGAAATCATCCTTTTTCTCCGATTTTACAAATAGAAGAAAAAAGCGTTGAGCATAAAAACTACCTGCTTCAATACATATTCACAGAAATTAGTATACAATTTCGTCTACACTTTGTAACCGCTGAGCTTTGACATGTTCCGACTCACTGGTTCAAGAATGTGAATAAGACAATGGACACGTTTATCTTTCAAGTATTCTTGCATTAAAATGAAACAAACAGATGTTATGGTTTAGAAAAAAAAGAGGATAAATTAAAGTAAGTAAATAAATAACAAATGGTCTTATACAATGAAATGTATTTGAAAACAATGTATGTGAATAACAATATTCCAATTTAAATGTATTCTAACCCAGGTCTCTAAAATACTATCTTTGTTGCTTTATTTTATGAATTACTTTTTGAAGAAATACAACAACTCTGCATCAGGGTTCAGCATTAAAAATCAAAGTTGCCAGGTGAAAAAATGCACCCCCCGCCAAAAAAAGTAAATAAAAATAAATAAATAAATAAATAAATTCCACCCAATAAACAAACCACATTTCAACATTCACTATTTACAACTAGAGAAATATAATGCCTTTTTTTTATTTCACATTTTGAGGTGTTTAACTAAAACCCAGAGTTAGATTCCAATACATGTATTAATACAACGACATACAGTTATTAAAACAAAAATCCGACCACAAAAAAACCCCAAAAAACACACATCCGACAAGTGCCCATAAAAAACACACAAATAAATTGTGAGGTGCTTTTATAAAAAAAAAAAAAAAAAAAAAAGTTACTTATTAATTCAAGACAACCTGCTGATTACGGCCAGTGCTATCTTCGGAGTTTTCCTAATCAAGTCCACCAAAATACCTCCCTTTCTAGCAGGTCTCCCTTTCTAGCAGACTGCCTGATGAATACGGGCCAGCTTTCTGACAATCCTGGAATGCACAAATGCACATTGCACACTCAACATCCTGGACATTGTGACCTGACCGACCATTGTATCCACTTTTTGGGCAGTCCCCTCGGTTAGACCACACTACATTAGAATTGACCGACCACAGTGATGACAAACGAGAAGAATGGAGTCCCTTAAAAATATTTGATTATGGTATGGATTAACATCTGTAAACTGTAAGAGTATTCTCTTGAGCTAAATTGCAAAGTTTCAGTGAAGTTGTTAACTACCAAAAGACGTACATTTTATGGATAATTTCTATATCATTTCCATATCCGATGATCTCCTAGAAAAACTTGACTCATACAATCAGCTGTGCTTCTATATGAATTTATTATAAGAGTATCCATATAAGAGTATCCAAAACAAGGTACAGAGCTTACATCTGCCTCAATGAAGCTTTTCATTTTCAAAACCCTAAAGCCATTCATACCCAATACAAACATGCATATACCTCAATCAAGCTATTTTTATTTTTGGGGGGGACCTTGTATTTACCCCCAATCGTGCTATTTATTTTGAGCTTGTATTTACCCCAATCGAGCTATTTATTTTGGGCTTGTATTTACCCCCAATCATGCTATTTATTTTGAGCTTGTATTTACCCCCAATCGAGCTATTTATTTTGGGCTTGAATTTACCCCAATCGTGCTATTTATTCTTTCAGTTTATATTCATCTTTGAAACCCCTCCCCGAAAAACAAAAATCTGCAGGAGCGGTGCTTTTAATGAAATGGATTACTTCACAGAAGAAGCTATAGTCCACTACTAATTTTGAATACTCTTGACATGACCTATATAATTACTCCAACTATAAACAGGTTAAACATAAACAGTACAAAATAAAATTTCTGACAAGTCACTCATTTTTTCGGGCTTAATATTCCAAACTTTTTTCGAATTAAAAACACTGATTAATAATTATAAAAGATATGCCACTCGTTGTACAGACGAGGAAGGTTTTTTAAGACGAAGCATTTCAAGTAGATAAAATTGTCTTAAAAGCTCATAATACTTGGTAATAGTTTGAAAAGATGAAGGAATCTTTTTGGCAAGTAGCTAGCTGCCTTGTACATCCTATGATGTTGGGGGGGGGGGTCTCAAAAATTTGACAGCAGAGACAAAAATTCTCCCCTTCACTCTCGACGATCGTTATCTTGCTCAAGAAGAAAAGTTGGCGTTATGACTTTTTTTGTCCATCTCTCAATCTTCCCTCCTAAGTTTGTCTAAAATTTCTTCCGATTCATTTAGTGGTCTTTCACCACACTGCCTCCATTTTGTTGTCCCCCGACTGTCTATTAAAAATCTTTATGGGGGGAAAAAAAATTGGTGTTAAAAGTGCCAGACTATTTTGGACACTGGCCTCATTCCTATTGACTTATGCATTGGAGCGATAAAGGTCTATTGTGAATGGTATCTAAGAGGAGATTAGTTTACCTAGAGAGTGAATCTGACGTTGGACCACTACGTTTTCCTTGTCCTACGGACAGCCTTCCTGATTTTGCGCTGGGTTCCTCCCTGGCCGAAACTGAAGGTACCAGAAGCCGGTGTTGGCGCCGGGTTGCTTCTATCAAGAAAATTAGGATGGAAATGTGATAAACCATTGACAAAAACAGTAAGAAAAAATAGATTAAGCCTAACCCTGTATACATCTTGGCAAGAAACCATCCCAAATCCCTCAAAAATCCATCAATATGCAGTAAAAAGGTACCCCAATTGTTCAGACTTTGGTGGAATTGGTACAGTAACAAATGCAAAGCATCCATGGCTTGGCTATACACAGTCCTGAATCCAACAAAAGCAGCCGGTGGAGTTTGATGGATTTGGTACACATTGGTATAGTAACAAATGCAAAGCATCCATGGCTTGGCTATACACAGTCCTGAATCCAACAAAAGCAGCCGGTGGAGTTGGATGGATTTGGTACACATTGGTAGAGTGGCAAATGCAAAGCATCCATGGCTTGGCTATACACAGTCCTGAATCCAACAAAAGCAGCCGGTGGAGTTTGATGGATTTGGTACACATTGGTACAGTAACAAATGCAAAGCATCCATGGCTTGGCTGTAAACAGTACTGAATCCAACAAAAGCAGCCGGTGGAGTTGGATGTATTTGGTACACATTGGTACAGTGGCAAATGCAAAGCATCCATGGCTTGGCTATACACAGTCCTGAATCCAACAAAAGCAGCCGGTGGAGTTGGATGGATTTGGTACACATTGGTACAGTGGCAAATGCAAAGCATCCATGGCTTGGCTATACACAGTCCTGAATCCAACAAAAGCAGCCGGTGGAGTTTGATGGATTTGGTACATGCTCTATTCGCTGGGCTATACTGTGGAGTACTGAATCCAACAAAAGCAGCCGGTGGAGTTTGATGGATTTGGTACACATGGCTACATGCTCTATTCGCTGGGCTATACTGTGGAGTACTGAATCCAACAAAAGCAGCCGGTGGAGTTTGATGGATTTGGTACACATGGCTACATGCTCTATTCGCTGGGCTATACTGTTGAGTACTGAATCCAACAAAACCAGCCGGTGGAGTTTGATGGATTTGGTACACATGGCTACATGCTCTATTCACTGGGCTATACTGTGGAGTACTGAATCCAACAAAAGCAGCAGGTGGAATTTGATGGATTTGGTACACATGGCTACATGCTCTATTCACTGGGCTATACTGTGGAGTACTGAATCCATCAAAAGCACACCGCTGTTCAAAATGCTCTGCAGGCGACATGTGGTTTGGGCGCATGCGCGAGAATTTTGAAGGGTCATACAAAAATGCATATTCATAACGTGACCTTTACTTTTTTTTCCGTCGCAGAGTTCATTGATAAAAACGCCTGTTACATACTGAAAATTAATTTCAAAGAGAATTTTTAACCAATAGGATTAGAAAGAATATGTCATCTGCAAATATTGAACTAACATTACAGCAATATGGGCAAACGCGCGAATTTCCTTGAAGTTTTTTTGTGCACAACTCTGGCCCTTGACAAGAGCGCGCACGCTGAAAAAGGTAATGTTTCAAAGCGGATTTTCTTCCTGAAGGTGAATTTTCCTTGAGACATAAAAAGTATGGTAGGTGAAAGAACTCTTATTTTAACTAATTATTACTTTGTTATTTCAGCAAACCCAGTAGCTAACTTTTAAACGGTGGGATTCCCCTGCGGCTTTAGCGTTGTTAAACAAAAGATTTCTGGGGAACCCATTACGGTTTTTGGGATGACATCATTGTGTATGCGTGTGCATACACACACGGATTAGATTGTGGGCGTTTTCATTGTAAGGGGGGTTAAATAATTTTTTAATAATGTTAGAATATAAAAAAAATGGGGAATGATTTGAGTTTATAAGCCAATATGAACCAATATTTAATACATATATTCTGTTCACTCTTCCATTTTAAATTAATTTAAGGATTTTTTTCCTTTCTATGCGCTCCAAATCCATTATTTAAACAGCGAAGATTTAATCAATAGCAATATTTCACCTGTTTTGATATGCTGCCCAGAGGCCGTTACTTGGGTTTGCTCAGGTATAATCACCATGAAACTGTTCTTCTTGAGTTTAACTACCCTCCTATGCTTGATTTTTCAAGAAACAAATTCACGAAAGACGTACAATAACGTCAAAAATGGACCAATAATTAGCTTCTCTCGATCTGTAAAATTTAACGGATGCTCAATATTTGATGCACATTGAAGACGCTTTTTACACTTCGCGGGTTTCGGTGAATTCACCCAGAAACGTGTCATCTTGTAAAGCCATGACTGTAGATTGATGTGTGATCTTTGTTCATTGAGGTCATTTGGCATTTGCACTCACTTTGATTGTACACCTCCAGTCGATTTGCCAAATTTCAAAAGACGCGACCTTGTTTAAAGTTGGTGAAACAACACCAATAGAGGGCGCTATACAGAGCAGAAAAAGGCGCATGCGCACAAACCTCTTGTCACTCTGCATGCAGCGGTGAGCAGCCGGTGGAGTTTGATGGATTTGGTACACATGGCTACATGCTCTATTCACTGGGCTATACTGAATCCAACAAAAGCAGCCGGTGGAATTTGATACACATGGCTACATGCTCTATTCACTGGGCTATACTGTGGAGTACTGAATCCATCAAAAGCAGCCGGTGGAGTTTGATGGATTTGGTACACATGGCTACATGCTCTATTCGCTGGGCTATACTGTGGAGTACTGAATCCAACAAAAGCAGCCGGTGGAGTTTGATGGATTTGGTTACACATGGCTACATGTTCTATTCGCTGGGCTATACTGTGGAGTACTGAATCCATCAAAAGCAGCCGGTGGAGTTTGATGGATTTGGTACACATGGCTACATGCTCTATTCACTGGGCTATACTGTGGAGTACTGAATCCAACAAAAAGCAGCCGGTGGAGTTTGATGGATTTGGTACACATGGCTACATGCTCTATTCACTGGGCTATACTGTGGAGTACTGAATCCATCAAAATCAGGCAAAACCAGGAGAAAGATTCTGTAGGATTTGGGGTAGTCAGGGTTCAAGTTGTTAAAGATGCGTTTTTCCCAGGTATTTCCAAAAATTTACATTGGAACATTGAATATCCTTAAAAAAAGGGGGATAAAATTAACTTTATTGACAGCTTAGGTGAGATATTACACAAAATAAATGTTGGAAGTTCGATTTAATGAATTTAAGACACAACAAATTCATTTTGAGACATACATACTGTAAAAACAATACTTCTCACAATTACTTTGAGAAATGTGTCATTTCAAAGTATTTCTTTCTTTTTGACAAGTACAAAAAAAAACTAGAGCTCAAGTGTTTGTTGGAAAAAACACACGGTGTTCGTGTCAACTTCCGGTTCAATCAAATTATCATCGATGATGTCAATATCATATTTTGCAAAGGTGTGTCATCTTTTATTATAACAATATCAATTGTATATTCAAAAACATGTCAATTTTGCATTAGAATGAAATATGAACTTTCTGTTTCGACCGGAAGTAAAGGTCAGATGGGGTGATTTGACGGTCATATATGACACAATGAAACATGAAAAAATAACGTTAGTATCTGCTTTGGTGCAATTTCCGAGATTGGAAAACAATCCCCTTTTAAAACTTCCGCTAGAGGGCACTCTGAACTTTGATGACGTCAAACATATTTTTTGAAAAGATAATGTCACTTGTCACTTTATTTACAGATGTCATATTCATAATTTCCTATGGTTTTAGAGATAGAAAATTATTATGTTTCTAAACCTGCCACCAGAGGATGCTGTGACAGCTGATGACGTCAGTCTCATTTCTAAAATGGTCACATTGTCAATAATAATTTCGTCCACTGAAAGCATGTTCATATACCATATCATGGACACCATAAAAGTGCTTCAGAATATTTTTTCACTTAAACTTCCGGTTTCGACCGAACGAGAGGTCAGATTGGGGTCATGTCTGTGTACGAAATGTCACATAATTCAAGATCTGTAAGATGATGCAAAGATTGTTTAATATCTTTTGTGGTTCATGAGATATGATTTTTTTTTAATATTTGAATTTGATTTAGTGTAATTTGATATCTGATGATGTCACTATGACATCACAACTTTACCTGAAACTATGTCACAACTTTATTGACAACTACATGTTATGGTCTAAGTATGTGTCAAGTTTGAAGGATCTGTGAACTTTGGAACTATAATTTTTTGTTCGATAAGTTTCGCGAGGAAGAAGAAGCAAAAAAAAAAAAAAAATTTCAAGAGGTGTTCGCGCTGTTGCACATGAACACCTAAAAAAAAAGAGGAAAATTTCCAGAAATTGCTTGGAAAAAAAAAATAGCAGAAAAAAACAAGCAGTAACAAGCGACATCTTACCCAAATGCGAAGACACTGGAAGCATTTCCAGCAGCGCCCGTGGCATTCTGTGCCCCGCCGAATCCAGATGATGGCTGCCCGCCAAAGGTGAAGCCGCCGGTGGAGGCTGGCTGGGGAGCTGCAGTGTTCTGCAGGGTGGTGGTAGTAGTGGTGGTGGTGTTGGCTCCAAAAGCGAACACTCCGGGCGCTGCACTCACGGGATTGCTGCCGCCGAAGCTGAACGATGGTGCGGTCTCTGGTTGAAACCCTGATCAAGTGTGGATGTAAATGTTGTGGTCATGGTATATGATCGAATTATAATAAAAAATTTAAAAAAACATGAAATATGGAGACATGCATCTATACAAGGAAATACAGGGGTGTGACTTGAGAAAAGTAAACAAATCTTGAAAAATTGGTAGCGAGCGTGGGTCTCCCTTTGGTCTAGAGGACAAAGCCCCCTGAACCTCCTGGATGTTTAACTTTGGAGGATTTACAGACTCTCCACATCACCACAAACAAGAAACTAGAGGTTTGGACACAATACAGGCTACGTCTTTCTTTCCCTGGCATCTACTTCTCTTCTTTCAAGAAACATTTTGAGTTGACAAATCCTGAAATCAGGAAACCTCCTGAGAAATTACAGGCCTGGAAATTAGATGAAGACCCAAAGATGAGGAAGGGAAACTGACAAAAGGTAAATTCAAACAACTAGAAAGAAAGTGACCAGTGCCAAATTCAATGATAGCGAATTTGTATATATCATAAAATCTGAAAGTGTTTGAAATAAACAAAAAGTGGTAAACTGTTTCATCACATGATTTAGTCAAGCTAAAACATCTCAATCTGACCAACATCCAATGAATTATTTTTTGAGGACGTTTCACTTCATATAAATTCTTCATTGTTCTCAAGATCATCTCCAAATACACAGCGCATAAGCCAGAATGCAATTACCTATTCCAGAGTTAGTTGCCCCTGCACCAAAAGCCGGCACACTCGCCCCCGCATTCCCGAAGCCGGGTGCAGTATTGGCGCCGGTGGCGCCGAACGTCGGTGTGGACGATCGGGAGTTTTCCGCAGACGGCACAGTGCCAAAGGCGGGAGTGGCGTGGGTCCCGAAAACGCTGGAGCTGCTGGGGGCGCCAAACGGGTTGGGGGTGGAGTTGTTGGTCGGCTGAGCGCCAAACGCTGATCCAAAACCGGCGCTTGATGTTGAGGTTGCACTACCAAAGGCTTTAAAAAAAAAAAAAAAAATTTTAAACATTTTTCCACATTTAATTTAACCCTAACCCCATACAGGCTTTTCCCCAGACACCCTGCAGAATGCAACAGAATTCAGCAACAGTAAAGTGTGCAGGCTGCTCAATGCACCATTGGTAATGTTAGCCAAACTCATTCCGAGAGTATGCTCACCACTCTCTTCGAATCATCCTGTTCAAGTTTCAGCTCACTATGTTTATGTTGTTCATGAGAGAATAGTGAAAATCCATTCAGATTTGTTGTATCTATTCTAAAGTGGAATTTAGGGAACAAAATCCCATTTCCCAAGTTTAAACTGGAAATTACTTCACTTTTCTTAATAAATGACGGCATCTCATACAAAAGACAAAAGTATTTTTTAGGGAAGAAGAATGAGCTCAACACCAAGTAAGTTTCGCATTAAAATTGGACAATTTTGTTATGTACGATTTACAAATCATATAGTATATCTTTAAAACAGGGGTGTGATTTGACAAAAGTTAAAAATCCTGAAAAATGGGTAGGAGGCCTGGGTCTCCCTTTGGTCTAGAGGATACAAAGCCCCCTGAACCTCCAGGGTCTCCCTTTGGTCTAGAGGATAGAAAGCCCCCTGAACCTCCTGGATGTTTAATTTTTGGAGTATTTACAGACAAACAAGAAACTAGAGGTTTGGAAACAATACAGGCTGCCGATTTCTTTCCTTGGTGGCTACTTCTCTTCTTTCACAACAAATTTGAGGCGAAGATAGATTTGGTAAAAATCATGAGAAATCACAGGCCTGTTTAAAAAAAAAAAAAAAAAAAAACATTTGCTGAGCACTATTTTCTACAAAGCTAGCCTATGAAACTTCCGTTATAATGTCATCCCAAGACAAGCTTTGGCATTCGATGTTTTTGAATATAATACCTCCATATGCAGGTGGTGCATTGTCATGTGCAGGTTTCGTCGTTAACGTGGCTGCAGCGACTCCAAACTGGAATCCTCCCGGGGCTGGTGCGGCAGTCTGATTCGCCGACCCCGTGAAATTGAAACCACCTGGCTTGCTCGCATTGGACCCTGACGGGCGAACAAATTCAAGTTGGATTAGTGCTCAAGCCGAGATTTTTGCTAAGCAATATAAAACAGACTACCAGCCAAAATGTGTACATTTTGTATGAAAGTTTGGCTGGTAACCAAAGCAATTCGCTAAGCAAATTTTTCTGCTAAGCAGTTAACGTGGCGCACTACCCATATTTTTCCTCTTGTGGGCTTGACAAGCAATATTTCTACAACAAATTACTAAGGAATCAAGATTTTGACTAGCTTCTGTTAATCCAAGTTAAAAACTTTAAATTGGACAAAGCAATTTTAAGAAAAAGAACTACGTTATTTTTGGCATTTTTTCTAAAATTTTTTCACATACCCTTTTAGTACTACCAGTAAAACACCCCTTTTAATACTACAGAAAAAAACAGTACTTAGTGTGTGACCACAATGTTTGACCTAGTTCTCATGGTGTCAATGCAGAAGGTCAATATTAAGCAAACTTGAATCAAATCTCTGCTTTTGTTGTTTGATGCCCTTCACCAAATACAATATATAAGGTATTAATTATAAAAAATGTTACCTGCTCCGAACGTAAAAGGCTCAATGGGCTGAGTTGACGTAACACTCTGGGTTGATGTTCCAAACGTTATACCTCCATTCGGCTTGGACCCAGTATCTACTGCGCAGGAAGACAAGGTCACGATTCATCATCAATGGTCAAAGTTTTAGGTCACATTTCTGGTTGGGGTTTTATTGAAGAAACCCTTATTATAAAAAGGGAGGAGGGCTAAAGTCATATTACAGCCAAGCCTTTGAGAAGCCCAGCC
The DNA here is from genome assembly GCA_029582265.1 of Zoroaster sp. YZ-2022. NCBI lineage: Eukaryota > Metazoa > Echinodermata > Asteroidea > Forcipulatida > Zoroasteridae > Zoroaster > Zoroaster sp. YZ-2022. The sequence goes on along the minus strand of CM055831.1, from coordinate 17,001,635 downwards.
AGGCCCAGGCTTTGCATGTGACTCTCCAAGGGAGGAAGGCCAAAGTCATGGTACAGCCAAGCCTTTGAGAAGCCCAGCCAGGCCCAGGGCTTTGCATGTGACTCTCCAAGGGCGGAAGGCCAAAGTCGTGGTACAGCCAAGCCTTTGAGAAGCCCAGCCAGGCCCGGGCTTTGCCTGTGACTCTCCAAGGGAGGAAGGCCAAAGTCGTGGTACAGCCAAGCCCTTGACAAGCCCAGCCAGACCCAGGCTTTGCCTGTGACTCTCCAAGGGAGGAAGGCCAAAGTCGTGGTACAGCCAAGCCTTTGAGAAGCCCAGCCAGGCAGGCCCAGGCTACCTGGCCTTCTAAACTCTTCTGTGAGTCCTAATCCTGTAACAATACAGTAACCTGCCAATCAACATAACCTGGGACTTCTGGATATACCATGCTTGATATGCAGTAGAGTGCCACCCTCCCCTCCCCTCCCAATGTCCCTATACACTAACACACTGTTCTATTGTTAACGGACCTCTCTCCCCCCCCAAAAAAACACACTAAAAAATCCTCTATAGAATTCCTAAGATTCCTGAAACACAATGAAGACACAATGGGAGGGGGTGCACTCTGCCAGCTCATTATACTGGCTGCAGCTGGGAAGAAAAGACAGCTGAGGTGTCAGTCAATTCTGTGCAAACAATACAAGCTATTTGAGATCTATTCATTAGTATCTTTTGCTCTCAGCTAGGGGATTATACAGGCCTCAAGGCCAAGGCTTTGTCTGGGCGTGGCCTGGCTTCTGAAAGTCTTGGCTGTACCATGCCCTCCTCCCTAAGTAAAAACAACTTATCTTTGCCATTTCACGAAGGGTAACCCTTCCCACATTCAATCAAACTTACCTTTACTCTCTGATCCACCAAACACAAACGGGGTAGCTTGCTGGGCTGCAGGCTGCATAGGTGTACCTCCAAAGTTGAAGGACGCTTTGGTTTCTGGAGCTGGGCTCTGCTTGATCCCCGACGCAAATGTCATTCCTCTCTTGGCTGGTTGTGCCCCCGTGCCTGCCTCATCAGAGCCGTTATTCGACTGGCCAAACTGATACGTCGGGGCAATGCTGTTTTGGTGGGGCGCCTGTTGTGTTGTGCGAACGGCGTTTGCAGTGCCTCCAAAGCTAAACCCGGCACTGCTGCTCGGCACTACTGCTGGTTTGGTTGTGTCCGCAGTGTCTGATGACGTGGCACCAAATTTAAACATGGCTTTTTCCGTCGATTGATTCGATTCCGATGCGGGTGGATTGGAACTAGCACTGAAATTAAATGTTGATAGACTAGTAGGTGGTGGGTTGTTGCTGTCCGTTGGAGCCTTCGCTCCAAACGTAAACGTGGAACTAGGAGCAGACGTTTGGTTTGGTTCTGTGACAGTGCCACCAAAATTTACTGTGGAGGTTTCAGCCTTGCTTGCGCCAAAGGAAAAAGCTGCTTTTGATTGTGTTTTGCTTTCTTGATTCAATACAGGGGTGGGATTCACTCCTAATCCCGACGTTCCAAAGCTAGTTTTGCTCGGTTCTGCTGATTTGAACGGGTCCATGTTTGGAGGCACACTGTCACTCTTGGCCGGTGCCGCGCCGAATTGGAAACTAGCACTAGGTGCTGGTTTATCGTCCTGTTTCGCCGAGTCACCTGTTGCTGTTGACGCACTGAACTTAAACCCACCGTCTTTGTTACTCGTTACGGCTGACCCAAACTGTACGGTATCAACCGTTGGCAATGAGTTCGTCTTTCCTTCCGAGCCAGAGTTTGATCCAAATTTCAACCCAGCGGCAAAGCCGCCCTTTGGCAAACTGAAACCGCTCCCCATTCCAGAATCTGACTGTTGGTTTCCAAATGTAAACCCGCCCGACGGTGGCATACTGAAGCCACTCGATTGGCTTGCGCCAAAAGTCAAACTAGAGGATGTCCCACCGAACTGGATATCCCCAGCAGTTGTGCTTGCCGACTGGCTACCAAATTTAAATACTGATGCTGAGTGGTGCAAAGAAAAATAAAATACAACAAAAGATGGGCCATTAGTTTTATTTTTTGATGTAGGGAACAAATAAAGCATTAACTCGAACCCCCTTTAATAAGGCCAAAAAAAAAAAGTCTCCGGTTTCTGGTCATTGGTTGGCTTCAAAATTGGTGCGGTGACAAGTTTTTTTTTTGTTTTTTTTTCCGGCCAAATTTTTCGGGAACCAAATTACCCACATATACAAAGTATGGTGGCTAAGAGAAGCCTCACAAATCGGGCAAACATTCAAACCCTATGTGAAAAACAGTACAGTACGGCTGAATTCCAATCGATCCTGTAATTTTGGCTGCAATTGGTCATCGTTTCATAGCAAAAAAGAAAAGAAATTAAACATGCCGACGCGCAGGTCTGAGGCGACGAGCGCTGAGATCAGAAACCACAGACTTTTGTTTTGCCTAACGAGCAAGACACCCTGGTCAATGCAACAACATCCATCAGTTGTCCGAGTGTGAAGCTTGCTGAGTGCAATAAGATCCATCAGCAAGAACAAAACATCTTTTGTTCTCAGCTTCAGTTCTCAATTCAACAAGATCCATTCTGTTGCATTCAGCACGGTTAGGATTAAAACCAGTATACATTCGTTTTGTAAAATGCATCCCTACTTGAAAGGTGTGCAGTAACGTCGCGATCAGTGCAGATTTTCGACAGGACATGGAATCAATGTCCTAGTTTAAGATGAACACTTTGACTGAAAATTACTAGCTCATTTATGCAGCAGCAATGGTAATATGACCTTATAATGTGCGGTATTATGGCAGTCACTGAGTTAACCCTCCTACTGTTTGACCATTTGAAACCATTCAAAATTTCCACTTACCAAAATGGCCACTGGTTTTGTACACACATGGTGATACCATTTGAAAAGTGTTGGTAGCAAGCTTTACTACCATTGAAATCCATTCAAATGGTGGATACACTACACCTTGGTGTGTTTCACAAAATGAATGGTTTCAAATGGTGCATCAACTTGTCTGAAAAAGGCACCAAAAGTAGGAGGGTTAAATTCAGAAACAAACTATGTCAACTTTGCAAGGTGTAATATTTTACATAAAATATATTTTAAGATGAACGCAGTGACTGAAAATTACTAGCTCATTTATGCAGCAGCAACGGTACAGTATGACCTTATCGCGTTGGGTATTATTTCCAGTCACCGAGTTAATCTAAAACTATCATTCCAATTCTATGCCCTGTTGATCATGACGATGTTGTCCCTTTAAAAGAATCAAGACTAATGTAAACAAACCAGTTTCGGCCGGATTACATTTTGTCCTAACTACAAAATAGTGCAACAGCATTAACCCTAACCCCTTGGGTATTTTTACTAGAAAGTATCCTGAATCCACGAAAATCCACCATTTTTGTCACACACAAAATGCTGGTGTCCTGAATCCATCAGAATCCACCAGTGTAGATATTGGACATATCCTGAATCCGCCAAAATCCACCACTAAATTTCTGGCGGATTTTGGCAGATTCAGGATATCATGCTCACATGAAAATTTGTATAGTATGTTGCTGCATAGAATCCATCAAAATCTAACACATACAAGTGTTGGCTGTACATGTACAGTACATATAACTATAATCCATCAAAATACATAAACCAACATGACTAAGCAGTTAAAAAGTATTGAAATCCTGAATCCATCAAAGTCCACCATATGCTCAATGTGGAGATATCCTGAATCTGCCGAAATCCTCCAAAACAGGGGGATGGATTTTGATGGATTCAGGGTGGTTAGGGTTAAGATTGAACTTGTAGCTTTGCTGATTGCGGTGACACCATGTGAAATGCTCAATTGAGTAGTAATTAGTTCTGCAAAGAACTGGAGGTACAACTCGACGTTTCGATCAGTATGCTCTGATCGTCTGAGGACGATCAGAGTTTCTCCTGAGGACGATCAGAGCATACTGATCGAAACGTCGAGTTGTACCTCCAGTTCTTTTCAGAACTAATTACTACTTAATTGAGCATTTCACATGGTGTCACCGCAATTACTCTTATTTAGCATTAAGATTGTTTGCATTCATTCCAACGCGGAACTTCTATCTTCGGATGAAAGAAAATAATTTTGGAACTTTCAAAAATTTTTCAAAAATCTAAGACGGAAATATTTCAAGGGAATGTTTGAAACCATAATCAATTTTACACCAAGTACAATTTTTCAAGATTACCAATGGTGTAATAATGGCTTGAAGTCAAAACAGCTATCTAAACAGAAGCTAAGAGTGCTGAATCAAGAATCTGCCTACATACCAGGTGGCGTCTTGAGTGATGGCTGACTGCCTGGCTTTGGTGTTTCACACGCTATACACCTTTCAGTAGATTCCTTATTCTGTATTAAACAAGTGTCACACGTCCACGACCCCGTCGGCGGTCTGAACTTTGCAATCAAGGAATCCGTCGAGACAGACGAGTTTGTAATCGGCTTAACAGCCCCACAGCCTTTGCATTTTAAGAAATCCAGACTGTTTTCCAACGGGCAGGAGCCACACTGCCAACTCCCAGCGATCGAGTTTGTCAAGGCCATGTTACCGGACATGGACGGATTCGCACCAGCCACGCCTGGCTTGACCGTCGTACACGCTACGCACTTCTCCGCATCGGCCTTGTTCTGAATGAGGCATGTATCACATTCCCAGCTTCCCGGCGGCGGTCTGAACTTGTCCAACAGAGAATTGTTCATTACTGGAGGCGACACTTTGGTTGAGTTTGGACTTGGGGTCATGCATGCTATACATTTCTCAGCGTCCTGTTTATTCTGAATCATACAGGTCGGGCACTCCCAAGACCCCTCCGGGGGTTTGAATCGAGCCCGTAAGTCATTCACAGTGTTGCTGTCGCTGCTAGTGGCGGTTGTGGTGGGAATGGCATTTGAGTTGCTGTTGACACCCTGTGGCTTGGCAGATTGGCAGGCGATGCACGTGTTGTCGCTGGACTTGTTCTGGATGAGGCAGGTGCCGCACTCCCATGAGCCGGGGGGAGGTTTGAACTTCTCGGCCAGGTCGGTTAGCGTAGCATTCGAAGATGTTGCCGTAGCCATTGGCGGCGTCGCTTCTGTAGATGCAACTACCGAGAATATCACAAATTATGGGTCTGTAGTGACACACATTAGGTTCAACTTACACAATCTACAATGCAAATCAACTCCCGAGACAAATGCTCCACAAAATATAGCAGCTGGGAATGCCCGATGTTCCCATCGCATGATATCGTTAACCCCCTCTCGGTATTCTGGCTAGGAACCTTCCCGAATCCTCCAAAATCCATCAGTGCACTTTTGGAAACATGCCCTTATCATCCAAATGCACTACGCATTTTCATTGATCTTTCATATTCAGCACTTATATTCAGCCTGTACTTCTTGCCAGGTAGTAATTTTGTCCCATTTGATGAGCTGAAAGTACCAGTTTCCAACAGTGCTGAATTTTCCCCAAAAAAGTGCCCCTGAAACAATAAAGGTGGAAGGGTATGGGAGGGGGGAAAAAGAAAAAAAAATAAAAAAAAAATCAAGGTATAATTTCATGATAAAGATCTGCAAAAAAATAAAATATATATATATATATATATACTACTCAAAACAATTTAGGGAACACTGGAATAATCTCAGTTAAAGCAAGATCATTTATTTCAGATAAACACAATGTTTCACAGAATTGATGAGAAACAACTGCACAATGAAACAGATGATAAAGGATGCATGGAGTGATTACACATTTCATGACATGACTACTGAAAGAGAGAGGGGGTTGCAAATGAAAATCACGGTTCATGGAACAGTTCCCTAAATTGTTTTGAGTAGTATATTTTTGTCTTTGCTCACTCCTGGAGAAGTCTTATTTATGTACTTAATCAGTTTCTATTGTGGTTTATTTGATAACAAAATAAAACTATAATTTTCTCCTCGGGGATAAACAATTCTCAAAATCAGAGTGACAAAAAAAACCAAAAAAATGCCAGCTCAACTCACCAATCCCAAAGACCTCTAAGCAACTACCGGTCTTCAGTGTCTTAGCCGGCTTGATTCCAAAGCCTCCTCTCTCCTCTTCTTCTGCCTCCTCTTCCTCATCCTCAGCATTCCGCGGCGGTGTGTTGGCGGAGCTCTTGGTCACAAAGGATGAGGGAGGGGGTAGGCTACTGGAAGACGGCTTCACAAAGTTCAGTGGCCGAGTGGGTGGCACGTCAGCTTTCTTTGGAAGGCTGAATGTGAAAGCCTGCAAATGGATTACATAAAGTGGGAATTGATACACAAAGCAGCTGATATGCAGACAATACTAAACATCACACCTATTCGCTCACAACTTCACTAGCTTCCTGTCTAGCTGAGGATCATTTTCAAAATTCTTCTCGCTTTTCACTCTACCAATGGCACAGCACCTACATATCTCTCCAGAGATTCTTGGAACTTAACCCCAACCCTCCCACATCCTCCAAAATCCTCTTTGCTAAAGTGAAGGATTTTGGAGGATTGATGTTATTAGGCATACTTGCCTTTCCATGGTACATGTACATCCATGTTTGTTGTAGTGATTGCAAGGTCAGTGCTTGGGTCAGTGGACACTGTTTATTGCTCCATGCATGCAGGGAGGGTCCAAGGCCATGTACATGTATCACAGAGTAGAAACACGTGTGGGTGCATGCATGTCATGTGCTTGCTTCACTACTGAAGGATTTTGTGTAAGCAAATGGGCCTAGGGAGTTAGGGTTAAACGACCAAAACGGAAATTCATGGGTTTTAACAACAAACGCACACTCTGAACACATGTGCAAGCAGATCATGGGAGAGAAGAGTTTTTTTTTGTCAGTTGCATCACCTCAATGGAATAAATTACCTCTTCACACCCAAAACCTGTAGTGCACTCATATCCATCAACACCCACCTCAAGACTCACGTTATTAAGTATTTTCCTGAAATTTTGTGCACCATTTTTCATTGCTCCGATGCGACTCTGCACTATGAGCACTAATTTTGAGTGGATTTTGCCACAATATAAGTGTCCATTATTATGAAAACACAGTCCAGGGTTTGGAAGGAACTCCCGCCCACTATGAAAACTTTGCACTTTGAGTCTTGGCACAAAATAAAAAAGTTCATCAGGGGTTCATCAGGAGTTCATCGTGACGATATTGTCCCTGTAATAGACAGGCCAAAAGACTGTATGCATGATCGAACCTTGTTGGATCTGCACTGTGATTTGAAGTTTTTAAAGTAAAAAATAAAAGTTCTTCCAACTTGTGGGAGGATAATTGTCCTTTCATTCTCACTGAATTTTCAGCATGCATTCAAAACTTGTATCCATTTACCTCGGTCGTCTCGATCTCAGGTGCTGCTATCGTCGACGTCGACTGCTTCAGAATTGGAGAGGAAAATGTGAACTCATGTTCTCCGTCATTTCTAGTTGCTGGTGTGGAGGTGACAAACGAAAAACCCTGGCTGGCGACTGGAGCAGAAGAGGCTGCCGAGGATGTCCTCGTTGGCGGCAACAGGGATTTGCCAAAGTTGAACGAGGGGCGGAACTTCGCGGTGTCCAACGGGAGGGGGATATTGGGAAGGTCGGGGATTTCCACCTGGATCGAGAGAGCAGAAAAACAACAATTCATACACTTAGCTTCTATTCATTGTATTTTCATTGTTTTAAACCTTACGTAGATTCCTCAAAACCCTTTGGAAGGTTATGGAAGGTACAAAGTATTTGCCAGTGATTGTAGGGTGATTCAGTGTGGGAATACATATACACTCTACAGAAAAGCATTGTCTTGTACTGTTGAGGGTGGTCAAAATGACAGTCAAAACCTGTCAAAAATGACGCTGTGTGTAACATTTGGGTCAACAATCAAAACAGACAGTTGACTGATTTTGACCACTATAGCTACTTGCCACTAAAGTGCAGCTATATGTTGACATTTTTGGGGCTTAAATTCTGTATTTCCTGTATGTTTTACTTGGATCCATGGGAAAAACAGTGTATGCCACAGAATGGACAAACGTCAAAATAAGAAATGAATTCACAAATGCAAATTCTTATAAGCATGCGCATCCAAATTATGGATGAAGGGAGCATCTCATAACTCGAGAATGCTTGGAACGTTCCATCGGGAACCCCGCCCATTCCCATCGAGAAAGTAAGCTGTTCTCACTGGGAACAGGGCGACGTTCCATTAAGGAATGATTTGTGTTTCCAAAAAGGAACAGCCCATTTGGAACATTCCATTAACCCTAACTACCCCAAGTCCGTCAAAATCTACCACCCCCGGTTTTACCCGATTTCGGTGGATTGTATAGCCCAGCAAATTGAGCTTGATGCCATGTGTACCAAATCCATCAAAGTCCAGCAACTGGGTGACTTTATAGTGCATGCCAATTGATTTTGGTAGATTCGGGAGGGTTTCTAGTGAAAATGACTAGGAAGTTAGTAGGGCTAATGAGTACACTCGCTGGAATCATCAGGCCATTAGGAACATCTGCTGTTCCTAGCAGCTATTCCTTTCTTGAAATGCACTGTATTTCCAACAGAAACTTTCCAAATGGAAAAAAAAAAAGGTTTTCGGACCCTCCCTAATGGGGGAGAATTCATCAAAAGGTGTTACAGCTGTTAACTCACCACATCATCATCATCATCTTTGCTGGAGCTGTAGTGCATGCTGCTTCGTTTGGGCATCTTCATCTTACCCCCACTGCTGCCCTTCTGGGGAGGGCTAGACCAGACCGGTGTTGTGTCCAATCTGGAGAGAGTCGAGGGCTTACTGGCGCTACTGGCTGGCGTGGTTGGTCTAGGACAGGAAATAAGGGTGGATATTGTTAACCCTCCTATGACCGCAGGGGTAAAAAAAAAAAATTAAAAATTAAAAAAATTAAAAAAAGTCAAATATGTTGATGTACTTGCTAAGGTATATCTAGTGCACCGTCAAACCTGTGTAGTGAGCACATTTACAGGTTTAAATGAGTCAACCGCATTGTCTTGTATTGTCGAGGGTGGTCAAAATGACAGCCAAAACCAGTAAAAAATGCCTTTGTGTGCACATTTGGGTCAACAGTCGAAACAGGCAGTTGACTGGTTTTGACCACTTAAAGATATTTGCCACTGAAGTTCAGAAAAGGAACGATCGTCTTGATAACCATGACTAACTGAGCGCGCTCTGTAAAGGCAATTTTTTTCCCGGCCAGACGAAAGACGAAACGCCGGATTTCTTTGGGAAAAATATGAAAAAGCCGGAATTCTGGCAATAGCCGGAAAACTGCCATCCCTGTGTTTATTACGCATGGGACCGATCAGTCAAGAGAAAGGTTTTGGTTACTCACTTGAAGGAGAATCCAGTGAATGCCGTCGTTGATGCAGGTACACTGCTCTCCCTGCTGGTAGACGCTGGTTTTGTCGAGGTCCGCAAGGGTGGTTGCCTGTTTGGCACTATGCTTAACGTGCGGGGAATATTCAACCCGGATATGGGAGGTCCGGGTATTCTTATGCTACTGTGGCTCAGTCCAACAGATCGTTGTGGGGAGCACAGCGGCCTTAGTCTGCTTGCCTGTTGAGATAGATGAAAAATACGCAAACAAATTAAGGTAAAAAACATAAAAATCCTCAATTAATATATTACAAAATGAGCTTTTCTGAAATGTTAATTCACAATGCATGTTGGCTTTCTTATCTTCTAAAAACAGGTGCTGTCACTTTTAAGAAAAGTGAAATAATTCCCAGTTTGAATCTAGGAAAGGATTCTTTTCTAAATTCAATATTAAACTATATTAAATTATATTAATATTTAAATATTAAAGTGTTTGTTAGAACAAACACGGTGTTCGTGTCAACTTCCTGTTCAATCAAATTATCATCAATGATGTCAATCATATTTTGCAAAGGTGTATCATCTTTTATTGTAACAATGTCAATTTCATATTCAAAAACATGTCAATTTTGCGTTAGAATGAGTTGAATTTGAACTTCCTGTTTAAACCGGAAGTAAAGGTCAGATCAGGTGATTTGAAGGTCATGTATGACACAACAAAACTTCCTCATGATCATGAAAAAATAATGTTAGTAACTGCTTTGGTTCAGTATCTGCGATTGGAAAATAATCCCTTTTTATAAAATGCCGCTAGGGGCATTATGAACTTTGATGACGCCATCAAACATTTTTTTTAAAGATAAAAGATGCCACTAATCATTTTATTCACATTCTATGATTTTTCAGATAGAATTTTTTTTGTCTTCTAAACCTGCCACCAGAGGGCGCTGTGAAAGGTGATGACGTCAGTCACATTTTTGAAAAGGTCACATGTTTATAGTAATTTCATCCACAGAAGGCACATTCAAATACCATGTCATGTTGGCTGCAGACCCTATAAAAGTGCTTCAGAATATTTTTTCACTTAAACTTCCGGTTTCGACCGGAAGGTCAGATTGGGGTCATGTTTGTATACGAAATGTTACATAATTCAAGATTTGTAAGATGATGCAAAGATTGTGTAAATATCTTGTGGTTCATGAGATATGATTTTTTGAAATATTAAAATTTTATTTAGTGTAATTTGATATCTGATGATGTCACTATGACGTCACAACTTTACATGAAACTATATGTCACAACTTTATTGACAAGTACATGTTATGGTCTAAGTATGTGTCAAGTTTGAAGGATCTGTGAACTTTGCAACTATGTTTTTTTGTTTTTTTTATACGTTTCGCGAGGAAGAAGTAGCAACAAAAAAAACCGAACAATTTCAAGGGGTGTTCGCGCTGTTGCACGCGAACACCTAAATATTCAAAATGTTAACACAACATCCTATGCTGAAACTTTCACAGGTTGCTAGTTTAATGTACATCTTGATTCAAAGAATATTTAACCCTAACCATGCAACAGGATGCAACAGGATGTAACAAATGTATATAATAAAAATAATAAATAAAAAAAATATATAAAAAATTGCCCTCAGCAGAGAACAAAAGAACCATTGTTCTAGCTGCTGGACCATGTTGCATTGAGCAGGCCGTACATGTTTCTGCATTGGGTTGCCTTCAGCAGGGTGTCTGAAATGCCTGTAGGGGGTTAGGGCAAACATGTAGTCGAGTACAGAAAAGTGTAGTCGAGTACAGAAAATGTACTCGAATGAGTTCAGAAAATGTACTCGAATGAGTTCAGAAAATGTACTCTAATATGAAAATGAGTAATCCAACTTTATAGTTGTAGATGAGTACTTTTCATTTGTACGAGTACAACAACTCTGGGTTAGCAGGGATGATATTGTGAGGAAATGAAAAGGTAGGAAAAATGTTTGCCATTATCATTATCATTATCATTAGGCATATACTATCCTATAGCGGTTTACCTCTATGTATAGCAAGGAAGCTGCTTTTTATCTTGGTATTTACAATAAAATGATACACAAGTTAGTATTTTCTACAAAAGTAGGAAAAATATCATGCATGGTTAGGGTTAAAGTACACTTGTAGAAGCAGCTTTGCCAAAATCACCAACATTGTACTTTCCCTTTAAGGCATGAACACGTACGCACTCAACCTAAATGCTGACGGCACAGGGCCAAGTACAGATCCAACCTAGTGATGATAGCAAGAGCCAGAAATTACCTAGAAGGGACAATCCCAGGTAGACCTGTGCCTCAAAATACCCAGACAGTGTCAGTATCAAATTTCAGCAATTCTAACGCCAGACACATTTTCTCCACTGATGGGAGCAAGCTATGTTCCTGTTTTGAGGTTAAAGGGAATGTACGAATTTTTGGTTTTTTTTTTAACACACTTTAATTTTCACCCTCTTATTTTTCAAGAAATAAACCATAAAACTAAACTGTGAAAGTTTCATAGCAAATAGTGATCACGTTTTTAAGAAAAAATACATACACACACACCCACATATATATATATATACATATACATATATACACACATATATACATACATATATACATACACACACACCCACATATACATATATATATATACACATATACATATACATATACACACATATACAATGTACATATATATACATATACATACTGTACATATACATACACACACACCCACATATACATATATACATATATACATATACATACACACATACACATATATATATACACATATACACACACACATTCTCATTTTTGCATCCTTGTGGAGACCTCTATTGTTCTTTCCTTTGTCCCCGTACTTAACAATTTCCCATAGGATTTGTACACAAATTTCCTTGTGGAGCACGGAGTCCTTTAGAATTCCACTGTGGAGACCAATTGTTCTTGCCTTTCCCTTTTGTTATAGGACTCCACAAGGGAGCGAAAGTAAGAGCACATAATACACACACATAATACACACACATATACACATAATACACACACATATACACATAATACACACACATATACACATACACACACATACACACACACACACATACAGTCACGCACTGTAGTTGTGGGGACATACACTCGCTATTAGACGCAGTTGTGGGGACCGAAAATGTTGTGGGGACATCAAAATGTCCCCACAGACACTCCGTTCTTGCCTTCCCTTTTGTTATAGGTCCCCATAACTTTGCCAGTGCCTACCCACACACAGTCACGCACCGTAGTTGTGGGGACATACACTCGCTATTAGATGCAGTTGTGGGTACCGAAAACGTTGTGGGGACATCAAAATGTCCCCACAGACACTCCGTTCTTGCCTTCCCTTTTGTTATAGGTCCCCACAACCTTGCCAGTGCCTACCCACACATACACACAGTCGTGAATTTCAAGACGTCCGAGGACCCTCTATTGTTTATCTATTGTTTGGACTAACTTTTTGAAGCAATCTCCATTGGTTTTGTACACGCCGTTTTCCCGAGGACAACGAAGAACAAATAACTGCCGTCCGAGGACCTATTGTTCCCTTTCTTATATGTCCTCGGACGGTTTGCAGTGCAAGCCCATACATACATACATACATACATACATACATACATACATACATACATACATGCATGCATGCATACATACATACATACATACATACATACATACATACATACATGCATGCATACATGCATACATACATACATACATACATGTACATACATACATGTGGGTAATTCCATGGTTACTCACGTTACATTTTTGAGGTATTGGACCCACTCTTAATGCCATAATTTCCTTACTTATATATTTCACTCATCAGTTTTTTCACAATAGCTGCATTATACCCAGACCGTACTCGGCACAAAAAAATAATTTTAAAAATGTTTTATACGTACGCTTATATAACAGAAAAATGGTGGTTACTCACGTTGCATTTTTATGAACATGCACAAAATGTTGTGAGAAAACTCTTATATAGCATAAATATAAAACATTTCTGAAATTGTTAGGAGTGCCAATAGGAGTGCCATGGCCGAGCGGTCTAGTGCATCGGACTTGGGTTCTGATGGCCGAGTCGCCAGAGTGTGGGTTCGAATCCTCACCGCGACCGTGGTGCTTGTGTCCTTGAGCAAGGCACTTTACCGTAATTGCTTCTCTTCAACCAGGAGTATAAATGGGTACCTGGCAATAGCTAGGGAAGTAACCTGCTATAGACTGGCATCCCATCCAGGGGGGAATGGAAATATTCTCAGTCGTTTCATGCCAACGAAACCGGAGATAAACACCGGCCTGATGAGTCAATATGGCTCGGGACAGACTTTACTTTTTTTCCTGCAATTGTTATGTTGTGCTCAGTAAAGTCTGGATATAATGCAACTACTGTGGAAAAAAATATATATTATGGTATTAACCCTCCTACTACTACTAGGGTCAAAATCAGTCAAAATGTTGATATACTTGCCAAGGTATATCTAGTGCACTTAAAAAGTCGAACACCGTCAAACCTTACATGTATTAAGTACATTTACAAGTTGAAATGAGTCGACCGTTTTTTTTTACTGGTAAAAGCATTGTCTGGTATTGTTCAGGGTGGTCAAAATGATGGTAAAAACCAGCCAGAAATGCCCCTGTGTGCACATTTGGGTCAACAGTCAAAACTGGCAGCTGACTGATTTTGACCTCTATAGCTACTTGCCACTAAAGTGCAGCTATAGTAGGAGGGTTCAGAGTAGGCCCAAAACCTCAAAAATGTAAAAATATTTAACCATGGAATTGCCCATATATATATTACATGTCTTTTAATGCTGGAAGCACCTCAGACAAAACCATTTCTCAGGACGATTGATACATCAATACAACTTTACAATCAGGTGAGGTTTTAAATAATAATTCATCAACTTGATAATCTGGTAATTACGTAGAAATTTGAAGCTTTGCATGGTGGAAGTACATAGGGCTGTGCGTTTTCGGCTATTTTTGGAACCGCATACCCGAAATCAGGAAACTTCGGATCGGATACCCGTTTTCATTTTTTTTTTTAAACATGCCTCCGGTGGTGTACAAATACATGTACTGTAAATGGTAACAAATTGACATTTATAATACAAAGGATACCATACTATCGATCTTTTCTTTATTGGAGTGTAATCTCTTGAATTTAAAGATAATTGTCTGTACAAGTGCATTGTTCAAGAGTCACAGATTTCCGTTTGCACCGCTCAAATGTTAAGTCCGAATTTTAAAAAGTCGTTTACGGGTAATTGGAACCGAAAAATGGAACCGGGTAATGACCATTTCGATTGGGTATCCGGATACCCGGCACAGCCCTAGAAGCACAGTAGATGTAAGGTTTGTTGGTAGCACCGTGTAAACAATCTCTTAGGAGTTGTAATCAATCTGCTAATTGCCAATGTTTTAGCTTCCGTTTAAAATTGAACCTTAGAATGGTAAAAGTAGGGGTGAAAAAGTTGTTCTACTTTGACTCTAGTACAAGATACAAGGTTATGAATCAATGAAAGGTTGCTCTAGGCACAAAGTCCATATATGTTGAACACACAGGGTGTCATCACTACAAATCGTCCCTCAGAGGACACTTTGACATATAGAAAATGCGATTCAGTGTGGCCAATGTTCCAAGGGATTATTAAAGGGACAGTATCGTCACGATCAGAGCAGACTTTCAACAGGGCATGGAATCGGTGTCCTAGTTTAAGATGAACACAGTGACTGAAAATTACTGGCTCATTTATGCAGCAGCAACGGTAATATGACCTTGTCATGTGGGGTATAAAATTCAGTCACCGAGTTAATTTTAGAACTAGCACTGCAATTCCATGTTGATCGTGAAGATACTGTCCCTTTAAATGGCCTATGAAATAGGAATTGGTTAACTTGAGAACATTATGCACACCTCTGCATCCATGTTAACTCACATTTCTACCGTGTAACACTCCTACTATAGCTGCACTTTAGTGGCAAGTAGCTATAGAGGTCAAAACCAGTCAGCTGCCAGTTTTGACTGTTGACCCATATGTGCACACAGGGGCATTTCTGGCTGGTTTTTACTGTCATTTTGACCACCCTGAACAATACCAGACAATGCTTTTACCAGTCAAAAACGGTTGACTCATTTTGACCTGTAAATGTACTTACTACACGTAAGGTTTGACAGTGTTCAACTTTTAAGTGCATATATACCTTGGCAAGTATATCAACATTTTGATTTTGTATGCTAATGATAATTTGCATATCCATGAACAGATCAGTGACGTCATATAGTGATGTCATATAGTGATATCACATGCAACATCATGGTTGATAAATGTTGTGCATAAATGTAGACCAAGTTCCTTGTCTTTTCCAAAGTCGGTTCTCCTAATTTGTTTTGTACTTGCTTGTTAACCAAGTGTTCAGTTAACAATTATCAAACATTATGAGGGAACCACCGTTTTGTAAGGTTGGGGGTGGGGGGGTTGATTTTGTGCACTTTCAATGCTGTTGTGACACCGAGTTTTTATTGTGCTCTCATGTGTCAAGACTATGTATGAAAAATCATTCAAATGTAAATGGTACTCAATCTTCACTTCACATTATAAAACATTTATATATATATAAAAAAAATAAAAATTTTAAACTTTAGTTGAAACTGTCCAGAAGCATGGATATTTGTTTTTAAAAAATGTCCTTTCATAAAAATGCATTTGTAGGCTTTTAAGAACACTGAACAGGGATACAAATCATTTAGAAATAAACATTTCACTTTTTGTTACTTGACATGCCCATATATTACATGTGAATTGACTATTGTTCGTGTCTCGGAGGATGCCTGACGCATAGCCAACCTGCTTTACATAATGCAGCAAATGTTCCGGGGGGATTAAGTGGATTATACGGGGGGATTTGAGAGACACGGGGACCTCAATTCTGAGATTGTGCATACTTTATTGGATATGAAAGGTTGTGTTAGTAATAGCCATCGGTATCAGCTACATAATAGATTTATATCTGTACTATACATTATTACAACTATGATCAGCATTCACTTGCAGGTAGTATATGTGATGCGATCTGGGAAAACCCATCGGATGTCGGCAAACTTGTTTTGAAGATAATGGCAAAATAGTCCCCCAATTTTTGTTGTTGACAATTTGAGTTTTTTAACTATTAATATCCAAATGATCATTCTTGAAAATATTAAATAAAAATTCCATCGTTTTAGATGTAAAAACATGACAGATAAGTAAAAAGCCGTCTTTGTTTTTCGTTTCCGCCATTGTTTTTTAAGGACAGCAACGGTTATAACTTCCCGAGAGCATAACTCAAGTTATAGACAACCTAGAATCATGAATAAAACAATGTTGAAAACAGCACAGTGTCCTCGTTAATTTGATGTATATAACACAAAAATGACAAATTTCACCATGTGAAGGGTTTTCCCAGTTCACACCACATATACTAATGCTGTGGTTATCTCGATATAAAATTTAATTCATAATGCAAACATGTGCTTCTGCCAAATTAAAGCCCTCCTATTTCTCAAACCCATTCGTTTTTCATAGTGTCTTGAGGGATCAAACTATACAAAGGCTCTCATGTCATTTCAACAAAAATACTTGAACCTGGTGCTACGCAAACCTACCATACTGCCTCCATTCAAAACTTAGGGTTAGATCGAACGTATTAGTTTTATTTTTTTATCGTTATTATCGTATATTTATTATTAATTTTCCCAACTTTAAAATAGACCTTTATTATACTGTACTGTCTTGTTTTTTGTCAACACAAATGCATGACATCAGACCAGACCGAATGGAAAATAGTCTGGTCCTATTTTTGTATTGAGCATCAGTGCCTTGATTGACTTAGATACAGGGAATCGGACAAAGATAGCCAAAAGCATCTATAATCCTTATTTTTTATTTTTTATTTTTAGAATCTGATGGATCTTGTTTCAATTGGCAGGCTTTCACACTTTTGGGCAACAAATGGGTGTTGTGACATTGAGCAGGGTGTGGGGTCTGGCCAGCTCAGGGGTTCTGGCCAGCTCAGGGGTTCTGGCCAGCTCAGGGGTTCTGGCCAGTTACTGAACAGGGTGAGGGTCCAAGAAAATGAAACTCACAGTGAAAGCAAGAGGAGAGGCCGATGGAGACAGGGGTATCCTCTTGGCGTCCGAGAGTGGAGTGGACATCCTCTCCAGCGTGTCCAGAATCCTCTTGGCAGTATTGCTTGTGACTCCCATGTTGCTTTCGTCGGCTGGCTTGGTAAACCTCGGACGAACAGACCGCTTGATAGGGAGATGAACCTATTAAAAGGGAAGGTTACAACATTGGTAATTATCAGATTATCACATTAATACATAAATATTACGTAAAGTTGGTACACGCATCAATCAGCCTCATGAACAGCGGTGTAATTGGGCAGTTTTGATAAATCCACGTCAATTTTGCGGAGGTATGGGGCATGCGTTGCTATGTGTATGTATACATGTATGTACACGTCCAGTCGTCCCGTTATCGATCATCATCATGCACAAATTGAGTTGCATGAAATGCTTTCAAGGGCGATACCCTCACCAATAGTAATGTCAGTCAATCAGCGCACGGATGGGTGCTAGTCTTACTTCCAGCAAGATTAAGTTACCCAGCATAGCAAAGTAAAAGACTTTGGTGCTTGAGAAAAACTAACAATAATAAGAAGAATAAGAACTTTTCATTAGACTTGATTTAGTCCTGCGTGCTTTGCATTCCTTTGTTGGTTAAATCTTTGAAATCCGGAAGACAACATTGCGATTTGTAATAAAAATCCGGAAATCCAGAAAAATCTGGACAAATCACACCCCTGCATAAATTATTCCTGTCTGAAGTGATTGCATCTTATGAAAGTTATGGAGTTATGTCAAATTTACAAAAAGTTGCCGGAAAACAGAAATACAGAAAAAACATGTAACGGTTTTTTATTGTTTTCATAAAAATAACTAGTTTTTCATTTAATGTCTATTTTAAAAGTTCATCACTTTGGCGTTGGAAGAGATTAGCGAATCAACATTTAGATTGATATCTTCAAAATAAATTTTATTTGAGCACAAGATATGTTTTTTTTATTATTTTTTTTTTATTCAGCTTATATGAGCTTACCTCATAGGGGGAGGTTCTAGGCCTCTTGGAGGCGGTTGACCTAAGAGAGGAGGAGCCACCGTAAGTTGTCCTCCCTGGATAGAAGGGTGATGAGCTAGATGATTCCATTGATGTCTTAAGACTCTAAGAGGATGAAGGGGAACAACAACAAAAAAAACAGTGATATGTTTCTCCGGTAACCACTGCTGAGATGTCACTCAAAGCAAAGATACAACATTGGCGTTTAAACAGGGGGTGCGTTTTCACAACCCTAACCAGAAACAAGACGATATAGTTACGCGAAAACGCGTTTTCAGTTTGCGACGTGTTCAATCATCGTTTCTCAAAATATATGGTGTAATTCAATCTTTGGCAAAATAGAACTTACTCGTGAGTGCTAGTAATAAACTTGAAAGATATACTGTATACAGTGTTCTAGCCATGCATACAATAGCGTATTGGGCCGATACACTGTAAAAAAAATACTGATACGCTATAAATCGGCCGATACGCTATCGATACACTATAATTTATTCCATGGTGAAAAAAAACACCCCAAAATTTCCTTTGTTCAGTTTGAGAACTAATTGTGAACAACAATTTGTTGCCACTGAGGGATTCATTTCATACTGTAGGAAGCTTTATTGATAAATTTTAATTGGCCGGCAACTTTGTTTCTTTTCAAGAGAATGTTTTTGATGCGCCGCATTTGCAACTATGCGGCCTGCCGCATTCTACTTATGGCATTCAACGTTAAACACATTGACACTGGTTCCGCTACCACACTGCTTAGGCAAAAACCAGATGAGCGGGGTACCCGCGTGCCACGCAGAGTCGGGACAAACACCGCAAGAGTGAAGTCTAAAAAGTGTCCGTCGTGAGTTACTATGATCATGCTATGACATGTTTTCTCAAATAATTATTTCTGAAACAAAATCTACTGTCAGAAATTTTTTTTGAGTGAAAGTTAAAAAACAACAAAAACAACAACCACGGGTAAACGGGTAAATGAAGACTGAGAGACCGAAATTGTAGTTTCATCCGATGAGACTGAACATCTCAGGTCCGCCAGGCGCACCCTGCAAACAGGCCTCCATTTACTTTTAAATCAGGAGCACGGTAAACACTTTCTAAAACTGTTTTTCTTCTCAATTTACATACCCGACCACTATTTATTTAATGCCGAAAGCATTATTTCTGAGCTGAGATTCTCCGCCACAGGTATTAATCCACAGAATTTAATTCCACAAAACAAAAAGATTTCTTAAGCTTTTCCGAGGTAAAAAAAAAATCACCAATAGTTTGCTCTCAGTCGAATAAATAGATGTCACCATTCTGCTCCAACCAGTCATAATTTTTTTTTAAGTAGGTCTAGATTTATTGTTTTAAATTTTAGGCTTTGAAACAACTGATTAAAAGACGCATTTCTGCTGACAGTCGGATCACTCACTCGAGCTACTTAGCCTTGGGAGAATTTATACTGGTATCCTGTATCCTGGGATGTTGTTTCATACATGTATAGTTATATAGCTTGGAAACCAGCCAAGAACCAGGTCCCAGAGGTTAATGTCACCTGGTGTGGGAGTGTAAAACCACAACCTGTCAGTCATTGTGAACAATAGCCCCAACTCTTGTCTTGGCTCTAATCCCAAATTGATACATTCAACATTCCAAAGTCAGCAGACAGTTCTTTGACGTGAACTTGTGACCCAGAAATCTTTTTTGTTGCAGGTTGTCCGTTTCTTTTTCTTTTAAAATACTTTGAACAGACTGGAGCCATGATAATTCTAAGGTGTCTTTACAGCTGGCCTATGTTTCTAAAAACTTTGCCGAGCTTTTTTTTATTTACGCAATAACTGTGGACTTGGAATATAGAGCTCTTACCTGCTGTCCAATATAATGCTTTATGAAACTATTTACCTGGGTGAAGCTTGCACTGCAGGGTTTCGTTTATAAGAACCATTTTATTTATAGTTTTGTTTATAATTTTATTTATAGTTTAATTTAACCCTCCTACTTCTGGTACCTTTTTCATACAAGTTGATGCACCATTTGAAATCATTCGCTTTTGTGGTTTTGAATGCCGAAATAACTGTACAGTATTGATTTCCCCAAATGGTTTTGAATGGTAGGTCAGCTAATACAAAACCTGGTTTGGATCTTTCCAAATGGTAGTACAGCTAATACAAAACCTTGTTTGGATACTTCTAAGTGGTGAATCAATGGACCCTCTATGCATTTGAATGGATTTGAATGGTAGTAAAGCTTGCTACCAACACTGTTCAAATGGTATCACCATGTGTGTACAAAACCAATGGGCATTTTGGTAAGTGGAAATTTTGAATGGTTTCAAATGGTCAAACAGTAGGAGGGTTAAAGTAGGGTTAAAGTAGGCACAAGGGTCATTCCGTGTCAAATCACCTAAGGGTCCCCTGGTGACCCCCTCAGATTTGGCTGAAAAAAATTGAAAACATAGCTTCATCCTTCAAACTCAGACAAACAAAATTTCAGAGCCAAATTCCAAGCGGATTGGGATTCTGACCCTCAAAAGGCGTTCACCTACCTTTTTGACAAATGCAAATGTTGCCTACACTTTTACACCAATTTCATTTGCTCATAAATACTTATTTGAAAAAGATATGAATCTCAAAGTTGATTTATTGGGTAAACTCTGCCTGTTCTCTTCATAAAAGGCATCAGAAATACTGTACCTGCATCACATCTTGAGATATTCTCACTCGAAAACCCTGCTTTAATTCTTCGACAAGTACTTAATTGGAATTTGGACCCCCCCTATTCTTCACAAATAATTTCAGAAATGTTATACAACACTACATTTGTATAATATAACAACTGGTGTATCATATACAGCAAGCACATCAATTTTAAAGGGGCATACAGTGTTTAATGGTGGGTCAAATATGGTCCGTAGAGAAAAGAATACTAAAAATCCCGGTTTTTCTGACCCAGGGATGACCCCGTGGTCAGTTAAATTTTTGTTTCAAATTTTAACAGTAGAAACATACATATGTAAACTCCATTTGTGCCAAATTAAAAGTTTTGTTCTCACCTCCTTCATATTTAATTGATTTTTTGAAATATCACCTCCAGCATAATTTGGCCCTATAGGAACGCACTGCGTTGTTGCCCTATGTACAATGCATACTATTGCTGGAACAGAAAAATGAAGTTATTTGCTTTCCCATGAAAGAGAATTAAAATGAATAATACTGTACCTACAGTTGACATTGATGACTGTGCTAAAACAAAATTAAACATGGCTTGGAAGGAGTGTCTGTAGAAGTTGTGCCAGTTCTTCTGTTGGGAATTTGTAGTATCGGCCACCATGACCATGAGCAAGGGAGCATCAATGACACTGATAACATGAGCGAATGGCACCCAGCATTGGTTTCTGGCAGAATCTGCTGGCCAGGACAGAGTTAGTTTTGCCGTTTCATGAACTTCACGTTTACATCACGATTCTCCTCAGAGCGTTCAACGATGATCCCAATAAAAGAGCTCCCCATCATAACTACAAGCAATGTATTTTCCAGGCAGTGCGCGGTTGTGTCCACTGGAGTTGGAGATGGAACTTTTTCATCCTCATTACGAAGTGAAACATGGCTGAACTTTTCATAAATCAGATCTCATCTGAGACAGAGAGTAGTAATGTCTAATCAGCATTCAGTTTTCCCAAAATTATTATGATGCAACTCTGGGCAGATGCAACTCTGGAAAGTCCCCTTGATGCACCTTAAGAAAGTCCTCTTGATGCAACACTGGGCAGTCCCCTTGATGCACCTTCAGGAATTCTCATTGATGCAACTCGGGGCAGTCCCATTGTTACAACTCTGGGCAGTCCCCTTGTTACAACTCTGGGCAGTCCCCTTGATACAACACTGGGTGGTCCCGAGATGCAACTCTGGGCAATAATAATGACTTATCAAACTTTGAGCTGCAGTATTGTCAATGTATTTGGGAAAAGGGGACTTTAAAGAGTAACATCATTAAATGTTTACACAAAGTGTGTGTGTGTGTGTGTGTACAATACAGTGTGTGTGTGTACAATTTCTATGTAAAGTCCACTTGTCTTTGTATTTTCTACATGTAATTACAGCAATACGCATTGCAATAGGCAGCGTGTGCATTCCACAGGGGCCAAATTATGCTGGAGGTGATGTTTCAAAAAAATCAATTAAATATGAAGGAGGTGAGAACAAAACTTTTAATTTGGCACAAATGGGTTTACATATGTATGTTTCTACTGTTAAACTTTGAAACAAAATTTAACTGACCACGGGGTCATCCCTGGGTCAAGCAGGATTTAGTATTCTTTTCTCTACGGACCATATTTGACCCACCATTAAACACATATATGCCCCTTGCTAAAATTGATGTGCTTGCTGTATATGATACACCAGTTGCTATATTATACAAATGTGTTGTATAACATTTCTTAAATTATTTGTGAAGAAGAATAGGGGGTCCAAATTCCAATTAAGTACTTGTCGAAGAATTAAAGCAGGGTTTTCGGTGAGAATATCTCAAGATGTGATGCAGGTACAGTATTTCTGATGCCTTTTATGAAGAGAACAGGCAGTGTTTACCCAATAAATCAACTTTGAGATTTATATCTTTTCAAATTAGTATTTATGAGCAAATGAGTGGTGTAAAAGTGTAGGCAACATTTGCATTTGTCAAAAGGAGGTGACACGTCCCCTTTTGGAGGGTAAATCCCAATCCACTTGGAATTTGGCTCTGAAATTTTGTTTGTCTGAGTTTGAAGGATGAAGCTATGTTTTCAATTTTTTTCAGCCAAATCTGAGGGGGTCACCAGGGGAGATGTTGAAAATTTAGGTGATTTGACACGGAATGACCCATAAGTCAAGGCATACATTGTAATGTATTGTATGGAATCATATCTGGCTTTGAATTATTGATAAAAAACGATTAACTTTACTCACACATTTTAAGCTGCAATAAGTATATTACTAACAATGCAATGTAAAGTGAATAAAACAATAATTAAAACAAAACAATAACATGAGTCCTGTAGGCCCTACTCCATTTTAAATTTAAAAATGGGTTTGATATTAGTTGAGAAAAATGTGACAGAATTACATGTGCACATGTAAACAAGTTAAAACATACCAATTGAAAAGCAAGAAATATTTTTATGTCTAAAAATAAATATGGTTTTGTGAATTTGTGTGACAAATTATATTATGCAATATGCCCCCAAGTAGCCTCAGATTGCACCAGAGAGCATCTACAACCTAAAAATTTCCCAGGGCCCTTAAGCGGGCCCCGGACCCCACGCCGTTGTGGCTTTGCGCTATGCGCTCGCAGATTCGTGTCGTACAAATGCCCCTACGCTATAATTTCGTCCTGGCTAGAACACTGCAGTGGTGTACGAACAATCATTTCATCATGTTTTAACAAATAATTAACAAAGCTTTCGTTACTTTTTGAAACCAAGCGTAACCAATCACAAACGTCGGTTCACGTTTGGTGAGAACAATGACGCCATCGCAGCACAACCGAACTGGCGAAAATGCTTCACCAATGACCGAAGCCAAAACATGTTTCTGGTTACGGTCGCGAAAACACACCCCTGATGTTGAATTATTATCCTAATGTTAACTTGATGTGAAGTTTGTAAAAGTACCAAGCGTCCTCGTAAAATAATTCCGTCTAAAGTAATCTCATTTCAGAGATAACATCAAATATGCACAAAGGCAAAATGCAGCCAGATGGCAACCTCTCAGGAGTGTGATTTGACAAAAGTAAAAAAAAAAATCCTGAAAAATGGGTAGCGGGCCTGTGTCTCCCTGTGGTCTAGATGACAAAGCCCCCCCTCCCCATGAACTTCCTGGATGTTTAATTTTGGAGGATTTACAGACTCTCCATATCTCCACAAAACGAGAAAAAAGAGGTTTGGTGGCTACTTCTCTTGCAAGAAAATTCTGAGGTAAAGGGAGATTTGTACAAAATCCTGAAATCAGGAAAATTCCTGAGAAATCACAGACCTGAACTCCTGTAGTACACATAGCAACTTTTATAATTTCACATTGTGCATTAACCTTTACGATGGGTTAATGCAACAAGTTTTTTTCAAGGACAAAAACACCTACCCCTCTTGGTGTACCGAAGTAACTAGTGTTGAACGACGGTCTGCGTGTACTGATTGCTGGCTGCTGAGGCCTGCTGAACGGTGATGCCGGCCTGGCACGAGTGGTTGCTGACCGGTCGGACGGTGTGCGCGACCACAGGCCAGATGAGGGCCTCAGGGTGCTTCTGTGACCAAGGTCTAGATACAACATCATGATTGGTTATAAGCCACTTCAACGGATACAACAATAAATTGGATAATCCAAACGGGAGTTAAGCGACTAGGCCCAATTTTGCTTACCGAAAGCGAAAAATTGCCACTTACTGTAGAAGAAAATATTGTGCTCTATGACGGCATATTTCACATCTTTGCAAGGATTTGCTGCTTGCTAGCCCAATAAATTCTTTACTAAACCTGTAAGCGTTAAAATGGGCCCGTAAGCTCAGTATTCCAAGGTTATGAAATGCCATTAAATTTGGCCTAGGTAATGCCAGTAATAATAATGGACACTTATATTGCGCCGGTATCCGCCAAGTTTGACGCTCATGGTACATGAACATTATTACCCCTGTCATCAGGCCAGTTATATCATTCCTAGAAACCATCTCAACTCCCTGGGGAATATACAGCCCATGCAGCCAAATACGTAGCGCAACGAGCTTAATCAAACACAATTACCATCTCTGCCCTCAAAAAGGTCCCCATTTATACTCCTGGGTGAAGAGAAGCAATTATAGTTAAGTGTCTTGCTCAGGGACACAAGCACCACGGTCGCGGCCAGGATTCGAACCCACATTCTGACGACTCAGCCATCAGAACATAACTCCGATGCACTTAACCGCTCGACCATGGCACCCCACAATCTTGTTTCCAATAGACTTGTGTAGTATTAAAAACCAAAGCTGGTGCCTCTGGAGTACGAGTTCATAGACAGTAATTTCTGTTGGATCTTTTTACCTTCAGAAGTGGGGGGGGGAAAAAAAAAAAAAAAAAAAAAAAAAAAAAATAGAGATTCAGAGTTTGTCTTGACACAAACTCTAGGTGTCCGGGAGGGTGTAAGGTCAAATTGGGGTCAACTTTGTTTAAATATTTTGTGACAATTAACGATCTGTACAATGGTGCAAAATTTGTGAATTTACCTCTTGTGGTTGCTGAGATATGATCTTTTTAAATATTAAACGTTGACTTCCGGTTTGGACAGGAAGTAAGGTCAAATTGGGGTCATCTTTTTGTAAATATATTTTGACAATTAGCGATCTGTACAATGGTACAAAATTTGTGAATTTACCTCTTGTGGTTGTTGAAATATAATATTTTTAAAATATTAAACCTTGACTTCCGGTTTGGACAGGAAGTTAAGGTCAAATTGGGGTCATCTTTTTGTAAATATCATTTGACAATTAACTGTCTGTACAATGGTGCAAAAATGTCAATTTACTACTTGTGGTTGTTGATATATGATTTTTTTAAATATTAAACTTTGACTTCCGGTTTGGACAGGATGTAAGGTCAAATTGGGGTCACCTTTTTGTAAATATTTTTTGACAATTCACGATCTGTACAATGGTACAAAAATTGTGAATTTACCTCTTGTGGTTGTTGAGATATGATAGTTTTTAATATTAAACTTTGACTTCCGGTTTGGACAGGAAGTAAAGGTCAAATTGGGGTCATGTTTTTTTAAATATTTTTGACAATTAACAATCTGTAAAATGGTGCAAAACTCTGAATTTACCTCTTGTGGTTGTTGAGATATGATTTTTTTAAATGTTAAACTTTGACTTCCGGTTTGGACAGGAAGTAAGGTCAAATTGGGGTCACTCACAACTCGAGTTTCATCTACTTGTTAAGTTCTAAGTACATGCCAAGTTTCAAGTTCATGTGAAGTTTGCAAGTATGTGTTTTTTTGTGGACAGACGTCGGGGAGAAGAAGAAGAAGAAGGAGAACAATAGGTGTTTCGGGTACATACCCGAACACCTAAAAAAACACCGTTCTTGTCACAATATCAGTAGGCTTCACTTTGCATGAGGATGAGGATCCCTTTCCACAACAGATCTGAATGCATTTTTACTATTTTTTCGTTAACGGCACAATGAAATAAGCTGAAAATGTTGAAAATTCTTGTTGATCCTTATCAAGTATGGATGGACTTACAGACATTTTATCATGCATTTTGCAGGGTCAGGGATAACAAATGATGTACACGCATGCAACAGTGAACATTTTGACCGACAATGTTCATTTGTGGCAGCGTTACCATGTTGCAGCAATGACCATGGTCGGTCAATAATGTTCCCAAAACATTCTGAATTACCCAAGAGAACATTGGCATTTGACTCTGACAGTTTCTGTTGGTGTTCCAGCTTGTCCAGATTCGGATAAAGGGACGAGACAACACTAGGTGGAGCGGAAAAGTCCGAAACATCTGCATAGAAAAAAAATAAAATGTTTGATTTGTAAGTTTGAAAATGCTACCAACTCCTTGATTCCAAATACCAACTCTTTTGCCAATAACTAAGTAAACAACACTTTTCAAAATCAAAGCAATACCATTAACCCTAACCACCCCAGACCCATCACTCCAACAGAAGGTTTTGTTGGATTTTGACTGGTTGAGGACTGTGAACTTAGCTAAGCTGTTGGACTATGATGGGTTGAGTACCAATGGCGTACAGTAATGCTGTTGGATTTTGATTGAGTGAGGACGGTGGTTCTACTAGCATGCAACATTGTTGGACTTTGAGTGGAGAGTGTGTGTATGCAACCTGCTGTAATAAACAACTGATAAAGGCAAATATTGTACTTAGGTATGCTTGGCATTGTGTCTAACATCATACAACCAGAACCTACCATTTATTCCATAGGGTGTTTTAGTTTTTGTATAGTTGAGTTTTTTAGCCTGAAAACAACAGTTGGATTATGATGGGTTGAGTACTGTAAGACTCCAATGTTCAAACTTTACTTTGGGCCATGTGTCCCCACTCAATCAAAATCCAACAGCATAGAGCCTGTTGGAGTATGATGGGTTGAGGACTGTTCCTGTAAGTGTACTGTTTGATGGGTTGAGTACTGCAGACTATGGTGGGTTAGTACATGGTGTTGGAGTTTGTTAGGTTGAGGTAGCATTCTAGTAGAAATGCCTAGGGGGTTAGGGTTAAAAGACATTTATTATGATGCAGTCATCTTGTTTTTCTGCTATACAAATCCACATGACCAAACCGAGGCTGGAAGGAAAATAGTCTGGTCCCTTTTTATAGAGTGAGCATCTGCACTCAAAATACCTTTATTACGTATAGGGAATCTGACAAGGATGGCCACAGCTTCTCTTATGATAACGAATCATGAGGTCCACACAAAATGTTCACTCAAGTGGCCATTCATTGTCATTAACCCCTAACCCCCTAGCCAGTTTGGCTGGGAACCTTTCTGAATCTGCCAAAATCCCAACACCATGCACAAACACTACCACCCAACTGTTGGACTTGGCTGGAATTGGGACACCCAGCCCCATGCCAAGTACCACCTGTCTGGGCTATACAGTACCGAGTCCATCAAAATACAACAAAGCCAGCTGTTGGAGTTTGAATGGTTTGGGTGTGGTTAGGGTTAATCTCTATGATGCTACAAGGGCTAGCCCAAGTTCAACATAATCGGATGTTAGTTAACCCTTATAAGGCTGTGCCGGGTATCTGGATACCTGAATGAAACCATTATTACCCGGTTCCATTTTTCGGTTCCCAATTACCCGTAAACGACTTCTTAAAATTCTGAACATTTATAAAGCCGCACAAATGGTCTTCAATTTTTTTTGTTAAGAAAATCTGGGTGGGGAACGGGGATGCTACGAGTCGGGAAATTATTACAGTAAGTCCACATTTTGGTCATTTTATACATTCGGGAGTATTTATGTGTTTTTTACAAAATGTTTACGCATGCCTCGAAATAACCCACGGCACCCACAGCAATTGCCGTGGTGCCCTGTGCTTTTGCTGTGGTGCCCTCTGCAAAGTTCCAATACAAATTTTAATTTTCCTCATAGAAGTGCCCCTTACCAGAGGAAAATTGCTGTGCCCCTTCAAGAACGAAATACAAGGCCTTACGGGTACCCAAGTATCCGAAGATTTCCAATTTCGGGTATCCGGTTCCCGAAATAACCTAAAACGCACAGCCTTGAACCCAAACCATGCTCAATGCAACACATGTAACAAGTTGTTGTATCTTGTTGCCCTCAGAAGAGAACAAAGAACCATTTATTAACCCTCCTACAATCAGTACAATTTTTGAAACAACCCATTCAGGCCATTCCAACCTGTTGCAGTTGTTGCCAGTGGCCTCATATTGTTACCTTTCTGTGCACTGTCACACCACTGAGATTGCAGGGTAAAGTGGTCTCCCATCAATACATTGCAGGCCATACTAATATGTTCAAACGACCAGCTTATAACCAGCTGACCATGTATTTTACTGTAAACACACCTATACAAAACCACTAAAGACTGTGGTTTGTAATGGCCTTCAGTGTGTGTTGAGTGTGTAATCAGAGATGGTCTTATTTACAGTGGCCTTGGGTGGCACTGGGTTGATTTTGTAAGATTACTTGGAAAGGACAGCAGTGGCTTGTATGCACTAAAGGTTGGTGAAGAACATATTGGAAATTTAGTGGATAGGAGTGGCCTCCATGTGAAGTAGGGTTAATATGTAATCCACACATTACAGAGCTCATGAACATAATCAATCATGTACCTTTTGATGTACCTTTCTGAGTTGATGGTCCTTCTCCAGCATCAATTTCAATCACTTCATCTTCATCTTCATCATCATCATCATCATCATCACCATCAACATCCACTGGAGTTGATGTACTAACAGGCCCCGACAGCCCTGCAAAGGGTGTAAGCACAGGTGTGGTAACCTCCTGCCCCTGTCCTGCTAGTCTATGTACCCCTATTTGAAATGGTCTAGGCTGTTCTGAGTCCGTCTCTCTTGGGTTCAAGTATTGGTTATCCGGGGTGGAGGTCTGCCTCGGAGGGATGGAGTTTGCCGAGGGTGTCGGCTGCTTTACACTGTGCTGCGGATTTGGCAGTTCCTCTGGTGAACTCCTGGACCACATGCCAGACAGCCAGGAGGGGGTGACGAGGTCCTTCACTCGATCAAGGAATGACTACAAATGAACAAAAGTACAAAAACCGTGTTCTGCAAAACGTCCTCAATAAATTTAAGGATAAACTACATGTAGGCTTATTGCTTGAGAACAATGAGCATTTGTGGGCATTTAAAACTACATTGAAACATACATTTTGTACATGTTAAGTACATGCAAACAGTTCTTGAAACTGAAACTACATGTACTTGAATATTTCAAGTTCTTCCCTGTGCTAAAATATATTGTAAAACATTTAAGCCTCAAAGTATGTCTAGATAACGACAAAAAGTTTGAATAAGTTCTGTAATCAGTAAATAACAGCACATGTTTTGATTCTTAAGAGGAGATTCTGAAATTTTGAAAGTCTTCCACTATAAAAATTCTTTTTGTCAAACTGACTTTTGGAAGTTATAGGGCTACACTGCCTAGTGTAATGTGATGAAGCTTACCTATTTTGAGATTGCACAGGCGACAATGTGACAATATAACAGTATAACAGTAATAAGGTTACTAGAAGAAATACTGTGTAACCATGGCAACTGACAACTACTGAAGTTTAACAAAAGATCAATCCAGCCTGTCAATCAAATGGAATATTAACCAATAAGGTTTCCATGACAATGGTTACCATGTCGATCACGCACTTAGCGCCACCTGTACTCAAAATTTTGGTCCAGTTTCAAACTCGCAAAGATTTTCATGTGCAGTTTTCATTCACTTTTGGCTCAGTTTACAAACAATTTGTGAGCGGCACATGCACATTATCATATAAGCATTCACATGTGACAATCATTTCGTACTCAAATCCTGCATGGTTTCCCATTGCTTTATGGATGTACTTACCGACACATCCCTGGGACCATACGTGCTGGAATGAGTCTCGGTCATGTGTGCACAAAATAAATTCACAAATTTTTGTTTGTTTTAAAGATTTGCTCACAAATTTCTCGTAACTGAGCCATGCCACACTAGTGGATACACAACCAAAAGTGTATGCACGGGTGTATGAATACTGTACCTGAAAATTAGTGTTTGAAAATGTGCGCATTTCGCATATTTGAAATTGGAAAAATTCAGCATTTTTTGTGCAGGTGGGGCCTAGTGCCAAGGATACAAAGGGATGTCGGAAAGAATGTAGAATACAACTGCCACTTTTCTGTCAAAATATGACAAAATATTACAGATGTTCCTTTAAAAGATGATAAAGGACACACTAGCCCTAATAGGATCCTATCTACAGCAGGGTTCTCCACAGGATTTTTCAAAACTGTGGGGTTTTATTTTTGGCAATTAAATCTGAGAGCGAGTAGCGTGAAGCCCTTCACGTCGTGGGGTCCGGGGCCCACTTAAGGGCCATGGGAAAGTTTTTAGTTGTAGATGCTCTCTGGTACATTCTGGTGCATTTTAGGAGACTCCAGGAGGTTTTAGAAATTATTTTCAGTCATACATTTTTTCCCCCACACTCTAATATACCTGAAAGCCTCATTATTTGGTGACCACTATTTTACATTTTCTGCACAAATCTTTAAACTGACACATGTAGTTTTAAATCTTACTGTGAAAGTTATATGAAGATATAAAATTTTTAAAAACTTAATATAAATAATAGGCTATAAGATTGAGGCATCGCATGGTGGAGTATCCATTTAATGCCCACCGGCCATTTTGAACGAAAAAAGTTGCTTCTGATTTAAATACATTTCCTGTAGTCTATTCTGTACCGAAAACTAGATAAAGTCACCCAAGTTGCTTATGATCCACCACGTCACCATCATCACAGCATAGTGCACGCTCTGCGAGCAGTCACGTCTCGTTCATGGCCAGCCGACCCTGTCCGGGCAGCTTTGTTAAATCCATGTATTTACACATCAGCCATGTTTCACCATTTTCAAATAATCATGCTAGCAACTTGAAATTGAAAGACATAACGTTATACTCCCGATCCCATAAACAAGAATTGTTGACACAAAGTTTTGAAAGTAAATCCCCCCACATGTGCAATGTGTATGTACATGTACAGTACATGTATAATTCGCACATACACGTACATACACAGGGTCCGTCCGCCGTCCGCACAGTCAGCTGTAGACTGTGTGTGCAATACATGCAGTGTGCACGTGGTTCATAGTTATTCAGGACCAGTATCACGTGCCATTTCCGCACGTCGTGATTGGATAAATTTGCATAGTACCAATTTTTTTTTTTTCATTGGCTGTTTGATCGAGTGTTTATGACTATGTTCATTGTGTTGCATATTCATGTTTTTTGGGGTCAATGTTTCACTGTGGTTTCACTGTGGTTTCACTGGTGCCCATCTTCGGAAAAGAAGCGCCTTTCTAATGAGTCTGGGAAAGGGAATTAGTTTCCTAAGTGAATCGTTGTATAAATATATAGGGCCAATGATTTTCCGCTATTGCAGAAAACGGACGGAATTCGCAGAATTTGCTCCTCAAAACGGAAAACGAGATTTGAATCTGAAGGAAACAACTTCTGCAATTTTATTGATAAAAAACATAATTTTGTCAAATTTATTGGTCCAAAACTAATTGTTGATGATTAATTCAACCAGATTCAACAGATGAGCCACATAACAAATTCGCGTTGGCAAGATTAGAGCAACAAATCATGTTACGAATCACCGTTAGCGAGCGTGACAGACATGGGGGAGACCCGACATGTACGCCGTAGCTTTTCGGTCAGCGCACGGGTGAAAATCATCACACTTATGGTACACTCTCGCAGGTGTCTTTTGCAACATCGGCAGGTTTATTTTTCTCCGTTCAATCATCAACCATTCTTTTATATCTAACTTTGGCTCTAGTGAAATGTATGTTGTGCTTATTCACTTATACAGGTCCAAAAACCTAAAGTAAACTATCCTATTTTGACACTAGTTAACGTGAAAAAAATGGCGGACATAAATTTCACTTCGGCTACAACAATCATGTGATGTGTGTGTGACGTCGTGGCATATACGGCTGTTGCATGTTTCTTATGTGTGTGTGGTGGCGGTGGCGGTGGCGGTGCAGTATTAATGACTGAGGAAGTTAAATACTACGTCTGTAAATAGATCAGCCGTTGATAAAATAGCAATATTTTTTTGGCAATTTTCCCGCGTTCCAACCGAACGACTATTTCATTATCGTCTTAGAATTATTTTCTTCTCATCAACAAAAACAATATCGAGAATAAATGGGTCTGAAAATTTACATTCATGAAACATCGTAAACTGCCTATTTTATGGTGCTCTATCCTTGTGGTTTACATGTACTCAACTGTTTGAAGCTGTTTCAACTAGTGTTAAATTGGCCTCTCGTTGACACATGCAACTGTCGTTGAATATTAAAAAGTAAGATTGTTCCCAGGGGCACGAAGTTCATATGAAATTTGACTAATTTGAAGTTTGTTTTAAAGCATTAACACTGCTCACACTGTTGTATTAGAAGCCAGAATAGATTGTGAACAGCTATGAAAATAAAATGGCATCAATAATCAAGAAAAAGACTAATTGAAAGGCTCCATTAGTTCGTTTATGTGCATCTGAGCGTGCTAAGCAGTTTAGTGGTGATTTGTATGAAGATGGAAATATTCTTTTTTGCAAATTTTGTGAGCATAGTGTAGATTTCAAACGAGTTGACACTGACAAATCATCTGGAGAGCAAGAAACATGTAAAAAACAAATCTGCCAAGATTGCTGCTGCCAAAGCCAAGTCAGATGGTGATGGCCAACCTCCAGCTAAACGCCAGGTGACCCTGTTTTCTGCATTTCAATCGAAAGATCTGCGAGAAGAATTTATTCTTGACTTTGTTAGGCTGTGTACAATGGCAGATATTCCTCTAGACAGTGTTTTAGCCAGGATTTGGTAAAGTGGGAGTGCAAAAAAAAAAAGTGGGAGTGCAACTTATTGGAGTCCAAAATTTGTGTGCGAAGCACACAACTTGAGCGCGGAGCGCGAAGTCCCTCACGGCCGGGGTCCAGGGCCTGCTTAAGGACCCTGAAAGCTCTGGCTATTTTAGATGCTCTCTGGTGGTCTCTAATGCATTTTTGATACCTGTTTTTCAGGTAAAAATTTGCTAATTTGGTTAGATTGTTTCCTTTTTTAAACAAAAAATAATAAGTTTAGCAGAAAATACAGAATGTGCAATAGTCCACTAATTTTGCATAGTGATAGCCATTAGTAATTAAAGTTTTTAAGAAAGTTTGTTAACACAATATATTTGGAAATGCGTATGCCACGAAACTAGTATTTATACCAGCAAGTGTTTATTATATATAAAAAAAGGGTTACATTTTTAAAATGAAATTATGTTTCGATGTATTTTATTTTAATATAAAATGTAATTTAATGTCAGTTAATAGTATTAAACCACAGCTATGTCAATTAGTTATGTAAATGAGAATATGACACAAATGTTTTCTTTGACAAATCACAATTTTTAATTATATTTAAAAAAAATAAATAAAAAATAAAAAATGTACGTGCATATGAATGAACCTTTGTATTTTTTCTTAATTTCTTCAATTTGCCATTTTGTTTGAAGTACATCTTGTTTTTTGAGGTGTTATGTGACTAGATCAAGTTTACTATTTTTTGCACACGGGCGCATAATGTATACGTAAGTATAAGCTCTCTGCGCTATTTATAGTACCCCACAACATAACAGCGCGCGCACGTGCACACACGTCGTAGTCGTACACACACACAAACATAAACAGTCCGACCATGCAATGTACATGTACATGCACCACGAGTCGACGAACGATGTGGTATGCACATTGACATGCTTTTGACATGTGAGATCGGTCTTCAATGCTTATGATTTCAGATTTGCCAGTGGATTTATGTATGATATTATGAGGTGTTGTTCTTTAACAAGGTAATTTTCTGATCAGTTGATTTCGGCAGAATGACGGCGAAATTCTGATGCCAATTCCGATCATGAGCATGAAATGGCATTGTTAAACAAAATAGTATGGACGTTGAGCAACACAAAATTTGGGTAGGCCTATTACTGCATTGTACCCCAAAGTATTTTGATTGTACATGTTGTAAGTTAAACGTGACAATTTTGCTGTTACCTTTGTGAAGAAGTTTGTTATTTTTCCCCTTTTGGCCGACATGATGTAACTGACGTTCTCTGAATAGACTAAATCAAGTCTATGAAATACGGACTGGTTCCCCGTTTCGGTTGTGCACATGTAAATACAGAGTTGATTTTATACCAACACGTGTACCAGACTAAAGTCGGACCACAAGCGTGACAAGTCAATCGGAGACTCCGCTGTGCACGATCGCGATCGAACTGAGGTGAAAAACTGGTGAAATTAAATTTATCTCAAGCTACGCCTTTTATGTTTTAAATTGTCCACAAGAAAAAGAAAACTTCAAAGTTAACAAAAATTGTTTTCATAAAATAAAATCACAAATTGACATGAAATTCCCTTTTACTGAAATAGATTTTCTAAAATATTTTAGCACGGCTTCGATTTAAAAATACAAGCTGTGCTTGAAAATATTGCCCGTGTTTTTTTAAAACTGGCCGTGCTAACACGGCCTGCACGGCTCGCTGGCTAAAACACTGCCTCTAGAGAAGGCAGAAAAGATGCTACCCTTTATGAGGAAGCATTGCAAACAAGGTGGAGCATTACCACAGGCAGCCACACTGCGGAGTCTCTATGTGCCTCGCCAGTTTCAAGTCCATTTATCGGCACTTAAACAAGCAGTTCAAGGTTGTAAAGTCTCCATCATCACTGATGAAACAACTGATGTGCGAGACCACAGCATCTTGAATGTTGTTGCAGGCATCCGGGGGAAGTACTTTCTCATCGATGTACATGTATGTACCATGGAAGCTTGCAATCATTCTACACTCAGCACTTCTGTCATCAAAGCTGTAACTAGTGTGGGCATTGAATTCCAAGATGTCATTGCTTTTGTCACTGATCCTGCAGCATGTTGTAAGAAGGCAGCTCGGGAAGTCCTTCAGCCAATATTTCCAAACAGTTGTCATCTCCGCTGCCTTGCCCACATCATAAATCTGTCTGCTGAAGTTTTTCAGCTATGGCAAGAGTTTAGCAGGGTGGAACATTTTGTCAAAATGATGAAATCTGTCTTCTTCAAAAAAC
Organism: Zoroaster sp. YZ-2022; assembly: GCA_029582265.1. Classification (NCBI taxonomy): domain Eukaryota; kingdom Metazoa; phylum Echinodermata; class Asteroidea; order Forcipulatida; family Zoroasteridae; genus Zoroaster; species Zoroaster sp. YZ-2022. The sequence goes on along the minus strand of CM055831.1, from coordinate 16,965,743 downwards.
CAGCACGCAAGACACGCTACTTGAAGTTCCTGAAAGAATACCTGCCCAAAGATCAGGTGAAGTTCCCCCCGGTACCAGTTTCAACTCGTTGGAACTCGTGGTTTAAAGCTGTAATGTACCACTCAACCCACATCCATGTGTATAATGGTTTCTTCAAAAAGGAAGAGTAAGGGCATGGCTGTTGAGCAGATAATTGTGCTAACCTCCCACAAGGAGATTTATCCTAAGCTTCGACTGTGCATGAGCTTCATCAAGGAAAACTACTCCCGTCTGATGTCATCTTTGACAAGTCTTGAGGCAACTCGCGACCCACTGGCATGCACAGTATACAACACCATAGGAGACTTGAGTCGCTACTTACACTCTGGCACAACCAAGGCATCCTTTGGTACCGAGACAGATGCCCTCATGCAGGAAATGCCACAGAAGGAGCAGAAAGCCATCACAAAGACCTTCCAGGCAGTCTTCCAGGCTGTCTTCTCCAAGCTAGAGGGCCATATTGAGCAGCACCCTGCCTTTCCTATCTACAAAGCGGCAAGAATCTTTGACCCCAGACAGCTTGGATCACTCTCCCATGACATCTCCGAATATCAACGGATCCCTGGCTTGGAGGACCCCACACCTGACACCATGGAAGAATGGCTGATCTACATGAACCTCAACCCCAGCGAGATGATTCCCCAACCGCTCAACATCACCAAATTCTGGGAATCCATGGCAGGAAGGTTTCCAAACCTTTCATCCATTGCCAAGGAAGTTATCTGGATGCCTGTTGCCAGTGTAGATGTGGAGCAAAGCTTTTCCCAGTACAAGCATCTACTGAACGACAGACAGGAAAGCCTCACCCAGCACAACACAAAAATGCTGGCAATGATGTACTTCAACGAAGACATTGAAAACCAATTTACCTAAATTCTCATGAAAACTCAATCTCTGCAGTACTCTTATTTTTAATTTTTTTTTTTTTATAGTTTTGCCACAAAATCCCACACTTATGACAACAATAATTTACTCAAAGAGGTCAGTTTAGTGCAATGAATATTATTTTATACTTGCCTGCATGCCTGAAAAACTGTTATCTTTAATGTCTTTTTCCCCAATAGCACAGCAAACAACTGGCAATAAGACACATTTCTAGCATAAAACAACTGTGACCCTTTGCTAGTTAATTATTAAACAATGCATTATCCTTTCACATTTACAATGTTATGTACTGTCTGTATACAGGGTGTATGTTTAAATGCACTTTTATGTATTGAAAAAATGTGAAACGGAATTTTTCAGCCTGAAAACGGAATTTAAGATTTTTGAAAACGGAATTTGCACTTTTCTGAAACGGAAAATCATTGGCCCTAAACATAGCGGGGATTGAGTAATATTAGGCAGTTTCATGAAAATTTGAAGTTGCTTCAATTCTTTTAAATGTCATATCACTGGATAGAGCAAAAAATTAGAAAGAAAATGAGGGGTCAATGGTCATGATAGGTTAACCCTGTGCAAAGTTACGAATTTTTGTTGATTTAAATATTTGGTCATTTTGGAGGCCAGTTTCATTTGAAAAGTTGTGACCGCATTTGCCTGCAACGTATCCTTGTAGTACTAACAAAGTGTCTATATAGCATGTACCCCTTTTATAACAAAAAAATCTCATTGAATACCAAAATCCACCCGTGCGTGACACCCCGATTCAGCGTGCGTGACACCCCGATTCACCGAGTCAAATCGCCGATAGCGGTGATTTTTTTTTGAATTTGCTGTCGGATCATTTTCCGCGAGTTGCACTGTTTTTCCGCCAACGTTACAGTTGGCATCGACTGACCAATTAAGATAACCACGATACGGTGTATCCTTTTTTCGTGGTTTCAAGTTTCGTGAAGACCATCCAATACCTCTAAATTGATGATGAATTTCCGTCATGCACAATGATGAAAAACGGGTCGTAAACACGGCGATATTTCTAACGTCCGAGTTCGGATATTTTGCATTGAAACGAAGCAAAATTTATGAATGAATCTAAGATGGCGTCTACAGCATGCAGGACCGAATCACTGTTTAAAAAATAACGATTAATCCGCACAGCGACAACGCGAGCTACGGACAGCCAGGGGGAACGTTTTCGCGAGAACCCGGATGTGAGTGAGTCGGTCACAATCGCGATGTCTAAAATTAGCTTTTGAAGTGCGCCGCCAGCGGCGGCTTGCGTGAATCTGCCTAGTAATATAGCCTGCATTCATGTCTCATTACGAGTTTTCCGTGATGTGAATTCCAGTGGATGCGCTATGTAATGATACACATGCCGACATGTAAACAGAGTGTGTTCGGTGTAGGCCTGCAAACGAAAGTTGGACAATAACTTATGTTTCCCTGGACCACTAAAACTGACATGACAATGACGTGATCGTTTTCGCTACAAACAATAAAGGTACATGTATTAAAAAAATAATTTAAAAAATAAAAAAGTGCGTATCGGCAATTTCGGCAGCGTATCAGCCAGAAATCTTTGCGTATCAGGCCGATACGCTAGCTTGTACGTGTGGAGAACCCTGCTGCAGTGCAAAGTACACTTCCGATAGGGTCCTGACCAAGAGTTCTTCCTCTTCATATACCTTTAAAGTTTGCACTGAATTTTCTCCTTTTTTTACCCGTCTTCGTTGGCTGAATGGAGGAAATGCAGGCATTGTAACTTCTTAACTGCCTCTTGGAGCTGTCTAAAAAAAAAATGAAAGCTGTCTAAAAAAGGAAGATTTCCCCGACATTTCTCAGAGCATCGGCCAATTTGTGTACAAACTTTTCATGCTGTTCATGCTGAATAATGCGCATGAGCGATGACCTTGGGGTCAGAACATCGTTTGCGCGGCAGAACACGGCTCTTTAAATCGCCCGCACTGTAAGTAAAGTCTTGTCGCCCTTGCGCAATTGATGTTCTGCAACGCAATTGATGTTCTGCTGTGCAATCGATGTTCTGACCCCAAGGTGACAAGGTCATCGCTCGATGAATGGCATGAAAAGTTTGTACACAGATTGGCCGATGCTCTGAGAAATGTTGAGGAAATCCTCCTTTTTTAGACATCTTTCAGCAAAAATCATTTCTCCAAGAGGCAGTTAAGTTACAGTGCCTGCATTTCCTCGGTTCAGCCAATGAAGATGGGTAAAAAAAGGAGAAAATTCAGTGTAAACTTTACAGGTATACGAACTGGGAAGAACTCTTGGTCAGGACCCTATCAGAAGTGTACTTTGCACTGTAGATAAGGTCCTATCAGGGCTAGAAGACACAGTAAAGGATAAGACATTTTAGTCGAGTGAGGATTGGAAACGATATTTTGGGAGGTTTTGAGCAATGAATGTATGCACATCCAGTGAGACGTTGGCCATCTTGTCTGCTAAAAACACATGCTTAACAGTTAGACATTGTGCACAAGTGGCGGTTGGGTTCATTCTTTCCGGGATGTCCAGTGACTGGCCATATTCATGGAAATATCGACTATCATTATTCAGTCAGTTTACGTAATCTTATATTGTTAGACACAGTTAGTTTTTAAAGGGATGAATAACCTAAAACTGAAGAAAGTATGTGGCAAAATAAACTGTGTTTTTAATTATTCCCTTCAAGGAATTCTTAAAACACACAAATACAAAAAATATTAAGGTGAAATGTGAAGGCTCTGCCTCTTCTTTAAAAAAAAAATAACACATGCTTTGAAGTTTGACTAAAGAGGTTAGCACATGTCCCTGGGACAAAGTTCAACATTATGCAATCGCAATGGTTTTTGTCAATCAACACAGATCAGTCGACAATCAAAAATACAGAAAGGCTTTGTCAAAATATATTTGTCCAGTAAGTCCCACGATTCTACGAACACAGTGAACAATGACGAATGCTCGAATAGCACTTAGTGAACATGATGGAGTGAGTTAGTCCTCGGTCATCGATCATGTAGACATTGGTAGACTGTCCGTCGGTGCGAGTGTCGTGTAAATGAATACGGCATGTGGACGACGACAGTGTGGAGTTCCAAACTCACCTTTGGACGTGTTCGTTGATAAGGCTTACTGGCCCCATGAGAGCGTTTTGGCCGCATCTTGCCGCCACCCGTGCTGGCCATGGTTTCTCAGGAACACGGAGGACAACCACAGAACACGGGACAACGGAAGAAAATGGTTAATTCGAGCGGAATATATCCTGTTGAGCGCGCGAGGTTCTTCTCTTTCACTTGCTGTACAAGTCAAGATGGCGGACTTTTTAAAAGAAGCTGATTGGTCAAAAGTCACGTGGATTCTGACGAATGATACTCTAACATTCAATTATGTTATTCAATCATTACATTTTAATGATTTTCCTATAAAATATCTTTAGTTTACCTTATTATATTATATAATTATACTTTTAAATATAATTTCTCAAAAAATATAAAAATATTGATGTAATTTTAGATTTTAAAAAGAAACAAATTAAAATAATAGTGAAAGAGGAAAAATAGAGCTTGCGCAGATTTTGAAAATAAGCCGCCCGTTGAAAAGTATAGGAAGTGTCCGTACGTAATATATGTGTACGTCACATGTACAATACATCTGGCGTACACATGTGTACATGTACATGTACATGTACGTGTATAAGTCTATGCAGACTACGGTGACTAAGTAAGGTAGTTGTTCCGTTGACATGTGAGTCTAGACATAAATGTTGAAATATTAATTATTATTTTTAGGATAGAGAACTTATATGAGCATTCAATTCAATATTTATTAAATCGATTCTTTCTTGCTCTAGTATGGGTGACCGAACATGTCAAACCATCGAAAAGTAGGAAGTGCAGCGCATGACATGCCATTGGCCCATTGGGCATTGGCATATATAATGTTCAGTGCTAACCGTTAACACAGTTAGGCTTCAGTGACATGCTGTTATCTTTATAATAACGTTTCACTTACAGACGTAACTGTTAGTCGTAGTTATTTTCCCCACTTGATTTTCACATCAGTGCAAAATAAATTGATTATCACCAAACTACCTATGTATCACACTATATTATTATATGGTATAAATAAATAAATAAATAATGGTGAGAGTTTTGGAAAATGCTGAATGTAGTTTGTAAACAGGAAAAAAAAGACAGGGTCACAGATATTCATAGAATTACTATGCTCGTAGTCGTACTTGGTAGGGGGGATCCTTAGTACTTGTGGGGAGGGGGGTTCGGGGTGGTAATGTTCTTTACCTTGGATTTAATGCATGCATTTTTTACAAGTAAATGTAGTTAATGTTGGTTTTGCCTATTTTTTTTATGGGAAAGAATGTCAAACCCAACCGCCATTTGTGCACAATATCTTAGCGTGTATTTTTTAGCACTAATAGCAGACGACAAAATGGCCAACATCTCACTGCATACATCAATTGCTCAAAATCTCCCAAAATATTGTTTGCAATCCTCACTTGACTACACTTTCCTCTCCTTAAGTGTGTCCTCTATCATTTTTTAAAGGAAAACATTTGATATTTGTCATAATTTGGATAGAAAAGTGGCGGTTGTATTCTACATTCTTTCCTTTTTAAGGCCGGTTCATATTTCATGCAAACATTCGCGGCGAAGGTTCGCAAAAGTTGAACACATTTCAACTTGCGTGAATCATTCGCCGCGAATTTGGGGACATAAAATTCGCTTTGCATTAGCTTTCGCGTCAAGTATGAACCAGGCTTTGTGCTGTGTAGGCATACATTGCTCCATTTAATTAACATTGGTTTTAATCCTACTACTACAACAAGAGTCAAAATCAGTCAAAATGTTGATATACTTGCCAAGGTATATCTAGTGCACTTAAAAGTCGAACACTGTCAAACCTTACGTGTAGTAAGTACAGTGTACATTTACAGGTCAAAATGAGTCAACCATTTTTGACTGGTAAAAGAATTGATGATAAACATGATGATGATAGACATATACTTCAAATTATTCCAGGATATTTATTTCATGAAATTTTTTTAATATAGACCATATGCATAATGATGTCACAAACTGAATATCGCCCTCATTCAGAGTCAAACGAAGGTCATTCATTGGTTCATGTATGCACGCTGTGCGTATACGCAAGCACAGCACGCATACATGAACCAATGAGTGACCTTCTCTAGACTCTGAATGAGGGCGATATTCAGTTTGTGACATCATATGCATAGGGTCTATATGATGACTTCCTCAGTCATGTAAGTCTGATCTTGTCAACTCCCCCATTAGTGACCAACACGGTCATTGTACATGCGCAGTGGCAACTATAATAGGATCCTTCTATTTTCTGAAGGGGAGGATTTTTTTAGAAGGGAAATCAAGTCCGAAAACCATCATAAAAGTGGATTTTAAAGATAGTTTTCGCTTTCTTTACCCCAAAAAATCGATGGAATCATTTTTTTAACTGGTTAGTGGTTGCAAAAAAATTCCAAAAAAAACCCTTAAAAAGTGGCGGTCGGATACAACGTTCTTTCCTTCTTTTTTACGCAGTGGCTAATGTTACGGCAGTTGTCTAACACTTTCCTATAGGGAATTGTTATATTATGCCATTCCAAATGATGTGTTAAATGACGGTGTTGATATCCAAACAATATTCAGACGGAATCATTTTTCAGGATTGTTGATACGTACGTGTACCAACTTTACATCAAGGAGGTTTTCAGTTAATCATTCATCAATTTTTTAATCTTGTAAAAATAAACTAATAATAGGACTGAAATTTTATTCTTATACTAGGAAAGAATGTTGAACCCAACCACCACTTGTGCACAATGTTAGGCAGATTCACGCAAACCGCCGATGGTGGCGCTAATTTTCATATCCTTTTTTTCTGTCGAAGTTGTGACCCGCCGAACTTTCATGGTAAAATTCTAATATAAAGGGTAGTCTACGGATGTAGTCACTTCTAGTGTCGATAAATGGATACTACACATCGTGGTTATCTTAACTGATCAGTCCATGCCAACTGTAACGTTGGCACAAAAACAGTGCAACTTGCGCAAAATAGACTTTGTTAGTACTACAACTACAAGGATACATTGCAGGCAAATTCGGTCACAACTTTTCAAATGAAACTGGATCTTAAAAATTACCAAATATTTAAATCAACAAAAATTCGTAACTTTGCATAGGGTTAACCTATCATGACCATTGACCCCTCATTTTCTTTCTAATTTGTTGTTCTATCCAGTGATATGACATTTAAAAGCATTGAAGCAACTTCAAATTTTCATGAAACTGCCTAACAATGTCTAAGCATACATTCATTGCTCAAAATCTCCCAAAATATTGTCTCCAATCCTCACTTGACTACACTTTCCTCTCGGAAAATCACTGGATTTGCATACATTCATTGCTCAAAATCTCCCAAAATATTGTCTCCAATCCTCACTTGACTACACTTTCCTCTCGGGGGAAAAAAATGTAGAATACAACTGTCCCTTTTATGTCCAAACATGGCCTTTTGAGTTTAAAAAAGACTGACACACTTAAGGAGAGGAAAGTGTAGTCAAGTGAGGATTGGAAACGATATTTTGGGAGATTTTGAGCAATGAATGTATGCACATCTAGTGAGATTTTGTCATCTGCTAAAATCACATGCTTAGACATTGTGCACAAGTGGCGGTTGGATTCGACGTTCTTTCCTTCCTCTCCTTTAATAAGTCCTCTATCATCTTTTAAAGACAAATCTGTGTCTATTTGTCATATTTATTTGGATAGAAAAATGGCAGTTGTATTCTACATTCTTTCCATATACTATTATAAGGGCAAGGGCACTGTTCCTGAGCATAGGCCACTTCCATTAGAATATCAGAATGTCTATGGGAATATTTTTAAGTGGCACCAAGAGCAGGGCAACAGAGGTCATGGTTTCCGTGGCCTCATTTTCTAGGCCTATGGTAATAACCAATGTACATTACCTTCCCTTTAATAATCTTAGCATGCTTTGAAAATGTCCTATTTTTATTTATTTATTAACCCTACTACTACTACTACAAGGGTCACAATCAGTCAAAATGTTGAAATACTTCCCAAAGTATATCTAGTGCACTTAAAAGTCAAACACTGTCAAACCTTACGTGTAGTAAGTACATTTACTGGTCAAAATGAGTCAACTGTTTTTGACTAGTAAAAGCATTGATTGGTATTGTTCAGGGTGGTCAAAATGACAGTAAAACCAGTCAAAGATGCCCCTGTGTGCACATTTGGGTCAACAGTCATAAACAGGCAGTTGACCGATTTTGACCTCTACAGCAACTTTCCACTTAATTCAGGATCGTGATTTGTCCGGATTTTTCTGAATTTTAAGATTTTTACAATTTGCAATGTTGTGATCCTCCGGATTTTAACCAGTTGACGTCGGGAATATTTATTTAAAATTCAGAAAAAATTTCTAGCCATTAATAATATTTTTTGTCAATGAAACTAAGTCCGGACACCCAAATAAACACCTTTACTCATTGACATTTCGAGAATTAAATGGCTAGTTTTTTAATTACGGTTGTGTTTGTTCAGCACAATTAGACCGTTGGCAAGCTCCGATGCAACGGCCTATTAGCGACCAGCGCCCGGTCGAAAAGACGGCATACCCAGAGAGAGAGGAAAGGCCTCGTAAACAATGGATATAAATCCGTCTTTACAAATTCTTGGCTGGTATGTCAAAGGAACAGGTCCTGGATAAAGGGATTATGCAAAAATCAACAAAAAGAGTGAACTCGTTCAGTGTTTGCAGTGCCTTTTGTCCGGGGCCACCGAACCGTGACCCCATGGACTCTGAGAAACGATTGCGTGTATACAAGTCAGCCGCCACGACGGCACGCCATGTGTGGCGTGTTGACAAGTGTCCCGGTAACACACACAAAAATCGGAATGCGTGTTTAGACGCTCTCCGATCCGCTGTGCAAAAAAGAATTGCGTGTATACACGGCATCCGATGCGAACTGGTTAAAGATTTAAGCAATAAAGGAAAGCAAAGCAAATGCTCAGAACTAGAGATTTCACCCCAGCGCTGTTCGCAACAGCGGCCCCAATACCTCTAGCAAAATTTACAAGGATTTTTCAAAACTGCCCAATCACACCCCTGTTAATTATTTGTTTATACAGAATTATACACCGACGCAATGGAGCGTGCTCAGGACCTTCAGACACTCGCTAATTACTTGCAGCAAACACTCTCTACAAACATCACAGAAAGGCGAGCAGGTAAATTGGTCCGTTTTCTCAATTCTCCTGTCTATTTTTGGAAAGAATGTCGAACCTAACCGCCACTTGTGCACAATGTCTTTAAGCATGTATTTTTAGAAGACGACAAAATGGCCAACATCTCACTGGTTGTGCATACTGTCATGACTCAAAATCTCCCAAAATATCATTTCCAATCCTCACTTGACTACACTTTCCTCTCCTTAAGTGTGTCCTCGATCATCTTTGAAAGGAAAATCTGTGATATTTGTCGTATTTGGATAGAAAAAATGGCCTACCAGACCTGTGATTTCTCAGGATTTTTTCCTGATTTCAGGATTTTTTACAAATCTCCATTTGCCTCAAAATTTTCTTGACGGAAGAGAAGAAGCCACCAGTGAAAAAAAAAAAAGTAGCCTGTATTGTGTCCAAACCTAGTCTCTTGTTTGTGGGGATGTGGAGAGTCTGTAAATCCTCCAAAATTAAACATACAGGAGGTCCAAGCCCCCTAGACCAAAGGAAGACCCAGGTCCGCTACCCATTATTTTTACTTTCGTCAAATCACACTCCTGATTCTACATTCTTTCCCTATTTTTTGTATGCTGTTTGCTGAACTACAACCAATTGTCATTGGCAAGCTCGGTGGTCGAGAGGAAAGACGTCTGCACTAGTAAGCAGGAGGTCGTGGGTTCGAATCCCGCCCGAGTTGCCTGTGTAGTTTTTTTCACAGACACTCGGAAAGCACTGAGCATACAGTGCTATACACACGTCGGTGTAGGGCAAAATTAAATCAATTTATCTCCCGACGCAAGAATTTCACCAATCTATACAACCAATTGGTTTCATTTCATTTTGTCAATTAGTAAACGGCCAGGTTTTGGCTTTTGGACTTTCGCATGAACCTTTCATGTTAACATCTTGTGTTCTTCCTGTAAATATTCCCTTCATCATCGCACCATAAATGCAACATTTATGGTCGATCATAATTATTTCGTTCTTCTTTTTTTTTTTACTTCCAACAGCCGAGTCTTACCTGGAGTCAGTCGAGGGAGGCGCCAACTACTCCATCCTCCTGCTCAAGTTGGTCAGCAAGGACGATGTAAGCAACAACATCCGAATCTCGGCGGCCATCACATTCAAGAACTTCGTGCGACGAAATTGGAGAGTGGTCAGTTGAAGATTGATTCTCGGACCCCTTTCTTTCCCTCGAGAAACAAAAAAGGAATAGCAACTTCTTTTAATTATTTTTGGGGAGTTTCCAATCGGCAATTATCGTCGAGAGTTAGGAGGAGGAGAGTTAGCTTTTCAGAACATAGCATTGCTTACCATGAGGACCTGAATTATGTCCGTCTTTTCAAATAATATTAAGTATTTTTATTTTCTCTGAAACCTGTCAGATTGAGGATGTACCCAATAAGATAAACGATGCCGACAGGAACATCGTCAAAGATCAGATCATTGATCTGATGCTCAGGATGCCGGAACAACTTCAAAGACAGGTGAGAGTCCAGGTGACTTGTAGTCGGGTACTTTTTCATGAGTATGAGTACAGAAAGATGTACTCGAGGACAAGTACGGGTATGGGTACTCCATCTCGTTAGTTGCAGTCAAGTACTTTTTCATGAGTACGAGTACGGAAAAATGTACGAGTATGAGTATTCCAATTCTATAAATATCGCAGAACCCGCTGCTATATAGGATTCAAGCCGGCCAATCATCATCGGGCAAGCTCGGTGATCGAGAGGTTAAGACATCTGCAGTACTAAGCAGGAGGTCGTGGGTTCGAATCCCGCCCGAGTTGCCTGTGAAGTTTTTCCACAGACACTCGGAAAGCACCGAGTATACAATGCTATACACATGTTGTGTAGGGCGAAAATTACATTGATTGTTTATCACCCGACCTGACGCAACCTATATTCCAATTCTGTAGTTGTAGTCGAGTAATTTTTTTCATGAGTAAGAGTACACTCTCGTACGAGTGCGAGTATGAGAACTACAACTCTGGAGTCGAGTGTAAACTACTCCTTTCTTGGGTGCAACAGAGCTTTTTGGCGCCATATTTTTCTCGCCTTTTTTTTCTTCAGTTTACAGCATTTTATTTGTATTTTTGTTTTGGGGTCCACCAAGAGTATATGTTATGTCGCACAATGACACATTACGATCACTCGACATTCGGCATATTTCATTATAATTCAACAAATTTTGCCTGACAAAATGCCGTATTGGGCAATGAAATACACTCGGTGGTCGAGAGGTTAAGACGTCTGCACTAGTAAGCAGGAGGTAGTGGGTTCAAATCTCGCCCGAGTCGCCTGTGAAGTTTTTTTTCACAGACACTCAGAAAGCACCGAGTATGCAGTGCTATACATCACGTCGGTGTAGGGCAAAAATTAAATCAATCGAAATACACTCGAAGACATTTCACAGCGCAATTGTACATTTCTAATTTCCACAAGATTTCATTTTTGATAATATGCCATTTTGAAATAACTTGATTGATTTGAACTCAAGTGTGTGATTTTTTTCCCCCTTTACACTGTGACAAGAGATCGGGATCGAAATAGACTCTTATCAAACTGCATCCATTTTGTGGCTGGTTCCCAGACTGTCCTGACTGCTGTTTCCCTATTAAAAAATCACTGTGATAAAAAAAAAAAAATTTTGAAAGGCATCGACCTATTTTTGACATTGGCCTCATTTTGATAACAATAAGACTTGTGTATTGGAAAACAAAGATGGCCGCTGTGTGATCAGAAAATTTTGTCATGTAATTATCCCTAGTTGAGTGACTCCATCGGCATCATCGGCAAAGAAGACTTCCCGCAGAAATGGCCGAAGCTCCTTGAGGAGATGAAGCTGAAACTGGGCAGCGGTGACATCAGCGTCATCAACGGCATCCTGAGAACGGGCCACTCACTCTTCAAAAGGTCAGAATATATGATGTGATCTGGCAAAAACAATTCACATGGTGAGATTTGGAGTGCCATGGCCGAGTGGTTTAGTGCATCGGATTTGTGTTCTGACGGCTGAGTCGTCAGAATGTGGGTTCGAGCAAGAGAGGCCCTAGAGGGCAGCAGACTATTTTACATAGATCTACGCAAATACCAAAGTGCGCGTGTGCAATCCGATTCGCGTAATGCATGCTGAAATACTGCTAAACACACACATTTGCCGTGAACAGACAATTTGTCCTAAGCAAAATAATTGGTCACTAGCCAATTTGTCTCATAATGTTCATCGCTTCTGGCTGGTTCTCTGCTAAATATTTCCTTAGCAGATAAATTTCCTGAGCAATATTTCCTAACTATATGTAGTGAACTCAATCAAGAGAATTTATGACATGACGCCAATCGTTGGGTTTGCTTCTGTTGTTTATTCTTTCTATCCTCGAAAAAACCTGTTGATATACAGTAACGTAATCAACCTCAAATGAACACATAATGTAGTCACAACTGCATTAATACATAATTTGTCACGAAACAGAACTATCCATGAGGCCTACATACATGTACACTCGCCTACATCTATATGTACAAATAGACCACCGTTCCAGGTCCAATGAAAGTACATGAACAATTTATATCAAGGGTTGACACGAAATCATCATGTAAAGTTTGCATATTTCACATTAAAATTACAGTTAATTATCTCACCAGTCGTTGCACACGTTTCTACCGTCCAAATTAACAACTCATTGCCTCCTCTTTCAGCTCAAAATATCCCGAAACTAGCTCAAAACTTTCCCGCTATCAAACATCTGGTGCGATCTCCGCCGAGCCCATCTAAAAAGAGGACACTTTTACTCGCGGGAAACTACTCACCCTCACTCAACGACATATCTAACCGCGCCAAACAAAACGCCGCAAACTTGGACATTTCAACCCACTGAATAACATGTAAAGCAAAAAAAGGAAACAATATAACCACCAGTGAGATAATTACCCTCCTTACGTAAGGATTTATAGATCAAGAAAACCATAATATTCCTGGAGGATCTAGTTGATCACTGTTTACACCCACTGACCCGATAAGCATCCGCGGTCACCAAACCTGGGCAGAAGTAAACAATGAACAGCGCCCTCATTTGACAGACAGCTGAATACATGAACATGTGTATTAAGCAAGGGCAAAACTTTAGATCACCACATATAGCAGAAAGATTTGCTTAAAACCGTTGTATACATGCAGTCTCCAAAATACTGCAACAAAAAAAAACTGCCAAGTACACAATTCTTTTTGTATGCATGCCTCAAAATATTGCATCCTGTACACAAGAATGGTACATGGATACCCCAAAATGCCCCTGGGTATGGGACAAACACAAAGTGTTCTGACCTTCACACAGTATGTGTATACCCCAAGTTACTGCACTGGTTTATTTCAAGTTAGCCTTGCAATGAAACAAAGCAGGTGGCTGCTTCAGTTTACCTCATCTCGCTGAAGAGCCTTGGGCTATGCCATTAATCATTAGATAAGAAAGTGTGTACCACAATATGTCCCAGTTGAGACATTTTGAAGTATGGGTCCACTTTGTAAAGAACTACACTGATAATAGGAGGGTTTTAAGCATGTAGCGTATTTTCACAGGTTAGCAAGAAAATTCAGAGCGGCGCATGCGCGTTCACCATGGATAAAAATTTGTATTGTTGCGTCACTCATTTGCAGGGTCGTGATTGGGAAGTTTTGAAAAATCCACGTAAATTTATTTCTAGGGGTATAGTTCTGAGCGTTTGCTTTGCTTTCCTTTCCTTTCCTTTATTGCTGAAATCTTTAAAATCTGGAGGATCACAACATTGCGATTGTAAAAATCCGGAAAAATCTCACCCCTGCCTTTGCCAACAATAACGGCCAGCAAGTTAGCGTGCCTTGCCTTAACCTTTGACGCACACGACGGTCGTTAGCGACCGCCAAAAACACGTTCAATTTGGACGTTGAAATAGCGGTCATAACGCAAAAACTACAGTCCCCATATATATCGCCCTCATTAGGTTGTTTAGAGCAATGTTTGGGCTTTATTTTGATGTGGCATTCAATAGAGGGGGCTATTGAAAAAAATCTAGAAAAACATGGTTGAATGTTGTAAGACAATTCTTGTGATCTTGCGAACAAAAGCGACTATATCTCAACATGGTGTCTCGTTTTGGGCCTGATCAAGTACTCGAATTCCTTGAAAATATATCAGAAGATGAGATTCAAGATGATTCTGATTTAGAAGACGAAATAAGTGATGAAAACAATGACATGGTGAGCAATGTTTATGACAAATGTACAGCGCAATGGAGGCACTCGAGTCCGGCGAGAACCTGCAGCCAAGGATTCGGTCTTGCACACTGCTGATGATCTTCATGCTGCTCATCAGGTTTGCTCACATAATCCGTTGCCATGGTTACCATGTTGATAAAAACAATTTTTTTTTCCATATTCTGAAAGACTATCCACTTGGCTAAAAATAATTCCACCGGACCATATCTGTATCTCAATCAGGTAAAGCCCCCAAGTTGACATTTTTAAATGCATTCCATTATTCCTGTTATTTTACATTTAAAACAATAGAATTAATAGAATTAATCTGCATCAAAGAGTTAACCCTACTTCACATGGAGGCCACTCCGATCCACTAAATTTCCCCAACCTTTACAGCATACAAGCCACTGCTGTCCTTTCCAAGTAATCTTACAAAATCAACTCAGTGCCACCCAAGGCCACTGTAAATAAGACCATCTCCGATTACCTACTCAACACACACTGAAGGCCATTACAAACCACAGTCTTTAGTGGTTTTTGTATAGGTGTGTTTACAGTCAAAATACATGGTCAGGTTTACAGCTGGTTGTAGCTGGTTGTTTGAACATATTAGTATGGCCTGCAATGTATCAATGGGAGATCACTTTACCCTGCAATCTCAGTGGCGTGACAGTGCACAGAAGGGTAACCATAGGAGGCCACGGGCAACAATTGCAACAGCTTGGAGTGGCCTGAATGGGTTGTTTCAAAAATTGCACTGATTGTAGAAGGGTTAACATTTAATAATAATAATAATAATGTGTGGACTTATATAGCGCACGTACACTGTATCCACCAAACTGGTGCTCAAGGCGCATTATATTATTACCCCTGCTCATCAGGCTCATAAATCATTCCTGAAACCTTCTCAGCTCCCTGGGGAGTATACAGCTCAATTGCTGCCATTACAGCACATATAGGGCTAATCAACCAACTCTGCCCTCACAGGTACCCATTTAACCCCTGGGTGGAGAGAAGCAATTATGGTTAAGTGTCTTGCTCAAGGACACAAGTGTCACGGCCGGGATTTGAACCCACATTCTGCTGCTAACACCAGAACTTGAGTCCGGTTAGCTAGACCGCTCGGCCATGACACTCCACAATAATACTGTGAAGGGACGTCGTTGAAATGAAATGAAAAATGTACAGTGAGCAAAAAATCGGCTGCTTGGCGTCTCTATGAAATTGGGCACTGGTTTTAAAGGGAAACATCACCCCAGTTTTGAAATAAAATTATGTGAAGGGTGTGATGTTTCATGGAGACTGTCTTTTTATTTTTTTATGATCGGTTGTTGCAATTGCAGAAAATGATGATTTTCTTGCCGTCACGGGCGCGGCCATTTTGTTCTTGTGATATCTATTCATCCGGGACATTGTGACGTAATGACTGCACCAACAACCCGAGCGTGCTTTTTAGCTGTATGTGTACGCTAGCACAGGGAGCCCGCATTGTACACGTAACCCATAGCGTGCAGTCGGTCGCCCACTCGACCCAGGCAGCTGCACGTCCTCGATGTTTTCCACGTCCATTGCGATATCGTTATTTCTGTTTTGTAGCTCTTCGTCCGTAAAACTTGGTTCAAAATCGTGCGGAGATGGCCCTGATTCCATAATTTTGATACCCAGATTCGTAAAAGCAAAGAAAAATACCGAAGGTGAGAGTAAACACGGGAGCTTGTGTTTGACCGTGAGAAATGATCGAGCACAATCGTCGGGCACCTTTCTACCGTGAGCACTATGTATGCTGATAGGTTCGTCTAGGCGCGATACTATCGCCACATGTCAGCTGTACACATACGCTTTTTCATTGAGGTGCAGTCAGTACGTCATAATGTCCCGGATGTGGCGGGATTTTTAAACAACATGGACGCGCTCTATGAACAAGAATTTAAGAACACAATAGACCAGCATTTCGTTCTCGATAATGAAAATCGATCATTGCTCTGTGGATTATGTTCTTTACAATATGTCCTTTCAGAATAAATAAAATTTTGGCGGGCCTGGAATTTCCCTTTAAACAACCGATCTTATAATTGTTTTATTGAAACATTTCCTTCAAAGATACCGACACGAGTTCAAGTCTCAGGAACTGTGGACGGAGATTAAGATGGTTCTGGACACCCTGGCTGCTCCCCTCACGGCATTATTTGAGGTAATCAGTCATTCACTTCATTTTCATTTAGAAACATTCATTTCCTCTTCATGGCCGAATCAACAGTATTCAGATGTACACGTACACTTGTATCAAGGGTATAATGGTACCTTTGTCTCATCGATTAATGGAAAACATGCATATAAAACACGAGGAACCAGCCTAGCTGAATGTGATGTCGATGTTGCTGTTGGCTGAAAATATATATATACACGTCACGGCTTTTGTTTGTATGAAAATTTGTCTCTAATTACATTGTTTTTTTCAAGTATTTTTCATTAGTCTATTTCTTAAAACCCTCCTACTCTCGGTGCACTTTAGTGGGAAGTTGTTATAGAGGTCAAAATCAGTCAACTGACTGTTTTGACTGTTGATCCAAATGTGCACACAGGGGCATTTTTGACTGGTCTTTACTGTCATTTTGACCACCCTGAACAATACCAGACAATGCTTTTTACCAGTTAAAAACGGTCGACTCGTTTTGACCTGTAAATGTACTTACTACATGTAAGGTTTGACAGTGTTTGACTTTTAAGTGCACTAGATATACCTTGCCAAGTATATCAACATTTTGACTGATTTTGACCGATTTTGACCCTTGTAGTAGTGGGAGGGTTAATCTTGTTAATATTGTTCACTTATTTTGGTGCCTGAGAGCATTTTGTTTTCATTTAATTTCGGTGCTTAACCCTTCCATTATCGATTTGTTTCAACAGGATGTCCCACTAGTTACCGAATTCCCTGCCCAGTCATGCATGAATTCATACATTATTGCACAACAGTATGCATCCATTTACAGGCACTTAACTCATTTTTCATCATGAAGAATTTGTTGGAGAAAGATATATTCAATGAAATGATTGTTGACTAACGAAATTCCCTTTCATATGATACCAAAATCATTGGCATTGCATATAAAATGATCGGGTTATTTATTTTACTTGCCCTGACTTTGTTTCACAAACACAGAGAGCATTTTGTACACAAGTGTATGGCGTTCCATAGCACAAATGGCCATTGAAAGGATTGACTTGTATTATGTCTGATTTCTATAATAGCAACATGTAGGTTGGGCTATACCATTAGAAAGATAAGGAATCAGTCTTTCCAACCATATATAGCATGGGTATGGACTGCAAAGAAGGGAAAAAATACAACTGTTTTAAAAGCTGGTCATGATGCTCCCAATTAAGTGGTGTGTGTGTGGTGACCTTGGTCGACTAAAGTCACCAATGGTAAGCAACAGGGGGTATGTGTGTTGTGGACTAAAGTCACCAATGGTAATGAAATAAATTGTTTATTATTATATTATATTGATCTGAATTTATCTAATTTTGGTTGATGATTCCGTTTGGTTTTTTGTTTCAAATTCCAGAACACGGTACGCCTGGCTCATGCGAAGAAACAAGAACAAGTACCCGATGCCAACTCCATCAGAACACACTACGATGCGTTGGTGCTCATGTGTAAGGTCTTCTACAGTCTCAACTATCAGGTGGGTGTCAATACTGCCCTCTTGTGGCGACAAGGATAAAATGAATATGTTCCGCTGTTTGTGGATCCTGTTCGTGATAAGTGATGTCTGGGGCAGATTCAGGATGGTTGGAGGGGAGAGGGCACTCGTGTTAAAAAAATTTTTACGAGATTGTTGATCAGAGACTGAAAGACAAAATACAATACTACTTTTTAATAGCAAATTTTGAGTAATGATTAGGAAGTAAAGACAGTTTGTGGTGACACCGTATGAAAAATTCTTATAGCAGTAATTAGTTCTGAAGAGAACTGGGGGTTACAACTTGACGTTCTCCTGGTGACGATCAGAGCATACTGATCGAAAGGTTGCGTTATAACCACCAGTTCTTTTCAGAACTAATTACTACTCAATTGAGTAGTAATTAGTTCTGAAAAGAACTGGTGGTACAACTCGACGTTTCGATCAGTATGCTCTGATCGTCCTCAGGAGCATACTGATCGAAACGTCGAGTTGTACCACCAGTTCTTTTCAGAACTAATTACTACTCAATTGAGATTCCACGTGGTGTCACCGCAATTAGTCTGTCTTATAAACCTCACCATGCAAATCTACAAGTTTTACCTAATTACTACTCAAAAAAAGAGAATTTTTCACATGGTGTCACCGCAAACAGTCTTTACTTATCCTTTTTCACCGTGCAAAGTTACAAATCTTGCTTAACCCTAACCCCCGAGGTATTCTGGCTAGGAACCTTCCTGAATCCTCCAAAATCCATCAGTGCACTTTTGGAAACATGCCCTCATCTTCAAAATGCACCATGCATTTTCGTTGATCTTTCATATTCAGCACTTATGGCCAGTACTTCTTGTCGGGTAGTAATTTTGTCCCATTTGAAGAGGTGAAAGTACCAGTTTCCAAAAAGTGCCCCTTGGAGGATTTTGCAGGATTTGGGGGGTGGTTAGGGTTCATGCTTAGCAAATACTGAATTTTGTGTAGCAATTTGCTTTGTGATATGAGCGAAATCAGTCACTGGGTTTTGAATCCCTGGAAGTGCCAATATCATCATCAAGTCATCGTCTTATAATGGTGAGCAAAAACTGTTGGCTCACCTTGACGAGGTAACCTAAGTAACTGAGAAGTTCACACCAAGAAAGCTCTTCCCTCTTCCCCAATCCAATGTTGAGCACTTTGAATGTGGCTGGGATATCGCGCTGCCAAATATTTCTGCAGAAAATCTTGTTTTAAACTCAACATTGAATGGGGGGGGGGGGGGACGGGAGGGGGACGGGAGAGGGAGTGTGGCAACAGCTACAGGTTTTGAACTCAGTTGTAGTCATCAAGTAATTGGAGTGTCATGGTCGAGCGGTTTAGTGCATCGGATTTGTGTTCTGATGGCTCAGTAGTCAGAATGTGGGTTCGAATCCCAACAGCGACCATGGTGCTTGTGTCCTTGAGCAAGACACTTTACTATATTGCTTCTCTCCACCCTGGGGTAAATGGGTAACCTGTGAGGGCAGAGTTGGTTGTTGTGTTTAATTAGCCCTTTATGCACCAAAATGGCAGCAATTGAGCTGTATACTCCCCAGGGAGCTGAGATGGTTTCAGTAATAATATAATGCGCCTTGAGCACCAGTTTGGTGGATACGTGCGCTATATAAGTCCACATTATTATTATTATTATTTGTGACTTATATTCCCCTGTGGGGGTTACAATTGGCCACTCATCAAGTCTCTGGATTGTGCAGTCACTAAGAGATTTAGCGTCTCTGCTAATCCTTTCACAATTGGCAGGGAGCAGGTTGGAGTATAGAGACATGCATTGGCAACAGCTTCATCTAATGTGAACAGTCTGCACCTTTCCAAACCAAGGCTTTGCATAGACAACAAGGAAATTTGTGAAGAGTCGCATTTCCACAATAACATCTGTATAAAGAAACTCACCCATTGCATTATCTCACATGTTTATCCACTCGAAAAACCTGGCATTTACCCTAACTCCCTAAGCATTGTTAGTGAACAATAAAAATCCTTCAAAATCCTCCAACTGCCTTTGTTGTCTAGGGAGTTAGGGTTAAGTAAAAGAAAATTATTCAGCCCTACAATGACATGTGTATAGATAGCACTGCATACTCGGTGCTTTCCGAGTGTCTGTGAAAAAACTTCACAGGCTACTCAGGCGGGATTCAAACCCACGACCTCCTGCTTACTAGTGCAGACGTCTTAACCTCTCGACCACCGAGCTTGCCCGATGGCGATTGGCCGGCTAGAATCCTGTATAGCAGCGGGTTATGCGATATTTATTGGTTGATAATATTCTTGCATCGGGTGATAATTTGTTTTGTTTCAGGACCTGCCCGAGTATTTTGAGGACAACATGAAGACCTGGATGAACAACTTCCTGGCGTTAGTCCACGACGATGTGCCCATCCTGCACACTAAGGTGTGTTCTCTTCCCTATTACTAGCTGTCAATCCTGTTCGTAAGCATAGCTGCCAAGTATTACAAATTTTTCGTAATTATTACAAATTTTGTCACGAATTACGAAAGTACAAATTGATTTACGTACATACATGTAGAAGGGTTTTGTGTGATTTATTTGCAGTTGGTCATCTTGACCATCATTTTAGTTTTAATACAAATTGTTATGTCTTGTTCGGTTTCATTACGAATTGGAATTTTGAAATGTTGGCAGCTATGCGTGAGTGTAACGTAATGTCAACATAAACCATGCCCACTTCGCACGTGCTGGCCTCAAAGGAAATACATTGACCACCCGTTTCTTTAAGGATTTATGCAAGAAATTAGAAAGCTTGAGACTTCCATTTAACATATGTGTTGTAAAGACTCAAAATCTTATTAACCCTAACCTTCCCAAATCCTCCAAAATCCTCTTTGCCAAAGTGAAGGATTTTGAAGGATTGAGGTTACATGCTCTTTGCTAAAGTGAAGGATTTTGGAGGATTGAGGTTATTAGGCGTACCTGCCTTTCCATGGTACATGTACATCCATGTTTGTTGTAGTGATTGCAAGGTCAGTGCTTGGGTCAGTGGACACTGTTTATTGCTCCATGCATGCAGGGAGGGTCCCTGGCCATGCACATGTATCACAGATTAGAAACACATGTGTGCATACATGTCATGTGCTTGCTTTACTACTGAATGATTTTGGAGGATTCAGGTTATGTGTAAGCAAATGGGCCAAGGGAGTTAGGAAGGATTCAGGTTATGTGTAAGCAAATGGGCCAAGGGAGTTAGGAAGGATTCAGGTTATGTGTAAGCAAATGGGCCTAGGGAGTTAGGAAGGATTCAGGTTATGTGTAAGCAAATGGGCCAAGGGAGTTAGGGTTAACAAAGTAAATTTCTACCTCAAGAATCGTGTTTGAATGTTAAAATCAAGGAGTTTAGGTTAAATTACACACAGCGGTATGCCAGCTTTGGAACCGGAAGTAGCAAAAAGAATGTAGGTTCTACCAATGTGCGCGTGTATAACGTATCGACTTACGAACAGGATAGTCAGTTATGCTTACACCTTCAAGCAGGGGTCATATGGAAATTCTGGAAAGGTCATAGAGTCTTTCATAATTGAAATCGGTATAGGAGGACTTCCAGAGATAGATTTGTCGTGGAATTTCCCTTAAAAAGGACTCCCAGACCTGGAAATTTCATAGAAAATTCCCGTACAAGGAAAATCCCACACATGGAAATGTCATGTTTTCCTTGAAGAGGACATCCAGACTGGGGAAGTTTCCTGGAATATCCCACCAGACTCCCGGATCCGAAAAGGTTTTCATATTGATTTGTTTGCCTTTGTGGCATTTAGATACTACTTATCTCTAATATGTGGAAAACATGAAAGGTTGATCATTTGGCAAGTATATCAACATTTTGACTGATTTTTGACCCTTGTAGAAGTAGGACGGTTAAAATACACAGATGAGTAAGATGGAAGGCTTGTGGCAGCTCCATGAGTTGTAATAGTGTGTTGGTTGTGAGAAGAGCCCATTGCTTTGACAATTCAATGTTTCAGTCAGTATACTCTAGTCTGATCGTCTTCAGTGAGGAGTATACAAGGAGTAATCAACCCACCAGTTCTTCTCAGCACCAACACACTATTACAACTCATTACAGATATTACATGGTGCTACAGCACATTTCCTTTTCCTGTTGATGAGTTTTACTCAACATTAAGAATTGTTTATTTCGTCGCATCAGTGCAACAAGGTCGTATCATACATGTAGTTGCGACCTTGTTGCAGACATGGATTTTGACAATTCAATAATAATAATAATAATAATAATAATAATAATAATAATAATAAAGATTTGTAGCGTGCACATATCCACCCTGCTGGGCGATCGTCTTCAGTGAGGAGTATACAAGGAGTGATCAACCCACCTGGGGCCAATTTCATGGAGCTTGCTAAGCAGGCAAAATTGCTTACCAGAAAAATTTGGTTACCAGCCAAAGTTTTATACAAAATGTATGCATTTTGGCAGGTAGTCTGCTTTATTTTTTGGCTGAGCATAAAAACTTTTGCTTAGCATAATTTTCTGCTTAGACCTGTAAGAGAACGCTGGCAGTGTGACTCTATTGCTGCTGGTCAGGGTCACAATGTGGCCGTCTTTCTGCATCCAAGCATTTTTATACAAGAATCAAAGGACCACTGCGCCCCGCCAGGGACACACAAAAGAAGCAAACACAATGTCCCCATATAGCTGTTGACATTCTTTGTCACCTAATATAAAAGAAAATGGGCTACGGGCCCCCCGATGAGGAGCACCGCCACGGCGAACACGTGTCCGGCAGCCGCTCCTGGAATTTCACTACAAGAATTACACTACTTGGTCGCTTGGAATGAAGTCTAATTTTCGTGATAGATTCTGCAACTTTTGATTCAGGTCTTGGAGCACTTTCATTCAACCTTTGTTTTTTTTGGTAAATATTATTGATTCCCTTATTATCAGGATGAAGAAGAGGCAGGTGCCCTGGAGAGACTGAAATCACAGATCTGCGATAACGTCGCCTTGTATGCGCAGAAGTACGACGAGGAGTTTAGCCCCTTCCTGCCCGAATTTGTCAACGCCATTTGGAATCTGCTGGTTACCACGGACAACAAAGTCAAATACGACCTGGTAAGTCGGTTGCTTAGACGTGACTGGCCATGTTTTTTCATTTGTGAAGGAAATTTGCATATATTTGCATATTTGCTTTGACGTGACTGGCCATGTTTTTTCATTTGTAAAGGAAATTTGCATATATTTGCATATTTGCTTTGACGTGATTGGCCATGAAAATATGTCTCGACTGCGTATTTAATTGGTTGACTGATAATTTTCTTTTTTTTCTTTTTCCTGGTAGAAATGCCATCAATTAATTTAAAATGAAGCATAAATTAATTTTGGCACTGATGTTAAACTATGCAAGAAACAATTTTTTGTGTTTCATCTGTTATGTTATTTATTTGTGGAGGAAATTTGCATATATTTGCATATATATATATATATTTTTTTTTTCTTAATTTTACCAAAT
This sequence comes from Zoroaster sp. YZ-2022, assembly GCA_029582265.1. Taxonomy (NCBI): domain Eukaryota; kingdom Metazoa; phylum Echinodermata; class Asteroidea; order Forcipulatida; family Zoroasteridae; genus Zoroaster; species Zoroaster sp. YZ-2022. Next base: position 16,942,123 of record CM055831.1, on the reverse strand, counting down.
TTTATGTATTCTTTTAAAATCCACGAATTGTGATTTTTAATAAATAAATATAAATATAAAATATATATGTATTGTATTGACAATGTCTGGTTGGCATTACATACATTAACATCCAGTGGATATTTAAGAAATCGACAACAATAAGTTTTCTCATTAAAAAACATAATTTGCGATCCATATAGCCTTAACATTGCTGGTCTATATTTATTCAGTCCACGTCCCCCATCTTGTCTCCTTTCAGTTGGTCAGTAACGCCATTCAGTTCTTGGCCTCGGTAGCGGACCGTGAACACTACAAGAACCTCTTTGAGAACCCAGACACGCTGACTAGCATCTGCGAAAAGGTTATCGTACCCAACATGGAGTTCAGAGGTAAGGTCATGGAAATATGACCCAGAGAGTACAGCGCTCTTTGATCTCTGTGCCAATTAAACCTTTTTGTCACCTACGAAGTCCATTTATTTATTATTATTTATTTTTTTTATAGGTTCAAATTACCCATCTTTGAAATTCTAGAATTATGACGACTTCATCTAGAGTTCTTATATATGTAAATTAGGATTTTTGTTTTATATTAATAATGTTTACACTAATGGAGTGTCCTGGCCGAGTGTTCAAGCGCACCAGACTCGAGTTCTGCTGGCTAAGTTGTCAGAAAATGTGGGTTTCGATTACTAGCCACGCTGGTTGCTGCACTTGTGTCCTTGAGCGAGACACTCAACCATGAATTGCTTCTGTTCACCCAGGAGTATAAATGGGGTCCTGTGAGGGCAGAGATGGTAATTGTATTTGATTAGTTATTGAGCGCCGTGTTTGATTAGTTATTGAGTAACAGACTGCCGGGGCCGTATACTTCCCAAGAAGTTGAGAAGAATCCACGGAAGATTTTAAAGTAGCCTGTTGATGACAGGGATAATAATGTAAACAGCACCTTGAGCATTACATCTTGATGGAGTTGGCGCTATATAAAAATCCACCGTTATTAATAATAAATAAAAAAAAATTAATATTCAAATAATTAATTTATTTATTTTGTTTGTTGCCAGCTTCGGATGAGGAGTTGTTTGAGTTCAACCCAGAGGAGTACATCAGGAGAGACATAGAGGGCTCAGGTAGGCTACAATCCATTTTCTGAAGCTGCAACTTCTTGGCGTTTTCCTCAGATGAAAACTACAATTTCTATTTCTCTTGCTGTTTTTGTTCCTTTTTTTTTTTTTTTTTTTTTTTTTTTTTTTTTTTTCTTGCTTCAGTTAGCCGATGTTTCTTTCTGGTTTTGATGGATTTTTTTAAATATTTTTCCTTTTTCTTTTTCCCCTTTTCTTCAGATATTGATACAAGGCGACGTGCAGCCTGTGATCTCGTCAGATCTCTCTGTAAATTCTTTGAGGCCCCGGTGACTCAGATCTTCTCGAACTATGTAGCAGCCATGCTGCAGGTAACTCACAACAGACCTGTGGTTTATCAGGATTTTTCCTGATTTCAGGATTTTTTTTTTTACAAATCTCCCTTTACCTCAAAATTTTCTTGCAAGAAGAGAAGTAATAATAATAATAATAATGTGTGGATTTATATAGCGCACGTATCCACCAACTAAGTGGTGCTCAAGGCGCATTATATTATTATCCCTGCTCATAAGGCTCATAAGGCTCATAAATCATTCCTGAAACCATCTCAGCTCCCTGGGGAGTATACAGCTCAATTGCTGCCATTTCTAGCGCATATAGAGCAAACCAACTCTGCCTTCACAGGTACCCATTTAACCCCTGGGTGGAGAGAAGCAATTATGATTAAGTGTCTTGCTCAAGGACACAAGTGTCACGGCCGTGATTCGAACCCACATTATGTTCCTAACACCAGAACTTGAATCCGGTAAGCTAGACCGCTCGGCCACGACACCCCAAGGAAAGAAAGAAGTAGCCTGTATTGTGTTCACACTCCTAGTTTCTTGTTTGTGGGGATGTGGAGAGTCTGTAAAGCCTCCAGAATTAAACATCCAGGAGGTTCAGGGGGGCTTTGTCCTCCAGACCAAAGGGAGACCCAGGAGGTTCAGGGGGCTTTGTCCTCCAGACCAAAGGGAGACCCAGGAGGTTCAGGGGGCTTTGTCCTCTAGACCAAAGGCCCGCTACCCATTTTTCAGGATTTTTTACTTTTGTAAAATCACACCCCTGAAACAAAAAATGTACCTTTAATTACAAATTTACTTCAAAACATGAGTTCAGTTCAGCTTTAAATTAGGCCCTTATATGCACAGGTTTTCTTGAACTACAAACTCTCACTTGAACCCTGATCGAAACGTCGAGTTGTAACCTCCAGTTCTTTTCAGAACTAATTTAATACTCAATTTGAGAATTTCACATTGCTTATGTTGGTATTTCACAGCTTTATGCGTCTAATCCTGCGACGAACTGGAAGAGCAAAGATGCCGCTATCTACCTGGTGACATCACTCGCATCCAAGTCAAAGACACAGAAGGTATCGGAAATAATAATAATATTCAATTCTTATATAGCGCATTTCACATAATGTCCCAATGCACTTTGCATTATTTCCCCCTGGTCACTGGGCCAATATCATTCCTCTGAGCTTTCTCGGCTCCCTGGGGTGTAAAGCTGTGTGTTTTCGGTTATTTCGGGAACCGGATGCCCGAAATTGGAAATCTTTGCATACCCGGGTACCCGTAAACAGTTTGTAAAAACACACAAATACTCCCGAATGTGTAAAATAACCATTAACCAGTGTGAACTCAAGTTTCTCTTGTTTAATCAGAGTCATAATAAATGTGGACTTACTGTAATAATTTGTCTGCCTCTATATTAAAAAACGACTCGTAGCATCCCCATTCCCTACATTAAAAAAAATGTTAACAAAGAATCGGAGACTAACATTTGTGTGGCTCAATTCGTCCCTAATTTGCCATAGTGACCAATCCCAAATTAAGTTGGCATAGTGACCAATGCGGTATTGGTCACTTTGCCAAATTACAAAAAATAGCCAGTTAGTACATTCGTCATTTGAATGCATGCTCTATCTCCAAAACTATAAGGAATACATGCATGTGGATTAGATACAATGGTAGGTCTCTTCCTGAATGTACTAATGGCGGGAAAATTTAAAATTTAAAAAAACTCGGATTGGTCACTATGGCAAATTAGGGACGAATTGTTCAGTCAAAATGTTTGAAAGTTGTTTATTGGGTAATTGGAATCGACAAATGGAACCGGGTAATGACAATTTCGGTCAGGTATCCAGGTACCCTGCTCAGCCTTACATCAAACATAGTAACAGTCTCTACCGTCATTCTCATGCCTGTCATTTCCCAGGATTTTTCCTGATTTCAGGATTTTTTTACAAATCTCTCCCATTGCCTAAACATTTTCTTGAAATAAGAGAAGTCGCCACCAAGGAAAGAAAGAAGTATGTGTCCAAACCTCGAGTTTCTTGTTTGTGGGGATGTGGAGAGTCTGTAAATCCTCCAAAACTAAACGTCCATGAGGTTCAGGGGGATTTTTCCCCCTAGACTGAAGGGAAACGCAGACCTGCTACCCATTTTTCAGGATTTTTTTACTTCCGTCAAATCACACCCCTGTTTACTACACTTGCGAAAATGAGGAGATGAGTTTCTCAAAAAAAACCTGTTTTTTATTTTGTTCTGCGGTCGTACATGTTAAACATCTCTTGGCAAATATGACTTGATGTCGAGGATGCCAAAAAAGATTCAAATTCCAATCATTTCAAACATTGAAAATTGCACCGGAAATTAATTACACGCTGTTGGATCTTTTCATCCCCTCAGCACGGCACGACAGAAGTTCGACAGCTGGTCAATATTAATGATTTCTTCACGGCACACATTGCTTCAGATCTTCAGTCACAAAAAGGTATGCTCAGAAAAACAAATCGTGGTTGTGTATGTATATTGTGAATGATTTTCATTGTGTCACCAGGCCTGTGATTTCTCAGGATTTTTTCTGATTTCAGGATTTTTTTAAACAAATCTCCCTTTGCCTCAAAAATTTTCTTGAAAGAAGAGAAGTAGCCACCAAGGAAATAAAGAAGTAGCCTGTATTGTGTCCAAACCTCTAGTTTCTTGTTTGTGGGGGATGGGGAGTCTGTAAATCCTCCAAAATTAAACATCCAGGAGGTTACTTTCACCTCCTCAAATGGGACAAAATTACTACCTTGCAAGAAGTACAGGCCATAAGTACAGGGTGCATATGAAAGATCAACGAAAATGCATGGTGCATTTTGAAGATAAAGGGCATGTTTCCAAAAAGTGCACTGATGGATTTTGGAGGAATCAGGAAGGTTCCTAGCCAGAATACCTCATGGGTTAGGGTTAGTGGATACATATTTGTAAAGCTGTCAGTTTGTATTTTTGTATAACGTCTAATATCCTGGCTCAGGTTTTGTCTGTCCAAAAGTACCCAAAAAAAAGTATGCATCAGTGATTATACATATATGTATGCCCTTTTAAAATATTTGTTATTGCTGTACTATGATGTACGTGTATGTGTATTTGTTGTAAATAAATATACTACTCAAAACAATTTAGGGAACACTGGAATAATCTCAGTTAAAGCAAGATCATTTATTTGAGATAAACACAATGTTTCACAGAATTGATGAGAAACAACTGCACAATGAAACAGATGATAAAGGATGCATGTAGTGATTACACATTTCATGACATGACTACTGAAAGAGAGAGGGGGTTGCAAATGAAAATCCCGGTTCATGGAACATTTCAAACCTATTTGATGTTAAAAATCCGGCGTTCCCTAAATTGTTTTGAGTAGTATATTTCAATCAATCGATCGATCGATCAATCGATCGATCAATCGAGCAACAAATATATACACCGCAAGTTCACCACTCCACAAACGAGAGATCGAAGGCCTCATAAACAATGGATTAAATCCGTCTTTACAAATTCTTGGCTTGTACGTCAAAGGAACAGGTCTTGGATAAAGGGATTAGGCAAAAATCAATAAAAAGAGTGAACTCGTTCAGTGTTTGCAGTGCATTTTGTCTCCGAGAAATGATTGCGTGTATACAAGTCAGCTGCCACGACGGCACGCCACGTGTGGCATGTTGACAAGTCTCCCGGTAACACACACAAAAATCGATCGATCGAGCAACAAATATATACACCGCAGGTTTAAGACAATCTGACAGGACAAAACGTAATCACGTGGGGATGTGTTAACGGATGGTGTAGACATGGCTTATCAAAATCAGAACAGCGCGTTATGCGCCAGCTGTTTCTGAGCGACGAGCGACGTGGATTTCGACCAATCACAGTGACGAAGATTGGCATCACTCGCCTCACTCATGTACTTTGGAAGTGTTTCGTGTGTCCCCTTCGGCTCGGTCCTTATCGTCCGTGAACCACGCCCAAAATCAGTCGTTAACCTGCAGTGAAGACTGCACGTCAAACTGTTACTCCCTTGTTAATATCTCAATGAATAAGATCAAATCTGAATATTTCCTTCATACCCCAGTCGACGAGTTCCCAGTCCTCAAGGCCGACGCCATTAAGTACGTCATGGCGTTCCGGCAGATCATACCTGCCGAGGTCCTGGCCGCGGCCATGCCCTGCCTCATCAATCTGCTGAAGGGAGAGAGTACGGTGGTCCACACCTACGCCGCCCACGCCATCGAGAGACTGTTCACGGTCAAACTGGCCAACGGACAACCGGCGTAAGTTTAAAGCCACTGGTGTTCTAGAATACATGTTTTTTGGTTGTTTTTTTTACAAAGCTCCCTTTGCCTCAAAATGTTCTTAAAAGAAGAAAGAAGTAGCCTGTATTGTGTCCAAACTTCTAGTTTTTTGTTTGTGTGGATGTGGAGAGTCTAAGTGTAAATCCCCCAAAATTAAACATCCAGGAGGTTCAGGGGGCTTTGTCCTCTAGACCAAAGGGAGACCCAGCCCCGCTACCCATGTTCAGGATTTGTTTACTTTTTATCAAATCACACCCCCTGTATAATACAGAGTGTACGACAACGCTCTACTTTCTTGTTTGTGGGGATGTGGAGAGTCTGTAAATCCCCCAAAATTAAACATCCAGGAGGTTCAGGGGGCTCTGTCCTCCAGACCAAAGGGAGACCCAGCCCCGCTACCCATTTTCCAGGATTTTTTTACTTTTTATCAAATCACACCCGTGTATAATACAGAGTGTACGACAACGCTCTACTTTCTTGTTTGTGTGGATGTGGAGAGTCTAAGTGTAAATCCCCCAAAATTAAACATCCAGGAGGTTCAGGGGGGCTTGGTCCTCTAGACCAAAGGGAGACCCAGGCCTGCTACCCATTTTTCAGGATTTTTTGTTACTTCTGTCAATAACATAAATGATCACAGTTTTACATGACACTTACTTGGTGTCAAGTTGATGATGGTATCAAACATGCCTTGAAATATTTCTGTCCGAGGTGCAATTGTTTTAATACCATAAATGTGTCGTTATTGAGAAAGTGACAATGCATTCAGATTTGTCGTGTTCATTTTAACAGTATTGATTTTTTTTTTTTTTTTTAAGAGCACAAAAATTCAGTTTGGAAATTCACTGATATACTGATTTTTACTAAAAATGATCCTCATTTATACACCATCTTGCTTTGCTAATACACACTTATATGTGAATCAAAATGAGGCCGAAAATAGACCTATTGTTCATAGTGGTATGGTATTAGCATTCACGGAACCAGACACATATGAATGATGTGTGAGAAGGGTCAATTTTTATAAATATTTATATAAGGGCTCCCTCCCCCATGTTGAATTAATGCAGTTTATCAGTGGACAGTGTCAAGCCGCACATTGAGCCGTTATTAGTCAACCTCTTTGCTGCTATGGAGTTCTCCGGATCAGAAGAGAATGAATACGTCATGAAAGGTAGGTAGTTTGAAAAAACATGACAATTTAGGGAGGAGGGCTAAAGTCATGGTACAGCTAAGCCTGGCCTCCTAAACTGTCTTCTGTGAGTCCTAATCCTGTAACGATACAGTACCCTGCCAATCAACCTAACCTGGGCTTCTGGAGGGGTCTAGCCAAGATCATTATACTGGCTGCAGTTGTGCCTAGGGAGTTAGGGTTAAGTCAGTTTTGTTGCTGTTACACTTCACAAGCCGTTTCAGTGATTTTGACAATCAAGATATCATCCGATACTATCTGAAATAATGAAATAAAGTAATGGCTTGCCCATGCTTCACATGAAAGCGATTGCGAAGCACGTTGCGATGTCAGTAGCTGCAAATCGCAGAAATTGATCTACGGCAAACTGATAACGTAAAGATTTGTTTGCATTTGCGTGAACCGACCTCACAAACAAATTTTCCCGACCCCCCACACAGCTATCATGAGATCCTTGGTATTGATGAAGGAAGAAGTGGGGCCGTACCTACAAGTCATCGTTGCTAAGCTGACAGAGAAATTGCTTCTGGTTAGCAAGGTTAGAAAATCATTTCAGTCGGGCAGCTATTAGTTGATAGTTACACTTGCTTGACCTGTTCAGGATTGCAGAATGGTCTCCTGTGCATTATCAATTAGGCAATGGGCAATTTAAATTGAATGTTACAGCATTGGTAATGTTGGTAAACTGCTTCTATGAGTATGCTTACTCTCTTTGAATCAAGATATACATACAAGGTACAGCATTGGTAATGTTGGCCAAACTGCTTCTATGAGTATGCTTACTCTCTTTGATTAATCAAGATATACATTGAAGGGAATGTACAACATTGGTCATGTTGGCAAACTGCTTCTATGAGTATGCTTACTCCCTTTGAATCAAGATATACATTGAAGGGAAGGTACAGCATTGGTAATGTTGGCCAAACTGCTTCTATGAGAATGCTTACTCTCTTTGAATCAAGATATACATTGAAGGGAAGGTACAGCATTGGTAATGTTGGCAAAACTGCTTCTATGAGTATGCGTACTTTAATATTCAACCATTTGGTCATATTTTATTTACCAATCCGATACTTTACCTATAAGTTACTTAGAGGGTGGTGGAAGTTGGTGGTCTTTTTTTCTGAAAAATGTCACAAGTCTGCATTGATTGATTTTGGAAAATTTATAAGTTAATTCATCACATGGAACGATGCAAAAATTATATCTAGAAACAGATTAGTTAATTTGATAATGGGGGGGGGGGGGACTTCAGCTGCTATATTTTTTTAAATTATTTTTTAGCCGGATAAAAAATTGTTTGAAACTGAACACATACCATTTAACTTTAAACATCGGCTTCTAGTCATCAGTGATATTTGGCGACCACCACTACTACGGACCGAAGGATCTTCTATATCCAAAGTCCATAACCCACCCCAGACTGAGGGATCTCCTATATCCTAAGTCAACCACCCTCCTTCCCCCTGTGCTTGTTAACAACTCCTCTCCCCCAACCCCTAGGATCCTAGTCTCAACAGTTCCTGCCTGCACGCCTCAACGAACTAATCCTCCAGCATCCAGCCATCGCATGATCCTCCAGCAGCCTACTTAAGCAGCAGTATTTCCCAGAGTCCGGCATTCTCCTGAGGACGACGTCGAGTTGTAACCTCCAGTTCTTTTCAGTACAAATTACTACTCAATTGAGAATTTCACATGGTGTCACCGCAATTAGTCTTACTTATCCTCTTCACCATGCAAAGCTACAAGTTTTACCTAACTTTAAACATGAATGCCGAATTTGTTCTCCTCAATAGAACCCGAGCAAGCCTCATTTCAACCACTACCTGTTTGAAGCATTGAGTCTGTCAGTCAGGGCTGGTTGCCAGGCCGACGCAGCCAATGTCTCCATCTTTGAGATGGCTCTGTTCCCGCCATTCCAGGATATTCTGTCGGCAGATATTGCTGGTAAATAAAATATATTTCTTTATTCACTCAGAATTCATCCCAGTTTATTTGTCTTTCATATTTTCTTGGTTCTCTTCCGGAAATGCATTTTCTGATATTCTATGAAGTGATATACGTACATCCCAAGGCCTGTGGGTTCTTAGGATTTCTTTTTTTTTGTTCTTCCTTTGCCTCAAAATTTTCTTGAAAGAAGAAAAGTAGCCACCAAGGAAAGAAAGAAGTAGCCTGTATCGTGTCCAAAACTCTAGTTCCATGTTTGTGGGGATTTCGAGAGTCTGTAAATCCTCCAAAATTAAACATCCAGGAGGTTCAGGGGGGCTTTGCCCTCTAGACCAAAGGGAGACCCAGGCCCGCTACCAAAAAAATTTCACTTTGGTCAAATCACACCCCTGAATCCCTTACCAAAATTTCCAATTTATTCTTATTTTGAAATTTCCAATTGGTTCAATGTGGTCCAGTTGGTTTGTACATTTTCTTTTAATTGGCTTTGATTAGCATCTGCGTTGGTGTGACTCTAGTCTTTTTTTTACTAGAAAATGATTTCTCTAAAAAAAAAGAAGATTTGGTTCAAATATGTATGTAACACACTCAACACAGAAAATGTCCCCATAAATATGATGTATGTGTATACTCGTCCCATCCTGTTATTGGCGTTTTTTCCCTGTCATTGCATGGAGTGCCATGGTCGAGCGGTTTAGTGCATCGGATTTGTGTTCTGATGGCTGAGTCATCAGAATGTGGGTTCGAATCCCAACCACGACCATGGTGCTTGTGTCCTTGAGCAAGACACTTTACCATAATTGCTTCTCTCCACCCAGGGGTAAATGGGTACCTGTGAGGGCAGAGTTAGTTGTTGTGTTTGATTAGCCCATATGCACCGAAATGGCAGCAATTGAGCTGCATACTCCCCAGAGAGCTGAGATGGTTTCAGGAATGATTTATGAGCCTGATGAGCAGGGGTAATAATGTAATGCGCCTTGAGCACCAGTTTGGTGGATACAGTGTATGTGCACTATATAAGTCCACATTATTATTATTATTATGTTGTATGTTTAGTCATAGATTTCTTAAAGACCATACAAAGTGCCTTGATTTATTTACTATAAAAGTGTTCAGTATGTATTTAATTATTTATATGCTATTCCAAAAATATTTAAACAAATCAGAATTCGTGGAAAAAATCATAATTTGCAGCCAAAATTCCAGCGGTTGTAATCCGTGACGTAACTGTTTTAGTTGTGACCCGTGGCGGCAGCAAACATTTTGCCTGTTTTTATGACATACTTTTACGGCGGTAGCTGGAAGCAGCCGTCTTAACAATGCCACCGCATTGTCTGTGGCTTGTACATGTACATGCAGGTGTCCGGACCTTCGGCTTTGCCATTTTTACCTGGATTTCGTCCATTTCGGGCTCAAATTTACACACTTCAAAGCCCCTTATTTCGCCAACTTCGGCATCGGTATAATCTCCATCAAATGACGAAGAACAGCACAATTGGTCAGTACTACTTTTGGAAACTTCTTCAAAAACACTTTCGGAAGTCGTAATTGGTAAACTTATGTTTGCAGCTGTGAATATACGTCATCAAAATAGGCTCCGTGAAAGTGTCCCCGACGGCTTTTGTTTTCATTTCCCGCCGTTCGCGGTAGTGGCGAAGTACATTTTCATAGGTTTTTTGAAGGGTTAAAGAAAAGTAATGAAAGTCTTATTTTTGGTGGTTCCTACTTAGAATTACTTACTTTTTAAAATAGGGTTGAAAATATTTACCATTTTGTATGGTCTTTAACCCTAACCCTCCCAAATCCTCCAAAATCCTCATTGCTAAAGTGAAGGATTTTGAAGGATTGAGGTTACATGCTACATGCTCTTTGCTAAAGTGAAGGATTTTGGAGGATTGATGTTATTAGGCATACTTGCCTTTCCATGGTACATGTACATCCATGTTTGTTGTAGTGATTGCAAGGTCAGTGCTTGGGTCAGTGGACACTGTTTATTGCTCCATGCATGCAGGGAGGGTCCCTGGCCATGTACATGTATCACAGATTAGAAACATGTGTGCATACATGTCATGTGCCTGCTTTACTACTGAAGGATTTGGAGGATTCGGGTTATGTGTAAGCAAATGGGCCTAGGGAGTTAGTAAGGATTCAGGTTATGTGTAAGCAAATGGGCCTAGGGAGTTAGGGAGGATTCAGGTTATGTGTAAGCAAATAGGCCTAGGGAGTTAGGAAGGATTCAGGTTATGTGTAAGCAAATGGGCCTAGGGAGTTAGGGAGGATTCAGGTTATGTGTAAGCAAATGGGCCTAGGGAGTTAGGGAGGATTCAGGTTATGTGTAAGCAAATGGGCCTAGGGAGTAAGGGAGGATTCAGGTTATGTGTAAGCAAATGGGCCTAGGGAGTTAGGGAGGATTCAGGTTATGTGTAAGCAAATGGGCCTAGGGAGTTAGGAAGGATTCAGGTTATGTGTAAGCAAATGGGCCAAGGGAGTTAGGAAGGATTCAGGTTATGTGTAAGCAAATGGGCCAAGGGAGTTAGGAAGGATTCAGGTTATGTGTAAGCAAATGGGCCTAGGGAGTTAGGAAGGATTCAGGTTATGTGTAAGCAAATGGGCCTAGGGAGTTAGGAAGGATTCAGGTTATGTGTAAGCAAATGGGCCTAGGGAGTTAGGAAGGATTCAGGTTATGTGTAAGCAAATGGGCCTAGGGAGTTAGGAAGGATTCAGGTTATGTGTAAGCAAATGGGCCTAGGGAGTTAGGAAGGATTCAGGTTATGTGTAAGCAAATGGGCCTAGGGAGTTAGGAAGGATTCAGGTTATGTGTAAGCAAATGGGCCTAGGGAGTTAGGAAGGATTCAGGTTATGTGTAAGCAAATGGGCCTAGGGAGTTAGGAAGGATTCAGGTTATGTGTAAGCAAATGGGCCTAGGGAGTTAGGAAGGATTCAGGTTATGTGTAAGCAAATGGGCCTAGGGAGTTAGGAAGGATTCAGGTTATGTGTAAGCAAATGGGCCAAGGGAGTTAGGAAGGATTCAGGTTATGTGTAAGCAAATGGGCCTAGGGAGTTAGGGTTAATAACTATTCCAATGGAAGTTGATATTGTTTTTGTCCCTTCCTAAATCCTCATCATATTTTGGGGTTTCTCTCTTTACATCCGTGCTGTAGAGTTCATCCCATACGTGTTCCAGATTATGTCCCTCATGTTGGAGATGCATACAGACTGCCCGGACCCTTACATGGCCCTCTTCCCTCACCTCCTGATGCCAATCCTGTGGGAGAAATTGGGCAACGTACCGCCCCTGGTGCGCCTCATCCAGGCCTACATTGAGAAGGGATCCGCCGCCATCGTCAAACAGGGCAAAATCGTAAGTCTGAAATCGGACTTAAAAGTCAAGTACTTTTTTTTTTTCATGAGTACGAGTACAGAAAAATTGATTGCCTTAACCCTAACCCCCTACAGACATTTCACAGACAACCTGCTGAATGCAACAAAATGTTACAACAGAAAGTGTGCAGGCTACTCAATGCAACAAGATCCACTTATACCATGCTTGATATGCGGCATAGTGCCACCCCCCGAAATGTCCCTATACACTAACACACTGGTGTTCTATTGTTAACGGACCTCCCCCCCCCCTCCCCCGAAATCCTCTAAAGAATTCCTAAGATTCCTGGAACACAATGAAGACACAATGGAGGGGGGTGCACTCTGCTGCATATCGAGCATTACATGAATCCACCAGCTAGAACAATGGTTTTTTTTGTTCTCTGCTGAGGGATCCACCAGCTAGAACAATGGTTCTTTTGTTCTCTGCTGAGGGATCCACCAGCTAGAACAATGGTTCTTTTGTTCTCTGCTGAGGGATCCACCAGCTAGAACAATGGTTCTTTTGTTCTCTGCTGAGGGATCCACCAGCTAGAACAATGGTTCTTTTGATCTCTGCTGAGGGCCACAAGACTTATCAACTTTTGACATTTGTTGTATCTTCAAGAAATTCTTGCATCGGGTGATAAACAACCGATTGGATTTTTGCCCTTACACGGACGTAATGTATGAAGCAGTCTATAATCGGTGCTTTCTGAGTGTCTGTGAATAAAGTGCTTCATGCATACATCAAGGTAACGGCAAAATCAAATCAATATCCCTAACCATGGTTAGGCCCCCCAAAAAAAGTCTCCCATTTCTGGTCATAGGTCGGCTTCAGAATCGGTGTAGTGACAAAGCATTTTTTCGGATTTAATTTAATTTTTTTTTTGCCAACAGGGAAATACGTGATACATTGTATATGCCGGGACCAAATTTCCCATATACAAAGTATGGCAGCTTAAGACAGGCATCACAAATCATGCAAACGTTCATACCCCTATATGAAAAAGTCGTTTAAAGCACAGCACGGCAGAAGTCCAATTGATCCACAGCAATTTTGGATGCAATTGGACATCGTTTCATAGCAAAAAATAAAGAAAATTATAAATGCTGATGCGCAGGTCTGAGGCGACACACGCGGAGACGTTATTTTTTGGGCCTTGGGGATAATCCCTAACCTGGGTAAGGGATAATAAAGTTTATTTTCACATTTTGAATTCACTGTTTCTGTTTTGTTTTTTCAGCTCGGCCTCCTTGGTGTGTTTCAGAAACTCATATCCTCCAAAGCCAATGACCATCAGGGTTTTTACTTGATGCAGAGTCTTCTGGAACACATGGAAGCGTGAGTTACTTGCTTTCACATAAGGCCAGCGGAGACTTCATGCGAACGCAAAAGCAAAGCGAAAATTCATGACGTCAGCAACAGGGAAATAGTGCTAATTTTTTGGTTGTACACTTGACTCCATGCAGAACTTCAAAAGCCGACTTAAGACACATCTCTTCAAATCTGCTTACAATTAGTCTGTTGCATCTCATCTCATGAAATTTCTTCACTTCTCCAAGCACCTCAGAATAGGCAACTAGAATAACGGCGCTCTACAAATGCCTGATGGTTGATTGATTGATTGTTGTTAACGTCACAGTTATTTGCTTGACTTTCACTTTCGTGTTATTTGTTGCTTTTTTTTTTTTTTTTTTTTTTTTTTTTTTTTAAATCATAGGAAAATGTTTATCCTTTTAGGGTACAATATACCTCGGGAACTAGTTTGTCAACTTCCAATACCGAGGGGAACTAATATCGACTGTCCACCCGAAATAAACCATATTAAATATTTGTTTTACTATACCTCATACATATTCTCTAGTTCGGCATCATTGAGCTCGGGAAAACGTGAATTGACATTTACGTGTGCCGCCATCTTTTCATGTGTATGTAGCTAGGGCGATGTTCGCGCGTGCGTGCTACACCCGTGCGTGCTACACCCGTGCGACTGTTCCCCGATTGCTTCGTAAAGCGCATGCATAGTAGTTTAACGCATATGCGACAGTCTACTACGCATGCGTATTTACCCTGTGCGTGAATACTCACGGGCGCTTGGTAAATAGCCAAAATAGCATCTGGCACGTGATGATGAATGGACCATGTACATGTATCACAGATTAGAAACACATGTGTGCATACATGTCATGTGCTTGCTTTACTCCGGAAGGATTTTGGAGGATTCAGGTTATGTGTAAGCAAATGGGCCTAGGGAGTTAGGAAGGATTCAGGTTATGTGTAAGCAAATGGGCCTAGGGAGTTAGGAAGGATTCAGGTTATGTGTAAGCAAATGGGCCTAGGGAGTTAGGAAGGATTCAGGTTATGTGTAAGCAAGTGGGCCTAGGGAGTTAGGAAGGATTCAGGTTATGTGTAAGCAAATGGGCCTAGGGAGTTAGGAAGGATTCAGGTTATGTGTAAGCAAGTGGGCCTAGGGAGTTAGGAAGGATTCAGGTTATGTGTAAGCAAATGGGCCTAGGGAGTTAGGAAGGATTCAGGTTATGTGTAAGCAAGTGGGCCTAGGGAGTTAGGAAGGATTCAGGTTATGTGTAAGCAAATGGGCCTAGGGAGTTAGGAAGGATTCAGGTTATGTGTAAGCAAGTGGGCCTAGGGAGTTAGGAAGGATTCAGGTTATGTGTAAGCAAGTGGGCCTAGGGAGTTAGGAAGGATTCAGGTTATGTGTAAGCAAATGGGCCTAGGGAGTTAGGAAGGATTCAGGTTATGTGTAAGCAAATGGGCCTATGGAGTTAGGAAGGATTCAGGTTATGTGTAAGCAAATGGGCCTAGGGAGTTAGGAAGGATTCAGGTTATGTGTAAGCAAATGGGCCTAGGGAGTTGGGAAGGATTCAGGTTATGTGTAAGCAAATGGGCCTAGGGAGTTAGGAAGGATTCAGGTTATGTGTAAGCAAATGGGCCTTGGGAGTTAGGGTTAAATGAGGATCAATCAGTATTTAGTGGAACAGTCTGTGAGAGTTTCAGCTTAACCCTAACTACCCCCAAAACCTCCAAAAGCTATTGAGTACTTCATAGTATAGCTCAGGACTGTGTATAGCCAAGCCATGGATGCTTTGCATTTGCCACTGTACCAATGTCTACCAAATCCATCCAACTCCACCGGCTGCTTTTGTTGGATTCAGGACTGTGTATAGCCAAGCCATGGATGCTTTGCATTTGCCACTGTACCAATGTCTACCAAATCCATCCAACTCCACCGGCTGCTTTTGTTGGATTCAGGACTGTGTATAGCCAAGCCATGGATGCTTTGCATTTGCCACTGTACCAATGTCTACCAAATCCATCCAACTCCACCGGCTGCTTTTGTTGGATTCAGGACTGTGTATAGCCAAGCCATGGATGCTTTGCATTTGCCACTGTACCAATGTCTACCAAATCCATCCAACTCCACGGCTGCTTTTGTTGGATTCAGGACTGTGTATAGCCAAGCCATGGATGCTTTGCATTTGCCACTGTACCAATGTCTACCAAATCCATCCAACTCCACCGGCTGCTTTTGTTGGATTCAGGACTGTGTATAGCCAAGCCATGGATGCTTTGCATTTGCCACTGTACCAATGTTCTACCAAATCCATCCAACTCCACCGGCTGCTTTGTTGGATTCAGGACTGTGTATAGCCAAGCCATGGATGCTTTGCATTTGCCACTGTACCAATGTCTACCAAATCCATCCAACTCCACCGGCTGCTTTTGTTGGATTCAGGACTGTGTATAGCCAAGCCATGGATGCTTTGCATTTGCCACTGTACCAATGTGTACCAAATCCATCCAATACCACCGGCTGCTTTTGTTGGATTCAGGACTGTGTATAGCCAAGCCATGGATGCTTTGCATTTGCCACTGTACCAATGTCTACCAAATCCATCCAACTCCACCGGCTGCTTTTGTTGGATTCAGGACTGTGTATAGCCAAGCCATGGATGCTTTGCATTTGCCACTGTACCAATGTCTACCAAATCCATCCAACTCCACCGGCTGCTTTTGTTGGATTCAGGACTGTGTATAGCCAAGCCATGGATGCTTTGCATTTGCCACTGTACCAATGTGTACCAAATCCATCCAATACCACCGGCTGCTTTTGTTGGATTCAGGACTGTGTATAGCCAAGCCATGGATGCTTTGCATTTGCCGCTGTACCAATTCCATCCAAGTCCAACAATTGAGGTACCTTTTTACTGCATGTTGATGGATTTTGGAGGATTTGCGATAGTTTCTAGCCAAAATGCCTCAGGGGGTTAGGGTTAATGAGATCTAAATCAATTTACTGGTAATTTAGTGCAAAACTGAATGCTGGCGTTTTGAGACAGTCTCTTGAAGTTTAATGTATTTTTGATGTGTTTTCTTAAAATTTTGTATTTTGTTTGCAGGTCGGCATTGTCGGAGCACATCCACAAGATTTTCCTTCTCCTTTTCCAGAGACTTACTCATTCCAAAACAACCAAATTTATCAAAGGTAAAAAATAACATTCCTGCAACAAGTAATAATAGGGTGTAGGTTTGTTAAATCAGTTGTTATTGATGAAAAGTGGGGACAATTTTTATTTTTTTAAATTAAAATAAATTTCTTAGGAGAGACTGAATCCTCAATTCCTAATTCCCATGAACTTTTCTCTTCTCCGCTTTGATATTTGGCAGTGAGTGCCCCCTTATTCACAATAAATACGAAAAATCATGACGAGGCTGTAATTCTCACAACCACACTCTGTAGCTTACATGCTGCATGCACCAGCGAGAAGGTCCAATAATCTGATAGCTCCAAAGACGAGTTCATTCCTGACATAAGGAATTGGTAAACGGATGTAGCTATTTCAATTATTTTACTTAAAATCCAATGACATTTGAAAGCGCGGTTTCCTCTGCCAAATGAGCATGTACAGTTACACAACCTCCTGTATTCAGGGAATAGGACATAAGATGGCTAACTCGGGAATAAGCAAATAAAACGGGGTGTCCATTTAGCGTCCAAAGATATTGCTGTCTAATACTATGATATTTGGTGTTAATCTCCTCCAGGTCTCCTAGTATTCTTCAGTCTGTTTGCTGTGAAGCACGGAGCTGACGCCCTCGTCCGCATGATTGAAGAAATCCAGGCCAAGTGAGTCTGCCATTTTGTTGTCTTCGTGGTTATTTGTTTTCATATTCCATAAACAAATGGCATATAAATTCAAACGTATTTACACTGTTAAGATTTTGCAAAAAGATTAACCAACTAATCTTGGCCAGCACCTTGGAATGGTTTTTCCTGTATTATAAAAATTGTAAACCATTTCCGATGGCCATCCTGTTAAACCACTCGTTTTTCACCATTACAATTCCTCATCAAAACTATCTTGAAATTTGACATCATTTTGTTTTGTTTCTGTTGTCAGGAAGTATGGTGTGGTTCTCAATAAGCTGTACCTTATAAAACCATCTTAAAATTTGACATCATTTTGTTTTGTTTCTGTTGTCAGGAAGTATGGTGTGGTTCTCAATAAGCTGTACCTTATAAAACCATCTTAAAATTTGACATCATTTTGTTTTGTTTCTGTTGTCAGGATGTTTGGTATGGTTCTCAATAAGCTGTACCTTATAAATACCATCTTAAAATTTGACATCATTTTGTTTTGTTTCTGTTGTCAGGAAGTATGGTATGGTTCTCAATAAGCTGTACCTTATAAAACCATCTTAAAATTTGACATCATTTTGTTTTGTTTCTGTTGTCAGGAAGTATGGTGTGGTTCTCAATAAGCTGTACCTTATAAAACCATCTTAAAATTTGACATCGTTTTGTTTCTGTTGTCAGGATGTTTGGTATGGTTCTCAATAAGCTGTACCTTATAAAACCATCTTAAAATTTGACATCGTTTTGTTTCTGTTGTCAGAATGTTTGGTATGGTACTTGAGAAATTGTACATTCCTGAAGTACAGAAGGTATCCGGTCACATTGAACGTAAGATCTGTGCGGTCGGAATCAGCAAGATCCT
The DNA here is from genome assembly GCA_029582265.1 of Zoroaster sp. YZ-2022. Taxonomy (NCBI): domain Eukaryota; kingdom Metazoa; phylum Echinodermata; class Asteroidea; order Forcipulatida; family Zoroasteridae; genus Zoroaster; species Zoroaster sp. YZ-2022. The sequence continues at coordinate 16,923,886 of CM055831.1, read as the reverse complement.
GACCGAGTGCCCAACCATGCTGGAACCTACCCTCCGTGGATACTGGTGAGTTGGAAGGTTTGGTCTGGGAAGGTTTTTATGTTATGTTTTGGCTGGCTGGAAGGCAAACTGGCTTGTTGATGTCAAGTGTGTTTGGCCTGCTGACTTGCAGGATGGTTCACTTGCTGGCTGCTTTCCTGGCAGGGTGATTGTGCTGGCTGACTTGATGCAAGCTGATATGCAGGCTTGGCTGACTGACTGGCTGTCTGGCTGGCTGAATAGGTTTGCTGATTGACTGACAGTCTCTCTGACAAACTGGCTATTTGGCTGTCTGGCTGGCTGGCTGGCTGGCTGGCAGGCAGGTTTATCAAGCTGGGTTTGGTTGGCAGACAGGCTGGTTGGTTGATTAAATGGTTGGTAGATCACTGACATGGTCCCAGGTTCAATTCCAGCTTGAGTATTGTTTCTTTGCTCATCAAAATACCAAATCAAATTGACTACCAGATTAAACCCCTTAGGGACAAGGGCCAAAGTCATGGTACAGCCAAGCCTTTGAGAAGCCCGGCCAGGCCCAGGCTTTTCCCCTGCCTACTGGCCTAAACAAAGAGCTCTACTTGCCTGGGCTAAGCCCTCCAGAAGCCCAGGTTATGTCGATTGGCAGGTACTGTATTGTTACAGGATTAGGACTCACAAAAGACAATTAGGAGGCCAGGTAGCCTAGGCCTGGCCAGACCTGGTCCTCCTCCTTCACATAGAAATAATAATAGTAACCACAATGCCATGTTCTACACAGGATCACCCTACTTCAAGCGTTAGTCCGTCTCTTTGAGCTCCCGGAGGACGACAGCCTACCGGACGATGAACACTTCATAGAGATCGAGGACACCCCGGGGTACCAGACGGCATACTCACAGCTGGCCTTCGCTGGAAAGCACGAGACCGACCCGTTCCGTGGAGCGGTGCCGGATGCCAAGATTTTCCTGGCCCAGGGACTGAAGAAGATTTGCACTGCCCACCCAGAGGTGAGATGAGGTGTTTCAAGTGTGGTTCGTTTCTAAACTGAATTTTCAAAGTGGGAAAGTCGAGCATCATGATATCGCCTTGTGCCCTGAAGAAGGACGTAATGAAAGTGTGACCGGCAAAAAGGTCGTAAGCGATTAATGTGCAAAATTGTGTTTCAAGGAAAACTGAGTGTGAAAGTTTGGTCGTTTTTCTGCCATTTATTTAAGTCATTGTAGGAAAGTTAAATTCCGCATGGGAATGGAAAAGCATGTCTTGGGAGTAATTCTAGCAAACAAATATATAACAGTTATGCCCTACTTTTTTTCAAAGGAGCCATTTTATTGCTTACGACCTTCTGTTGGGACGAAAAGTTGTACTTTGAAGAAGGTCGTAGAGCCTTACGACCTTCTTCCGGGCACACGACGATACCTTGTAGATCCCTAGAGATCTAGAATGATTACTAGATTCCAAAATTACTGAATTATACTCTAAAACCTTCCTTGATGAGAAGTCTGACATGAGAAAATGCCTTTTTCATAATGAAATACACTCAAACCTAGTTCTTTATTCCTATTAACCTACTGAATATGCTTTTTCAGTTTATCCCAACTACCCCAAATCCTCTAAAGTTCTTCTGGTTTTGCCTGATTTTGATGGATTCAGTACTCCACAGTATAGCCCAGTGAATAGAGCATGTAGCCATGTGTACCATATCCATCAAACTCCACCGGCTGCTTTTAGTGTTGGATTCAGTACTCCACAGTATAGCCCAGTGAATAGAGCATGTAGCCATGTGTACCAAATCCATCAAACTCCACCGGCTGCTTTTGATGGATTCAGTACTCCACAGTATAGCCCAGTGAATAGAGCATGTAGCCATGTGTACCATATCCATCAAACTCCACCGGCTGCTTTTGATGGATTCAGTACTCCACAGTATAGCCCAGTGAATAGAGCATGTAGCCATGTGTACCATATCCATCAAACTCCACCGGCTGCTTTTGATGGATTCAGTATTCCACAGTATAGCCCAGTGAATAGAGCATGTAGCCATGTGTACCATATCCATCAAACTCCACCGGCTGCTTTTGATGGATTCAGTACTCCACAGTATAGCCCAGCGAATAGAGCATGTAGCCATGTGTACCAAATCCATCAAACTCCACCGGCTGCTTTTGATGGATTCAGTACTCCACAGTATAGCCCAGTGAATAGAGCATGTAGCCGTGTGTATCAAATCCATCAAACTCCACCGGCTGCTTTTGATGGATTCAGTACTCCACAGTATAGCCCAGTGAATAGAGCATGTAGCCGTGTGTATCAAATCCATCAAACTCCACCGGCTGCTTTTGTTGGATTCAGTACTCCACAGTATAGCCCAGCGAATAGAGCATGTAGCCATGTGTACCAAATCCATCAAACTCCACCGGCTGCTTTTGTTGGATTCAGTACTCCACAGTATAGCCCAGCGAATAGAGCATATAGCCATGTGTACCAAATCCATCAAACTCCACCGGCTGCTTTTGTTGGATTCAGTACTCCACTGTATAGCCCAGTGAATAGAGCATATAGCCATGTGTACCAAATCCATCAAACTCCACCGGCTGCTTTTGATGGATTCAGTACTCCACAGTATAGCCCAGTGAATAGACCATGTAGCCATGTGTACCAAATCCATCAAACTCCACCGGCTGCTTTTGATGGATTCAGTACTCCACAGTATAGCCCAGTGAATAGACCATGTAGCCATGTGTACCAAATCCATCAAACTCCACCGGCTGCTTTTGATGGATTCAGTACTCCACAGTATAGCCCAGTGAATAGAGCATGTAGCCATGTGTACCAAATCCATCAAACTCCACCTGCTGCTTTTGTTGGATTCAGTACTCCACAGTATAGCCCAGTGAATAGACCATGTAGCCATGTGTACCAAATCCATCAAACTCCACCGGCTGCTTTTGTTGGATTCAGTACTCCACAGTATAGCCCAGTGAATAGACCATGTAGCCATGTGTACCAAATCCATCAAACTCCATCGGGTGCTTTTGTTGGATTCAGTACTCCACAGTATGGCCCAGCGAATAGAGCATGTAGCCATGTGTACCAACTCCATCAAACTCCACCGCGGCTGCTTTTGTTGGATTCAGTACTCCACAGTATAGCCCAGTGAATAGAGCATGTAGCCATGTGTACCAAATCCATCAAACTCCACCGGCTGCTTTTGTTGGATTCAGTACTCCACAGTATAGCCCAGTGAATAGAGCATGTAGCCATGTGTACCAAATCCATCAAACTCCACCGGCTGCTTTTGTTGGATTCAGTACTCCACAGTATAGCCCAGCGAATAGAGCATGTAGCCATGTGTACCAAATCCATCAAACTCCACCGGCTGCTTTTGTTGGATTCAGTACTACACAGTATAGCCCATGTGAATAGAGCATGTAGCCATGTGTAACCAAATCCATCAAACTCCACCGGCTGCTTTTGTTGGATTCAGTACTCCACAGTATAGCCCAGCGAATAGAACATGTAGCCATGTGTAATCAAACTCCACCGGCTGCTTTTGATGGATTCAGTACTCCACAGTATAGCCCAGTGAATAGAGCATGTAGCCATGTGTACCAAATCCATCAAATTCCACCGGCTGCTTTTGTTGGATTCAGTACTCCACAGTATAGCCCAGCGAATAGAGCATGTAGCCATGTGTACCAAATCCATCAAACTCCACCGGCTGCTTTTAGTGTTGGATTCAGTACTCCACAGTATAGCCCAGCGAATAGAGCATGTAGCCATGTGTACCAAATCCATCAAACTCCACCGGCTGCTTTTGTTGGATTCAGTACTCCACAGTATAGCCCATGAATAGACCATGTAGCCATGTGTACCAAATCCATCAAACTCCAGCTGCTTTTGTTGGATTCAGTACTCACAGTATAGCCCAGTGAATAGAGCATGTAGCCATGTGTACCAAATCCATCAAACTCCACGGCTGCTTTTGTTGGATTCAGTGCTCCACAGTATAGCCCAGCGAATAGAGCATGTAGCCATGTGTACCAAATCCATCAAACGTTTGTTGGATTCAGTAGTATAGTGAATAGAGCATGTAGCCATGTGTACCAAATCCATCAAACTCCACCGGCTGCTTTTGTTGGATTCAGTACTCCACAGTATAGCCCAGCGAATAGAGCATGTAGCCATGTGTACCAAATCCATCAAACTCCACCGGCTGCTTTTGATGGATTCAGTACTCCACAGTATAGCCCAGCGAATAGAGCATGTAGCCATGTGTAACCAAATCCATCAAACTCCACCGGCTGCTTTTAGTGTTGGATTCCAATCGATCCAGCAATTTTTGGCAGTAATTGGACATCGTTTCATAGCCAAAAAAACGGGTCTGAGACGACGCTCGCAGAGACCAGAAAACAGACTTTTTCTTTTTGGCCTAAGGTCAATGTAAGAATCATTTTCTCACCATTACTCATCACATTTTCCCATTATCTCCCCCCCCCCCCCCCACCACCTCACTCCCTCTACCTCCTCCATCATCAGCTTATTCAACTGATCAAGACAGGCATGGACGAGAAGCTGGCTCGTTGTCTCCAAGATTACCTGCACGCAGCAAACATCACCCTGGGATGATCAGGACAAAAAAAACCAGGCCAGTGATTTCTCAAGATTTTTTCCTGATTTCCGGATTTTTTACAAATCTCCCTTTGTCTTAATATTTTCTCGAAAGAAGAAAAGTAGCCATCAAGGAAAGGAAAGAAGTAGCCTGCATTGTGTCCAAACCTCTAGTTTCTTGTTTGTGGGGGATGTGGAGAGTCTGTAAATCCTCCAAAATTAAACATCCAGAAGGTTCAGGGGGGCTTTGTACTCTAGACCAAAGGGAGACACGGGCCTGATACCCATTTTTCAGGATTTTTTTTTTTTTACTTTTGTCAAATCACAACACTGAAAAAATCCACCCTTTTGGGACATCGACAAGGAGGCATTGTTACAGAAGCATCCCTGGTTCCTGTTCCAAACCGGTATCCATATATCTACCCCATTGTGGACTCCAAAGGGGGGGGGGGGGGGGGGGGGTAGTATATATGACATGAAAAGGGTGACACATTGGCTAAAAGCCAGTATCCTCTTCAACCCTCCTATGACTGCAAGGGTCAGCATCAGTCAAAACGTTGATATACTTGCCATGGTATATGTAGTGCACTTAAAAAGTCGAACACTGTCAAACCTTACGTGTAGTAAGTACATTTACAGGTGAAAATGAGTCAACTGTTTTTGACTGGTAAAAGCATTGTCTGGTATTGTTCAGGGTGGTCAAAATGACCAGTCAAAACCAGTCAAAAATGCCCCCGTGTGCACATTTTGGGTCAACAGTCAAAAACTGATTTTGACCTCTACTTGCCACTAAAGTGCAGCTATAGTAGGAGGGAATTAAGCAAACTGTCTGTAAATACATCCATACTTTGTAAGAATGAAGAGATGCATATAAAAACCACTCCGACACCTTATTATTTCAGTGTGTTGTTAGCGAGAAAAATGGTGAAATATGCATTCAGATTTGTTGTATTCATTCCAATGTGGAATTTTTCATGTGAAAATGGACCGTAACTCCTTAATTGTTTATCAGCCTAGCGGGGAATAACCAGTTAACTAAGTAGGAAAACAAGGGCCAAAAAGGAAATAATTATTTTCTGAAATATTTTTTCAAAGTAGTGGCCTGTGTGGTGGGTAAATGCAGTACATAGGTGTGATTTTTGCCACATAAATATTCATCTATTTGCTCATCAAAATTTACTATTTAAACTTAGCATTACACAAACAACAAATAATTGTTGCCTTATAATTAAAGCTTTTTTAAACAAATTGTTCCCAGGAGTAATTGGCCTGCAGTCCTCTCAGGGCCCATTGAGCAATCCTTAAACTATTGGCCTAAACTATTCATTCAGCTTGCTTCATTGGTTTACCAGATTTGAAAGCAAGGGTTCTGTCTGGAACAGCTTTTTGAAGCAGACAAAAGAAGCGATAATTGACAGTCCAAATACCTGCAAAGTAGCTACTGTTGTCTGCAACATCAATGGCACTAATCCTCCCTACACAATAGGCATATATATATATATAAATGGTAGCACTTTTAAGACTAACTAAACTTAAAAATAGGCATAAGCTTTCGTAGCTACAGCTACTTCATCAGATGCAATGAAGGACAAGGGAAGTCAGAGTTAATATACAGTCTGGGAGGAGGTGGCAAACAAAAGGTGGCGGTGACTCATGAAGTTAATCCTGTATATTGGGACATGAAGCCAGAGTCTCTATTCAGTCCTTGTTCAATGCAGTTCAGGGTGTGAATAATCCTTTGTTCAGCTGCTTCCCTACAGATCTATACACAATAGGCAGTAATCCCTTAATAGCCCTTTTGTCTGGCCCCAGGAGGGCCAGTTTGGCTGGATGCATTCAAGCATTGAAAAAACTATCCTCTCAATCATTGGACTGTCTAACAATAGTCTAACAATTGCTCAATGGGGCCTATAACTAATTAAGCAACCAAATGTATGTCACTCACAATATTTTTAGCCCATAGATATTTCCTTTTAAATAATCATCAGTTTAGCATGATGGGTGTATGTACATGTAAGCTGAACCTATCAACCTTATTAACTGCTTGCGTGCGGTATTATTTTTTACCGAGAGTGAAGGTGGTTGCGGCCAACCACGGAACATCTGTGGGGCCGTGAAGCACCGGGTCAAACCCGGCCGTGGACATGTGCACAACTCCACTGTTCAGCCAAGCGTATAGACCGAACAATAAGCGGGCAAGCTAAACCAGGCATACCCTATTCATCGTACGTGAAGTCCCCACATAGCGTATTTGAAAGGCCGGTGTTCAGAAAGCTCATGAAAAGGCTGTATTCAGAATGCTCTCGAAAGCCCAATCTATTATACAAACACTCCATTTCAAGAACAATATGGTTCACCAAACTATCGGCCTTCTTGAAGATTTCAATTCAAGACAAATTCTCAGCAAATGCAGCTGGAAAATCAATTAATTCACCGGCCGCGGCTATAGCCGTCAACTGTACGCAAGGGGTTAAAAAAAATTGAACAGCAGAATCAACAATGCTGGTAAGTAAGACTAATTGCGGTGACACCATGTGGAATCTCAATTGAGTAGTAATTAGTTCTGAAAAGAACTGGAGGTACTTTCAGAACTAATTACTACTCAATTGAGATTCCACATGGTGTCACCTCAATTAGTCTTACTTATCATCCTCACCATGCAAAGCTACAAGTTTTACCTAACAATGCTGGTGTCAGACATGCATCATTTGTGGAACTGCGCAAAACAGGTCTTTCATTGTGTTTAACAAAATTAAGAAGTTTACATTTTCACAATTGTACAAGGCCAAGACTAGGGGCTAGTTTATTTATTAGTAGTGTGTGCTTTTGAAAAAAAAAAGTTATCTTGGTGCCAATGTCTTGTTTTGTTAGGGGACTGGGGATGTTTACAAAAAAAAAAAAAAAAAACATTCAGTAAACTTTTGAAACTGGGAACATGGAAGTCTCTTATCTAGCAGAAGAAAGTTGCTGGAAATCTGATTTCCTTATTTGCTGTTATGAGATAAACGGACGTAATTTTTGCAAAAGCTCATCATGCAAGATGTTATGGCTGGTGCATGTGTTAAATATGGATTAATAATTGTGTGAATATTTATGACAGACCAATTGAAGCCGTGTACATAGATTAGTTAGGCTTATTGGGGGGTCGATGTCAACTATACTATCCCTTTTGGGATATTTATTGTTATCCTGATTGAAACCCTATTCTCCCAATGGGGATACTAATGGGCGCCCCTCAGGGGAAACCATTGGGTGACAATTACACTATCCCGATTGGGAGATACTTTTATCCCGATCGGGGAACCGTTGGGTGACAATTATACTATCCTGATTGGGAGATACTTTTATCCCGATTGGAACCGTATTCTCCCAATGGGGATACCAGTGGGCCCCGATCGGGGAAACCGTTGGGTGACAATTATACTATCCTGATTGGGAGATACTTTTATCCCAATTGGAACCCTATTCTCCCAATGGGGATACAATGGGCCCCAATCGGGGGAAACCCGTTGGGTGACAATTATACATTCTGCTATACTATCCCGATTGGGAGATACTGATAGGTCCCAATTAGGGAAACCCTTGACAATTACACATTCTGCTATACTATCCCAATTGGGAGATACTGTTATCCCGACTGAAACCCTATTCTCCCAATGGGGATACCAATGGAAACCCTTGGGTGACATCAACACCTTCTGGTATGCATGTTTAAAAAGGACACTGCAAAGGTATAATGGCATTTTAAAATGTTAAGAATGTTTATGCAAAGCACACCAAATTTTGTATCATTAGAATCGTTTGTTCTTTTTCTGTATGTGCTGATGAAAAAAAAGACTTTTTAAAGGTCCATAACCTATGCCAAGTTCTTGTGATTGCTTTAAAGAAATCAAAGAAAAAATGTATGAATAGCGTATTGTGGAAATAAAAGTTATTCAAATAGACACCAGTGTCATAGCCTCATATCACGGTTTAATCATCACACTATATAATTATGTAGTTTATACAAATTGTACAAGTGGTGGGTAGTTTCTCGTTATTTTACATTATTAACCCTAACCATCCTCCAATGGACACTTTTTGGGGGAAAATTCAGCAATGTTGGAAACTGGTACTTTCACCTCTTCCAAAGGGCCAAAATTACTACCAGGCAAAGAAGTACAGGCCATAAGTGCTGAATATGAAAGATCAACGAAAATGCATGGTGCATTTTGAAGATAAGGGCATGTTTCCAAAAGTGCACTGATGGATTCAGGAAGGTTCCTAGCCAGAATACCTATTGGGTTAAGTGAAGGGTAAATGTACATAAAATTCACACATTCATGAGCAGCCATATGTTTCCATTTGACAAAAGGTCACTAACCCTCCTATGTACAGTGCAGTTGCCATAGAATTGTCAGACCTTTCAAAACCTTTCAAGTTTGCTGTACTGAAGGGTTTTGAAAGGTGAGAAAACTGTCTGAAAAAAGGGACCTATGAAAGGTTTCGAAAGGTGTAACAACTCTCTGAACAAACTGGTATTGAAAGGTGTGGTTCAGTAGCAACAAATTCTGGAGGGTTAGCTAAACTTAATTTCCAGGCTTTAAAGGAAATCTATACATAATTTAAAAAAAATGAATTTCATCATTTATAACTAAGTAGGAAACGGACATTCTTTAATTAAGGGAGGCAGAGACAATAGGCCGTATTCATAAAAATAAGTAATTGCTTTTACTAAAGTAACAACCCCCTTTTACTAACCTTTTACTTAAATGTGTATTCATAGAAATAAGCAATGACTTTCAAGTAAAAGCTACAAATTTTAAGCATTAGTAATTGCTTTTTACTTATAAGTAAATGCTAGAGAAATTAGCACCTACTTCAATTTGTATTCATAAAAATGACCTTCGACTAGCATTTACTAGTGATTGTACAAGCACCTAATTTTTGGCTTGCTGTTTAGTCAATACAGACATATCACATTTTCTGCCATGTTTTACGTCCCAAGACCACAACCTAAGGTGTATAACATCAGGCTTAATCGTGATGAAGTCAACCCTACCACTTACAGAACTTTATTTAGGTTTGACAAAGAAAATGTGGAATGGCTTGCAAACACCTTCATACCACCAAATACCGAGACTCGTGGATGGTACTGTAGTACAATAGCAACTACTTGAGAACTTACTAGCCGTGGCAAGTAACAACTGTAATCATTTAGCAAATGGTTATGAATAAGATTTTTAGCAATTGCTTAGACTAGACCTTTTACTTACCTAGCTGTTGCTTTTACTTATAGCATTTACTAGTAAGTAATTACTTATTTTTATGAATACGGCCTAATGTCCACAACTGGATATATTTTTATGGACTGATGTCCATTTGTCCAATGTAAAGGATCTATGTATCTTCAACATACACTACTCAAAACAATTTAGGGAACACCGGATTTACTGCAAGAGGTGGTCACACCCGTTATTGGAATGTTCCATGAACCGGGATTTTCATTTGCAACCCCCTCTCTTTCAGTAGTCATGTAATGTGTAATCACTACATGCATCCTTTATCATGAGATTATTCCCGCGTTCCCTAAATTGTTTTGTTCCCTAAATTATTTTGAGTAGTACAGTTATGATTGTCATGGAATGACTCTCTTGGTTAACCTGTGTCGTTTAACCCAACACTTTGTTAAACCGTTAACAATAAATCCTCCACTTTGAGAACGAGTTAACAACAGTCAGTAAAGCTGCTTATCAACTTTAGGCCCCCCCCAAAAAAAAGTCTCCTGTTTCTGGTCATCGGTTGGCTTCAAAATTGGTGCGGTGACGCGGCTTTTGGTTTTTTTTGCCAACAGGGAAATATGTGACCTGTTACAACGTAATGAGCGTAAAATCGCATTAAACCATTTCACAGTACAGTGGGAAAAGTGAAAAATCGGAGGGGAGGTCAAATTTGTTTTTGTTATTATATTTGCAATTTGTAAATCTCCTTTTCGAATTCCAAATTTTCAGTTCCATCAGACAATTAAAAACCTCAATTTCATTGGTAGCATTTATCATGTTCTGACAAACAACTTGAAACAAAGATGGAAACAAAGCCACAAATCCCCCTCTGGTGGTCTGGTGAAATCGCTGCAACCCCAAGTGTTATATATCATTGGAAAGCTCTTGTTCTACTGAATCCAGAAATACCAATAACTCAATTTTTTAAATTTCCGACTTTACGCTCATTTTGTGGTGACAGGTCACATATGTGATACATTGTATACACAAAGTATGGCGGCTAAGAGAGGCCTCACAAATCGGGCAAACATTCATACCCCTATGCGAAAAAGTCGTTTAAAACACAGCATGGCAGAATTCCAATCGATCCAGCAATTTTGGATGCAATTGGACATTGTTTCATAGCAACAACAACAACAACAAAAATTTAAATGCCGACGCGCGCGAAGACTAGAAACTGGAGACTTTTTTTGTTGGCCTTAACAACAGTGTGGTTGATTTCATTGAGATGATAAGGGTAATTATGCTAAGCAATATATACTACTCAAAACAATTAAGGGAACACCGGATTTTTAACATCAAATAGGTTTGAAATGTGTCATGAAATGTGTAATCACTACACGCATCCTTTATCATCTGTTTCATTGTGCGGTTGTTTCTCATCAATTCTGTGAAACATTGTGTTTATCTGAAATAAATGATCTTGCTTTAACTGAGATTATTCCGGTGTTCCCTAAATTGTTTTGAGTAGTATAAAACAGACTATCAGCTAAAATACATAGTTTGTATGACAGTTTGGCTGGTAACCAAAGAAATTTACTAAGCAAATTTTGTCTGCTTAACAGGCTGTATGAAACTGGCCCAAGGGAACCAGCCAAAAGTGAAATTAACCAGTTCGCATCGGAGGCCGTGTATACATGCATTTTTATTTTTGCACCACGGATCGGAGAGCGTCTAAACATGCCATAGGAAACCCCGGAATATTTGTATGCATGCTCGGTAGACGTGGCAACACGCTGTGGAAGCTTCCATTAACGTGTTTGTGTGGGAAAAAGAAACCCGCACAGGGGCCCAGAAAAACTTTTTTATTCCCGACACGAACTGGTTAAGGCTGGTGTAACCAATGAAACATGCTAAAAAATGATTACTTTATTTTTCTGATGAGCAGCTATTTGAAATAAACCAGTGCTCTGAAATAAAATTTAACAGGGCCAAACATTATTTCAGCAGGCTTTCTAAAAATGAATAAATTAGTGTTTCAGTTCTTAAAAAGATTTGTTAAAATTTACAATTGCACACTGAACAAGCTCAAGGTGAGTACAAAAAAAGCAACTTGAATTATTAGAAAGAGAGAAATTTCAAACTCTTTTCCATCTGAAAATGAATACACAAATCAGCCTTCTTGATAAATAATTGATTATAAAGCAAACCTCATTGCTTAATAATAATAATAATAAAGATTTGTAGCGTGCATAATCAGCAGAAAATAAACTTCAGCCAAAAGATTTGTTTTCACGAGCATAATTTTGACAAGTTGAGATGGTTCTAGGAATGATATAACTGGCCCGATGAGAGGGGTAATACTGTTCATGCGCCATGAGCGTCAAACTTGGCGGATACCGGCGCAGTATAAGCGCCATTAATATTTATTATTGTTGTTATTATATATTTGTTCATACCCAACAATGACATTGCTCATAAGATTTCTTTGTTCACGCTCCAGTATGCAATCCACACAGAGCCACATGTTTGTACCGGATATTTCAATTTCTCCAGAGGAATTATGTTCACATAGGTTAAAGGGGGACTGACATGGATTTAAATCAAACAGTTAAATATGTGATCGTTTTATTCTTTTATATCAGTAAAAGATCAATAACATTTTTGTTTTGTGTTTTTATTGTTTTTGAGGGTGTTATTTTACCATTGTAAATATGCCCCCCACTTTTACGCCCTGCACGGAGGAGCTGTTCGTGACGTCATGTCGGGAAGAGAAATTCGGCTCAAAACTCAAAATTCAAAACTCAAAACTCAAAACTCAAAACTCGGCTCAAAATGATCGCTGCACAAAACTATGTGAGCCGATGGACCTGACCACTTTACTCTTGTCAGTCGAACTTTGCTCGTCCAAATACGGCGATTTTTAGGTCACTTGGGAACAGATGAAGGCTAACACCGTCTTTGGTGGTGTTGCTGCATCCTGCAGAAACACATCTTCCCGGCATTTTATTAGTTCCGGAAAGAAAAATCACGGAAGAAATGAAATCGACGCTACGTGTGTGAAACGTTTGTATGTATATGTACATCATGTACACATCGGATCTTCCCGACCTTACGTCACATATCTTATGCAAATGCAGCTTCCACCATGGGGCGGGGTTGCCTCCCCCAAACACTTCAAACATTGTTTTAAAATACTTGTACTCAGAAATCAATGATTAAATAGACACAGGTGGGTCTCAAAAACAATATTTTATTACAAAACGCCTTAAGTACACACACAATAAAGGATGTCAGTCCCCCTTTAAGCCTCAGTACTGCTGTTTTCTGATATCTCCTGTTTCTCAATATCCTGAAATTTGAAGTCAAGATAAAACAAATACCATTAGTGCATGAGAGAAAACATCTATTTTAAGGAGAGGAAACACCTTTGGTTAATACCTGATTACAAAGTTACTGAATTATAATCTAAAAACTAACTTTGGAAGTCGGTGACGGTACCTTAACATCCTGTGAAATTATTCCATCATGATATGATGTCATTTTTTAGAGAAAAATGTGAAACGTATTCAAAATATGAAATGAATCACAGAAATGATCCATTATTATTCACATAAGAATGAATGCAAACATTTCAGGGCTTTCGTTTGACCAAGACCAAATTAGACTGGTACCCTGTCTTTATCCTATTTCAAGGGGTTTCATTGGATATGTTGTGCTGAAGATCTGACGTCACGCTTCGAGGGTCAAAGTTGAATCTTGGGGGAAAACATGGCAGCCGCGGCCAGTATCTGGCGTAATTCACGAGCCTCAAAGCAGGACGTCAGATCTTCAGAGACATAAAAAGCTCACTCATTGGCACATACATAAATCAACAAGTGACCCAGCTGAAAATCTGACGTCATGCTTCGAGGCATGCATGCATGCCAGCTACCAACCAAGGTCAAAGTTGAATCTCCATGAAACTGAGAGGTACCTACATGGCATCTTTGGCAAGCCTCCAAGCGTGGCAGCAGATACACATGTATCTAATGGTGTGCCTTGAACCTGCATCTACCCTTGACGGAATAAAGACAGGGGGCCAGTCTATAAGTGACCTTTTGTCTCTGAACAACGAGGGCGCCCTTTTATTATTATGAAATCATACGCTATTTTTAAATTCACATTCACCTTATCCTGGGGCCTAAACTTGACCAAGTCTGACAAGTTGTCCTCTGGAGTTATCTGCCTGCTCAATTCACCGATCTCCTTGATGTCGTGACCTTGCTGATCCTTGGTGACCTCTGACATGGGTATCGTGACCTGTGGACGTTTCTGCTGCTGCTGTAGGTAGTCTTCTTGCTGCCTTCGCTGCTTCAGTTTTTTCTTCTTCTCCTCGCGGAAAACTTTCAGTCTTTGAAACAAAAATTATGAATAGGTTTTATTGGAAATTAAGGTTATTACTGATTGCTGTTTTAACTATTTTATTGTCTCTTATAATAATATTTGTCCAAATATATTGTAATGTTTTTCAAATGAAAGTACATTACCAAATTAATCAATTATTATCTTCTAGAACACTTGGTCTAAAGTTTGTACAAGTATCAATCGTCTTGAGAAAGGACTCCCCCTGAAGTACTTTTAATAATAATAATGGACACTTGTGCCATCATTCCTAGAAACCATCTCTGGGGAGTATTGCAGCCCATGCTGCCAAATGTGTAGCGCAGCGAGCTTAATCAAACACAATTACCATCTATGCCCTCAAACATCCCCATTTATACTCCTGGGTGAAGAGAAGCAATTATAGTTAAGGGAAACAAGCACCACGTTCGCGGCCAGGATTCAATTATTATGGAGAAGTAGCCATGACATTAATACTACTAAGCTTTTATTTGAACCGGCCGTGGGTTGTATTCAATAGACAGCCATGCAAATTTCGTCCACATTCATTTGTTCAACAACACTACTTCAGTGTCTTTACTGAAAATATTTTAGGAAAACCTCTACATAAATTGTAATTTCTCCTGAAGACAGTCAAAGTATGTCGGTATATGTGATTGGGCAGTTTTGAAAAATCCACGGAAATTTTGCTAAGGGTATTGGGGCCGCTGCTGTGAACAGCGCTGGGGTAAAATCTCTAGTTCTGAGCATTTGCTTTGCTTTCCTTTATTGCTTAAATGTTTAAAATCTGGAGGATCACAACATTGCGATTTGGAAAAATCCGGACAAATCACACCCTTGTTATACTGATGATCGAAATGTGTTTCTCACCACTAGTTCTGCTCAGAATCAACAATTATTACAGGGACCGTAGCCAATCTCACCCACTAACTCCACCCGGAACAATCTAAATTCTCACCCGTAAAAATTCTCACCCTCACTATTTTTTACTCCTACCAGACCTTTAGAAAAACCTCAAAACAACAGAAGCCAGCCACACTAGTTTGATGTAACAGCTTTGCCTGGCTGGGTGTGGCTGGCCCAAAGTTAATCTGTCCACACAATGGAAAGTTTTAATTGGCAATTCAAAAGGTCTATGCCCTGCAGGGACACTCTTTTGTCAATGGATTAGGGAGTTAACAATGGAAGGTTTTGAGGACCGCAGCTTCATCTCCACAAGTCTCATGATAATACTAGGACAATGTCCCAGTGATTTTTGCGGGCGAGATTGGCAAGGATCCGTAAACAGACTGTTGACACACGGTGCTACCGCAAACCTGTACCCCTACTGTACTTCCACCATGCAAGCTTCCAATCCTACTTTATAATTTACCTTTCCTTGTCGACTGACTCCATTTTGGGGTTGTCTCCTGGTGCAATGGGCTGAGGAGCCACAGGCTCGAGGAATGAACGCTGTGTGGCAAGACTGTTATCTAAGAGGCTACAAACCAGTACAAACCGGACAAACTGACGGTTACGCATTTGGTCATTATCATATCATCAAATTAACTAATTACTATTTAAAGGGGCAATATCGTCACAATCAACAGGGCATGGAATCAGAGTGCTAGTTTTAGATTAACTCGGTGACTGAAAATAATACCCCACATGATAAGGTCATATATTACCGTTGCTGCTGCATAAATGAGCCAGTAATTTTCAGTCACTGTGTTCATCTTGAACTAGGACACCGATTCTATGCCCCGTTGAAAGTCTGCTCTGATCGTGACGATATTGTCCTTTTAAAAAGGAAAGCCACAACATTTTATTGGTATTTGGAAAGGACTTGCATTTCAACCATCGAGTTTTTAAAAATGATATCATAAAATTTCAATAGTTGCTCACGTTTTTGAGAAAACAGCATGAAAACTAATTCCTGTGTTTTCTGTTTTTATTTAAGTTTGACGTTAATTCAACGAAAATTACAATTTTCTTTTAATTTTGAAAATGAAATTGATGCAGACATTTATGAGGACATTTATGAATGAGAATAACAGTTTGACGCTTGGTATTTACCGCAGGTTAACAACCGGCTTTGTGCAAGGTCCTAGCCCAGCTCGTGGGCTGCAGTTGGGAACAAAAGACAGCTGAGGTGTCACTCAAGTCTGTGTTAACAATAAGAGCTATTTGAGATCTATTCATTAAGGGTTTTTGAGCTCAGCTAGTGGATTATATAGGCCTCTAGGCCTGGTTGAAGCCTGGGCCTGGCCGGGCTTCTCAAAGGCTTGGCTGTGCCATGACTTTGGCCCTCCTCCCTTGGAGAGTCACAGACAAAGCCTGGGCCTGGCCAGGCTTCTCAAAGGCTTGGCTGTACCATGACTTTGGCCCTCCTCCCTTGGAGAGTCACAGACAAAGCCTGGGACTGGCCAGGCTTCTCAAAGGCTTGGCTGTACTATGACTTTGGCCCTCCTCCTTTGGAGAGTCACAGACAAAGCCTGGGCCTGGCCAGGCTTCTCAAAGGCTTGGCTGTACCATGACTTTGGCCCTCCTGCCTTGGAGAGTCACAGACAAAGCCTGGGCCTGGCCGGGCTTCTCAAAGGCTTGGCTGTACCATGATTTTGGCCCTCCTGCCTTGGAGAGTCACAGGCAAAGCCTGGGCCTGGCCGGGCTTCTCAAAGGCTTGGCTGTACCATGATTATTATGAGGGTGGGGACAGGAGTAAAAACAGGTAGTTTCACTGAGGACCCACCTATGACTGCCCCTTATTGAGCCAGATATCGGTGAACTCTGCATTGGGTGATGTCTTCCAACGAACCGAGGCATAAAATTCTCGTACTCATGATCATCCTCTGTGTCATCCCTTCCCACTAGCCTGTCACCCACTCCTGTTAGCCTGTCATCCATTCCCGTTAACCTGCCACCCACACCCGCTAGCCTGTCACCATGGGGTAAGCTGGGCTGGGTGACAAGGACACCAGGGCTGCTGTTGTAGAAACTGCTCACACCTCCGCCTGGGTTGCTAGGTCTGTGACCTGGGGGTCCTGTGTCAAAAGAAAGATACATTAGAGCAAATATTCCCAAAAGAAATCTTGGAGTTGACAAGAAAAATATCATATAAACAGTGAAAATGTTTTTTCTTTTGTAATTTATTTGAATTTATATTTTATACCACTTCATTTCTACCACTTACACCTAATTTTTTTATTCAGTAACATTTTCCGATTGTTAGACTTACTTAAAACTTACTTAAAGGGACTGTATCGTCATGATCAAAGCAGACTTTCAACAGGGCATGGAATCGGTGTTCTAATTTAAGATGAACACAGTGACTGAAAGTTAATGGCTCATGTATGCAGCATGCAGCAACGGTAATATGACCTTTTCATGTGGGTGTTATTTTCAGTCACTGAGTTAATCTACAACTATAACACTCCAATTCCATGCCCTGTTGATCTTGACGATATTGCCCATATAATCGGAACAAAGCCAATGTGCAAATTCCTGGTGATGTTTGGCGTGTATTTTCTTCTGTCAGGAGCCTGACATTATTAGTTTACTAGAGCTTAGCTGAGATATCAACTTCATATTACCATGACTCGTTTGTGCTATCAGAAGAGCCTGTAATATGTCATTCATCGTCTTCAGCTGCTTCTGTACATTATGATTTGACCTCTGTTGTCTCTCGCTTAATTTCGCCAACTCCTCCTGAATGAACTTGGTGTCCACCGACTTAGCCTCTCCATGATGTGGACGGTCGTTGAGCTGATCGGCAAGCTCATCAAGGGAATCCTTTGGTGTCAGAAGTGGGATATATGGTGTCAGAAGTGGGATATATAGTTGTGAAGCCATACTTCTTGTCCACTTTTCTCAAATATAAAAATCCTGGAAAAAATCTCCACTGGTAATGATTTTATTTTCCAACTTTGTATTGGTTTCAAAATGAACTTTCCTGAGGGTGATTGTTGAGTTAATCTGCAAGCTAACCAAGGGAATCCTTTAGTGTCAGAAGTGGGATATACATGTTTAGTAAGTTGTGGAGCCATACTTCTAGCTTTGGATTCTTACTCCAAGATATTACGGTTTTCAATTGAAAAGTGTCCACTTTTCCAAACACAAAAATCCCCAAGAGTCGGACATTAGTAATGATTTTAATTTCCAATTTCCTTTTGGTTTCAAAATAAACTGTCCTCTGCATAATGAGGGTGAAACAAGCCCTACTGCAGGATTTGGATTCTTACATCAGAATATTCAGAATTGATACCTACAATTTGTTATAATGTTCACTATTTGAAAATGTAAATTATTGTAAACCAATCTTACAGCCTTTTCATCAGGCACTTTATTCTTTGAATATTTGTATGTGTTATTCAGATAAAATTGAGTAAATCACAAGTACACTGAAATTGACAATGTCACAAAGCAGAAATGGCAAATACCAAAAACGTAACAGAAATGTTCAACTCAAAATGCTGCACAATTAAAAAGCTTATTAGATACTGTAACAAAGTTTTTAGCCCATCGTTGTTTTTTTTGGGTTAGTTTGTTCCTTTAAGATTTCAAATTATTAGTAGAGCCCTCTGTTGGTCACCCCTAGTCAAGTTGACTTAGTTTTCTTTTACATGCTGTGTAGGGCCACAGTGAATCAGATCTATTGTTATATGAATGTGGCCTTTGTGATAGGCCCAGTTAGTTATAGTCCAGTGGAGAGTATTATATAACTTAGCATGGTCTGAATTTAATTACAATAGTACCCCCAGTGGAAATTTCCATTTAGACTCTAGCCACTTTTTATAAAAACTACTGACAGCATGGTCCAGTGTGGACTCTACAATTGGGAGCGGTGGTGGATGGTGCTGTCATTTTGTCTCTAAAACGGCGGAAGTTAGCCAAGGGCCAGGTGCCCCATTTTGGAATTATTTATTTTATTAGGGGAGTATTTTGTCTTATTCTAGATTGCACTATCCATCACCTCATCTGTACTGTGCTGTGTAAGTACATTTTTATTTTATTACTTACCTTGTGTTGATATTTACCATGCCTATCCCCTAACATGAATTTATAACGTACTTACGTAGTCTAAAGTTGACTGACAAATTGCTTTCCCCTGGGCGCCTACAATGTAACTTGTAGCGAGAGACTGAATATTTTGTTAAACCTATTTTATTTCTTGAGATGCCATAAAATCTGTTTCTTTATAAAATTATTTTAGTTGGTTTCTGTCATTGTTGAGTTGAGTAAATCATTCTTTTCTTATGGGCATTTCATGACTGGCGGTCGGCCCCCAAGTTCAGAGTAAGGGGCGCCGTTACAATACCTACAAATTTTTTTTATAATGTTCACTATTTGAAAATGTTATTATTGTAAACCAATCTTATAGCCTTTTCATCAGACACTTTTATTCTTTGAATATTTGTATGTGTTATTCAGATAAAATTGAGTAAATCACAAGTACACTGAAATTGACAATGTCACAAAGCAGAAATGGCAAATACCAAAAACGTAACGGAAATGTTCAACTCGAAATGTTGCACAATTAAAAAGCTTATTAGATACTTTGATGCTGCAATAAGTTCGCAAATGAGAGTGGACAAAAAAACAGAAATCTGAACAAAAAAACTCAACACAAGTGCTTTCATTTCAAGAATGATACATTGCACATATCAGACAAACTTTGTGGACTTAAGTTTCATCCCTCTAGAACACCACACGTGGTATACAAATACATGTACAGACTGAAGCAAAGTTAATGCATCATACAATTATTTGCAATGATAAAGGAGCGTTTTTATCCATTTACACACAGGCAAAACTGACAATCTGTAATAGAGAACATGTACTCATGCTTTTTTCACACTTTTCACACATTCGTGCCAGCTTGAGTTTTAGCGTGCATTCTGGTATATATGTGAGAATGAAAGAACAAAACAAAGCATGGAAAGACATGCTTAGTGGAGGGATTTCAAACAGCATTCACATAATGTTTATACTTGTTTATTAATGATATTCAATGATATGTTATTCAATGATACAGGTATCCTAGACAAATGTATGCAATTTCCAGAGTGTAAATTGAATCTTATCACTTGGATAAAATGATGTGACCATTAACCCTAACCACCCCATATCCTGCAAAATCCTCCAAGGGGCACTTTTTGAGAAAAAAAAATCAGCACTGTTGGGAAACTGGTACTTTCACCTCTTCAAATGGTACAAAATTACTACCTGGTAAGAAGTACAGGCCATAAGTGCTGAATATGAAAGATCAACGAAAATGCATGGTGCATTTTGAAGATACGGGTATGTTTCCGAAAGTGCACTGATGGATTTTGGAGGATTCAGCAAGGTTCCTAGCCAGAATACCTAGGGGGTTAGGGTTAAAGGGACGGTATCCTCATGATCAACAGGGCATGGAATCGGACAGCTAGATTAGTGACTGAAAATAATACCCCAGCATGATAAGGTCATACTACCATTGCTGCTGCATAAAAATGGGCAAGTAATTTTCAGTCACGTGTTCATCTTAAACTAGAACACTGATTTCCATGCCCATTTGAAAGTCTGCTCTGATCGTGATACTGTTGAAAACTAAGTTTAGCAGAATAAACTATAATGTACATGTTGTTGGAAATCCCTTCACTGTGAAAAAGAATTCCAAACTGGTAAAAGAAGCCCATTTATGGAAATTATTTCAATGCAAGTGTAGTCATGGTTCTAGACATTAACCCTAACCTTCCCAAATCCTCCAAAATCCTCTTTGCTAAAGTGAAGGATTTTGAAGGATTGATGTTATTAGGCATACTTGCCTTTCCATGGTACATGTACATCCATGTTTGTTGTAGTGATTGCAAGGTCAGTGCTTGGGTCAGTGGACACTGTTTATTGCTCCATGCATGCAGGGAGGGTCCCCGGCCATGTACATGTATCACAGATTAGAAACACGTGTGCATACGTGTCATGTGCTTGCTTTACTACTGAAGGATTTTGGAGGATTCAGGTTATGTGTAAGCAAATGGGCCTAGGGAGTTAGGAAGGATTCAGGTTATGTGTAAGCAAATGGGCTTCGGAGTTAGGAAGGATTCAGGTTATGTGTAAGCAAATGGGCCTAGGGAGTTAGGAAGGATTCAGGTTATGTGTAAGCAAATGGGCTTCGGAGTTAGGAAGGATTCGGGTTATGTGTAAGCAAATGGGCCCAGGAAGTTAGGGGTAATAACACTTAAGTACAAGAAATACCCCTCCTCCCCCCCCCCCCCCCCGACCCCCATGTTGCAAATGGAGAGAACACATTTCGTCCTCCAAACCAAAAATTTTAAACAAAGTTGATACAACTTTGTATATTTTTGTTTTTTCTGCCATAATATTGATGCAGGATTTCAGGCTTTACATGGTGGATAGATATTATTGAGTTCATTCGGGTGACACCATGTAATAATCTCTTCTTGGAAGAAGTGATGGCTCTGAGAAGAGCCGGTTGGTTTGTTCTCGATACATAATATTGATATTATCAATCCTTCTCCCATGACCCTATTGAAATAGTTTCCATAGCAACAGCAAAGCTTTAATAATCTTGAAGAAACAAACCCTATTCTTGTTGCTATGTTCTCCGATATTTAAATGACTGTAGAGGCTCTCCTTCATCTCATCAAGATCATCCTTAATTAGTGCGGATGGTGATTAAAGGCAAGTTAATCATGCACCACAACCAATGGTAAATAAAAAATACGGCAAATAAAGCCCCTTTCACACTAGACGTATTTCCCGGAAAATTCCCGGGAAATTTTTGTCAGTATGTTCACACTTCAAAAGCAACTCCTGGGAAATTCCCGGAAAGTAGCTTATTCCCGAGAAATAATTACCCCTGCTCGGGAGTAGGGTTAAGCGAGTTTTTCCCGGGAAATAGCAACTAGTGTGAAATGAAAGCGGGTTTAACTTACCCGACTTTTGCATCACAGATTTTGGGACATCAACATGTCTTGAATTTGAAAGGTCAGCGAGGTCACAAATAGCGCGCCAAAATAATTCGCACGATAATATCTAGTGTTGCATTTCAGTACTTTTGAATATTTCCTTCAAAAGCATTTATAGTAATGTCTAAAAATATAAATAACGCGATATATTTAGTTTTATAGAATGTGACCAAATAAATGGTTTTAGAATTGAATAAACGAATTGTTGCAGACAGCGTTAAGCATCCGTCTCGTTTACGTGTATTTATAATGTCCGTATGGTTAGGTACCAGTCTACCTTTTTTCTCAAGCGTACCAAGCGGCATGACTTGTGCATGGGAAACGGTCACAACCACAACAGCCCGTGGTTGCTTGAGCGCATGGCATTCTGGGATTGGACTTCCGCCCACAACATTTTGCAACTTCAGCATGGGCCAATAATAGCACAGTTCCCGGGGTTTGATCGCGAGTGTGAAACGACCGTGCATATTCCTGGGAAATAATACTCCCGGGAGTGACTAGATAGGTCTAGTGTGAACAGTCGCTGGGGTGGCGGTGGGGTTAAAAAACTCTTGGGAATTTCCCATGAATTTTTTCCCCGGGAATTGGCTCTGTAGTGTGAAAAGGGCTTACATGTAAGTAGCATGGTGTTTTATCGACTACTGTAGCTGAAGGGGTCCTTGTCACCCAGGGTACTCCTCAATGGTACCCAGGCAATCATAAAACCTGTATAGGATTAAGATTGCCTGGGTACCATTGGGAGTAGCCTAGGTAACAACAATCTTTTCTGCATTACTAATGTACATATAGGATTGAGATTGCCTGGGTACCATTGGGGAGTACCCTAGGTGACAACGATCCCTTTTGCAGTACTCTAGCATCAGTGGCATAGCCAGGATTTTCAGAGTGGGGGGGGAGGGGGAAAACATTTTTGGGGGGTTAATTTACCGACATTTAACTCAAATGAACTGACAAATTATGACAAAATACAGATTGAATTCCCAATACAGGCTACTTCTTTCTTTCCTTGGTGGCTACTTCTCTTCTTTTCAAGAAAATATTTAGGCAAAAGGGAGATTTGTAAAAAAAAGAAAAAAAAGAAAAAACAGAAATCTGAAAAAAATTCTGAGAAATCACAGGCCTATATTAAATGCTGAGGATAATCAATGGTAAATTTGGGGATTTTATTGTGGCATGTGAATACCTATTATTGCATGTAATTGTACCGTGCAACTACGTCAAACAGGAAATCGGTACTAGCTACAGCAAATTTCTTCACAAGAAGAAAAGTGATTCGGAAGCATCATGCAAATTTGGTGTAGTATATGCTCTGCTAGTTTCACTCGGTGTTGTTTTTATAAGTCAAGAAAACCATCCTCCTAAGGGTGAAATCGCTTAGCAGAAAAAAATGTGTATAAATTTGTTTAGCAAGTTTTTCTGGGTTAACAACCACTACTTCATACAAAATATAGCATTTGGCTGTCTATAAATAAAGGCACAGCTAAAAGCGCCCAAACACTATTGGTAATTTTGAAAAAAATTAAATGTTGCAGAGTTTCCTGAACTTATTTTGTGTAAAGTTGATGATGGTATCAAACATCCTAGGGCGTTTAATTTATTATTAAATACTTTATTATTTAAAAGTAAATTTAAAATTGAATTGTTATTATGCGAGGTAGACAATAGAATGACTCATGCTCCTATCATACAGCCTCGTTATCAAACCCAGAAGTGCACAGGTCAACGTTAATTTCGTCATCTTGGGATTTGTCTACTGTAGGAGGGTTTCAATATACCAATAGTGTATATGGGCTTTATAAAAATAATAATTGCTTTAAAGCGAAAATTGCCTTAGCAATTATCTCCCGGCCCTCACCTTGATTTGGAATGTGATTTTCTTCAGGTCCGATTCCCCAGCCACTGTCTGGTCATCGTCGTAGTACATGATTTCGGGACCAGCCTTTTCGTGGATGTGACGCCGGAATTTACGCAGCTGTTTTTTAGAGAGGCTTTCCTCGATGCCCAGAATGATGGAGGCCTGCTGCATGGCTGCATTGGAGGTAGCGTTGTCGTACACTCTGTATTATACAAGGGTGTGATTTGATAAAAAGTAAAAAATCCTGGAAAATGGGTAGCAGGCCTGGGTCTCCCTTTGGTCTAGAGGACAGAGCCCCCTGAACCTCCTGGATGTTTTACAGATTCTCCACATCCCCGCAAACAAGAAACTAGAGCGTTGTCGTACACTCTGTATTATACAGGGGGTGTGATTTGATAAAAAGTAAAAAATCCTGAAAAATGGTGAGCAGGCCTGGGTCTCCCTTTGGTCTAGAGGACAAAGCCCCCTGAACGTTTAATTTTGGGGGATTTACACTTAGACTCTCCACATCCACACAAACAAGAAACTAGAGCGTTGTCGTACACTCTGTATTATACACGGGTGTGATTTGATAAAAAGTAAAGAATCCTGAAAATGGGTAGCGGGGCTGGGTCTCCCTTTGGTCTAGAGGACACAAAGCCCCCCCTGAACCTCCTGGATGTTTTACAGATTCTCCACATCCCCGCAAACAAGAAACTAGAGCGTTGTCGTACACTCTGTATTATACAGGGGTGTGATTTGATAAAAAGTAAAGAATCCTGAAAATGGGTAGCAGGCCTGGGTCTCCCTTTGGTCTGGAGGATACAAAGCCCCCTGAACCTCCTGGATGTTTAATTCTGGAGGATTTACAGACTCTCCACATCCCCACAAACTAGAAACTAGAGGTTTGGACACAATACAGGCTACTTCTTTCTTTCCTTGGTGGCTGCTTCTCTTCTTTTAACCCTCCTATAGGTTTAACAATCAAAGACACTCAAAATTTGTATGTAACTCCCAACCCATTGACTCCCAACCCAATATATGCCTATCTGGCTTGTCAATCAAACAGCATTAACCCTCCTATAGGTTTAAAGATGGACTTCAACGAGAGCTCGTACACTAAATCGTCTCCTGAGTCTTGTTTATGTTGTGTTTAGTTATTATTTCATTATCAGTACGATGGTTTTATTCCCCGTTATTTTGTTTAATTTTGATTGTAAAAAATAGCCCCCTTCTTAGATTTCTGAGCGAGTGGTTTTTTCTACCGTTGGCTGGCGCTTTCATGGTTCCCAGCAAAGGCCCATAGAAATACAATACTGAAATGAGCGGTGAAATACCAGTGGCCACGTAAACCAGCGTAAGTGTGACGTACTATCTGGGGCATAAATAAAGGAAGCTGTTTTGTCTTTGTGTTTGGCAATGGGATTTTACTTGCTCAAGCTAATACACATGATTTTTCCCGTTTTGACGATTTTGTGTAGGCGGCATAATGCCTAGCACATGTGCTGTTGGTGGATGTACAAGAAGTGCCACCAATAATCCAGAGGTTAGTTTTTCCGATTTCCGCGGAATCCGGCTTCAAGGAGTGGGTGAAGTTCGTGAACAATACGAAAAGGATTTCACGTTGACAAAATGGTCGTTGATTTGTTCAGCCCATTTTACAGGCGACTGTAGAGATTCTTCCAGTCAAGTGAAAGAAAGTTTTGGTTTGGATACCAAATATCGTTTGAAGCAAGGCTCTGTTCCAACTTTGAAAGCGTCAGGCTTGCTTTCGTTTACACGCCGCTTTTAATGCACTTTGCTGGGGAACACTCATGACATGTGGGCATAAGCAGCGAATGCCAGTCCTTGATTATGCGTCACAACTACGATATGAATTATTCATGAGTTCGGACTTTCTAAACACGACTTTTCTAGATAGTGAAATGCTGATCAAAATGAATTTTTTTTTACATTAAGAAATTACTTTATTTGAATTTTAATCATATAGAAGTAATCATTACACACTTCTTGTAAGCCTAACAGCATCAAAACGCTGTAATATATTCCGTTGAAGTCCATCTTTAACAATCAAAGACACTCAAAATGTGTATGTCACTCCCAACCCATTGACTTTGTGCAGTGCACTCAAATAAATGCAAGGACATGTGGCTCTGGTAGGAGGTCAAACCAAAACCACTCGACTGTAACTTATGCAGTACATACACAGCTCTGTGTGACTCTGCATGCGCATATAACTTGTAAGACATACACAAGTGTGTTTGACTATGCCACTATCTCCAGCACTCTTATACACATGTGTGAACAATTGGCAATGCAACCAAAAATACTCAAGTGACTGTCTGTAGGTGCGGTGCTTACTGGGCCAAATTTCAGCCTGGGCATAGGAGGGTTAAAGAACATTTTGAGGCAAAGGGAGATTTGTAAAACAATCCTGAAATCACAGACCCAATTATATCAAATAAATGGCGCTGATCAGAATAAATGAGTCTGTGAGGTCAATAGACCGATCCATTAAGCCCCGCCCATTATAGTATAAACTGCCTAGCAATGGCACACGCGGGTACAACACATGGGCCTCGCCCCTCGATCGTCGATGAATGCCATGCGCGCACACAATTCTTCCATTTACGTACAATATAAAATGAAAGAAAAGTTTGGCTAGCTGTTGTTCACTGTGCTTGTTTTACTGACAGACAATATTTTAGGAGGTAGGGTCAGTTTTGCAGTATTTTGGTCATTAGCATAGACCAGCATGTATTATGCAAATAACCTGCGTGTGTCCGTGCACACTGTGGTATTTGCAAAGAAGTCCATGTATGTACTGCAGATGGTTTATGTAAATTAGGATCGGCACAAAGATCCTTGCCTTCTGGCAAGACAAATTTGGAAGTGATTTTTGCCCTTACACTGACGTAGTGTATGAAGCGCAGTATATTTGTTGCTTTCCGGGTGTCTGTGGGAAAAATCCACAGACGACTTGGGCAGGATTCGAACCTATGACCTCCTGCTTTCAAGTGCAGATGTCTTAACCTCTCAACCACTGAGTTGACCCCCCCCCCTGCCCCCCCGATGATTGGCTGGCTAGAATCTTATTCGCACCATGTAGAAGTTGTTGCAGGCACATGTTTTTAGACCACTGTGGTTGAAAGGGCAGCGATAGTGCATCGCGTTTGGCGTATTTTGCAGTTGATGTGCGTACGCGCGGAATATCACCAGCGATCATTGGCTGGTAAAAGTACACACACGCTTAGTACCATAACATACGCGCATAAAGTGCACGCACAACGCTCACACGACGCAAAAGTGGCTATCATCAAGACACTGGGTGCAAATTCACCACTAGAGGGCTACGATGTGCGCTGAGTGGATATAGCAGCGGGTACTGCGATATGTATAGATTGATGAAATTCTTACATCGGGTGATAAACAATTGATTTGAATTTTGCCCTTTTCATCAATCTATTAAGACAAATATGGTCGTCGCTGAAAAAAACCAAGATCTTTCACAAACCTTTGAAACGTGTCCGACAGCAAGGCAATAAGGAGATTGATACAGAGTAATGCGGACAGAAAGAGGAATGTGGTGACAAGGATGTAAGCCATTGCAGCATCAGTCTTGTGCATGTTCTGTTTAAAAGAAAAGGAGATATTTTAAGGAGGGCCAAAGTTGCGGTACACCCAAGCCTTGGAGAAGCCCGGCCAGGCCTGGGCTACCCGGCCTCTTAATCTGTCTTTTGTGAGTCCTAATCCTGTAACAATACAGTACCTGCCAATCAACATAACCTGATGGGCTTCTGGAGGGCTTAGCCCAGCCAAGCAGAGCTCATTATAATGGCTGCAGTTGTGAAGAAAAGACCGCTGAGGCATCAGTCAAGACTGTGTTAACAATAAGAGCCATTTGAGATCTACTGATCAGAAAGGGTCTTTTGTGCTCAGCTAGAGGATAGCCCAGTAGGCCTGGGCAAAGCCATGGCCTGGCCGGGCTTCTCAAAGGCTTGGGCGTACCACGACTTTGGCCCTCCACGACTTTGGCCCTCCTCCCTAATAATAAGGGAATAAAAGTTTGTCGCATGGTCTTCACTGCAGGTTAATGACTCGTTTTGGGCATGGTCACGGGCGATAAGGACCGGGCCGAAGGACCGTATCGATTTCGTTTTCAAAATGTAAACAAAATTTCTAGCCAAATAGAAAAGGGCAAATTCACGTTTTGGGGACACACGAAACACTTTCAAAGAACATGAGACAACGTATGCAAAATAATCTTCATCACTAAATAAAACGGCTGGCACATACGCACTGCTCTAATTTTGATATTAAAGACATGCCTTTACCATCAGGAAGTTTGATCATAATCAAATTCTACCATGAAAGTTTTCAATATACGTCAGAAAATGTTGTTTCTTGTCAATGTTGTGAACATCACAACTAATTGGAGTGCCAGCCATGGCCGAGCGGTTGAGTGCAGCGGATTTGTGTTCTGATGGCCAAATCGTCAGAATGTGGGTTCGAATCCCAGCTGCGACTGTGGTGCTCGTGTCCTTGAGCAAGACACTTTGCCATAATTGCTTCTCTCCACCCAGGAGTGAAACGGGTACCTGTGAGGGCAGAGTTGGTTGTTGTGTTTGATTAGCCCTATATGCGCTGTAATGGCAGCAATTGAGCTGTATACTCCCCAGGGAGCTGAGATGGTTTCAGGAATGATTTATGCGCCTGATGAGCAGGGGTAATAATATAATGCACCAGTTTGGTGGATACATACATAGCATTATTATTATTAATATATTACACAAAATAATTACTCAGCATACTTGATCATAAGTAAGACTAATTGCGGTGACACCATGTGGAATCTCAATTGAGTAGTAATTAGTTCTGAAAAGAACTGGGGGTACAACTCGACGTTTCTCCTGAGGACGATCAGAGCATACTGATCGAAACGTCGAGTTGTACCCCCAGTTCTTTTCAGAACTAATTACTACTCAATTGAGATTCCACATGGTGTCACCGCAATTAGTCTTACTTATCATCCTCACCATGCAAAGCTACAAGTTTTACCTATACTTGATCATAATAAAATTCTACCATGATAGTTTTCATTATACGACAAATGTTGTATAAAAATGAATATGAGCTTACATCATAGTCGTATTCATCAACCAGTGTGATTCTGAACAGAGAGAACAGTAAGCCATCCACGGTCTGCATAGAGGGTATACTAGAATTATTACCAAAGATCATCCAAAACGCACAAGCTGTATGGAAGGACAAAACAAAAAAACGACAACAGATTATGCTAGATGACCTGAAAAGCTTACAAGATTAACAAGAAAAACAGAACTTCAAATTTAGTGTGCACGGTTATGGCAGAAGCTGTGCTAACCCTCCTACTATAGCTGCACTTTTGTGGCAAATAGCTATAGAGGTCAAAATCTGTCAACTGCCCGTTTTGGCTGATGATCCAAATGTGCACACAGGGGCATTTTTGACTGGTTTTTACTGTCATTTTGACCACCCTGAACAAAACAAGACGATGCTTTTGCCAGTCAAAAACGGTCGACTCATTTTGATCTGTAAATGTACTTACTACACGTGAGGTTTGACATTATTATACTAACCATACGGAATGTAGAACTCTAGATACAGGAAGCCGAACTTGAACACATCACCCAAGATGTGTCCCAACATCACGATAAATGGCCCTGTATGGATTATAAAGACGTACATTAGAGTCACACAGAGGGTAACATTGTATAGTTCCCAATGTGCATGCTAAAGATCAATATGAGGTGAGTCACCATCACATAGGCACCAGACTATTTTTGACATCAGCCTCAATCTGAATCTCATAGATTTGTGTGTACATACAATAGAGTCACACAGAGGCTAACATTGTATAGGTCCCAATGTACATGTTAGAGATCAATAAAAAGTATATCCCAATCAGGATAGTATAGATGGCATCATCCCCAATTAGCCATACTAACCATACGGAATGTAGAACTCTAGATACAGGAAGCACATCGCCCAAGATGTGTCCCAACAAGCCTGGCAAGAAGTACAGGCCATAAATGCTGAATATGAAAGACCAACGAAAATGCATGGTGCATTTTGGATGATAAGGGCATGTTTCCAAAAGTGCACTGATGGATTTTGGAGGATCCGGGAAGGTTCCTAGCCAGAATACCTAGGGGGTTAGGGTTAAAGGGACAATATCGTCACGATCAGAGCAGACTTTCAACTCGCATGGAATCGGTGCCCTAGTTTAAGATGAACACAGTGACTGGAAATTACTGGCTCATTTATGCAGCAGCAATGGTAATATGAGCTTATCATGTGGGGTATTATTTTCAGTCACTGAGTTAATCTAAAACAAGAAGTCCGATTCCATGCCCTGTTTGTCACGACGATATTGTCCCTTGAACCAAATGTTGTGTGTTCCCTTTTCATAAAACATCTCACCGATATCCTTGAAAGCACGTGCCGTCTTCATGAAGCGTAGCCAAATCAGAATGATGGACACGGCCATGAACCGCCTCGCGAATCCGATCAGGGCGTTATGCGAATTTTCATCGGTAATGAACTGACTCGCAATGAACATGCCGTTGAAGATGAGCAGGAGAAAGTACACTATCCAATCAAAATAGTTCCTGCAAATGGAAACAATTTGAATTGACCAATCACGATTTGTTTCTTGTGTCCAGATATTATTATGTGATTTTATTAATTTTTTTTTTTTTTAAGAGATGCTCTGACCCTCTTGTTCCTCCTATAAGAATAAATAAATAATTAGTGCATTTCACATAATGTCTCAATGCACTTTACCAGATGTCTATTACCTACACAAAGTGTGCCAATCGTGTGCTAACCTACTAACCTCATTCATGACGCATTGTTCCACGGATTGACATGCAAGGTCTTGAAAAGAAGCAGTGCAGTTTGGGAGACTTACCCGGCATGTGAGAGAACTGTATCTTGGGCGCGCACCTTAAGAGTTTATTGCATTCGCCAAAATTAGGCCAGTACTTTTCAGCTTTCAGTTGTGAAAAGCAAAAGTGAACTACTTCAGTGAGATGTCGGAGATCACAAAGAAGCCACCCCACGAATTTGCCAATGTCCAAGGTGCATGCTTGCAGAGCTGCCAACTCTTCCGGATTCTGCGGAAGACTTCGCGTATTTGACGGTAATTTACTTACTTAAAATATATGCAAGGAGGCCTCTCCTTTTGGCACCAAAAGGAGAGGCCTCCTTGCAAGTAAGTAAATACCGTCAAATCGCCAATCTCAGAATCGGAAGAGTTAACGCTATCTTTATAGCGCAATTGTACGTGTCTCTCAGCTAAGCACTGGTAATTTATTGTGACCCTTATAGAGGTTGTACACCTGTGGGTTATCAGCTCTGAAGCAATCATGCATGAATGAACAAAAATTATCGCGATACTATCGAAAATCGTGATATATGTTTGACGATATATCCTGGATGAAAAAAAAAAATTCGATATCGCCCAAGCTTACTATATTGTTAAAGATCACTTACCAGAATTCACTGAAGTAGGCTGCGCTCTCATCGTTGATCTCCTCAATCTCCTGCTGGAGATAGTTCCTCTCCTGCGGCCACTGCGGATGACAGAACTCAAGATCCTTCTCAATCTCACTTTTCCTCCATTGCTTCCACCTCTGAAATAAATCATTTAATCAACATCTTATTATCATCTGTAATATCCCATTGCCGTTGAGAGTGCACATTTCTTGATCGCTATTGATCGATAGGGCAGCGATAGTGTGCCACATTTTGCGTATTTTGGCAGTTGCTGTGCATACGCGTGGAATATCTCTAGCGATCATCGGCTTGGAGGAGGTACATGCACGCAAAGTACTGTAACATACGCAAATGTACACAAGGCTCACTGGATTCCTAAGTGCCAAATCACTTACTGTCGCAGAATGGGTCGTTGTCACCTCGGGTACTCCCCAATGGTACCCAGGCAATCTCAATCCTAGGTAGGTTTGAGTACTTGTATGATTGCCTGGGTACCACTGTATGGCAGAAGGGGTCGTTGTCACCTAGGGTACTCCCCAATGGTACCCAGGCAATCTCAATCCTATGCATGTCTGAGTACTTTTATGATTGCCTGGGTACCTTTGAGGGATACCCTGGGTGACGACGATCCCTTCAGCCTTACTGTCCACTGACAGACAACGCAAAGACAGACAAACCAACAGACCAATTAACATACTGATAAACAGAGAGATGGAAAGAAAGTGAAAGTCGGTCGTCACAAGGCTAAAAAGACCACTCAAGTTGGGGGCTACAAAAGAGAAATAAACTCTTTATTTATATTTATTAACATTTCTTTTGAACTGAGGGAGATTACAGATGGTGGGATCACAGGATGCAGGCATGGAGTTCCAGAGTGGAGCCATCGAGTTCCAGAGTGGAGGCAGTGCGAGGGAAGAAACAGGGAGCATAACCTCACAGTATTGGTCTTGGGGACAGAAACGGTATAGTGATGTGAACAGAGAGCGGAGCGTGTAGTGCGCTCAAAAGTACGTTTTGGTGGTATAAACCAGTGAGAGAGAGACCAATGAGAAACAGACTTCAACATACTCCAGACAGGCCGGCAGTCACACTGAGAAATAAAAACATCTACAATCTCTTACTCTGAATTTCTTTTTAGATGTGTAGATTTCCTGAAGCTCCAGGATGATCATATAAAAGGTGATGAGCAGACCCAATATCTGTCAAAGAAATTACAATAATAATAATAATAATAATAATAATGTAGACTTATATAGCGCACGTATCCACCAAACTGGTGCTCAAGGCGCATGACATTATTACCCCTGCTCATCAGGCTCATAAAATCATTCCTGAAAATATCTCAGCTCCCTGGGGAGTATAAAGCTCAATTGCTGACATTTCAGTGCAGAAAGGGCTAATCAAACACAATAACCAACTCTGCCCTCACAGGTACCCATTTACCCCTGGGTGGAGAGAAGCAATTATGGTAAAGTGTCTTGCTCAAGGACACAAGTACCCCGGTCACGGTTGGGATTTGAACCCACATTCTGACGACTCGGCCATCAGAACACAAATCCGATGCACTAAACCGCTCGACCATGGCACTCCAATCAATACATCGGCAAGTTTCTGAAACAGATTTCATGTATAAACGGTTATTATTGTAAACTTGCATAAACTCAATGTACCACTTGCATTTGGCGTAACCCTAACCACCCCAAACCATCCAAACTCCAACAGCAGGCTTTCTTTGATAGAGTCCCTGTAAGTGTTATTCTCGTACACATGTACACTGTACATATTCCATGTTTTCTTCAATGGCGTTCTGTGAACACTAAAAATGTGATTTTTCAAACCCCGGCGGAATCCCATAATGCCCTGGGGCCAATTTCATAGAGCTGTTAAGCGGAAATAATTGCGAAACAAAAATATTTATACCCAGATGACAAGTCTCCAGGTATCGGTAGGCAGGTTGAATCTCTCCTTGCTATCCTCGCGCAACGACACTGCCATTACCGTCCACAACAGAATAAAGATGAGGTTGAAGAGGGCTGATAGGACAGCACCTCGTCTGAATAAAATAAAATTAACAAAATTACCAAATAAAATAAACATGATCAAAACTTTCATAAAAAAGGTTTACTTATAAATAACATCATCTTCTCTTTGGTCCAAAGCCCCACGAACATAGACAATGACATTTGAAAGCGAGGTTGCCCCTGCAAACTGGGGCGTGTTCTGGCGAACGCGAACAGAAACTACTTGTTTCTTACGTCACATTCTTGATCAGAAACAAGACGATAAAGTTACGCGAAAGCAAGAACGTAACCAGAAAATTGTTTTCAGTTTGCGATGTGTTCAATCAACGTTTCTCAAAATATACGGTGTAATTCAAATTTTGGCAAAATAGAACTTACTCATGAGTGCTAGCCATAAACTTGAAAGATACTGGTATACGAACAATCGTTTCATCATGTTTTAACAAATAATTAACCAAAGTTTCGCTACTTTTTTTACAACCCGCCATCGTGAAACCAAGCGTAACCGATCACAAACATGTTTCTGGCTAGGGTCGCAAAAATGCACCCCCGACAATATTAGGCAGGTTACTATAATGAGCGTGTACAGGTACACAACCTCTTGTATTCCGGGACTAATTCTTGAAAAACGTGAGTAGAAATGGGTACTGTAATTGATATTTATTGAAACTCTTGGGTCAGGGTACTGTATAATTCTACCTTGTAAACATGCTGTGTCATCTAGTGTAATGTGAAAATGATGCCATTTTTTTGTGGAATTTGACGTATTTAATTTGAAAACTTACCGTCCGAATTTTATCCACTTGATGTGCAGCAGTCTTTGGATGACTGGATGCATGATTAGCTCTAGCTGGTTGTACTGGACTATCACTTGAAGCTGTCATGTCAAAGGTCAAATATCAACATATTATACACACCAGGGAGGGAGGCCTAAAGTGGCAATGAAAAAACTCTGAGGCGATGTTTTGAGCATTAAAAACGTCCGTACATGTCTGTTAAATATGTGCAATATTGACTCCACGGCTCAAAGCCCAACTGTTCTCTGACTTTGAGAAAGACCATGGGAATATGTTGGCGTTGCAGGTAATAAAATGTGAAACACAGTAAAAAATGTTTTAATTTTAACTTCAAACGAAAAGAGTAAAGAACAAAATAAAAACTCTGGAATTCTGGGAGAATCCGAGAAAACTGACATCCCTTTAAAACATTTGAATTTGAAGGATATCTAACCGGTATGTCCATACATGTACTTCCTGAAAATGTATACAAGTCTGAGCGTCCAAAACCAACCAAGTTTTTAGGCCCCCAAAAATAAGTCTCTGGTTTCTGGTCATCGTTTTTTTTGGGTTTTTTTGCCAACAGGGAAATATGTGATACATGTATACGCAAGGACCAAATTTCCCATATTCAAAGTATGGTGGCTAAGAGAGGCCTCACAAATGAGGTAGGGCTGTGCCGGGTATCCGGGTAACCCGGCCGAAACTGTCATTACCCGGTTCGGTTTTTCGGTTCCGAGTACCCGTAAACGACTTTTTAAAATTGGGACTTACCATTTCAGGGTGTGAACAGAAATCTTTGACTATTGAATAAGGTATTGTTTACACTTTTAGGAGCAATTTTATTCAAGATAACGCCTTTGTAGTATTTTACAGACATTTTCCATACACTTTTGTCCAACTGATACATTGTATCCAATCATTAAGACTCAAATAGCCTGGCTGCGCATGCTACAAACAAGTATCAAACTAGCTGCTCAGGATGGAATGTTTGCCTATTGTTCACAGTAATTGGATTAGTGGGACAATAAGTGCTGCTTTATGTCTGACCTGAGTGTGCACCATGATGTGTTAATAGAGGGTAGGGGACGTCCACATTAATTGTTGTCCTAATAAAAAAGTGGTGTTGAAATTGGTTTTGTTGTGTAATTATTTTGATGTGCCACCGACCATCCCTCAGCATATCATCAACTTTTCTATTTATTTACCCACCGATACTGAGCTCTCTTGTGTACATGTATTACATTTGCCGACAAGGTGACAATTTGTTTCAAAAGAAAAAACATAAACAGGGAGGTGTTAAGTCGGTCATTGTCTTTGAAACCAACAGTAGGATCCATAATCAGTCAGATTTGAAAGGTATTATTGGTTGCAGGTTTGATCCTTTCAATTGGGCAGCTTATTTTTACAATCACCTAATCTCCTATCAGTTGAAAAGACGTTTATGAGGGACAAAATGCGGTTGCTTATGATGAGCTGCGAATTATGGATTGTCAAACATTGATGGAGGGGACAAATTGGCTGAATAGTAATTAAAAAGTAGACAAAACTTACACACCGATACGTTTTTTTGATGAGTGCGCATCCTAAATTTTAGACTCATTTCTTGACTGACCGATCAACACGATGCCACGTTCAACAGGGAATAGTCAAGTTTGGTCCCATTTTGAGAAAAAGGGGCCCAAATTGGTAAAATTCATTCTTTCAAGAAACAAGGTTTATTGACAGGTTTATTGACAAAGTTCATTGTGATAGAAACATTAATATTCAAGTTCTGATTTTAGATTCGTTAATATTTTGCAGTTTATTAGTTTCATAATATTAAATATTATTTTAGTACGCAAAATCATGTCCTTATCCAAATCCAACATGACGTACGGGATATCCTTATTTA
This sequence comes from Zoroaster sp. YZ-2022, assembly GCA_029582265.1. NCBI lineage: Eukaryota > Metazoa > Echinodermata > Asteroidea > Forcipulatida > Zoroasteridae > Zoroaster > Zoroaster sp. YZ-2022. Next base: position 16,887,693 of record CM055831.1, on the reverse strand, counting down.
GAAGGCAGGGGTGCGACAGGGGTGCGGCAAGGCGCAAGCACATGAATTGTTTTCCCACAACGGGTTAGTTCCGCCCACATCTCCATTGACCAATGACATTATTCAACACGTGTTTTGTGACATGAACATCAAAGTCGACTTGCTATACGCATGCGCTCTGATCCAAAGCCAACATGGCGTACGGGATATCCTTATTTAGAAGGCAGGGGTGCGGCAAGGCGCAAGCACATTAATTGTTTTCCCACAACGGGTTAGTTCCGCCCACATCTCCTTTGACCAATGACATTATTCAACACGTGTTTTGTGACATGAACATCAAAGTCAACTTGCTATACGCACGCGCTCTGATCACGCAACGTCTTCTGATGATGGTAGTCACTCCCTGACACAGTCACGTGTGAGGCCGCTGTAGCTGTGTGATGCACCGGCCATGCGTGCGCGCGTGTGATCAATTGGGCTTTCTTTTTGTAAATTGGGTTATTAAAGACACTTTTGTAGCAATTTTTACTGTTTTATTTCAGAAATAACTTTCCGTAAATACAATATTTTGTCACCAAGATGTTATACTTTAATAAAGATCGAATTAAATATGGCATCCTCTGTTTTATAAAGGTTAACGTTTACATGTATTTGTACACCAAAGGAGGCATGTTTTCAACAAAAATGAAAACGGGTATCCGGGTATCCGAACTTTCCTGATTTCGGGTATCCGGTTCCAAAAATATCCGAAAACGCACCGCCCTAAAATCAGGCAAACGTTCATACCCCTATGCGTTTAAAACACAGCACGGCAGAATTCCAATCGATCCAGCAATTTTTGCTGCAATTGGACATTGTTTCATAGCAACAACAAAAAAAATTAAAAATGCTGACGCTTGGGTCTTAGGCGACGGGCATGGAGACCAGAAACCGGAGACCTTTATTTGGCCTTGGGTAGAAAGAAAGAATTAGTGTTTACTGAATCTGTCCTCATTCATATTTTCCATGAAGAAGATATTGTGATCTTTTGATTAACTGAATATATGGAATTAATGGAATGCTAGTTTTAGATTAACTCGGTGACTGCCATAATACCCCACATGATAAGGTCATATTACCGTTGTTGCTGCATAAATGAGCCAGTAATTTTCAGTCACTGTGTTCATCTTAAACGAGGACATCGATTCCATGCCCTGCCAAAAGTCTGCTCTGATCGTGACAATACTGCCCCTTTTAAGCAAAACAAAGTGTTTATGACTCAATTTGGTAAATGTTATACTTACAGAAGATCTTGATCTTGGCATTTTGTCGTCTGGTCCGGTTGGTTCCACAAAGTGATGATCGTAGTACTGCTTACGATTTGCCCGGTCACATCGGTGGAACTGATCCAGCCCTTCCTTCGCCTACAAGGAAAAATAGCAATGTACAAGGAAGCTATCCTCAATATCCGTTTTTGTGCATATTGTATAGCCCTCTAGCGGTGAAATCTCAGAGTTGGGTGCATTTTTGCGGCCCCATTTTATGGTCATCACTTCACCCAGGAGTATAAATGGGGACCTGTGAGAGCAGAGATGGCAATTACGTTTGAAGTACAGCCAAGCCTTTGAGAAGCCCGGCCAGGCCCAGGCTTAGGCTTTGCCCAGGCCTATGGGCCTATTTAATTCCCTAGCTGAGCTCAAAAGACCCTTTGCTAATGAATAGATCTCAAATAGCTCTTATTGTTAACGCAGACTTGACGGACACCTTAGCTGTCTTTGTCCCCAACTGCAGCCAGTATAACAAGCTGCGCTAGGCCCTCCAGAAACCCAGGATAGGTTGATTGGCAGGTAATGTTTTGTTACAGGATGAGGACTCACAAAAGACAGTTTAGGAAGCCAGGTAGCCTGGGCCTGGCCAGGCTTCTCAAAGGCTTGGCTGTACCATGAGGTTGGCCCTCCTCCCTAAGAAAATCTTTCTAGTGAGCAATTTTATCTGCTAAGCAGCTCTATGAAATTAACCCCAGGTCACGTGATGGCCATGTGATGACCATGTCTTGGCCATGTGATGACCATGTCTTGGCCATGTGATGACCATGTCTTGGCCATGTGATGACCATGTCTTGGCCATGTGATGACCATGTCTTGGCCATGTGATGACCATGTCTTGGCCATATGTTGGTCATGTTATGCCCCTGTGTTGGTCAAATAATATTAAGCCATGTGACGGCATGTGACTTACAACAGCAGGCATCTTGCAGATGAGCAGCACCAGGGAAGGCAGTCCAGCTTTATCCATGTCAGATGCGTTAGCTCCTAGCTCAAGTAGCAGCTTGGCTGTCTCGCTGCGATCTGTATAAAATTGACAATCGAACAAAAGAAGTTTTCCAATTAATGTGAAAAACACTGCTCTTTCCTTCATACCTTCAAATGTCTATGACTAGGCTCGTGTGTTCGAAACAATATGTCTGTGTAGTTGGGTAGAAGTGCATTTTTATAATTGTTTTTAAATATACACCTATCTGGCTTGTCAATCAAACAGCATTAACCCTCTTATAGGTTTAACAATCAAAGACACTCAAAATTTGTATGTCACTCCCAACCCATTGACTTTGTGCAGTGCACTCAAATAAATGCAAGGACATGTGGCTCTGGTAGGAGGTCAAACCAAAACCACTCGACTGTAACTTATGCAGTACATACACAGCTCTGTGTGACTCTGCATATAACTTGTAAGACATACACAAGTGTGTTTGACTATGCCACTATCTCCAGCACTCTTATACACATGTGTGAACAATTGGCAATGCAACCAAAAATACTCAAGTGACTGTCTGTGGGTGCGGTGCTTACTGGGCCAAATTTCAGCCCGGGCATAGGAGGGATAATGACCAATTAGGTTGCACAACACCCGACTATTGTCGCTATCGGCCATTTTGTCGGTCAAGCTTTCCAGGGTTATGTGGTCTTATAGTATTCACTTTTTTAGGATGAACTGCATCATACTTTGAAACCCTTCCTCCATGGTAAAATGCTGCTCTTGCAGTATTTGTTCATCCAACACTATGCATCCATATCGAGAACGCCATTTTGGTCTTTTATCATCCCCTAGTCTGGTAACATGAAGAATGAAGTTGAACTTGATCAATTTCATGGAGCAACTTCATCTGCTAAGCAAAATTGGGCTGAGAACCAGCCAGAAGCAATATACATTACGTGACAATTTGGCTGGTAACCCATTTTTGCTATTAACCAGTTAGCGTCGGGAATAAAAGTTTTTCTGGGCCCCTGTGCGGGTTTCTTTTCCCCACACAAACACGTTAATGGAAGCTTCCACAGCACATGGCCACGGCTACCGAGCATGTCACTGTACACTCGGCTCGTTGCCACATCAACCGAGCATGCATACAAATATTCCGGAGTTTCCTCTGGCGTGTATAGATGCTCTCCGATCCGTGGTGCAAAAAAAAAAAATGCGTGTATACACGGCCTCCGACGCGAACTGGTTAAAAGCACAAATAATTCTCTGCTCGGCAAGCTTGTGTGTTCACATTGAGGATGAGCCACACAATGCGTGCATTGCAAATAGGTTTCTCAATAAATGTCTTTGTACAAGACTAGAAACAAGTTTTTCAGCTGCTGCAAAATCTGTATTGGTGTTACTGGCAGATTGACTTTCCTTTTTCCCATTGGTCAATAAATTGACCCCCGTATCACTATGACATAACACTTTACTCACCCAATTCAGCCGCAACCTGAAGTGCTGTTCTCCCCTTGTAGTCTCTAGCATGTAGGTTGGCGCCCAGTTTCAGTAAGGTCTTCAGGGCACTGTTGGCGTCATTACGAGCGGCGAAATGCAACGGCGTCTGTTTTTCTCCTTCCGTTAGAATTTCAATGTCGGCTGTGGCCAAAAATTGGGTGTTTAATTGTGGAGGATTTACAGACTCTCCACATCCACACAAACAAGAAACTAGAGGTTTGGACACAATACAGGCTACTTCTTTCTTTCCTTGGTGGAGCTACTTCTCTTCTTTCAAGAAGGTTTTGAGGCAAAGGGAGCTTTGTAAAAAAAATCCTGAAATCAGGTTTAAATTGGTTCATGCTACTGCGATGACAAGGGCCCAATTTCATTGCACTGCTTAACGGGGAATTCTATTCTCCACTTTCTGGTCATAGGGCGGCTTCAAAATCAGCGCGGTGACACATTTTGTATTTTTTGGGAGGGGTTGTTTTGCCAATCAGTGAAATACATGATACAAGTATACAATTGGACATTGTTTCATAGCCAAAAAAAATATAAATATAAATAATGAGGCATGGGTCTGCTTCAGTAAGGCATAGCCATGAAATTGGGCCCAGAAAGTTATGAGCCAACAATTTGTCATTTTCAAAAGGATGATGGTACAAAAATAAATGAGTGAAATCTTCACCGTTTTCGTAACCGTTGTCCAGTAGCATCAAGATCATCTCTGGGTAGTTAACAGCGGCAGCGATATGGAGGGGTGATCGTCCATAGCGGTCCCTCTGGCTTGGTTTAGCACCCTTCTCCAGTAGGAAAATTGCCACGTCTGTCTCCCAGGCACGAACGGCCTAAAGTACAAGAGAATGTTATGGTATGAAACGACAATAAAAAGAAACAAAAAACATTAAAACTACTCCCAAAACTACTCCCAACACAAACAGTGTTGAGAGTTACTGGTTAATTCACTAACCGTTTAACTGAAACTTTCACGCTCAGTTAAAGGGGGACTGACATGGATTTAAATCAAACAGTTAAATATGTGATCGTTTTATTCTTTTATATCAGTAAAAGATCAATACAATTTTTGTTTTGTGTTTTTATTGTTTTTGAGAGTGTTATTTTTCCATTGTAAAAATGCCCCCCACTTTTACGCCCTGCACGGAGGAGCTGTTCGTGACGTCATGTCGGGAAGAGAAATTCGGCTCAAAACTCGGCTCAAAATGATCGCTGCACAAAACTATGTGAGCCGATGGACCTGACCACTTTACTCTTGTCAGTCGAACTTTGCTCGTCCAAATACGGCGATTTTTGGGTCACTTGGGAACAGATGAAGGCTAACACCGTCTTTGGTGGTGTTGCTGCATCCTGCAGAAACACATCTTCCCGGCATTTTATTAGTTCCGGAAACAAAAATCACGGAAGAAATTAAATCGACGCTACGTGTGTGAAACGTTTGTATGTATATGTACATCATGTACACATCGGATCTTCCCGACATGACGTCACATATCTTATGCAAATGAAGCTTCCACCAAACACTTCAAACATTGTTTTAAATACTTATACTCATAAATCAATGATTAAATAGACACAGGTGGGTCTCAAAAACAATATTTTATTACAAAACGCCTTAAGTACACACACAATAAAGGATGTCAGTCCCCCTTTAATAACCAGTTAACCGAAAGTTGGCACCTGATGGCCACACAAACTAGATATAGTCGGCAAATGGTACAAGGTGTGTGCATTTTCAATCAAAAAGCATCAAATAAACTTCCCGCCATGATTGTTTAATATTAACCAATGCGGCAAATGTGGCAAAAAATAAAGTCTAGAACAACAAAATGGGCGGCAAATTCTTCCAAAATTGTTGTTTTAGTTGTTTTTTTTTAATTGGTTTCGGTTAGCCGGTAAGAATTTCTTAACAGTTAGTGCACTAATGACAAATCATCATAAAAAAAAATAATGGAACTCGTAACAAAAGTCGGGGACAGAAAAACCTGCCAAGCAAAAGGTTTGGTAAGCAGATTGGTTACTGATTTGACAAAAGTAAAAAATCCTGAAAAATGAGTAGTGGGCCTGGGTCTCCCTCTAGAGGACGCAGTCCGCTGAACCAACTGGATGTTTAATTTTACAGACTCTTCACATCCCAAGAAACAAGCAAAGAGGTTTGGACACAATACAGACTACTTCTTTATTTCCTTGGTGGCTACTTCTCTTCTTTCAAGACAATTTTGATGCAAAGGGAGAGTTGTAAAAAAAATCCTGAAATCGGGAAAAATCCTGAGAAATCACAGCCCTTCTCCTACCTCATGAAGTACCGTCTGCCCGTGCTTGTCCGTGCAGCAGATATCTGCTCCGTTGTTCAACAGCTGCTCAACGTATTCCAGGTCCACGACCTCGTCTTCGCGCTCTGAGCGCGCCATCTTGGCAAAGTAGGAGATTAGGGCCTCGTTGAAGGGGTTGCGTCGGAGGGGATGTGGCATGATGCTGTCGTCGATTCCCATGCCTTTGCGCGAGAAGCCAGGATCTATCGGAGAGACCACAGAATAAGGTGTCATCAGTGGAATCCAGATTGTGAACTGGTCGATTACAGACAACAGAAGGAATATATAGACCACTGATCTCTATTATACAGAATGAATGGGGGGGGGGGGGAATCGGTGCCGAACATATTAGTAAAGCTACCATGCACGTTTTTCACAGGTTAGCAAGAAAATTTGGCAAGGCACAAATGGTGCCATGGTCGAGCGGTTTAGTGCATCGGATTTGTGTTCTGATGGCTGAGTTGTTAGAATGTGGGTTCGAATCCGCGACCGTGGTACTTGTGTCCTTGAGCAAGACACTTTATCATAATTGCTTCTCTCTTCACCCAGGGAGTAAATGGGTACCTGTGAGGGCAGAGTTGGTTGTTGTGTTTGATTAGCCCATATGCGCCGAAATGGCAGCAATTGAGCTGTATACTCCCCAGGGAGCTGAGATAGTTTCAGGAATGATTTATGCACCTGATGAGCAGGGGTAATAATGTAATGCGCCTTGAGCACCAGTTTGGTGGATACATGCGCTATATAAGTCCACATTTTTATTATTATTATGTGCGTTCATCATAGATTTGTTTTGTTGCGTCCCTCATTTGCTTGCAGTAATTGCCGGCAAGTAAGCGTGCCTTTTTCTTTGCTTAACGGTTAGCATCGCTATGAAAAAAAAAAAATGTACAGTAAGCACGAAATTTTCAGCTTAGCGGATTTACAAAATTGGACCCTAGTAAGCATAATTTTTTTTTGCTTGTAGTAAGAAGAGCCCTGCAGTTGGGCACTGGAAGTTGCAATGTAAGCGAAGGTAAGTGACTGCCACTCGGTCCAATCAGACATCAATTCCACAAATTTGCTGAGCACATAGAAGATATGCTAAGCAAAAAATTAGGTTACCAGCCGAATTGTCACATACTGTTGCTTCTGGCAGGGTCTGGGCAAAATTTTGCTCAGCAGATAAATTTGCTATAAAGCAATATTTTTCTGCTTAACTTTAACTCCCTAGGCCCATTTGTTTACACATAACCTCAATCCTTCCTAACTCCCTAGGCCCATTTGTTTACACATAACCTGAATCCTTCTTAACTCCCTAGGCCCATTTGTTTACACATAACCTGAATCCTTCCTACCTCCCTAGGCCCATTTGCTTACACATAACCTGAATCCTCCCTAACTCCCTAGGCCCATTTGCTTACACATAACCTGAATCCTTCCTAACTCCCTAGGCCCATTTGGTTACACATAACCTGAATCCTTCCTAACTCCCTAGGCCCATTTGTTTACACATAACCTGAATCCTCCCTAACTCCCTAGGCTCATTTGCTTACACATAACCTGAATCCTTCCTAACTCCCTAGGCCCATTTGCTTACACATAACCTGAATCCTTCCTAACTCCCTAGGCCCATTTGCTTACACATAACCTGAATCCTTCCTAACTCCCTAGGCCCATTTGCTTACACATAACCTGAATCCTTCCTAACTCCCTAGGCCCATTTGGTTACACATAACCTGAATCCTTCCTAACTCCCTAGGCCCATTTGTTTACACATAACCTGAATCCTCCCTAACTCCATAGGCCCATTTGTTTACACATAACCTGAATCCTTCCTAATTCTCTTGGCCCATTTGTTTACACATAACCTGAATCCTTCCTACCTCCCTAGGCCCATTTGCTTACACATAACCTGAATCCTCCCTAATTCCCTAGGCCCATTTGCTTACACATAACCTGAATCCTTCCTAACTCCCTAGGCCCATTTGCTTACACATAACCTGAATCCTTCCTAACTCCCTAGGCCCATTTGGTTACACATAACCTGAATCCTTCCTAACTCCCTAGGCCCATTTGTTTACACATAACCTGAATCCTCCCTAACTCCCTAGGCCCATTTGTTTACACATAACCTGAATCCTTCCTAACTCTCTTGGCCCATTTGTTTACACATAACCTGAATCCTTCCTACCTCCCTAGGCCCATTTGCTTACACATAACCTGAATCCTCCCTAACTCCCTAGGCCCATTTGCTTACACATAACCTGAATCCTTCCTAACTCCCTAGGCCCATTTGCTTACACATAACCTGAATCCTTCCTAACTCCCTAGGCCCATTTGCTTACACATAACCTGAATCCTTCCTAACTCCCTAGGCCCATTTGCTTACACATAACCTGAATCCTCCCTAATTCCCTAGGCCCATTTGCTTACACATAACCTGAATCCTCCCTATAACTCCCTAGCCCCATTTGCTTACACATAACCTGAATCCTCCCTAACTCCCTAGGCCCATTTGCTTACACATAACCTGAATCCTTCCTAACTCCCTAGGCCCATTTGCTTACACATAACCTGAATCCTCCCTAACTCCCTAGGCCCATTTGCTTACACATAACCTGAATCCTCCCTAACTCCCTAGGCCCATTTGCTTACACATAACCTGAATCCTTCCTAACTCCCTAGGCCCATTTGCTTACACATAACCTGAATCCTTCCTACATGTAACTCCCTAGGCCCATTTGCTTACACATAACCTGAATCCTTCCTAACTCCCTAGGCCCATTTGCTTACACATAACCTGAATGCTTCCTAACTCCCTAGGCCCATTTGCTTACACATAACCTGAATCCTCCCTAACTCCCTAGGCCCATTTGCTTACACATAACCTGAATCCTTCCTAACTCCCTAGGCCCATTTGTTTACACATAACCTGAATCCTCCAAAATCCTTCAGTAGTAAAGCAAGCGCATGACATGTATGTTTTTAATATAATAATAATAATAATGTGTGGACTTATATAGCGCACATATCCACCAACTGAGTGGTGCTCAAGGCGCATGATACATGTACATGGCCAGGGACCCTCCCTGCATGCACAGAGCAATAAACCGTGTCCACTGACCCAAGCACAGACCTTGCAATCACTACAACAAACATGGATGTACATGTACCATGGAAAGACAAGTATGCCTAATAACCTCAATCCTCCGAAATCCTTCACTTTAGCAAAGAGCATGTAGCATGTAACCTCAATCCTTCAAAATCCTTCACTTTAGCAAAGAGGATTTTGGAGGATTTGGGAAGGTTAGGGTTAAAGGGACAATATCGTCACAATCAACAGGGGCATGGAATCGGAGTGCTAGTTTTAGATTAACTCGGTGACTGACAAATATACACCACAAAGTGCATGTTGTGCGACTCTGCTCTAGTACATGTTTGCGTCACGATTAAGTCTGGAACTAGCTAGCTGCGTCTGAGCGCCTCTTCCAGAGATGCGCCCCCAGGACTGGTAACCAAAACCCGTTATCATGCCTGCTGCATGTATGCACATTTGGAGTACCAAGGCCATGGACTGGATCGAAAACCAGGCTGAAACACTTGGTGTTGAAAAAAAAAACCTCTGACATTATTCATACTGTAGATAAGGCCAAAAAAACCTCTGGTTTCTGATCTCCGCGCGCATCATCTCAGACCCGCTCATCAGCATTTTTTTTTTTTTTTTTTTTTTTGCTATTAAACGATGTCAAAGTGCAGCCAAAATTGCTGGATCGATTGGAATTCTGCCGTGCTGTGTTTTTCAATGACTTTTTCACATAGGGGTATGAACGTTTGCCCAATTTGTGAGGCCTCTCTTAGCCACCATACTTTGTGTATGGGAAATTTGGTCTGGTTCCAATAACCATGTATATATTTATCACGTACTTCACTGGTTGGCAAAAAAAAAGATACCAAAAAATAAAACCGTCACCGCACCGATTTTGAAGCTTATCTATCACCAGAAACAGGAGACTTTTTTGGGGGGGCGTAAGCTGTGCATTGAAAATTAGTAATAGAATACTACAACTACAACTATTAATCCAGAGATGAACAGAAAAAGCACTCTATTAAAACTAACCCCCTAGGTATTCTGGCTAGGAAAATCCTTCCAAAATCCTTCCAAAATCCATCAGTGCACTTTTGAAAACATGCCCTTATCTTCAAAATGCACCATGCATTTTCGTTTGATCTTTCATATTCAGCAGTTATGGCCTGTACTTCTTGCCAGGTAGTAATTTTGCCCCATTTGAAGAGGTGAAAGTACCAGTTTCCAACAGTGCTGAATTTTCCCCCAAAAAAAGTGCCCCTTGGAGGATTTTGCAGGATATGGGGTGGTTAGGGTTAATCATAATAGTTGACTGGTTCATACTAAATGCAAATGAGAAGCATAAATTAATGCAGGCCTCCCAGTGCCTATTCTACCAAATGTAGGTTTTTTTAAATACGTTTTTTATTAAAGCAATAGGTTATTATAGGTTTACCAAATGCCAAAATATAGGCTTTTATAGGTTATTTCCTGTGATTATGCAGTGTTAACCAGTTCGCGTCGGAGGCCGTGTATACACGCAATTTTTTTTGCACCACAGATCAGAGAGCGTCTAAACACGCCATAGGAAACTCCGATATATTTGTATGCATGCTCGGTTGAGCCACGCATGTACGGTGACATGCTCGGAAGACGTGGCCATGCGCTGTGGAAGCTTCCATTAACGTGTGTGTGGGAAAAAGAAACCCGCACAGGGGCCCAGAAAAACTTTTTTATTCCCGACGCGAACTGGTTAAGTAACAAGTTTTTTGGTAAATTGCCTACCTTCTGAGTACTTTTTGCAACAAAGTACATTACCCCATACCCTGTCTGGCAGAAAATCTAAGAGCGGTACACATGTTACAGTTTGGCTACTGTTTTGGCTTCATCTCTTTATATTTAGGAAGTAATTTTTCTTCAAAGCCAAGAGGATTTTATGAGGAAGTTGAAAATGTGTTGCAGGAGATTCAAAATATAGCTTTTTATAGGTTAATATAGATTTTTTGGGGGAAATAAAGGTTCCCATTTTGAAATATAGGTTTTTATAGGTTTTATAGGTTTCGTTGGGAGGCCTGAGTAATGTCAAATCCTGATTAAAACAAAATAAAATACATTTCAACTGGTGCGATTATCATTTCACCACGAATTTATGACGTACAAATTTGCATTCGCACGAATAATGAACCGGCCTTAACTCGGGAACAGATCCTCAAAATTGAACTAAAGTTACCCAAACATGATTTTTACCCCTAAAAAAAAATTTCATTTTCTGAAGAAAAGTTTTGAAGAGAATTAGCAACAGCAGAAAATAATAAACAACTGACCACAGAGTCCATGTACATGCATGCATCAATTTTACCTTTTTTACCAAGACCTGTTGGCTTACTGACTGCTTTGTGTGTGACGGATGATGTGAAATGAATTAATAGCAATTTGAAAGAAGAAAATTAAGAAATGAATTAGTTTATTCACAGTGAAATTAAATCAATCCGCAGACATGGAGATGTACATGAAGATCAGAAGACTGTCATATTTAATGGAAAGGGAAGTAACATTATAAAAACCACATTAAACGTACACACTATTAGTAATCTAAAAAGAAAAACAGTTTTACAAAAAAAAATTACGTGTGTGTCGCTGCGCGCCACACATGTGCATTGGTTCAATTTTGATTGAGAGTGGTCTTCAGCCATTGCTGTCAGGCTCCCTGTGTCCAATAATGAGTTTTAGGGCTGATTCTCAAGGAGCCACACTATTTCTCCTTCCAGCCTCGCTTTGGTCATGTGGATTTGTATGGAAGAAAAACAAGATGGCCGCCCCCATGATAAAAGTCTTTATCAGCTGTTAATGCACCCCCCTATGTGATCACCTCTAGACCAATCAAATTGTGTTAACTGTCTGGGGCATGTAAAACTAATAACATTTCAATTTTTCTTCCCCGGAGGATTATCTCTTCTTTATTATCAATTATTGTTCAGTGATCTCAAAAGATCACAAACAAAAATTAAAAATTAATTTACAACAAGTTAGTTCATTGATTTTAATTTTGCCCTACACCGACGTGTGTATAGCACTGTATGCTCAGTGCTTTCCGAGTGTCTGTGAAAAAACTACACAGGCGACTCGGGCGGGATTCGAACCCACGACCTCCTGCTTACTAGTGCAGACGTCTTAACCTCTCGACCACCGAGCTTGCCCGATGACGATTGGCCAGCTAGAATCCTATATAGCAGCAGGTTAAGACGTCTGCACTAGTAAGCAGGAGGTCGTGGGTTCGAATCCCGCCCGAGTCACCTGTGTAGTTTTTTCACAGACACTCGGAAAGCACTGAGCATAGAGTGCTATACACACATCGGTGTTGGGCAAAGTTAAATCAATTGTTTATCTCCCGACGCAAGAATTTCACCAACCTATATAAGTTAGTTCATGTTATATAACAAACAAACACCAAAATTATCTGTATAGGATTTCTGGGAAACGTATGTTGGCCTAATACTTACATAGATTTTTATCACCGAAGAATAAACAAATTCATGCAAAATGGGGAAATAAAACAGATTTGCATGATCAATGATTCTGAATCAATTCAAAGGATATCAATTACATGAATGAAAAGCAAATCATTAATATGCAAACTATTGGCTGAAGGGGTTGTTGTCACCCAGGGTACTCCCCAATGGTTACCCAGGCAATCATAAAAGGATTGAGATTGCCCGGGTACCATTGGGGAGTACCCTAGGTGACAATGACTCCTTCTGCCAAAACCATGCCACTCATGTTTAATTCATTAATTAAGCAAAATATGCGTAACAAATGTGTTTTACATGAAACGGCAAAATATATTTTGAAGCATGAATGCTAAAAAGAGATTTACATGTGGTTAACAAAAAAAATAATTCATTTAGAAAAGGTAGCGTTATTAATAAAGCTTTTGGGAGTTCCATTTGAATAATTTTGTTAATGAAAATTTTGTACTTTTCCTTACTTGAATAAATTCAACTATTCCTTAAGAAGAATTATTATGTACTTTATATTGAACTGTTTGTCCTTACTTGAATATGGAATCAGAGTGCTAGTTTTAGATTAACTCTGTGACTGAAAATAATACCCCACATGATAAGGTCATATTACCGTTGCTGTTGCAGAAACGATTAAGTAATTTTTAGTCACTATGGAATCAGAGTGCTAGTTTTAGATTAACTCTGTGACTGAAAATAATACCCCACATGATAAGGTCATATTACCGTTGCTGTTGCAGAAACGATTAAGTAATTTTTAGTCACTATGGAATCAGAGTGCTAGTTTTAGATTAACTCTGTGACTGAAAATAATACCCCACATGATAAGGTCATATTACCGTTGCTTGTTGCAGAAACGATTAAGTAATTTTAGTCACTATGGAATCAGAGTGCTAGTTTTAGATTAACTCTGTGACTGAAAATAATACCCCACATGATAAGGTCATATTACCGTTGCTGCTGCAGAAACGATTAAGTAATTTTTAGTCACTATGGAATCAGAGTGCTAGTTTTAGATTAACTCAGTGACTGTAAATAATACCGATTCCATGCCCTGTTGAAAGTCTGCTCTGATCGTGACGATAGTGTCCCTTTAAAGGCTATTCTTGTACATGTACACTGTATATTTTCCATGTTGTTTTGGTTGGGGGGAAAATAATAATAATAATAATAAAAGGGCTGGAATTTTCATTCTTGTTGGGCCAAGGCCACTTCACCTGAGTTAACCCTAACCACCCCATATCCTCCAAAATCTTCCTGGTACTTTCACCTCTTCAAATGGGGCAAAAATTACTACCTGGCAAGAAGTACAGGCCATAAGTGAAAGATCAATGAAAATGCATGGTGCATTTTGAAGATAAGGGCATGTTTCCAAAAGCGCACTGGAGGATTTTGGAGGATTCAGGAAGGTTCCTAGCCAAAATACCTAGGGGGTTGGGGTTATGGGAACTTCCATTAGAATGTCTACAGGAGCATTTTTAAGGGGCACCAATCAAGACCAAGACCAAGACCAAGACCAAGGTGTTAGCCAGGATTTAGAACTGGGGTGTCCAAATTTACTGCAATTTCAAAAACAGGGTGTCCAAATTGTTCACTTACAATACTTTTACATGTAAACAACAGATGAAATAGGGTGTCCAAAAGACACCCAGACACCCCTCTGGCAAACAATATGACCAAGGCTAAGACCTGGGGCTAATATCATAGACCTGCTAAGCAGAGAATTTTTCTAAGCAAATAGTTTCGCTAAGACCAGGGGTGTGATTGGGCAGTTTTGAAAAATCCACGTAAATTTCGCTAGGGTTATTGGGGCCACTGTTGTGAACAGCGCTGGGGTGAAATCTATAGTTCTGAGCGTATGCTTTGCTTTCCTTTATTGCTTAAATCTTTAAAATCTGGATGATCACAATATTGCGATTTGTAAAAATCTGGACAAATTACACCCAGTAAAATAAAACAGACTATCCAGCCAAAATGCATGCGTTTTGTATGAAAGTTTAGCTGGTACCCACAGAAATCTGCTAAGAAAATTTTTTTATGGTAAGCAAATTTTCTCTGCTTAGCAGCTCTATGAAATTGGACCCTGGGCAACGGTGGCCCTGGCCTCGGTGGCCCTGGCCTCGGTGGCCCTCCATTAAATTCCAGGCATGTATTCATGAATATTCATCTTTTTTTTTTCTTACTTGAGCCTGTTCCACATTGTCGTTTCTTGCATCTCAGTCCTTTGAATCGTTCTGCTCCTTTCTTTACATTGGACATGATGTTGAACGCATCCGCTGCATCTTGTATTTTGTTCTCGTGCTGGAGTGTTGTTATGTTAAAAGCCAAAAAAATACCAAAAAAACATCATCAACTGAACACAAAGTTAGTGTAAAATTGTTGTAACTAATAATATTGTTGATTGTAAACAGTATTAACCCTTCTGTGACTGCAGGGGTCAAAATCAGTCCAAAAATGTTGATATACTTGCCAAGGTATGTCTAGTGCACTTAAAAAGTCGAACGTTGTCAAACCTTACGTGGTAGTAAGTACATTTAGAGGTTAAAATGAGTTGACCGTTTTTGACTGGTAAAAGCATTGTCTGGTTATTGTTCAGGGTGGTCAAAATGACAGTCAAAACCAGTCAAAAATGCCACTGTGTGCACATTTGGGTCAACAGTCAAAACAGGCAGTTGACTGATTTTGACCTCTATAGCTACTTGTCACTAAAGTGCAGCTACAGTAGGAGGGTTAAAGGGGTAATAGCGTCACGATCAGAGCAGTCTTTCAACAGGGCATGGAATTGGTATCCTTATTCAAGATGAACACAGTGACTGAAAATTACTGGCTCATTTATGCAGTAACAACGGTAAATATGACCTTATCATGTAGGGTATTATTTTCAGTCACAGAGTTAATCTAAAACTAGCACTCCGATTCCATGCCCTGTTGTTCGTGACGATATTGTCCCTTTAATCTTACATCATTCCGGTTATTGTTATCATTAGTCTCCATCTTATTGTGCAAGGTCATCTCTTGTCCATCTAAGTATCCATCCTGCTGGACACTGACCTCTCCGCTTGACCCCTCCGGGTGGATTCGATTCATGCTCAGCCCTCTCCTTTTCTTTCGTTTCTTCCGCCCAGCGCTGCGTGATGTACCTTCGGAAGGACTGATATTCATCTCAAGAAAAGGACGACACTGTGGCAGGTAAAGTATTCAAATATTAGGCAAGTTTCTTTTCGGACGTTTTCTGGTAACACCAAGTTTGTGGTGACACCACGGGTGTAATCTCAACTATTGCGGTTCTGATAAGAACCGTCTGCTCTATCCTGTTTGTAAAGTATGACGTGGTTCCAACATAAACCAACGATCATCAGAAGCCCATTGGAAATGTATTGACTCATTGGAAATGCATCGACCCATTGGAAATGCATCGACCCACTGGAAATGCATCGACCCACTGGAAATGCATTGAGAGTGAGAGGTTACGTATGGAGCTAATGCAAGCTGGGCACACGGTAAGCTCTTGGTTTCTTTCAAACTGTTCATGTGTGAAGGCGGGTGGGGGGGGGGAGGGAACCTTTAGATTAGTGAGTTATTGCTCACTTGATGACGCGCATACTTGCTGGCCTGTCTTAATCAAATTTACTAGCCCCATTCTAGGGCCAATACACTGGACTCTCTCTGTATGTTTGGTCCTACATGTTCAAAAAAGGGGTGATTTTTAATTTTATTTTTCAACTGCTAATTACACTGGTCTACAGCCAAAATGCTTCCGAAACAAATGAAGTCAAACTTGACTAATTATGGGTCACTGAGAATGGAAATGATGCTTAAAAATTGTTGATTGGCTCTAGTTTTCAAGATCTACATGTACATGTGTACACGTATGGGAATAGCGTATGATAATTCATGATTAAAAATCTGATATGTACACCATACACATAGTACGTAAAATGTAAAAACTTAAATATCTTGGAAACAATAGCCAATCAGCAATTTTAATTGTCATATTTGAATTCAGCACATCAAAATCCATAATAAATAGCACATTTTATCTCCGAAGCAGACAACTTTAAAAAAATTGTTGACTAGTGTTATTACAACTTAAAGTGATTAGGTAACCTTGCCCAAGCAGACACTTTTTGCATAAAATCCCTTATTTTGAAAATCCCTTATTTGGAAATTTAAAAAAATAATAATAATAAAACTAGAGCTCAAGTGTTTGTTAGAACAAACACACGGTGTTCGTGTCAACTTTCGGTTCAATCAAATTATCATCGATGATGTCAATCATATTTTGCAAAGGTGTATCATCTTTTATTATAACAATATCAATTTATTATAATATCAATTTTGCGTTAGAATGTGTTGAATTTGAACTTCTTGTTTAGACCGGAAGTAAAGGTCAGATCAGGTGATTTGAAGGTCATTTTATATGACACAATAAAACTTCCTCATGATCATAAAAAATAACATTAGTACCTGATTTGGTTCAATATCTGAGATTGGAAAATAATCCCTTTTTAAAAATGCCGCTAGGGGGCACTCTTAACTTTGATGACATCACCAAACATTTTTTTTTTTAAAGATAAGATGTCACTAATCACTTTATTCACAGAAGTCATATTCAAATTTCCTATGGTTTTTGAGATAGAAAATTATTATTTTTCTAAACCAGGTGATGACAGGTGATGACATCATCAGTCACATTTTTGAAAAGGTCACATGTCAATATCATGTTGGCTGCAGACCCTACAAAAGTGCTTCAGAATATTTTTTCAGTTAAATTTCCGGGTTCGACCGGAAGGAGAGGTCAGATTGGGTCATGTCTGTGTACGAAATGTCACATAATTCAAGATCTGTAAGATGATGCAAAAATTGTGTAAATATCTTTTGTGGTTCATGAGATATGATTTTTTGAAATATTAAAATTGGATTTTAGTGTATTTCAATATCTGATGATGTCACCATGACGTCACAACTTTACCTTAAACTGTATGTCACAACTTTATTAACAACTACATGTTATGGTCTAAGTATGTGTCAATTTTGAAGGGCCTGTGAACTTTGGAACTATGTTTTTTTTTTCGTTCGACAAGTCTCATCGAGAAGGAGAAGAAAAAAAACCAAAAAAAAAAAATACAATTTCAAAGAGGTGTTCACGCTGTCGCACGAACACTTAATTAAAATTTCACCCAAATTACCGATCTCACAATAGCCAAAAGTGTCTGCTTGGGCATGCTTACCTAATCACAACATTTTAGATTGTTTAGATTGATTAACTTGTTAGCATATCAAAAGTTTATAAAATTACCCCTTTCTGTACATGTGCCTTTTTAAGTGGGGCTAGGCTAGGGCTAAGGTCAGGATACAGAAGGAGTCCAGTGTGTTGGCCCATCCCCATGGAGGAAGGAAATCTATTTCCTTCCTCCATGGTTGGCCCTAGAATGGGGCTACGAATTTACAAATTATTATCTAAAAACAATTGATATAAGTGCATAATTTTGATCTTAATTAGATCGGGAAATAAAGTCAAATTTAGTGTGAGTACGAGTTGGTATGTGTACGACTACGAGTTGATAAGCAATTAAGCATACCGTACGAGTTGAACAGTTTCCCCATAATACATGCGATCATGCATGCAGTACATGTACTGTACCATTCATAACTGACATACCATTACTATTCTTATTCGTTGTTACCAGCGCAACTGTAAACACGATATTTGGATCAGATATTTTCCTATTTTACAACGACCGATTTTCTAGATAGAGGCTCCAAATGGTTCCCACAGACATCTAAAACACAAAACTACAAAATAAATTCACATTTTCCTCGGTAAAGAAGTGAAAAACGTTACCTCCTTGGCGTCATGTTTTCTCAATGTTGACCTGTTTCAGAAACGTTCGGGTGACCTTTCATCATACGGCTGTTAATTTTGCAACGGCTGTTTCATGTGCATATAATTATGCAATGAGTACAGTATGCGCAGTGCAACTGCACATGGTATTTATTCAGTACACAACCTGAAGCATATATTATGTTTTTTCACCTTTTTTTCCATCTACATTTACACAATCTTTACAACTTTTACAAATTATTAAAGATAGATTAAGAAGTAAACATAGATAGTGAAGACATTATTACACATAGGATAATATTTAGGTTCGAGTCTTCTTGGGCGTTAATTACAAAAGCTGTTATGCCCTTAGCATTGACAGTTGACACCTACTACATAGACAAAGGACACCGACAATAGACTCTTATAAGAAAGGACTGCAAGGACGGACGACCTGAAATACTCAAGAAGATGCTTTCAATGAATAAATTAAAACTTTTATTAAATATGCACGAAAGATGGGTTGTCCATATGTTTTACAGGCAATTTCCAGACGTTTTTGTTTTCATTTGAACATTTTTTTTTTAAAGAAACGAAAACATATACTTGGACATGAGATACTTCACCAAACTGTTTCAAAATCGTGGTTTTACCACCACGGAGGTGAAGACTCCTCCATAATAATGCGTTACAGTAAAAACTCATTCAAAATTCATTTATGACAGCCCCATAATAAATTCATTTCAGTATCATATTTACTGTAAAATTATGCTTCTCACGATTATTTTGATAAATGTGTCATTTTTAAACAGCAGCATAGCCAGGACATTTTCAGTGGGGGCACAGGGGGAATTGCTTTTCAGTGGGGGACAGGGGATATGGGTTTTTCTTTTTCTTTTCTGTTTTTGGGGGCACTATGAGGATTTTTCGTGGGGGGCACCTGGGGGGGGGGGCCACTGGAAATTTGTGGGGCACGTGACCCCCAGGCCCCCCAGGCCACACGTGGCTACGCCGCTGTTTTTAAAGCATTTGCTTTTCCTTCTTCCAGTGAAAACGCAATGTTCCGATGAAAAAAAGAAAATTTCCTGAAATTACCCTTAAAATAGCGACAATTATACGGGCAATTATACACCTTTACTATTTTTTCTTCTTTATCTTAATATTGGTAGAGTGATCTCCTTTTCCTGGCTTCATAACTGGGGACGTATGTTGGATAATAAACATCAACACGGCCGCGAAAAAACATATCCACATCAATCAATCAATAATTAATTTACTTCGAATAATATTATTAATAATAATATGCAATATCACCAAGAGAGGGCGCTCGTCGTCTGTGACAGGCGTGACTATTGCTTGAGCTGTGCCGGCCAGGGACAATTAATTATGCAGGCCTTTTGCAGGTTAAATTGCTATCTCATTGTTATGACGGTACTGTTATAGTATTGTCGGTACATAAAAGCGATAAACTGACCGCAGCTAGCCTAGTTTCAGAATAGACGCATTCTCCAAAACCGCCAAGTCAGAAGAATTTGGCCTAGTTTCACTAATTGACCAACATTTTAATTCTGTAATTCACTTCTGTGTTAGACATTTTCCCCAAAAGAAACCTATACCGTCGACGTCGACCGTTCAATAGGTATATGTACAGTGTAAGGCTCCCTGGACAATAAGGCTTACAAATGTGGCCATTTATTCGCGTCCCCTGATAACGTTCAAAGCCATCGTGTGAAAGCTAAGGTACAATTTTAGTAATTTATGTGCAAAATTGCTTCTAAAAGTATCCTTACTCTCTTTGAATCACGATATTATGCAAAAACACCAAACTACAGCTGAATCATTCAGCACGTTTGGGAGAATAGTGAGAGAAAAAAATTCTTATTTCTTGTTTTATTTTGTTTGTTTGTTTGTTTTTAATTTGATGTTTTAACAATACTAGTCAATAGAGGCCGATATTCATTTTATAGTTGGAACATTTTCCCAAAGTACATAATTTAGGACTGGGTACAACAAGGTCCTAAATTTCGAACGAAAATTTAAAGGAAATAATTTTACGTTTCTTTAAAATTAACCCCTCAGAAATACTATTTTCAGGGAAAATTGATACTCCCATCAGCTTTATTGTGCTTTAAATAATTTGACAAATAATTATTTTGGAATTTCCAATACTATATAGGCCATGTGATTTGTTTACATTTGCGTGACCTTTAGAGTACCAGTGTGATTTCCCGCCGGGCAAAAGTGTGTGTATTTGTATGCAGAGTTTGTATATTTTGTACTTCTCCACATAAACATCATTCAGATGAATAAGATTTGAGATGTAATGTAAGTGCCTTATTTAAAATAAACCAATTTAGGAATTGTTTTTGCTTTTGTCTCAAAATATAAGATTTGATGGTTTCTTGTCATAGATCAGTGTACATTTTGTGCCCAGCGCATTTTGACCTTTGGGGCTTGATCTTTTGTAAACATGTGATGTCATTGGTCACATCGTCTATGCCTTCAAGTGGATCAATGTCTAGGCTATACGTGCCTACACTGTGGTAAAAAAAAATGCATAGGTCGAGAGTACCGTAGATACGTATTCGCAAGTTATAGTAACGTAAATCAGCCATCAGTCTTTATCATTTCAATCATCTATGCTTCCAAACATCGAAGATAAAGGAAAAAACAGGTATAAGGCAAAAAAGTCTCCTGTTTCTGGTCATCGGTCGGCTTCAAAATCGGTGCGGTGACTGGCGCTTTTTTTCCCCTTTTTTTTCGGCCATCTTTTTTGCCAACAGGGAAATACTTGATACATTGTATACACGGGGACCAAATTTCCCATACACAATGCATGGTGGCTAAGAGAGGCCTCACAAATCGGGCAACTGTTCATACCCCTATGTGAAAAAGACGTTTAAAGCACAGCACGGCAGAATTCCAATCGATCCAGCAATTTTGGCTGCAATTGGACATCGTTTCATAGCACACACAAAAAACAAATTAAAAATGCCGACGCGCGGGTCTGAGGCGACGCGCGCCGACACCAGAAACTGGACACTTCTTTTGAGGGGGGGGGGGGGGGGGGCCAAAAGAGCTGACAATTTTCTTCCCGGGAGATTACGATGAACGATATTGAGCCAGTCTAGGTGCCGTCTATTGTCATCAAAGATTATGTCCAAGGTCAGGGAGATGGGGGCCTATTGTTCGATGACAAGCAGGTAGGCACCAGCGACGACTATTATTATGGCGCGTTCAGTCGTCTGATAATTTATGTTAGTCTCCATGATTTGATAATACTCAGGGCCCGACAAATCGAGGAAATTTTGCAAAACCGCGAGCGACTCTGCATATACACTACACATGAACTACACATTGTAGCCTTTCCGTTAGGCCATAAAACAGACCAAGGAACAGAGTGTAAAAATAATTAGAAAAGGGGAGTTTGTAGGCCCCACATAAAAGCAAATGCGACATTTTGTTACCATGCGGAAATATACAGGAAATTGCACGGGCTTTTAATAATATTTTTCTTGTTTATATTCTGAGTTTGAAAAGCGTTTTTTTTTTTCTCACAACGTAGGCCCTATGGATTTCTTTGTACAACGCTGTTCTATTTCTAGGCAGGCGCCCATGTTACTTCTCCCCCAGGGTTAAACTAATCCAGTGATGTCTGTACGTGCGTGGATATACCGTCTGCCGTGTTAAACCGTCGTCTAATATACACCAACTTCCCGTTTCTCCAAATCAGATTTCTTAGGGACACTTTGCGCCCGCGATATTGCATAGAAAATCGTGCTTTCCGATGCTTATTCTAAATGCAGGCAATTGTATTAACTCATTCGCAAACCCTTTGGGTCGTGGGGAGCGGGGGAGCGGGGGGAGGGCAGGAAGCAAAGTATGTGTCCTCTTTTTATCGCCAGTTGTACATCTTTCCTTTTGTGTGCCTCCTCCTCTCATGTTTTGCAATGTTCCTTCCTTTTTCGCCACATTAAATCCACTCTGTATATAAACATGATATTGTGCCAGTACAGTACAACGCTGTAACGAACATTATAACACGTAGGCCTATACGAACATTATTTTTGGATATACCAAACATGCGCTGACAGTTATCTCACATTGTGTATCAGAATCGGAGCCATGAAAATCGCTATAACGAACAACCGTTGTAATGAAATGTTTTGTGTGAACCCACGGTTGTTCGATATAGCGGCGCCATGTACGTTCAGTGCAGGAAACTTGGATACGTACAATGCAGCTATAGGCCAATGCATTTCCCTCACGATCAACAACTAACTCGTAAATAATTTGACGATTGTCAAAATCTGAGTTATTGTTTATTGATTTGAAAGTTCTCGTTCTTGAAAATTGCCTTCAGCATACTTGTTAACGTATAAGTCAAAGGAACAATATCGTCACAGTTAACAGGGCATGGAATCAGAGCGCTAGTTTCTCAGTGACTGAAAATAATACCCACATGTTAAGGTCATATTACCGTTGCTGCTGCATGAATGAGCCAGTAATTATCAGTCACTGTGTTCATCTTTAACTAGGACACCGATTCAATGCCCTGTTGAAAGTCTGCTCTGATCGTGACAATTACAAAATTACTGAATTAGAACATATAAACTTATTTTGATGTGAAGCTGGTGACCCGTGAAACATCCTGAGAATTCAAGTATTCCATCTGACATGCTGTCCTTTTCTTTTTTTAAAGAAAACATTGTATTATAAATTTGAAATGAATCTCATCCGGGATCTATTTTTCGAACAATGGAATGCATACAGACTGAATGTATTGTTCACTATTTTGTCGTGAACGACACCATTGTAATAAGCTGAAACCTTCACACAGGATAGTTTCGTGCAACAAGGTCATTGGCGGATCCAGGGGGGGGGCCTAAGGGGGCTGTAGCCCCCCCCCTAAAATCGTTTTTAAAAAAATTAAAAAGGAGAGAAAAAGAGAGAGAGAGAGGGGGAGGGGAGGGGAGAACGGACTCCCATTCCCACAGTGTGCTTTGTTTTTCTCTCCCTTTGATTGTTTCATTGTATTTTTTGTAGTACTGAAATATAATTGTTTTTGATTCTCAGCCCCCCTAAAAAATGTTCTGGATCCGCCCATGAAGGTCGTATCATAGTTACGACTTTGTTGCAGACGTGGATTTTGCTCAGTGCAAACAAAGTCGTATTTTTTCTTTTACAAAGTCCCAGGATGAACACGCAAAACCTATGGAAGAAGATACGACGTTGTTGCACTCAATTGTTTTGATGTATACAAATGTATGTACTATTGCATATACGACCTTATTGCATTTTTTGTTTACATTGCCAAAGAAAAACCGTGGTGTTAAAGGACCACAGAAATAGAGACGTAAATGCCATGGAAATACTAAAATATTGTATAATAACAAATAAATATCTCATTGATTTTTAGCGAGCTACTTATAATTTGAAGCTTTTCCGAAGAGGATGTCGGCGACGATTAACACGCCCCTAAAAGGGGCCATTTGCACTGCACCCTGAACGTCTCTATGTCAGTGTGACGTCACGTAAAGAAGAAGGCTTGCTTACGGGGACGCCAGCCACATACACAACAGTGAACGCGTTCATTCACATGCCTGCGCTTATTTTGCACACGCTGGAAAATAACATAGAAATGGCTGAATCGTCGTCAGATGGAATTGTGATACTTTATTGAGGTAATAAGTAAATAATAAACTATCTAATGTGTAATTTTCGTTTACCAAACTGCTATCTTTGTGAAGAAATCGATCATTTAGTGACACAAACTCGGTTAAAAAAATTGAAAATATCAAAATACGAAGGTCGCAAAAAAGCATTTTGTATCCTGCAGCCTTAAATGGGGACCTATTTTTTCAAAATTCTGAATGGGGGAATCCAGGGGGCACAGACCTCGGCAGGGCGGGACGTGCCCCCGTGCCCCCCCCCTCCCCCCACAGTTACGCCACTGATGACATCACATTTCAAAAGAAAACAATTCAGAACCTCAAATAAAATAATATTTCTATGGACCCGCTTTATACCCTCATCGGCTTAACATTAAAGGTCCTATGAAATAGGGTTTTTTTTCATTGTATACAATAAAGTATGTCTACTGGAACATATATTTGTCATTTGTAAATTTACCCCCTCACGTTTACACCATAAAAATATTAATTTTAAAATTTAGGGGGTGCTTTTCGACACGCCCATATCCCCTCATTAACATAAAATTCGTGACGTACACTTAGGCGATTCCCGATCCGCGATCCACAGCACTTGCCCAAGTATGCGTCGTATACAACGCACCAATGCTTTGAACGGGGCCTTCACAGCCAGTTCGGTATGGCTTAAAAGGCCATGCTGCTACCAGATGCAATTCCAACGATATTCCCGCTAAGTAAGAAGGCTGGGAAGGCTCCAACGAAGAAGAGAGGTGCTTTTTAAAGCGAGAAAGACTCAGGGTAAGTGGCCATTTAGTTATACTCCCATAAGTCCACACATTATTATTATTATTATTATTAGTCCACTTCCGTGCAAACGACATTCAGTGTTCACGGCATGAAAACATGCCGTGATTTTCCGCATTAATAAAAACATCGTGTCTGATTTTATATCCTGGCAAGACAAACATAAAAACATTAAACCTTTCTCATTATGCCTGCGCTTGTATTGAGTTTTTCAAATGATCAGAACTTTGACTGTTTCTGTTATTTCATAAAATAACACCGTAATGTTAGCATTGCCTTCTGTGTGTGTTCCGACCGCATGATGGGGGCTTGCGCTGCGTAGAAATTCTCTGCCTTTGTGTACGTCACGAACGTTTCGTTAAAACTTCGACAATTCGGGGGGTCAATTTTTGATTATTAGATAAACCATTAATAATCCACTCGATTAAAAAAAAAATTTTTTAATTGTTTTTAATTCATACCAATCAATATAACAGCACCAAGAAATAAAGTTTTGTAAATACACTCTTCACAGGACCTAAAGTTTTACTTCATAATTCGACCATTTTGTAATTTTTGTTAATGTCCTAATTAATCCTTTACCTTATCTTGAAAGAAATCCTAGCCTCCTACAAGCAAATATTAATAATTGACCTGTTTTAGAGAAGTTATGTCATAAGTAAAAAACAAAATATATAAACAACCTAAATTGTATTATCACAACCCATGGTAAAATATTCTAAAAAGTAATTTTGTCCGAACTCCTTTTGTCTTGATTTCAGAAAACCCGAATCTCCGCCGCAGGCGGAAAACAAATGGCCCTCTTACACGTGCAAAAGCGCCGATATTTCCGGTGTTATTTACACAATCTTTGGACAATAATTGGGTGATTTTGTTTACTGTTGGCATGACTTTGCAAGGGTGACATTAGGAAGGCGATTTTTAGACATTGGAGGACCATTTTGTTTTCCTCCAGTGGATCTTAGGCTTTTTTTTCTGAATTCGAGTCAAAAGGAATTCGGAGAAATTGTCTTTTTACAATATTTTACTGTAGGCAGGGGCGTTGCGAAGGCATTTTCTGGAGGGGGATGCGGAGGCCAATATTTAGAAACACGATACACTTTTCAGTCAGCAAACCCAAACCCTGCAAAAACTGAGTGCTAGAATAACACCAGTGGTGTCAATTTTATTCTTCCATGGTGTTTATATTCTGCGAGTTTCCTAATATAAACACCAGTGGTGTAGCTTTTAACACCACAGTTTTTGCAGTGTAGCTCAAGGTTTACTGACTGAAAATTTATTCTGGACCAACCCTTATTCTATGCTTCATTTGCCGACTGAGGCTCTAAATGCCGACTGAGAAAATTATTGGGGGATGTCACCCCCCTCCCCCCCCCCCTCGCTACGGCCCTGACTGTAGGTTTAGATAATAAAATGTATATTGCTTAATAGCTTTCTTATAGGACACAAGCGAAGCTCTATCAAAATGCGAAAAGGTCAGTTATTAATATTTGCATAGAGCCCCACTTTAAACGATTACTTGGTGCGTGCGATCGAGGAAATAGGAATAACAATATTATCAAACAACCTGGGAAATTATTCCGTCAGAAGTGATCTCATTTTATTTCTTAAAGTCGCCAAGGAGATGTGTGTGAACTAAGGGAAAATAATGCTGCCCTCGATCGACCAGTGCGAGAAATTGTGAATTCATTTTCTAAGGCAATTTGCCGGGGACCACTATGAGCTTTGGACTCTTGTATTAATACTTGGTTTATGTACATGGCGATCCTCACATGAATAAACATTAAACATTTTGACAAAAGTCTATCCCACAGGGACTTGAAATCGTAACCCAATGGTTTATTTGTTTAGCTTGGAAAGCTTGCATATGAAGTAACATTGAAATTAAATTATATTTTATCCGCAAGTGCGGTTTTTCAAAATATCTGCATGCGGAACTCTTATAGGTTTGCTGAAATAGACATCTTCTTGTAGCAGATCGGGTGTTAAAATACCATTCTTTGCATTATTTTAGCCCCAGAATAATTATATTTTCGCTTTGAGAACATTGTGACGTGTTGTCTCTGTTTGTTTTACACATGCACCCTGTAAAAAGCAACGGTGATTGGTGTATACTACGTCATCGGCAGCGCACAGTCGTGTTGCCTTGTGTTTATTCCGCCGGTTTCACTTCACCGATCGTCCTGCAGATGACGTCATATTAAACTCATCATTGTAGGCGGTGACTGAATATCAGGCTCTGCTTTTCTGATCCGTTCATCTGATGATGTTTTGTTGGAAGACGTTATAAATTATGTTGTGATATCTAAAAAGTTATCCCCACCTTGTTAATAATGTAGCAAACATTACATTGTATCGTGAGTTTCAAACTCAGCGTACGTACCTTTAAGGTTTTGGGTTTAAGCTTATGATGCTGCACGCACGAGCCCCTCTCTCACCCCCCGAATTAATACCAATCACGTCCCGGCTGAAAAATATGGTGCTTTTATGCAAAATGTGCACGGTGTATGACGATATTTGAACGGTCTTCCCTGCTACCTAATTGACCTAATTTCATCTCCCCACACGTGGGACAGTGCCTGAACTGACAAGGCCCACGCTGAAAAGAGCAACACGAGTGAGGATATAGAGCGAGAGAGAGAGAGAGAGAGAGTTGGAAAAAAAAAAAAAAAAAAAGGAAGACAAAATTCGACCCATTTCTGCCAATTTTGTTCGGTGATTTATGCCCACCACCACGGGGTACTCAACATGGCCGGTCAATTCATAGGGTTTTAAGGCCGCCGGCTAGGAACGGGCGAGCTCGATCGAGAGAGAGAGAGCTCGAGAGAGAGTACAAGGGAAAGGTGAATGCATGAGGGGGAGTCGTGATTAATTGAACCCGACGCGTGATGGCTCTTAGGCCCGCTAGTTTGAAGCGCGCGTATACCTGGTTGAAACCCCTCGTCGTTCCAAGTGTCGCACCACACGCACGCTCTCTTGTCCCGTCCATCCAGCCGTCCCCGAACTATGTTTTTTTTTCCCTGCAAGTAATTTTCGTTCATGTTTATTGTCAGGGAAGATGTGACAGGGTGATTTATGTTTACCCATTGTCTGTCTGTTTTCTGGAAAGCTATTGTTCGTCAGATTAGCATTGTATGAGACGTATGGCCCCCACGATGAGATTCAACGACAATTTCATTCCCAGTTTTTAATCAGTAGCCACACTGGCGGCATTTTGAACATCATGTATGTGAAAATTACAATACGTTTTCGTTGGTGCCCCATTTTGTGCTCAAGTGTGTCCTTTTTTGTATATACCCTCCCCCATTTTTAGCCATCCTGGAGCAACCCCTAATTATTGTTATGTGAACGATAAACCCAATTCAAGCAATGAACCCATTGTGCCCCCCTATCAGTCAGCATTCTACACTTCCCTTCGACCGTCTGCACTCAGTGAGAACCAGCGTCCTTCGCCCCTATTTCCAGCAAGCAAAACTCCTGTAGACTAATAGGACCAACTGTTAATAATAAGTCCAGCATACGCTACATGTCAGAAACGGACTTATTGTCGGCAAAATGACGATGTCAAAGCAGTGAGTATCTCCACGATGTGTCGATCCCCGAGAACATCTTTCACCCCCGAGTGATTCTTGGCGTTTCTCCCCCCCCCCCCACCCCGTCCGTCTATATTGATGCAGTTTTGATACACCGAGTTCAACAACATGACCTCGGGGTCCACGTCACATAACCTGGTTTATTAAAGGCATATAGCCTACTGCGTGCAATGCCGCTATAACGAACACTTTGAGGGTGATTCATTACTGTAATGCAAAACAACTAAAATGGGTGCCAAGGGTCATGTGTAATCGTCTGTCTTTTATAGCGGTGTTTGAAATACTGTGTTCAA
Source organism: Zoroaster sp. YZ-2022 (assembly GCA_029582265.1). Classification (NCBI taxonomy): domain Eukaryota; kingdom Metazoa; phylum Echinodermata; class Asteroidea; order Forcipulatida; family Zoroasteridae; genus Zoroaster; species Zoroaster sp. YZ-2022. Next base: position 16,858,944 of record CM055831.1, on the reverse strand, counting down.
CTGTGTAGGATATGCCTATAGACAGTGTCAGGATTTTTAAGTGGAGCTGCACGGGCGCCGGGGGTGGGGGGAGATAGGAATTTCGCAAGGGCACTTTGGCGGCACTGAACGGAGTACCAGGGCCCGGGGCAGGAGGGGGAGGCTTAGTCCTTCAATATTAAGGAGCACGTGTCCCCATGCCCTCTATAGCTATGTACGCCAAGGCATGGCACTTAGATCTAACACTATTGGGGAACAACTTCGCACAACAAGACTTGATAACCTTAGTCACATATTCACCGATTCAGATATAGCCATCTAGTCCCCGTCCATCCTCAGCAATACTGACAACACGGCCACAGGCCACGTGCAAGGAAGCCAAGCGCTTGACCGACTTAGTAACATTATATCATGGAACGGCGTCATCGCATTGGTTAATCTGTAATGTTTGATTGACAGGCTAGACGAGTGTATTGTCACCGTGTCAAAATAGAGGGTTCAAAATAATGCTTAATCAGAAGACATTCTGACCTACGCGGACAAGCTGCGCAGGGACACAGGTTTTAACTACACTCTAAAAACGGATTGGTTAAAAAAACTAATTTAAATGATTAACACTATTTTTTATTATTTTAACCAAGAGACTGGTCAACAAGTGAAAAATACAATGGTTATTTGGGAACCAATTACCTTGGTCACAGTGTTTGTAATTTTAACCAATATCTTGGTTGTTTTATATATGCAAACAAGTAGGCGGGGCTAGAAGTTGTACAATTTCTTTGAAAATATAGTGATAATTTATTTTTAAATTTAACATTTAATGTAAATTGTTTGTGTTTTTCTTGTATAAATTATCGAAGAATTTGTGAAGATTGTCAAATGTGTAAACACAACATTTTCTTTTGAACACAAAAATGAAACAAAATGGAAAAATCTATAGCCAAATTCAGTTACTATGACTGAAAAGATGATTGAACTTGAACTGTATGTAATGTGTATCACACTGTGTGTTAAGTATACAGGGGTGTAGCTATACTGGTGACAGTACATCAATGGACAAGGTTGTATGTATGTATTATTGTATACATATTCAATCGTTACTGCCATTACATGTTAATAACATTAATGCAATTAAGTATATTACAGTTTTGCAGAAGGATCTACCAAAGTAAATTGGTTATATTTCTAACAATAAATATTGGTTGTGATCTTAGTCACAACCATAATATAGGTTAGAATTTTAACCAAAAATTGTTGGTTAAAAAGGTAAACAAATTTGGATTGGTTAATTTGACCAAGATCTTGGTTGGACACATATCTACCAACAACAATGGTTAAAATTAAACATTATATTGGTTATTTTAACCAATCTGTTTTAAGAGTGTACAACAAATGAGCTATCAACCTGCATGAAAGACGGGGTTTGGAGACTTATATCTCGTGAAATCATTGCCCTAGTACACCACTCGACATGGTACTTGGTAGTAACGAAGCATGGCAGATATTTGACAAAACTTAGTGGGAAGTGAAAGCTCAGTATGATTTCAAAATATCCAACATTCGAGAAGGTCATGGCATCATATGAAATGGCCTAACCATTTTACCTTACTACACAGGCCTATAGGTCAAACAAATTTTCCATGAAGTAGCGACCGTGCAGAAGTATTGCGTAGGAATCGGTATACAACGCGCGAACAAAACAGATACTAGTAATGCTTACAATAATGAATATACGACAATTCGGGAAAACCGTCTCGTGACTAAAAGTCATTTGCTCTTGACTCTGATGACGAAAAAGGAATTGTCTTCAATAAGAAAGAGAATTTATTCACGTTCGCAGCAGATCAATAAAAGAGAACCTTAACACAGAATTTTTAGCTCGCACATCGCCTTCAGCAACACTAGCAGTCAAGCAATAAACTGGGCCTACATGCAGATAATGGGAGATGCGTCTGTGCGGTCGCAGCTAGCAGGATCTGGGTTGGATGGGGATGGCCCCCCTAGCAAAAAAAGGCTTCCGCACACATCGGCCCATCAGATCCCCAAGAATAGGTCTGCGAAAAGAACTTCCAAAACATCATATTCAATTTTTGTTCCTGTAAATATATTTATTTTGATTCTTATCAAGGCATTTGAATAAATTACCATCCACGAAATGTGAACATGATAATTAACTGGTTACGGTCAGGGGTTATTTGTTAAGGGTTAAGGGTTATTTGTTAAGGGTTGGAAAAGGGTGTTAAGGGTTGTTAAGGGTTAGGGGTTAGGGGTTAGGGTTAGGTTGACCACTAATGCTCCAAGCCAGCAGCGTAGCCAGGACTTTTTCAGTGGGGGGGGGGGCATAGGGGGGGGGCATTGCTTTTCAGTGGGGGGCCCCAGGGGTATGGGTTTTTCCCTTTTCTTTTTCTTTTCTGTTTTTTGGGGCACTATGAGGATTTTTCGTGGGGCCCCCCCACGAAAAAACCTGGGGGGGGGGGCCCTGCAAATTTGTGTGTGGGGGGGGGGGGCACTGGAAATTTGTGTGTGGGGGCATGCCCTCCCCCAGGCCCCCAAGCTTTGAATGGACTGATCCTTGCACAAAGGCTTGCAAAATCAAAATAGTGGCAAAATAGGATTGGAAGGCACGCGGGAAAAAACGGGGTGGGGGGGCTGTATCTCTCCTTGATCGACCAATGGTTAACCTTTGACCCTCCAAAGACCACGGAGGTGCCACCGAGGAATTTGAGTCTCTTATGAAACAGAGAGATCTCAGTGCTTTTGTCTACAGTGTAACTGTACGTGCCAAACATTCCCTGCGGCAGCTTTTATCAAACAACGCAGAAAAGGCTTTCGACTTTCTGAAGTTATTGTATTTTAACCACTCTTGTTCCCAAAAACTCAGCCTTCACGCCCGATGTCAATAATACTCACGGGCGTATATCCCCCCCCCCCCCGCCCCCACTTTTTGGACCGGGGGATAGTCCATAGGATGGTCCGGTCCATAGAATCACCCCCCCCCCCCCAGAATTTTCCATACGTTGAAAAAAATATATATAATAAAAATACACATGCAGAACTTCAAGCTATACCGTGCACCCAAATTTCAAAATCATCCCCCCGCTTTTCATCACGGATTTACGCCAGTGATAATACCATAATACTCCTTCTGATTATAATTATTGCCATCGGATGCCTCAAATTTCAAAATATTGAATATTCTCTCGCAGTTTCCATGCAAATCCTGATTTGAAAAACACCCGCAATCCGCCTTATTTAGTCACTACTGCATTCCACTACGTCGAGAAAGACTCCCCCCCCCCCCTCACATTGAAATTCGCCCCTGGGGCCTATAGCCGAAACCCCCGGCCCTTCAGCAGTAATGGACGAACTGTCTATGGGCTATCCTACCCACGGAATACATCTCCATGAAGAGGCAAATGGGAGTCTACACTGTCCTCCCAGAGTGGTTTCTTTCGGAATTCGACCCACTTTTTTATATATTATTTTCGAGCCGTAGAAGAATCGAAGAGATTACTTTCCTCGTCTTTGTCACTGAATTTCGAGGAGATTTTTTCTTTCTGTTTTTCCTCTCGCCGGGCTCAATTGAAGACATTTGCCCGCCGGTTATATTGGCATAGCCTGTGACAGGCATACATTGCCTGATCATCACAATGCAGTCGGAATCGAACGGACCCGATATAGTTTTTCACGAATTTATCTCATGGCTATTCGTAAGATTATAAGTAAAACAAAACGATTCCGTCATGATTTCTTCAATTTGTAATCTACTGTTTTTCTTACACATCCCATCAAACCGGGAAAAATCTGCATGACAGATTAAAGGACAACAATTATTATTAAACGGGTGCGAGAAATTTAAAATGTATTTAAATCAGTTTAATCTTTTTCAAAAAAGATTCCCATAATTATTCTTTGTAGTTTTCGTCAATTGTTTCTAAATAATTATGTCCTTAAAAGAACGCAAATTTACGAAGAAATCACATTACACGATGAACAGTTTTTAGTCCAAAATGTTTTATTTTCCCACATGAATTTTAGCATCCCACATGCTCCTGCCAAGATACCTTGCCCTGTGCTCATTTTGCTGTAACATCCGCTCATAAACCTCAACCGGTCTATAGCCGCGCTGCTTCAACCAAGCGAGAGAAAAACCTTTGTCCCGTGAGGCCATTTTGATAATTTGTTACGCACTGGTCCGGAACACGGCCTCCGCTGGACCCGTCCGCTCAAATTATCATGCATTATGCCCGAGCCTGGGGTACGTAATTCACTGGCAAGCGTAGGCCTACGCGACCATTTGTGGGCCGTTACTCGATGATGCGTTGCTATGGCAACGTGTAATTCCCGTTGTTGAGTTAGCTCGGCAAGGACAGCCGTTGTGTACGGCTGGAGATGTGACAATGCTTCATCTTAAAGGACCTATATCGTCGCGTCTGCAATAATATAAACTCTTTTCTTCCAACATGGCCCATACGAGATTAATGTTGTTTGTGGGTCATGTTATGCTAGGCACATGGCGTAAGTCATTTCGTTCGACGTGCAGGTCAAATGCAAATAGGCCCAATGGTTATTTTGTTGGCAAACATTTCACTGTGACGAACGACTATTGGAAGTCTACCTCGATCTCCCTACAGATGTGGGCAAGTGGGGGGTGGCTTTTGCTGTCTTATGCCCTCAAAGCATTGGACACACCTGAGTATGAGTGTTCTATTTAAAGAAGATCTGTGCGTGCGGATTTAAAGCACATTTCGAAGTATTGGACGAAACTGTTTATGCTTGTTTTTTTAGTGTGTGGTGGAAGTTATGTTTTGTCTTGTCTCTAATCATAGAGATGCTCTAAACGTGTTGTGTCTTGGATTGGATTGTCTTAACAAATTGTATTGATGTGTGTACTTGTTTCGTATATGTTGTACTGTGCTGTGCCAGTCTATTACTCCGCTGCTATCTATTATGCGCCAATAGGCCCACTGTGCTTTGCGGTTTTGCTGTACTGTTGAGCTCTTCTGCGATCGTGGGCAGTGCTGAGGCTCTTCTGTATTCTATTATTTTGTGTTCTACTCTGCAGTCGTTTGCTCTGTGGTGCAGTGCTATTCTGTGGCTCTTCTGTATTCTATTCTGCGTTCTACTCTGCAGTCGTGTGCTCTGTGGTGCAGTGCTGTGCTCGTCTGTATTCTTTTAGTTTGTGTTCTCTGCAGCCTTGTCTCTATTGTGCAGTGCTGTGGCTCTTCTGTGCTCTATTATTTTGTGCTCTGTATGCTGCAGTTTTGTGCTCTGTTTTACAGTTCTTTTCTCTTCTGTATTCTATGTGTCTGTGTCCTACTCTGCAGTCTTGTTCTGTGATGCAGTGTTGTGTGGTGTTCTTCTGTATTCTATTATTTTGTGTTCTACTCTGCAGTCGTGTGCTCTGTGGTGCAGTGCTGTGCTCGTCTGTATTCTTTTAGTTTGGGTTCTCTGCAGCCTTGTCTCTATTGTGCAGTGCTGTGGCTCTTCTGTGCTCTATTATTTTGTGCTCTGTATGCTGCAGTTTTGTGCTCTGTTTTACAGTTCTTTTCTCTTCTGTATTCTATGTGTCTATGTCCTACTCTGCAGTCTTGCTCTGTGATGCAGTGTTGTGTGGTGTTCTTCTGTATTCTATTATTTTGTGTTCTACTCTGCAGTCGTGTGCTCTGTGGTGCAGTGCTGTGCTCGTCTGTATTCTTTTAGTTTGGGTTCTCTGCAGCCTTGTCTCTATTGTGCAGTGCTGTGGCTCTTCTGTGTTCTATTATTTTGTGTTCTGTATGCTGCAGTTTTGTGCTCTGTTTTACAGTTCTTTTCTCTTCTGTATTCTATGTGTCTATGTCCTACTCTGCAGTCTTGCTCTGTGATGCAGTGTTGTGTGGTGTTCTTCTGTATTCTATTATTTTGTGTTCTACTCTGCAGTCGTGTGCTCTGTGGTACAGTGCTGTGTTCTTCTGTGTTCTATTATTTTGTGTTTTGTACGCTGCAGTCTTGTGTCTGTTTTGCAGTGGGTTTTTCTTCTTTATTCTATGGGTCTTTGTTCTTCTCTGCAGTCGTGTGCTCTATGGTGCGGTGCTGTCCCTTGGTCTTCTGTGTTATATTATTTTGTGTTCTAGTCTGCAGTCTTGTGATCTGTGGTAAAAGTACAGTGCTGTGCTCTTCTGTATTCTATTATTTTGTATTCTGTATGCTGCAGTATTGAGCTCTGTTTGCAGTGTTCTTCTCTTCTGTATTCTGTTCTTCTGTGTTCTACTCTGCAGTATCTGGGGTGCAATGCTGAGATGTGCTCTGCAGTATTACGAATATTTTGCGTTCTACTTTGCAGTCGTTTGCTCCGGGAAGCAGCCCCGTGATGTGCTCTTTTGTTTCACGATTCTTTTGTGTACTTTTGGTCTGGGCTGCTGTGCTCTGTAGTGTGATGTAATGTGCTGTGCTGAGCTATGTTCTGTCTTTGCATTGCTTGTCTGTGTGGGACCACTTTAGGGCATCAAACGAAACTACCAAGCGCTTTAAATCATTTTCCATTTCACAAGGGTCAGTTGTCCCTTTAAACGGGAAAACCTTAAGATGGACAAAAGAATCCCCATACACGCTTTAGATAATCTGCTGGATTGGGATTGCACATTTTGGAAAATTGGTTTTCTTCAATTACGATGTTTTCTACCCTCCGCAAACTATGTTTGCAAACAGCCATCTGGAGAACAGCTAATTCGCTCTAGAATCTTCAAGTAGGGCAAATCTCTTTCCCGAAGGAACATTCATTTATTGTGGACTTTAAAAGGCAGTCCACTGGTAAACTGTCATTAAAGTGCTTGCTTTAATCAGGGGGCCATCTCAAAACTAACCCGTGCAAGGTTAACTCATGGTCCACGAATCGTAATGAAACAGTGCGAACGTTTACTAATATCTGAAATTAAAATTTGTATTTATTTATTATTTATTTAATGTTTTTTTTCGTCATCGCAATATTGTGAAAAATCGATGAATGCATATCATTGCATGATCGCATTTACAATGTCAGACTAATTTGATTCCTCACAAAAATTCAAATAATTCATGAAATGAGCCACCTTTTTATGGATAAAATATCAGGAAAATTGTTTGTGTCATCTTTTCCTATCATATTCTGAACTATCTGAGTTATCCAAAAATGGCCTTAGTATTAAGAAATAGGCCTACATCATGAATCTCATGAGCTTACAACACACACACACACACACAGACACACACACCCTCACGCACATTGATTTGTGGGGTATTCCTTTGTTCGTTCTATTATCCCTTTTCCTTATAATTCTCCTGTGGGGTACAAGATTTTCTATAGTTACCTTGTGGGGTCCAATTGTTCTATTGTGTTTTGGACCCCACAACGAATGGTGTGTACGTTCACACCCTCACACACACACACACACACACACACAAAAAAAAACATTACTTGAGGAATACAGAAATATTCATATGCATTCATAGCCCATCCCTCCTTGATATTTCGGTAAGAGCAAGACACCTTGCAGCCTCCCGTAACTGGATGACACCTCGACGATACATCAGCTTGAAGTTGCCCTGTGAATTCACTATGCGTTCGACTCGTCCCAAATTTAATATCGCTCCGTACTGCCTCCCAAAAGATGGAGGAGACGGCCTGGCCGATACCACGCAGCCTCATCAATTTTGCATCCCTCACAAGAGGAGCATGTTCCCAGGCTAAGGAACACAAACCTACATCATCATTATACCCACCGCATGTTCAGGTCCACTGCATGGCGGCTGAATTGGCGCCTGCCTGGGTTTCGCATTCCCCGGAAACCCGGTGGTAACAACGGGGGTGTAGCGTTATGCATGGCCGGGTCAAAGCTGCCCTGACAACCGGCCAGTTTGCAATCATAATGAACCAGTAGTGAAATCCAACCTCGGTGGGATTATTTTCATACGAAAGCTCTTCACAATCCACGCCAACATTTATCACATCAGTTCAGCAAGTGTGCGCATTATTATTATTATTATTTTTTGAGGATGCATTCAACAAAATGGAAAATGTGTATATATTGTACTTTGGTATATGGGTTCTAACGTAATAACCTTTTGCCGCTGGCGGGAACCTCAAATTACATAATTTTCTTTTCATGGGGACCAGAGTCTCGAAAATGGAGAACACAGCAGGAAAGAAGGGGATACTGCAAAAAAAGGATTCACACAATCAAACAAAAAATGACATGCACGGCGATAAAAAAGGGGGGCCACATGCCCCTCCCTCTTTCCCTCCTTCTCCCGGATCCAGCAGTGTTGTTTTTTCTAAAGCTAACCTTCTTTTCTCCTGAAGACAATCAGAGCTTGCTGATCGAAACGTCGAGTTGTAACCTCCAGTTCTTTTCAGAACTAATTACTACTAAATCCTCTTCATAATTCACCATGCAAAGCTACAATTACTAACCTTCTTCTTTGAAACATGTCTTTCTGCGTGTCGGAGAAGTACCATATAAACAAGTATTATTTAACAGTTTTGGAAGAAATTGAATACTTGTTTTTTATTCTTTTGGTGAATAATTGTCCCCAAAACCTATTGCGGAGTGGGTGGCATTATATACTGGATCACACGAAAGCCTAGAACTGGAAATTAAATTGTACCTAGAAGCGTGGTAGTTGGATTGGCGGCGGACGACCACATAACCCCCCGAGATCAAATCAATCGTCCCAGCCATGTGCCATACCTACTCGTGCCAAAAAACACCGCTCCGCGTCGCCACAAAATAATGAAAAACTGTCCGACTGCAAAATTGGCACTAACCCCTCGTCGGGTACGGGAAAAATGGCGGTGGAAATTACATCGGCGATCACGTTCCATCGCCTTGTCCTATTGCTATGGTTTTCAATCCGAGTAGTCTGGTATCGATTTTTTGTTCTCCTTTTTTTGTGTATAAAAAGAGGACGCATACGAACCCCTACGGTACAAAATTGCATCTTTTCTGTATTAATTTAAGTTCCGGGCGGTACACGCGAAGGACGAAAAAATGAGAAAAATACGGTGCGGTGTCACTCGTCGTCGGCGGTTGAGATATAAAAGATGTATTAGTTCAGCCTCGACATTGGCATATAGCCGGCTTGAAATTATATATGACCGTTGGAATATATAGATGCATAAATATGCACACGATGAGGCCGTTCCAATTTGGGACAGCTGCCGCAGTATAAACGCGTCACTTAGTAACTTTTGTTGTCTGTTGTCCAATGATGGTGTTTCAGCCACAGCCATCGTTCTGGTAATCGTGTTATTAAACCATGTACATGTATATTGCACGGCGCACTGAGTAAGATAGTGGTATGTAGGCCTATACACACACGGCATGCAGTGATGAATACCCCTGTCCCGTGAAGGTAAAAAAACTACTCATTAACAATGCACGTGGTTGTGTTTTTTTCCTCCAGCGCGAAGGGAGAGCCTGGTAAGAGAGTGGACTAGAGTGGGCGATATACGTGGAGAGGCGCAGGCTCATGTTGATCATGACGAGGCCACGCGGTGTTGAATAATTTCGTGCGGCCAGTCGAATCCCCGCGTTTTTCCTCTCGAGCGCTGGGTAAGGGGAGAGTGCTACGCGCCGTAAGGGCTGGATCGAGGGGGCTTTCGCTCTTGTCGTGTTTTTATATTTTCGGTCGGCGGACCGTCGCCAAGGCAGTGTAAAGTGTTCGGCGCTCTCTCCTGCTCTGGGAAACAGCAGTCGGTTCGACGGAGTGAATATAAAAGTATACTGGTATTGGCGCCCGCCGTATGGGACAAGTACTGTGTTTATCACTTGCGGGACGTATGGTTTGGGATGGTGAAAAATATATTACCGACTAGACGTTTCACTACAGACCCGATTCTGTGTTTACATTTTATGAACCGCTCCTCATCAAATTTGAGTGTTTAGTGGAATGTATTAATGTTGTCCTCTGTAGGCTGGGAACTCAACAAGAGTGTCTGGATATACAGTAGGGTACGGTCAGCAGGACAGACATTTTAGTCACGTTTGAATGTAAACCTACATGGGCCTACATCAGAACATTTTGACTAATTTATTATTGGCTTCTTGTCTCAAGGTGAGCTTCGGTTTCCAGCAGGCCGGCTCCGTTACCCTCGACCAAAACAGGACACAATTGGGGCGAGGACGCGCCCTTGCAACCAACACCTTCCCGGAGGGTGTTCCCTTACACACAGCTCACGGCTTCATTATCAAACTTTGATTATTTTGCTCGCCCTGCGGAGAAATGTTTACGAAATTCTAGATCCCTGAACGTGCTGGAGTTCGCAGGTTGTGTCCGTCTACGGGACGTTATTTGGTCGAATCCAGTTTCGGTGTAACTTTGGCTCGCAGTATTTTGCGTTCACGTACATTTTGAACGAGACCTTGCGAACGAGAGCGAAACTGATTGGACGGGACTCACTTTTGAACGCGGTTACTCATCCGTGATTGGCCAGCGAAGACAGACGTTAAGACAACCAATTGCTTTCTCAAGGTCTAGACAGTGCAGTTTGCGTCTCACATTAATTTATCGCCAGATTTGTTTTTGTTTCTTCCGTTTTACTGATGATCGGACAGTGATTTTCGACTAGACACAACAAGTGCTGCTGAACGTGACTGGGGAGAGTAACGCTTTCACCGAAGCGGTCCTGAACACTGAAAGTGTGGTTGAAGTTGATCGATTGGGTCTTTTAGTAACAATGTGCAGAGGATCAATGCCGACATTGGAAAATAAGGGCCACAGAAGGTACTGACAACAGCTGGATACAAGTGCTGGGTACGAGTAAAGAAAAGAAGAGCCCAGTCAAGTTTAGCTACACCCTGGTGTCAATGAGAGGAAATTTGGCGCGCCCCACCACTATCTTGAGTGAGTAGTTTCAAGATAAGAGATTAACGGAAAACAACTTGGACGAAGTTAAGTCAGCTGAGATAATGCGTCACAGCCGAGCCATGGGTATAAATGTTTAGAGATTCCACTTGCCACAGTCATTGAGCAAAAAGAGCTGACATTGTCAGAATAAAAGGACGCTTTTGTTGACATTGTCCGAAAGAATTCAGCGCCGCTTTGGACTCATGAATTCGCCGCTGGAAGGAGACACCGACATGCAAACCCATTACCAATCGTGGGCCATTCACAACTACGGCGACAGCGGGAAAACCAAGACAGTGACCCGGAAGAAATACAGTAGGATCACGGGATTCCTTCGCGGGGATGTGGCCCCCACTGGGGAGAGCACCAAGTTCAGGTTTTGGGTGAAGGCAAAGGGGTTCAAGTTGGGCCCCCCTGCGAAGAGACAGCGAGGAAGCCCCAAGGAAGTCCTCTATGTGCCCGTCAAAACAACGGTAGGTGCTCTAGAATTTAAGTTGGGTTGATTGTGGCTTAGTAAACACATGCACCGGCACAAAGTCCATGTGCAGTAAATGGGCTATTTTAAAACTGTGGACTATGTGTGACAAGACTGACACATTGTAATATATGGGATCTACACGTGAAATCGGACACAGGCAATTAGATGGTTAGCAGTAACGAAAAGTAGATAATTTTGCCTAATTTTTAAAAAGATATTTTTCTCATGTTGTGGTTTTAAGTGACTTTTTGATTTTCGAATTTATTCTGTGCAATAATTATTGTATTGGGCGCTAACAATGAATAGGCCTAGGTATTCATCGTGGCATGCATCGTGGGGCAAGATTGTTTTTTTCTTGTTTAGCGTCTCTTATGTTCAGTAAGGTGCATGCATACGTGTTGGTATATAAATGTTGAGAATGCTTGAATGGATAATTTTGTATATAATGATTGCCATACCAACCGATGATTAGCTATTCACCGCGGCCGGCCTTGAGCGCCTGCGTGGTGGAAACTTAGACGTTGAGATAGCTCATGAATATTAATTAATATGCTCGCACAGCCCTGCGCACGACCGTGTTTACTTTGAATTGTTTGGTCGTGTATCGGCCACGTGTTGTAACTTGCACCGCAAAGCGGTTGCACTTTTAGGGTAAATACATGTAGCATTTTGGGGGCTGGGATTAATTCATCAACGTTCAACCCCGTTGACATTTCCATGATGAGTGTGGGAATTCCTCGAGCAATTAGACAGTACGCACAGGCCTCTTCACAGATGCCGTCTCCCAAGGAACTCCCGCTGTAACTTTACATCGCTGTATTGCAAGAGGACCTTTCGCCGCGCATAATAATTATACGTTTTTTGTTGTTAGCCTACATCGACAGAATTATGAGGACCAATTTTGTGCGTGATTTGGTCGGCGTGACGGCGGCCATATTACCACTGTACGGCTGTACCCAGACACCGCCATTTTTTTTTTTTTTTTTTTGAAAGCAATAACATCTTGCACTAAACTCGAGGCCCACAGCTAATAATCTTAAGTTGCTGAGGTTGAAGCTGTGCAATGAACGTGTCTGTGAATGAATCGTGTGCCAGATTGGTTGGACACTTGGGGCGCACTCAGGATTGGCCTGGGGGGGGGGGTACTGTTTAAGTGCTGCATCACGGAAAGAAATGGGAAAAATTGAACAATTTAACTATTTGTGAGAAGAGTACTTGCGCTCCACCCCCCCCCCCCCAAAAAAAACTTCCGTGCGCAACTATAAATTTGTATAAAAAAAAACTTAGTGACTTGTTTTAACGACACGTCATAAATACTCAGCTATTAAAATAAAAATTCTAGCTGGGAATTCGACAGCAACGCTGAAAACCGAGTTCTTTTCGATTCAGATGTCACGCCCCCTTGACAATCATAACTCGCTTCGGTGCAAGTGTGGAACCCAGTCTCCCTGCATCAATAGTGAACCGTGGTCTGGGTAACCAGGCCCTAAGTACCCGAGTTCAGGGTCTGGCTGCGGCCGTTAAAGTCCTGTGCTTTGACCGTGTAGAGAGATCGGAATCCAGCCTGTTGTGCGCTTGTACTTTGTAGCAAACGGCCGACGGTTAGCTATAAATGCAGAGGCTACCCCAGCAGTTGCACTATTAACGACCGTTGCCTGACGGGCTGCAGTACCGTCAACTATTCAAAAAGTGGGCAAATGAGGGTAATAAAATAGTCATAGAGTGACAAACTGTTTCTGATTGCTTGCTGTATAGAGAAAACAAGGTGGGCAGATGCATCTTCCTTGTGGCACCACCATTAGTATAACAAATTGGGTCACTGACTCCCTGAAAAAGATCATAGACCTATGTTTATACTTACAGTTTGCTAAAGCCCAAATACACTTTGGTAAGAAGGTGATATGGTTAGAAACCAAATTGCACAAAATTCAGCTAAATCAGTCCACGCATTTCTAGTGCAAAAGTGGATTTACAATTTGTCTATATGTATGCATTTTCGTGGAATATTGATGTAAAACCTTTGCCATATATTTATTTATTTTGAGATGGTAATATTTTTGTCACGGGGCAAGACCATGATGTTTCCAATTTGATATAAATCGTTATTGTCTGAACAAGCTCTGAAATTGCATTTGACATTTTTTTTACAAGATGGCGGCCACTCCTGCCCCGATCTTAGTTAGCTATTCCACTGCACGACTGCTTTTAAATGTTGTCAGTACGGACTGTGAGAACAGTGCGTGTCGACATGAATAAAAATATACCTCAGTTTTTAAAAATATAATTTTGAATTATTTGACGTGAGTTATGCCACAACCAGGCACGAACACTGATGATGGGTCGCACAATGCGTATGTTATAACACACAAGCTTTTAATAAACCAATGTGTACTACCTGTCACACACGTGTGCGGATATGCTATTTAAAGAGGAGTAAATATATAAAGAGTAAATATCAATAATTGATCTTTCCCAATTAAGACAGAGGTCATGTCATAGCTAAAATAAACAACATAAGTGTTATTATCTAAACCCAAGGTAAAAAAAAGTCATTTTGTCCAAAACCCCCATCATTTTAATAGATATGAGCTAAAATTGCAAATTAGTTTCGAATTGCCAAAACGAAATGTAAGTACTGTCTGACGAGGGGAAGAAAACTGCCCTCAGTTGACCAGCGTATTTTATTTGAAGTACAGAATTTTCGAAATTCTCTCAGAAACGTGCCGACCAATATTGACTTGAAACTGTCGCCGTTATAAACGCACACTGAAACCATAATAACCTCTATTACGTACAACTACTGTAATATTGAACATTTTATGTGGACCCTTGGTGTTCGTTAAAGCGGCGTTGCACTAAATATAGTACATAGACATCTATGGAGAGCAGGGCTTAATACCCGAAAACCATTATGGGACAGAATAAGTAATGTCTTAAATATGCCAATGACTAATCCGGCGGCCACTGTTTTCCCGCCATTACTGTGGTGGTACCGCACTACACGCGCGCGTCACACGCATTCTCAAATACGCAGTACGCCAGCGTTTCGTCAAATAGAGTGCACAGATTGGTTGAAGAAGCACCGGACTGCGTAGAAAACGAACGCTTGACGCAGAATGTTGGTACCACCGCAGTTATGGCGGCGCGCAGTGAACTGGTCGATGGATTAGTCTATTTACAATAATATTTCTGTTTACCCTCCATTTTCAGCATTAGGTTGGGGGAAATGTGCCCCTTTTTTTATCGCCATGCATGTAAATTTACCATACTTTTGTTTGTGTCCTTGTTTTTGAGTTGGTTCCTCTTTTTTTGGCCCATATGCACCCCTTTCTTTCAAAACCCTGGGTCGGTTTCTCAATGCTACTGAGAAATCCTTTCATGACATGGAAACCTAATGAATTTGAAGAGTCATAAAAACCGCCCATGCCTATACATAACAAAAACCTATAGGATGTGACGATAATCTGTTGGAAATGTACCGACAAAATGCACAATATCACAGTCATCAGTGAAAAATGCAAGACAGATGGTAGAAACTTGTGTTTCTGAATCTGGGTAGCGGACTCTCCAATCCCCCCTCCTCCCCCTTCTAAAAAATAAAACTAAGAAGACATCTATGCCTGCTCTTCCCATCAACAGCGGATATCTGGACATTTTGAAGAAACACTATGCCCAACATGTGTCGTCACTTTAAAAAGTAATATTCCGAGACACACACTGCTTGACTTGCTGCGGGATTCGAAGAGAGTGTGTGTCTATCCAACGGGGGTACCCGGGTGTTAGTTTTCCCCCTCGTCCGAGCGCGCGTGGGGCCGCGTACCGAGTCCTCATTAATATCCCCCAGGATCAACCCCCGTGCCCAGTCAAGCGTTCGCCCGGATCACGGTTGTGTTTTTCTTTAGGAGTGTGGTGTATCCTTTGCCCAGTCGTGTACACAAGGAGGACGGTGTAGAGGTTGGAGGGAAAGGACAA
Source organism: Zoroaster sp. YZ-2022 (assembly GCA_029582265.1). Classification (NCBI taxonomy): domain Eukaryota; kingdom Metazoa; phylum Echinodermata; class Asteroidea; order Forcipulatida; family Zoroasteridae; genus Zoroaster; species Zoroaster sp. YZ-2022. The sequence goes on along the minus strand of CM055831.1, from coordinate 16,843,652 downwards.
CGATGCAGACGCAGGATTCAGCCAACACGACCCCGTGTATAATTGCCGAGATGTGCCGTTCGGTGTAGTCGATAAAACCGATTTTTGTTGTCGGAAGGGAATATCGATATGGTAATGTGAAATCACTATACAGAGCGGTTTGGTTTTTGGTGCTGTTCGTGACAGGTCATTTGAACTGCGAAGCGAATACTCGTTTTTTTACGTTTTATACCTCTAATATAAATTGTCAGAAAATGTGAGATTTATCATTTGTTCGTTCTGGTGTTTATTTCTGATAGTTCATCACAGCAAAGCCTTCGTACAGCTGAAGATCCTCTGGCCTTACAATCGGCCCTCAAAACCTCGTTTTGAGTCGGCATTGACGTGAACGTTACAAAACAATGACAGTCTTCTCACTGGCAAAGACTTAGTAAAGGCCGATGTGCACAACGGGCCATACATTGCATGGATGTTGTCTCGAGTATTCGTCACTATATTGAAACAATAACAAGAATCCTAAAATGTTATTTATAATGAATGCAATAATAGTAACAATCAATATGCGATTGTCACCAGATCTAATGCAGATCTCGACTTTTACCGCCTCGCGTGCATCAACACAGACAGACGCGTCATAATTTGATCCCCATGCTAGCCAAGCCTCCTCCAATATAAAAGTCCCAGTCCTGTAATCTACTTCGGCTTTATCCATCTACCCATCCATCTTCTTGCTCCGCCAGCCCGCCGTGTTCTCCGCATATTGACCAGTGCCGTTTACGGGAGCGTTCCAATTTCCCCTCTCGTTCCGGCCCGTGGCTCGCCTGGCGCCGGTGGCGGTCCCCCATCGTAGCCACACTGGGACCGCGGGACGGATAAGTGATTACCCCCGCCCGCCTTCCACCTGTCTTTTTCCCATCCTTGCGGAGAGCTCCCGGAGTGAGTGGCTCTTATTGCCTTTTTTGCCTATCTATTTCCTGTATAGTTGTCTCTTCAGTCTGCCATCCCCAGCCCTCCTGCTGTCTCTTACTCAGAGTCTTGCATAATTGATCTTTCTGTCTTTCTCATCATGTCTGTCTGTATATTTGTCACCCCCCTTCACTATTATATTCTCCACGTAAGTAGTGATTGATCCCAATAAAGCCCCTCTTCGAAATTACATCGGCTCTGTTTTAACCCAATCATTTGTCGACTTCCCATTCCAAAGTTGTCTTCTTTTTTAGTCCTTGATGTCAATAATGTACCTTCCGTATTGCCCACTTCACGAGAACCCTTCACCGTCCGTTTTGAGCTCTCGTTCTGATCTTGTCTTCCCTGCGATCGTTATGGGCCGGCCGGGCGTCGACCGCCGGGACGGGCTAACATCGAACACGGCGATCCCTTTCTGAAGAACAGTTCCGTCACCATTAAAGCGCGTCCTTAATCTTACACCTGTTAGTCAAATTAATAGGAAAAACTATCGGTAACTGTGCCAAAAATATTCAATTTCGCTAACCACTTTAGCCTAAGATGTTTATGTTGACCCACTTCCTAGTGTGCCGATGTCTTTTCCATACATTTCATGTAAATATCCGGCCAATATTTATTTTCTCATTTTATGAATTCATCGATAAATTTTGTTCTGCTTGACGGTCCTTGATAACCTGATAACCCCCCCCCCCAAAAAAAAATTTTTTTTTTTTTAAATCTCCTGTTTCTGGTCTCCGCGCGCGTCGCCTCAGACCCACGTGTCGGCATTTTTAATTATTTTTTTTCCCCCTATGAAACGATATCCAATTGGAACCAAAATTGCTGGATCGATTGGAATTCTGTCATGCTTTAAATGACTTTTTCACATTGGGGTATGAACGTTTGCCCGATTTGTGAGGCCTCTCTTAGCTACCATACTTTGTATATGGGAAATTTGGTCCCGGTGTTATACAATGTATCACGTATTTCCCTGTTGGCAAAAAAAGATGACTGAAGAAGAAGAAAAAAAGCGCGTCACCGCACCGATCTTGAAGCCGACCGATGACCAGAAACCGGATACCTTTTTTGGCCTAATAAGCAGTGACTGAAAATAACAATTTTAAGCCGAGAAACCACCCACACTTTATACATCACACAATCAATACCGGTACTCAAAATTCCAGCGTCCCCGGACAAAAAACAACAACGGCCTCATGGGCGGATCCAGAACATTTTTTAGGGGGGGGGCTGAGAATCAAAAACAATTATTTTTCAGTACTCCAAAAATTACAATGAAATAATCAAAGGGAGAGAAAAACAAAGCACAGCGAGGGGGAATGGTAGTGCGTTCTCCCTCCCCTCCCCCCTCTCTCTCTCTCTCTCTCTTTCTCTCTCTTTAAAAAAAAAAAAAAAAAAAAATTTTAAACGATTTTAGGGGGGGCTACAGCCCCCTTAGCCCCCGCCCCTGGATCCGCCAATGGGCCTGTCCTCTCTCGCGCCACCTTCACGTGGAACATCACGAAATATAGGGCACTTGCTTTGAGACAGCAGTACTGATGGGCCGAGAGGTCTGGGTGAATTCATAATTAAATAGGATGCACTCGGGACGATTTCAAACCCTACCGCTGCACATTTGTGTTTATTGTAGTAGTTTCGGCCAGTCCCATACAGTCTACACCGTGTTTGCTTTCCGTTTTTTTCTCCCTACTGTTTTCATGTTTTTACCCCAGCCATGATTTGACCTGAACGTGTATTTTAATATTGATGGAGGCTGTACCTGCACGGTAAATATTTAGCTTGAGCGGTAACCAGTAAACAGTGAATGAGTGATCGTGCATGAGCGAGCAGTGGCAGCTTCGAATCCAGAGAGCCCAGAAGTGACTGCCAGAGAGACCAATTTACTGCCAACGCGAATTATCCAGAGAGTGGCGTATTATACGGACAGAGATCTGTGGTTTTTAGGGTTAAAGAGGCGCTCTCGCCAGGAATGTCCCATCAGTATATGTCCCATCAGTATATGTCCCATCAGTATATGTCCCATCAGTATATGTCCCATCAGTATATGTCCCATCAGTATATGTCCCATCAGTGCAGTATATGCAATTAAAGGCTTATAGCGAACGCAAATATCGCGAGATGATCGGCGCTAGAAACGAGTGTAATTATTAGCATAGATGACTCCACCCAAATTCATTGCAAATGAACAGTACTAGAAAAGAACAAAATACAAAATGCACAAACAAACAAACAAACACCCCAACAAACAAACAAACAAAATGCACAACCAACCAACCAACCAACCAACCAATCAAGTAAGCAAGCATGCAAGCAAGCATGCAAACAAAAACAAAACAAAAACAAAAACAAAACAAAAACAAAAACAAAAACAACAACAACAACAACAACAACAACAACAACAACAACAACAACAACAACAACAACAAAAACAAAAACGATTAAAAATGTTTTTTCATTCTTTCGTTTATAAATAGTGCAACATGCTAGGTTGGAGTCTGTTGAAACCATGGCCCAATCATGTACATCCCTTATTTCCCACCCACGGACGTAGCATTGGCAATAGAAAAGGTATGCAAAGTTGGCGGAGAAACGTATGAATGAAATATGACCCAAGAAGCCATGACGCAGTAGTGTCCTTCGTAAAATACATCTCAAAAATCACACATGCAATCAAATTGTCCGTATAGCAGCGCTATACAAGTTATTATCATTATGATTACAGCATTCACTGCTGCGGTTTCAAACGTTTCTCCTCATCATCACCACCCCTATAACCACCATCATTACAATCACCATCATCATCATTATTACCCATATAATTACGGCCATACAACCCCCTCGTTATACACCACTGAGGGTACACTGTTTAAACGGTGTTTAGAATCCAAACACATTTCTAAACACATAGCTTGTACTCACTTTTTTTCACATGTTGAGCCTAAAACATTTAGATTGTGCTTTTCTGTGGTGTGTTTGAATGTTAAATATCATATGAACAGGTGTCAAAAAGCTAAGCACGTTTAGCTTTGTGACATGTACAGAGGATGGCCGTTTAGCATTTAAACGCATTCCTAAACGCGTTTATTGTAAACGGTTTTGCATGTGTTTAAATTCTAAACGCCATTTTTACAGTGCAACCTCGGTTACCCCATGGTCCAATTCGTTTCCAACATTAGGGAGAGCCCTGGAGTCAGTCATCATGGGGACGAGATTGTCATTGTAAAGGGGAGGGGAAGAGAGCGGTCGCCCCCCTTCCTTTGCGAAACATCGGGCATTATGAATATAGTGTGTGAACACGTATCATCCCGTGTATAGAGGATCTGTGTTGTGAACATTGACATCTGGCAACCGTTTCTATATAATACGGTGTTACAGCAAAACATGGTTGCTTCCCTGAAACTATTCGTTAAATGTTAAACATATAATTTTCTGTATAGGCCTGTTACTATTGACGTCCACTGGGACATATTATCTGAAATCCTACAAGCCGTTGCATTTTTACTTCAAGGGCTCGTTACGTGAAGGTCCATCCGTTCGTTTGGTAAGGGTGACGTCATTCTGACATAAAATCCACGCCTACTTCACACGGAGTGGTTCCAACAATAATCTGCTGACATACAAAAACTGCATTGCCTGCCTGGTCCTTAAGAGAATTACAGAATAAATTGTAACACGTAAGAGTTGATCGTGATGTATGTTTTGTAGAAGATTGGAATCTTACCAGTGACTAATATTTAAACTTTGAGATAGATACTCGCATTGAAATCGTGAAAAATAAAGATTCTTTTCCTATGTAATTACACAGTGAGCCGCAGGTTCATTCTCCCGCTTACCTGCATTAAGTGTAACAAGACTTTAGTGTCAAGGGCAAGATGAATGGGTTTGCTTGATTACGAATATTGTTTAGTTGAGATGTGTAGCTTTGCATGGTGAAAATGATAAGTAAAGTTTGTTTGAGATGACACCATGTGAAAATTCTCCTTTTTTTTTAGTAGTAATTAGTTCTGAAAAGAACTGGTGGTTACAACTCGACGTTTCGATCTGTATGTGCTTTGATCATATTTCTCACTTAGCGACAGTAGAGAAAAACGAGTTGCCCGACATTGGTTCTACCTTGAACCTTTCTCACTTAACGAAGGTTGAGATACGAGTTGTGCGATAAGGTTCTTTTCAGAACCTGTACCTCAGCTTTGCGATAGTTGAGATAAACACATGGTATTACGATATGCTTTAATCATCTTCATTCTCCTTGAAGACGATCGGATCGGAGCACACTGATCGAAACGTCGAGTTGTAACCATCCAGTTCTTTTCAGAACTATTTACTAGAGAATTTTTACATGGTGCCAGTGTAAGGGAGGAAGGCCAAAGTCGTGGTACAGCCAAGCCTTTGAGAAACCCAGCCAGGCCCAGGCTTTGCCTGTGACTCTCCAAGGGAGGAAGGCCAAAGTCGTGGTACAGCCAAGCCTTTGAGAAGCCCAGCCAGTCCCAGCCTTTGCCCAGGCCTATGGGCCTATATAATTCCCTAGGTGAGCACAAAAGACCCTCTACTAACGAACAGATCTCATAGAGCTCAGGTACTGTATTGTTACAGGATTAGGACTCACAAAACACAGATATGGAGGCCAGGTGGCCCGGGCCTGGCCAGGCTTCTCAAAGGCTTGGCTGTACCATGACTTTAGCTCTCCTCCCTAAGCATTCTTTACTTTATAGCCACAAGTTGGAAAACGAGTGCGCGTACTGTCATGTTAATACGAGGATAGTCCAGGGCAGGTAACATTTTTTTTCCAAGGAATTAATGTTGTTAATTAAAAAATAAATAAATAAATAAATGCAATTTCTAAAAAAAACATTTGGTTAAAAAACAATTATTATTATGAAATTTTTTAAATTGTTATTTTATTGAAATACAACACCTTCATTTATTCTTGGGGGAAAAGGGAATTCAGGATGCACCATAGGGAAAATATTATTATTGAAGACTCTACTTGGAGAACCAGAAATACCGGGATACTATTCGGTCTGGTTCCGAGTGCTTCTGGCTCATGCTCTAGAAACTGCTCTATACTTAGCTTCTACAACTTGAGAATCAATAATGAATGAGTCTTACTATATAGTTTATGCTGATGGAGTTGCCGTTTCGCAACCACGGCGATATGTTGTCGCAGATTTACGTCTAGAAACCAGACTATCCTTTTTCCATTTTCGAATGAAGGCCCTTCTTCGATTCCTTCTTGGCTGCGTAACATGAGGCCGTTTACGGCCACGGAACACGATTCGACATCGCCATTCAAACACTAAAGACTGTTTATTCTGTAACCGACTCCATTTCAGAGCGAAAGCTCGTCCACTCGATGTGTATATGCTGGCCGGGGCGATCGTGCATTAAAGATGTGGATGGGGAGGAACTGCATTAAAACATCTGAACACACCAATCGGTGGTATCTTTGTTATCGAGTCGGATGTATAAAACTACCACTCAAAAACACCGACGATTTTGTTACACTTCATGAAATAATTATTCGGTTAACCGGACGGGCCGTTGAAGCATCGATAAATAAAATGAAACATGACATAAAGACGCGAGAATGATAAGAATCGATTAATGAGAATCGATTACTACTGATAGCAATGATAATCGAATAATGAGAATGAAATAGTTTATTAATGAGAACAATAAGTATCAACTAATAAGAACGACGAGCATCGATCATTGAGAACATCGAATGATAACATATAGAGTATCGACTAATCAGAACGATGAACATTAACTATGAGCATCGATTAATGAGAAAAATAAGCATCGATTTTTGAGAACGATAAGCATCGAATATTGAAAACGATAAGCATTGATTTAATGTGAACAATGAAGTCTGACAAATTGCCAATGCGAAAAATTCGAAAAAATATGGTCATGTATGCTTTACAAATTAAGTTTTTCCAAAACACAGGAAAACGATACGAGTAGTCCCATGATAAAAGATAAAACCTGTGCCCATTTTTATTACCGGGAATAAAAACTGCCAGTTGGGGCCCCACAAAAAATGAACAAATGAAAAGGAATAAGCATAATTAATCTCAGTAAATATAAAAAAACAAACAAACATAACATGGAGACATCTGACGCAAGTTAATAGCTTGTGTTAATGTGGCTCAGAAGGCCGATGCAGTTTAATTGCTACTCATTATAGCCACACACAGGTTAATGCTATCACAGTCCGTGTATTACTGCACCGCGCTAATGGGGGAATCGGAGCCCGTCCTCGCGGTTCCTTTACTAAACATGCAAACGCACGGGACCGGTACGGTTCAATCGATTCCTCGGCGACCCTACCCATCCGGCATTGGCCTCCGTCCGGTCTGTTCCCTTCTCTCTTAATTCCTATCGTCATATTGACGACGTAATTAAAGTGACACTGTGTCTGGCCGTGGGAAATGGCACGGTCTGGCCGAGAACGAAGAATTAGAAAAAAGGGTCCCACTTTATGAGGATACACTTGAAGAGACCAGACAATAGCTTTTGAATTGAACCAATTAAAGCGAATTGTTTGGCTTGATGGCTGATGAGAGTGGATGGAATACAGTGGTGATATGTGATGGATAGATATCATGTCTTATGCCTCAGTGCGTCCTGTGGATGAGAGAGGTTATTAGATAGGCTTACGGACCACCTGTTGTCTCCCAATGATGATGGTATTGAGGATGGCGTGGAGCATGAAGGGAAGTGTAGGGAGTAGGGAGATTGATGATAGGGATCATGTTGGTGGGGATTGTTCACCATCATCACCATCACTTCCATCATCATCTCCATCACTACCACCTTCACACCATCTCCATCTCCATCTCCACTACTACTATCAAAATCTCCATTACTGTCACCACGTTCATCACCATCACAATACCCATCACTATCATCACCATCACCATCACCATCATCATCACCATCATAATCATCATCACCATCATACCATCACCATCACCATCACCTTCATCACCATCATCGTCGTCATCATCACAATCTCGATCACTGCACTGTCATCATGTGCATCACTATTACAATCACAATTACCATCACTATCGTCGTCGTCATCGTCATCGTCATCATCATTGCAATCGCCATTGCCATCGCCATCATTATTAATTATCATACTTATCACCATCACCACAACCACCACCACCATCACCACCACCACCACCACCATCTTCATCATCACCACATCACCATTATCACCATCATCACCATCACCACCATCACAACCATCGTCATCATCATCATCATCATCATCATCATCATCACCACCGTCATCACCATACCATCAGTGCAACCGCCATTGTCAGCGTCATTGTCATTGCCATTTTAGCGTAACGCACTGCACCTCCTTAAAGTAATCAGACAGGTTAATAATGGTTTGATCTTTTCCGAATAAATTTGTTCACTCGGTAACAACACTACCCTTTTTGCAAAACCCGCCCGTGAAATCAATGCACAAGTTTCGTACGGGCGACCGTGTTCAAGAGCAGGTGTTTGACACCTATATATTGGGATGATGCATGACCAGAATTACTATCAGTATTTATAGCTCAAACCATTTACCTATTTTATTACACCAAGTCATTCTCTCACCCCGGCCGGCGGCCCTGTGAACTTTGAAATCCCCCAAATTATAGATCTCCTTTTACCTGAACGGGTTAAACGATAGAAACGTTTAAGGTGACATGCAATGTTTTAATAGCCATATTCATTCTTCAAAATGTCATGAACCGTAAGGAGCTTTTTCATGTTACCCACAACCTCATTAATTAATCATAAAATGCCGTGTCCCGCGCAGGAGCTACACGCACAAGGTTGGTTGGCGTTATCGTATGATTTCTTCTTCACAATAGGGGCAGCGGTCCATGCGAAGGCGATGGTGGAAGCACGTTTCCGTTGCTTAGCAACCGGAGTCCTCTCTGGCCACGACACTCATATGCAGCGTGTGTTAAAGTTCAATATAGTAGAAGATCGCAGGGCCAGAGAGAAAATCGCGCCAATTTAACGACCGGCGCAGGCCAATCAACCAGCGGCACAGCCGAATTGTAAATTTAACTCAAGTGCGGCATTACTGGTCTAGTCTGGACCAGTAGCTACTAAATATAACAAGTAGATCTAATTGTTGAGCTTTTTTTTTTGGCTTAGAATAATCAGCATCATACATGTTATGTTAAATTTGTATCACACTGCCACCATCATTGTCCGATTCCCTGTGCGCAAGTACGATTTAATGCCGCAGTTTTCTCAATTCATAAAAGGGGCCAGCCTATTTTCCTTCCAGCCTCGGTTTGGTACAGGTGTGTTTGTATGGAAGAAACCAATATGGCTGCAGCTTTAGTGTTACACTTTGACGGCGGTAAACTATTATAAGCATATAAGACCTAGTCAGTGGGATCCAGGGTTGCTGAAGAAGACCAACTATCGGCATAGCAAGGATTTTCAAATTGGGAAGGGAACGACGAGATTTTGGAGGAAATTGGTCCCTCGATATTTATGACAGATGGAATGTAATGGCAATGTCCTCAAGTAGTTGTCATCCCCGAAAATGTTTGTATTCACAGCAACCAAATTGAAAAAATCTTATTGTTTTGGTTTGTGTTTGTCTCAACTATCGCGAAGCTGAGGTACAGGGTTCTGAAAAGAACCTTATCGCACAACTCGACTGTCGCTATTAAGTGAGATTATGGTTCAAGGGAGAACCAATATCGGGCAACTCGTATTTCTCAACTATACCGCTAAGTGAGAAATATGGTTCCGAGGGAGAACCGTGGGGACTTCATGGGTTCTTCCGTACGTTTCGATTACCGTGTTCTGATCTTCGTCATTCTCCTGACGACGGTTGAGATACGAGTTGTGCGATAAGGTTCTTTTCAGAACCTGTACCTCAGCTTCGCGATAGTTGAGATAAACACATGGTGTTACCACAAACCGAAACGATATCGATATTCCACCATGCAAAGCCTCAAATCTTATATGAAAAATTATTCCATGTTTTTTCCCTCTGTTCGCACCCATAATAGGCAAACAACCCATTGACTCAGAGCTCTTGAGCGTCTTGAGCGTATAAACACAGAACATATTCAAAATGAGTCTGTTTCCGTGTTAAAAACAATAAATGAACAAATCATAATGATTGACCCGGGGGGGGGGGGGGGTATTGAGGAACAGCACCCCCGTCTCCCACAATCTTAGAAATCGCCGCCACTGAATGTTTCACCGTTTCATTAATTGAGACGGTCACTAAACCCAGCCGCTATCTTCAATTGCACAGAAGTGTTTATTCCACGCGATGATCAGACATTGACTCCCTTCACAGGTGGTTAACGCGATGCTGTCACGATAATTAATTGGTCCGACCATGGAGTCAATTTCGTGGACGGGTCGTCAGTTTTAGTGATTTTTAAACTGCGCGCAAAACACTCCTAGCGTTCAATCAACCTCTTAAAGGGGGAAAAAACACATCAGTAATGTTGACAAACCTACTTATGTACAGGCCTATATCTATGATCCCGTGTACTTATCCTATCAAGGATAAAGACAGGATCCGGCCAGTACCATTCAAGGGATTTCATTGGACACGTTATACTAGTGTATAATCCAAAATACTCAAATTTAGAAGTCAGGGACCTCAAGGTCATGATTTTGGATCATTTTACACAATCACTCATATGAATGGGCCTCAAATCTTTGTATTTTAGGGGGAAAATTGAGGACATACAAATTCGAGAGAGAGAGAGAGAGAGAGAGAGAGAGAGAGAGAGAGAGAGAGAGAGAGAAATGGCTAGACTAGACAGTGTTTGGTAACCAGACGTTTGCACTGAAACTGAACGTGAAGCATGAGAGACATGCACGCTCTATCAGTGGCGTAGCCAGGATTTTCAGAGTGGGGGGGGGGGGGGGGGTAATCTACCGACACAACACTCAAATAAACCAACAAAATTATGTCAATCAGAAATACCAAGTTTGCCAACAAGTGGGGACGACCGCCCCCATCCACCTTCTGTCTATGCCACTGCCGCTCTATTGCAACCTCGACCTCAGGGTTGTATCTCATTCTCAATACGAGACTCTGGTGGGATAAATGATTTCCACAACGCTGATTGGTTACTATAAGCATAATTCCAGTTTAAATGTTGCTTCCAATAAAAACTGTTTTTTTCAATAGGATCATGCCTATATCACAGTCTTGTTTAATTAATTTTATCGAAAAAAGAATTATGACAAAATTAATATCTACCCGCAATGCGTAAAATTAAAACAATTGATGGCCTAGTCCCGGCCTCCCTATGGAGCACAATCACTTGTAGACTGGTCCCCTGTCTTTATCCTATCAAGGATATAGACAGGCTCCTGGCGCACCATTCAAGGGATTTCATTGGATACGTTGTGGTGAAGATCTGACGTCACTTTCTAGGCTCGCTAACAACCAAGGTCAAAGTTGAATCTCAGGGGAAAACATGGCGGCCGTGGCCAGTATTTGGCGTAAGTTCATGAGCCTCAAAGCGTGACGTCATATCTTCAGGCTATTGATGGCCTAGTCCCGGCCTCTCTATATTGCAGCACACACTTTTGTTACTAACAGGATATCGTACCATTACTCATCGGCTAAAACCACATCGAGGCATACATAAACTGATCAAAAAAGCCCTGGGGACGAGGTTTGTTCAGCGCTCTAATTTGGGAAATATTATCTTATTAGACCGGGTAATGTGTAAGAGTCCGTGACTAGACTAGTCAGTGTTTGGTATCCAGACGTTTGCACGGAATTTGAACGTAAAGTCGCGAGACCGTTACTCTTTATTGCCAATGTGGCCGAGGGCCATGGCTTTTAGAGAAAAGTACAATATATTTTTTTCTTCCTATGATGAATGATGGGAATCGATCAATATCATGATGTTGCTTCGTTGCATATCCAAAATGACAACACGCGTATAGCGCAACGTGACAACCAGACTCCTGGCCATCGCTATTAATGAGATGATTTAGAAGTAATTTAACCGTTTTGAAGGCATTTGTGACAGCCCAGTAAACGTGCATTGTTATACCCTGTCTCCGACATCAATATTAAGGTAGTCCGCCTGCCATTCGAGCCACTCGTATGCTTGTTATTTTGATACGGATGTCCTTCATGTGGTATCGTAAACCGCATGGAACGCGCACAATAATCGTCGGACCACGCCAGTTCAACTGAGTCGATTTTTGGGTGGAGGAATCATCGGTAGCCATGTTGAATTATTTATAAAATACTAATAAAAATATTTATGAATAGCTCCAATACAGTCATACCCTCCTGTTCTCAAAACCATTAGTTTTTCATAGGGTTTTGTGGGATCGAACTAAACAAGGGAAAGAGATGTACACCTTTTTTTTTAAATGTCTACAAATGCATCCACACTTTATGATAAAGAAGAAGTATAATTACGGTATAATTTATGAACAACTAACCTGTGAATATTTCAGCTTTTTCTGTTCTTTCGTATCGCCCCAAAAAAATTCCGGTTTCTGATCTCCACGCGCGTCGCCTCAGACCTGCGCGTCAGCATTGTTAGTTTTCTTTTTTTCTTTTTGTTTTTTCTTTTTGTCAGCATTGTTAGTTTTCTTTTTTTCTTTTTCTTTTTTCTTTTTTTGGCTATGAAACGATGTCCAATTGCAGCCAAAATTGCTGGATCGATTGGAATTCAGCCGTGTTGTGTTTTACACGACTTTTTCACAGGGTATGAACGCTTGCCCGATTTGTGAGGCCTCTCCTAGCCACCATACTTTGTGTAAATTTGGTCTGGTTCCAATAACCGCGTGTACATGTATCACGTGTTTCACTGGTTGGGGGAAAAAAAGCGTCACCCCACCAATTTTGAAGCTGACCTATGACCATAAACCAGAAACTTTTGTTTTTTGGCCTTTTTTAACGAGAAGTTGGTGAAAGTGCATTCGGATTTATTTGTATGTATTCCAATGTATAAATGAACCACGTCCATGATCCGTCTCAGAATTTGAATTTCACGTTTCCTCGAACATGACATCAAGTCAGACGGAATAACTCAAAATGTTTGGTACTCACTGGCGTAAATCCCGGGGGGTGGGGGATATACCCCCCCCCCCCCACACACACACACACACACAGGTGAGGTAAGCGTAGCTATCGTTGTGTGGACATTCCTTTGTTCTCGTGTACTTAAGGATAGGAAATTCTTAATCGTTCCCATTTCACACAGAAGAGTGTTTTGAGAGCGGTTTTCGTTCTATTTTTCCCTTTTAATAATATCCTTCGATTTAAGTCAAAGAACCTGCCTAGACAAATCACTAATTTCAGAGATATTCGTACTTTTCCAAAGTCCAAAAACACTGTGTGGACGTGTGTAAGTCCACACAGTGCACAGAGTTCCTACACTGTGTGGACATTCTTTGTTCCGAAGTCCACATAGTGTATGCTACGCCTGTGCACACACACACACACACACACACACACACACAGTCTTGTGTATGGTGTAAACCGAGGACACCGTTTGACATCCTATTGTTCCCCTCTTTTGTTCCCTTTGTTGTTGGACTTTAACTTTTTGAGGCTTCTCCCATTAGATTTGTACACGTTACATACCGAGGACACCGTGCGCAAACCGAGGACATATTGTTCCCTTTTGTTATATGTCCTCGGTTTACACCATAAACACGTACAACGCCACACATGCCGACAAGTGGGGTATTCCTTTGTTCGTTCTATTATCCCTTTTCTATAGAATTCTCCTGTGGGGTACCAGAATTTCTATAGATTCTCTGTGGGGTACCATTGTTCCATTGTGTTTGGTACCCCACAACGAATGGCGTGTAAGTACACACACACACACACACACACTTTTTGGACCGGGGTGGTCCATAGGATCATACCCCAGAATTTTCCATGCGTTGAAAAAAAATTGTTCATAAAAATACACATGCAGAACTTCAAGCTATACCGTGCACCCAAATTTCATAATCACCCCCCCCCCCCCACTTTTCATCACGGATTTACGCCAGTGTTGGTAGCCATTGCCATCGTACAACCAAGTCATCTTTTAGATTTACTAAGTGTATCTTCCAGTAATTGCCGGTGGCGCATACTTCCTTTGGAATCACCGGTTCCTCTCAGAGTCATTAAGTTGTTACAACTCATTAGATAATTTGCATGGCCGGTGCTACGGTAAACCTTCTATGGGTTATGGTACACCCATACAAAGCTTCAAAGTGTTTGACTTAAGATGGACGGTTATAAGCTGACAACGTGAACGGCTTCCATGGAATGTATAGGCCTCTTTAAATTGGTCCCCCCCCCCAACCACTCGATGGAGTTCTTGTCCATCACTTGACTATTTACTATCGCTCTCGTGTATGTACTTTTTATATGTCGTTCAGGGTCCGTTCAGTTCACCACTAGGGTCGAACAAATCATGACTCTTGCTACTTTAGAAACATTTGTTAATGTCACAGAGCTTCCCACGAGATGGTTGCCATGGCAAACCATCCATGCATGTGAGGTCAAATCAAGAATTGTGCGTGAACGATAGCGCCCCTCCCCCGCCCCCCCCCCCAAAAAAAACCCCACCTTTAACTGTTTTGCTATCCTCCAAAAAACTTAAACTGCCAAGAACCAATGACGTCACAAACATATACCCGTTATACATAATTGACACGCCAAACCTAATGATAATGAAAGTGCTTTTTTATCGCTACAGACGTAAAAAAATGGTGAATACATAGAGACGGTTTACTGTTGATGCGCGTATAATTGGAATTTTTTTATCAAAAGACAAATTTGGACTGTCGAGCAGTTGACACTGACGAGTGAAGGTACGTGTGGGACCGGCGAATGAGGCAGCGACTGGGTAGTGTAGGCAACGCGATAGGGGACAATTAAAACCAAGCCTCCACTATTCACCGAATTCCTTCCACTGGGGTGACTCTATTGTCCCCCCAATTTGCCAGTGTGCAGGGCAATATATTTTACTGTCTGAGACCGACTGACTTGATGAAGAGAGAAAGTGGCGGGTGAGACGTGTCAAGAGCTCTGTGCTGATCATGACTTAGAAGTTAATTGGGGGAACTCCTTGTCACAGCGACGGAGCGATACAGGTGCCGGGGAAAGCTAAGCACAAAAAGCCACTTGCTTCCTTGATTATAATGATAACATGTTCTTTAGAAACGTGGGGGGGGGGGGGGGAGTGGTGCCAGTTTTGGACTCCAATTATAAAACAGATAGGTTCGCGGTTACTCATTGCGAAAGTAATCTCTCTTGAGTTAATGGGTGATTTCTGAAGAAAAAAAACTTTTGGCCTAACTTGAAATTGTTATTTCCCAAACCAGGCGTTATGCTCCGTTTCGTATTTTGTCCCCAAAGAGACCAAAAAAATTGAATTTAAAAAGCGAACGAATTTTTAAAGATAATATCATTATTACACGAACAAAAAAATATGAAATTCGGATGTTGGAAACTGTATAAAAGCAATTCTGATTGACAGTCGCGCTGGCCATTCCGAAGACTGCGCATGCCCTCGTGCAAGCTGAATTAAACCAGCGGGCCAGCATTTTATTAATTTGAGTTTTTATTTTACTGGTACTAACTACTAATCCTTGACGGATGTTTTCGTTCTCAAATGTCTCAAATGAAAGCTTACAACTTCCTTAACCACAGAAAAATAGCAATTCACTGTTACCGTCAAATCGGCCCAAACAACGGGCGAGATATCTATAAAATCACAGTCCTGCGTCAACCTTCATGGACGTTGACAGGGGGCGGATCCACAGAGTCTGAAAGGGGGAGGGACACACAAAGTCAACAAATGGGGGCGCACATGAAAAGTATAGTAGGCATACGGTTATGACTGCCCTTTGACCATATACCCTTTGACCCTGTTATTAGATCTGCCAAGTAATACCCTACTTGCCTTCTTGCTACCGTTGTAGGCCACAGTGCCTTCCACATTTCTCTTCCTTGTAATTATTGGTTACAATTACACGCAGTAGTACTTCACGGACCCTTATACTCGATTGTAAAAAGGTTTACTGTATCTTCTGGGCTGGCGGACGTTTGGACGCTCTATAGTCGACAGAGGGCGCTAAGTAATTTTATCTACGTCAACGCCTCAGTTCTAAAGACAATTGGCCCGCATGTTTCATGTTTGAACTGGTTTACGATTTCCTTTCTGTGTTGTTTTGTGTATGTATCATATTATAAAGATGAAGTTAACGTGATAATAAAGCAAGCCTGCGGCAGAACTTATGAACATTTTTGGACGAGTATCTTGTTGGCTAATTTGTTCCTCTCTTGATCTGTGCAAAAGCTTTTCAACAAAACGCACTTTTGTCGACTTTTTTTCGTAGGACTCAGACGGCACTATCGTCGACCGAGGATTCAAGCGAGTTGCGGTGGTGGAGGATTTCTTCGACATCATTCATGACGTCCATGTGGGTACGGATGGGCGTAGTGGCAAACATGCCGGCCAGAAACGAACGTACCGAGCGGTGAGTACAACACACTGACGTCTGCACTTACATTGAAGCCACTGTGTGACACGTTACCACTCTCATAAACCACTCCTTGCGATGCTACACATCCTCCCCAATTGTATGTGCATTCCCTGTGTTCCTGTGTGTATTCCCTTTGTGTTTCTTTTGTACGCGAGTGGTAAAATGGCACTTGTGGTGGCTTCCCTAATTAATTAAACACCATTGGGCCAACCCTCTATCCACTCAGTATAATACAGGTCGGTGAGTACAACACAACAACCGATGAAGCTCATAACGTGAAGCACATGGACATATGTAACACATGAACCTGCTGATTTACCAAATGTGGTGTTAATGTGATGCACGTGGAATGGATCATGTAATGCGATTTAGGTCTACATGTGATTAACACGTGTGTGATATTTCTTTACATAGGCGGCGCTCAGTTTTCCGAAACGAAGTAGCTAAAATGTATCCGAACATCAGGGAAACGGGGAAATAACCAACGGGCTTGATCAAACCATAGATGATCAAACTTAGGTCTTACTGGAGAGAGAGAGAGAGAGAGAGAGAGAGAGAGAGAGAGAGAGAGAGAGAGAGAGAGAGAGAGAGAGAGAGAGAGAGAGAGAGAGAGAGAGAGAGAGAGAGAGAAATAACAAAATACCGTTGCAGAAGTGACCCGGAAAAGAGGTCAAAAGTGCCACACCCATTTTGGGGTCGGACTGACCCCGGGAACCGGGTCAGAGAGAATACGGCTGAGCAGGAAACCGGGTCAGGGGGAGTCGGTGTCAGAAAATGTCTGACCCGGATTCCGGGTCAGTCTGACCTATAAAGTGGATCTGACACACCTGTTACGAACACCCTTTCTCCTGGTAAATTTTGACTATAAGGAGTGTGTGACGCCCACTTCGTTTAGAGGTTTTATGATAATAATAATAATAATAATAATAATAATAATGTGTGGACTTATATAGCGCACGTATCCACCAACTGAGTGGTGCTCAAGGCGCATTATATTATTACCCCTGCTCATGATGCCCAAAAACTTGAGGGAGGGGGAGGGCTCACTTCCCCCCCCCCCCCCATTTGGCTACGTGAGCCGTAGCGATAAGACGCTTTGGCAATCAAAGAAGTCTTCCATTTTATAGGGAAAGTCATTACGGAATGACTGTCAATCACAGCTGTAGAGTTTTACCCAGTTCTAAAAATGGAAAAAAAGTGGAAGTGAAGATATACCCACAGGTATTCAGACTTAGGAGACAATATGAAAAGCATAACAATGACTAATGTCATCAGTTCCGATGTAAATGAAAGACTCACTCGTCCCACCGTACATTGTCTCTTTATATATGTACAGGCAATGTCATGACCGGGACGGAAATAACTTCATGGGCCCCTCTTCCTGTGTTTAGTGGTCGCCTTAATGAAACCATTAATCATGGCCAAGATAGGCACATGTCATTCATAGTACGCCACTTTATAGTAACTAACATCATGTGGTCCACGCAAAATGTTCACTGTATGGTGGCCGTCCGGTAAAGTGATTCACGGCTGCAATTGCTTATTAAACAAAAGAACATAGAACTGCTAAGCAGAAATTATTGCTTAGCAAATGTGCATGTATACTAAGCACATTTTAAGCTGAGAACCAGCCAGAAGCAATACACGTAACATGACAATTTGGCTGGTAACCGATTTTTGATAAGCGTTACTTTTCTCTGCTTAGCATCTTTGAGTGCCGTGGTCGAGCGGTTTAGCGCATCGGATTTGTGTTCTGATGGCCGAGTCGTCAGAATGTGGGTTCCAATCCTGGCCCAGGATCACGGTGCTTGTGTATGGAGTGCCATGGCCGAGCGGTTTAGTGCATTGGATTTGTGTTCTGATGGCCGAGTCCTCAGAATGTGGGTTCGAATCCCAACCGCGACCGTGGCGCTTGTATCCTTGAGCAAGACACTTTGCCATAATTGCTTTTCTCCACCCAGGGGTAAATGGGTACCTGTGAGGGCAGAGTTAGTTGTTGTGTTTGATTAGCCCTATATGCGCTGTAATGGCAGCAATTGAGCTGTATACTCCCCAGGGAGCTGAGATGGTTTCAGGAATGATTTATGAGCCTGATGTTCAGGGGTAATAATATAATGCGCCTTGAGCACCAGTTTGGTGGATACGTGCGCTATATAAGTCCACATTATTATTATTATTATTATTTGAAATTGGGCCCTTGACAGCCGAGGGTTCACAATCATGATCGGTATAAACAACAATTGCTGATGTTCGTTATAGCGGCGTTCTATACTAAGGAAATAACAGTTTGATGCTTGGTCTTTACCGCAGGTTAACGACCGGTTTTGGGCGTGGTCAGGCGATAAGCGCCCGTGACCACGCCCAAAACCGGTCGTTAACCTGCGGTAAAGACCAAGCATCAAACGGTTATTCCCATTCATAAATGCCCGTATCGATTTCGTTTATAACTATATTATAGATATTTATAACTATATTATAGATATTTATAACTATATTATAGATATTTATAACTATATTATAGATATTTATAACTATATTATAGATATTTATAACTATATTATAGATATTTATAACTATAAATATCGCGGCAACCGCTGCTATATAGGATTCTAGCCAGCCAATCGACATCGGGCAAGCTCGGTGATCGAGAGGTTAAGACGTCTGCACTAGTAAGCAGGAGGTCGTGGGTTCGAATCCCGCCCGAGTCACCTGTGTAGTTTTTTTCCACAGACACTCGGAAAGCACTGAGTGTACAGTGCTATACACACGTCGGTGTAGGGCAAAATTAAAATCAATTTATCACCCGACGCAAGAATTTCATCAAACTGTAGACATAACAGTACCGTTGTGTAATGCACGTAAAAAAGAATGCGCCTTGAGCACCACTTAGTTGGTGGATACGTGCGCTATATAAGTCGACACATTATTATTATTATTATTATTATTCTACAAAGCCCAAAATAATTGTACAAATGATTGTGGACGGCATTTACTCAGAAAATGATATGGGAGGGAGAAGTGGAAAGAAAGAAAAACTCAGGGGAAACTAAACCACTCAGTGTTCCTCTCCCACCCAGCTTGTTTGAAATTGTGTAACGTGTTATTTGATTGGGCTCCATGTAGATCGCCGAGACCTACGCCTTCTTGCCCCGTGAGGCGGTTACTCGCTTCCTTATGAACTGCAATGAGTGTCAGAAGCGCATGCATCTCTCGCCGAATCTCGCGTCGCCTCACGAGAACGGCCACGTGACTGAAGAGGCCCACAACAATAACGGCTGTGGCGGTGGCGGTGGTGGTGGTGGGAGGGGAGTGAACGAACACAGTAGTATCGATTACAACTTACCGATTACCACAACGTACCTGAACCAGCTGAGAAACATGCGACTAGCTAACAACAATAACGAGGTAAGCAGCTGTTTGGTTTATTTTTGCAGGGTTGGTTTGCATTTAGTAAAGGTGAGAGGTACGGCCAATGAGAAAGAGCAAGAGCTATAGCCGATAAGCAGGAAAATAATTGTGTTAGCGGCTGGTTTTGACACACTGCTTCTCACACACAGCGGCTGGTTTTCATTAGTTTGTACAATAGTTGCTGAGAGCAAAAGTATCTGCTGACTGTATAGAATCTAGATCTGTATGCAGCCGTGTTAGTCAGGTAGAATAAGATATAGATATATATATATATATATATATATATATATATATATATATATATATATATATATATATATATATATATATATATATATATATATATAAATGGTAGCACTTTTAAGACTAACTAAACTTAAAAATAGGCATAAGCTTTCGTAGCTACATCTACTTCATCAGATGCATCTGATGAAGTAGCTGTAGCTACGAAAGCTTATGCCTATTTTTAAGTTTAGTTAGTCTTAAAAGTGCTACCATTTATATATATATATCTTGTATAGAATCTATGAGGTTTACCCCGGTACGGAAGAATGGCCCATCGTGTCTAATCAACTGGACACATACTCGTGCTCTGCGGATGGGACTTATCTCAAAAGTAATTATCTTAAAGTGTTACACACTATTAAATACTTATGAAGTCAGACTTGACCTGGGAAAGGTTTATAGGGGACTGGGAAGGGGAGATATTTGTAGAGATGAAGAAAGTGGGACAGTTGAAGGAAAGGTGAAGGACACTGATCATGGATCAAGTTGAAGGAGAGCGTCTATTGATGCACGTTACATTATATAACTTAATAAATAGAGAATTAGCTGTTGCAAACTGTTTATTAACCTCAGGACCTGTATGAACGCAAAAATAATAGCAGAGCTATTTCGAATCTAGCAGGTTCTTTCTCCAAGGCAAAAGCATTTTGAACACCGTCAAGGAGGGGAAACACCCCCTCCCTTATGAGTTTAACAAGGGGAGAACTTTGCCTGGGGGCACAGAAGCCCAGATCATCATGATTACATGTCAAATCTTGCACATTTCCTCTTTTCAAAAAGGGCACTTTACTCTGATCCCTCTGGGAACTGTCAATATAAAAATATATAAAAAGTCAGACAACAGTTCAATCTCTTCGTAGCCTCGTTGTATACATCCCTTCAATCAGCCACAGCCACCTCTCGAAGACATCAAGTATATTTAGAAAATGTTGGGTTTTGGGGGTTTTTTTGGGTCTCGAGCATGGAGGCGGCAGGGAGTTGAACTATAAGTACTGAGTTGTACTCGCGCCATCAATGTTCCCCAGCTTGTACCAATCCGTCACCGAACATGTCAGCTTAAAATACACGAAGGAATCGAACGCGTAAAGGTCATTCACGGACATCAATCGGTTGGATCAGACCGTAATTGGTTTAGACAGATTTCAGGGGGGAAATAAATAGGTAAATTCACAAATCGGCAATGAGTCAAAAGCGACACCGTATAACGTGGAGACGGTTGATGTCCGTGTTATATCCGTCTGGTCACCGTATACCGTCTACCAGGCGTTTCTGGAACTGCTTTGGGGGGGGGGGGGGGGGGTTATATCAGCGCCATTATGTCATAACGCCTTGACTTTTTTAACCAAAACGAGCTTTATGTAAAAAGTTTTTGTATTTCTTTTGACTGATTGATTGATTGTAGGGCCTACATTTATTGATATTATAAAACACTTACTGTAGCTCGTAAACCTGAAAACCACGTGATTAGAAGACGGTGTGTTCTGTTTAAGAAGTGGGGGTAAACCATAGACAATGATTTGAGGGAAATCCCAAGTAATCAGATAGGGACTGTATAAACTCAATCCGAGTGGGATTCGAATCCGAGTCTAAAGAGGTGAACATCGAGGAAAGTACGGCACTGCGAACCTTGACCTTCTAGAAAGTTGCCCATTCTATGTACAAACGATTGTACTGGATTTCTGTTTTCGGTTTCTGAAAAGACAATTTCGTAATACGATTTTATCCGAAACTTGACGATCTCTCGAGCTCCCTCGGAAACATCCGACTTGTTGCCGGTAGTCACAACATAGAAACATTTGTAACGGACAGTTCTGGTCGTCAACCGACAGTGCAATACTATGGGTATGCCATTAAGCACGTACTACACGTACATTGTTTATACTATACGGTACGTAAAACCTTCACAGGGGCATGAAGAGATTGTATTATCTATAGTGTCTTTGCAGTGCATCTTTTGAAATATGCATGTAGGTCGAGTTTGGTTCGCCAACTTAATCTTGGGTTTGCTTTATATGGTGTAAACCGAGGACTTATGGGAACAATGAGTCCTCGGTTGGCGGTTTTTGTTTTCAAATGTCCTCGGTTGAAAAACGTGTACAAATCAAATTTTATTTTTTTATTTTTTATTATTATGTCATAGATTACCTTGTGTCTTGCCCGAGATGTAGGTATACAATTGATAATTAATTTACTTTTTTTTGCTCCATTTTTAATCTTCCCTTTTAGTCCTATCTTTAATCAGTATGGTAGACTGGGACGGGGGTCTATTTGTGCAATTTAGTCCTTTACGTTTTATTTTGTATGTAATTGTCCATTAAGACTTTTTATTATTATTAATTCATCTGTACCTCCTGTAACAATTTTTGTATAATATTGATATATTTTTATATTATATGAGGGCCCCAAATGATCAGCTGTGCTGGATGGGTTACCCTCGTTAAAGATGGTTTTAAATTAAATTAAATAAAAAAAATGGGGATGCCTGAAAAAGTTTAGTCCAACAACAAAGAGAACCAAAGAAGGGAACAATAAGAGGTCCGAGCAGTACACATCATAAACAAACGTGTGTAACCGACCGTTCTGAATCTTTCCACTTGGTGGTTTAGTGATCAAATAATCATCATCGGGTTACTCACAAATACGTTTTAAAAAGTTCGTGTTTCCAAAGAAGACAAGTAGATTTAAAAACAGCTGTACCCGTGTTCTAGGCGCGATACAGTGATATGGTTTTGGTTGGTTAGGGTTGCATTTTCGACAGTTTTCATTTTATAGCCAGTCATCTTTGGGTTTTTTGTTTTTGTTGTTGTTGTTGTTGTTTGTTTTTTTTGTTTTTTTTAGGTTGGTCTGGTCTGACACAGGCCTACTCGGTGCTTTTTCTGATTGTTAGTCTATTTCTCATCTGATTTGTTAAACAATTATTGTTTGACCATTTTGAAAGTGGAATAGCCTTATAATATAGCTTCCAAACAATTTTTCTGTTGTTCTCAAAATATACATAACAGCAAAAGAAACGTCACCCCTAAAAATATTTATTATTTTCATTTTATAATTAATATAATTTGTTTAATGAAGAATATTATGAGTATGGAGTGTAACACGAACACAATGTGGCAAATTTGGTTGACCTCAAAATTCGTCATGCATGACGTCTGAGGACACATAGGCTAAACACGTTCTCAGACTTATCAAAATTTAGGGGGTGACGTTTCTTTTGCTGTTATGTATAGTTCATTGAAACAAATAGCCTATTTCTGAACTGATCTGTTAAACAGTTAGAGTTTGCTAACCGTTAGAATTAAGTAAAACTTGTAGTTTTGCATGGTGAAGAGGATAAGTAAGACTAATTGTGGTGACACCATGTGAAATTCTCTATTGAGTAGTAATTAGTTCTGAAAAGAACTGGAGGTTACAACTCGACGTTTTGATCAGTATGTTCTGATCGTCTTCAGTTAGAATTAAAGGAACAGAAATTGTGTTGAGTTATAAGTTCGACTCGTTCTTCCAAAGCGTGTACATTACTCATGCTTGGCCCTACGGTTCACCTTTCGACAGGGGCACTGTCCAATTTGTCGTTTGATACCTCTAACCTCTCTGTGCTATATAACTGTTATCGAGGACCAGGGGGTTTGTGTACCCTATGAAGGAAATAGATAACCCTTTATAAATAAGCTGTCGTCCTTTTTTGCAGTCATCAGAAGACATGTACTTTGGTAATATTTAGCTCAGAACTTGTAAACAAATGTATAGATCTTCTACTTATCCGCAGTCCGGGTATAAGTGCTGTAATGCGGAAGCAAGGCTTCCATTTAGAGACCACGAGAGCCCCGTGAATTAACTGACGTTTTAGTACAAGGAGAATCCAAACCGGGCATGGCTTTTTAAATCTGAAATCTTCGGGAAAAGGATTCGTTCAATAGAGAAATCAATTCAGTTCTCACCTTAAAGGGGAAAACTGTTGCAAACGGTGTTCGGATGTGTTTTTAAAAAAATATTATTCTGTGATTTCACACTGAAATCGGTGGGTGCTCGTTTGTTGCTGCTGCTGTTGCTGCTGCTGTTGCTGTTGTTTTTGTTGTTGTTGTTGTTGTTGTCGTTGTTGTCGTTGCTGCTGTTGCTGCTGCTGCTGTTGTTTTAAGGTTCAAGGTACATTGTTGTTGTTTTTTGTTGTTGTTCAAGGTACATTGTTGTTGTTTGTTGTTGTTGTTGTTGTTGTTGTTCAAGGTTCATTGTTACTAAGTTACTAAGATGTTGCTGTTTTATGGAAGGAAAAGGTTTGTGTCTAAGCTCACTTAGGTTATGACGATTATAAGGAACTATACCATCGACATATCTTGATTTATATTTGAGCCTGTTCTTTTATAATATTTGGTGACGTAATGTCATGGCCGTTGTTTCATGAAATTCCGAGCATTTATCAGCATACCTAAATCTATTTGATCATTTTATAAACGTTTTTACTTTTACCTAATGGAAGGTTTTAAATCCCCTTGGTGTTCTTAAAAAAAAACATAATTTAATGATGACAGATTTACATGAAACTTAATACCAGGTGTAAAGATGGTATCAAACATCCACTTGAAATGTTTCTGTCTCGGATGATATCGTTTAGGTCAATATTAACCGAATCAATTCCCAAATGTCTTCCGGGAACCAAATTTAGAATGAATTACAAATAAAATTGAACACCTTTTCACTAGTTTCTTCCTAACGACAGTAAACTAAGATTAGACTTCCCCGGGTCCGTTTTGAAACAAACCTATTGATTATTATGGAGTATGGATGCATTTGCAGACATTTTGACTAACACTGCTTGCAGTACAGGCTTGAAAGGGACATTGTCGTCACGATCAACAGGGCATGGAATCAGAGTGCTAGTTTTAGGTTAACTCAGTGATTGAAAATAATACCCCCACATGACAAGGTAACATTACCTTTGCCGTTGCATAAATGAGGCAGTAATTTTCAGTCACTGTGTTCATTTTAAAGGTAACATAATATAGACAACCTTTCACATCTTTGTCTATATATGTTTTATGTAGTGGGAACATACTGCTGAATCATGTATACCTGTACAGATCTGCATGCATCATATGAAAATGTGAAACAATAATGTTTTCTCGAACGACGCACCTTTAAACCCATGCTATTAAACCCTGCTTCAAAAAAAAAAAAAAAAAAAAAAAAAAACAGCCGAACATTCACTTGGTGAAGAGTGCTTTTATGAAGTAATACAGATCGCCGTAACGTGCCGGGTTTATCTAATAATTATTGTCCCTGTGCCTTTGTTTGGCGTGTGTTATGATGCAATGGCAAGGCGTCCAGGAGAAGGTCGCCAGAGGGAAGGACTAAAAAGCGGCAAACCGAAGACAACGGGCTAGCTTGAATGGAGCATGGCCTCTTGAGAGATGAGCTCTGGAGTCGGCCCGGGAGATGGGACAATTTGGATGAGACACACAGAGAGAGAGAGAGAGAGAGAGAGAGAGAGAGAGAGAGAGAGAGAGAGAGAGAGAGAGAGAGAGAGAGGCCTCTTACCTCAAGGCCGAGAGGTTTGCATGCTATGTATAAGGGTCCTGAGATGGAGACATACTGTGATGGGGAGTTAAGGAAAATCAGATTAGACGGGACAGAGACTCACGATGAGAGGGATGTGTGATGGGGGATAGGGATTGTGCTGTAATTGAATGGGACAGTAGGAGCTATAGAAATGGGTACCGATAATGGAAGGTATTGAGGTTTGAGTTTCCAAGGGAAAGGATGGCCGAGTGATAAAGATGACGCCAGAGTGGCAAGCAAGAGAATAAGCATGAAGGAAGGTTGGACGTGGAACAACAACTAGGCTGGGGGGTGGGGGGGGGGGATGGGGGAAGACAGCAGGGCTAGGGGGCGGGGTGCCGTGGGAAACATATTAATTACTTCAGTCAATGACTCAAATCGGACTCGAGACGCAATTTTCGACTTTGCCGCATAATGACTCTAGAAAGGATTCCAGTACAAAAAATTAATATTTTGCGGTACTGAACGATGATACATCGACCAGGCGGCCAAGTACATTACTCGCACGACATAAACCACCACAAATATGCATTCCACGTGCAGTACCGGTATGCGCACAAGTTTTTGTCGCGTCGCAGACCCGCCAAGATAGGCAAAGTACTCATTAAACATGCAGGGTACTTCATTTGTGTATAGATCATGCTTGCAATGAATCTATTTTTACCTATTAATTCCTAATTCCTTTTTTCTGCAATGTGTTAGGTAATTATAGTTGAAGAGGGCAAAATTGCCAAGAGACAAACAAGCCTGTGAACAAAAACTGTTATGAGAGTTATAGCAGTTATAAATTCCAGCTTACATAAGAAATAATAATTTAGATTTTTAGCAACTATATTGTCTGGTTGTTTATAACATTTGAACGGTTTAAATATAGTTTGAATTTGGTGCATTGAATACCTGCTATTCGGCTGTCGATCTCCCGACAGAGAGGGCGCTCGTCAATGCATTCAGAGTAAAACAGCAGTATACAGCCTTAATCCTGGTTACGTGCGTAGATGGGAGGATGGCTCCGTGGCATGTCGGTGTCTGCGGCGGGAACATGATGACGATTGT
The DNA here is from genome assembly GCA_029582265.1 of Zoroaster sp. YZ-2022. Lineage (NCBI taxonomy): Eukaryota > Metazoa > Echinodermata > Asteroidea > Forcipulatida > Zoroasteridae > Zoroaster > Zoroaster sp. YZ-2022. The sequence goes on along the minus strand of CM055831.1, from coordinate 16,816,883 downwards.
CATGAAAACAAACGGTCGACTGTCTTTCCTGCGATTACTCACGCCAGTACATCAATTCCCGGCCAATATGTCGGTTTCCTCTGATATTATTTTTGTCACACTCCCCCCTCCCGCCAGTCCCCTCCAAGATGACTAACAGTCTCCCCAATGTAAAAACCAGTCTTTTGTGAAGACCAAACCGATATACGTATATGTAAAAAAAAACCATTTCCATCGGTGACGCATTCAGAATAGAAAATAATTCATAAAACAAGAATTGTGTAGTTATAAGCTTTTCTGATGTTCATTTATTATATTCTTAGGTCATAAGTCACGAGAAAAGTGTCAAAAAACATTCACAATGACACAAAAGCACTTGGAGCAAAAAGTAGCCCTCGCGAAACTTTTCGAAAATGTGCCTAATTATTATTAATTTTCTGTTTTCCCCTAAAAAAAAGACAGCACAAGTACACTCACTGGCCAAAAGTATTGCAACATGCATTTGTAAGAGACATTGCCTAGACGGATGACCGCAATTATCAGGTCACGTGGTTACCCGACAAAGTATTGAAGGACTTTGTTTCCGAGCAAGAACAGTAAAAAAAGAACATTGACTTCAAAACACAGGCACTTTCAAGAAGTCTTAAGTATAAGTGTAAATAAAATAAAATAAATTATTGTAACAGTTCTCCAAACTGAACTTTGGTGTGAATTTCAATGGCCAGTGAGTGTATAATTTAACGGACGATTGGAACATTTATCAACTCCCCTTTAAGGGAAAGGTGCAACATCGATAATTACCAGATGATCATATTTAAGGAATCATTATCTAAAAGCCTACCGGGTTTAAAGCTTGTATAAGTATCATTTATCCTGAGAAATTAGAAGAGAAAAACAGAATTGTATTGTCGAATTTACCCCCAAAAAAGTATTTATAAAGATACACACAAAGCAAAAACGTGTTACAGTTTGTCGTCATTTTCTCAAAGCGCAGAACCTATTTTGATGAATCTTTCACAGGTTAGTTTTTTAAAATGATGTTTTTTTTAATTACTAGAGGGCTTAAAGGCAGTGGCGCACCCAAGGGGGGGCTTGGGGGGCTCGAGCCCCCCCCCAAGGGCCCGCTGATGTTTAATTTTTTTTTAAAGAAGGAGCCAGGAAAGAGAGCAAAATCTGAGCCCAAGTCTTGTCTACAGAGGAGTTCGGCAAGGAGTATAGGGCAGTGGTACAAGGGATGGGGACTCAGGAGACTCAAGCTCCCCTCCAAAAGTTTTCCATTTATTTCACTCACTATTATATTTTACGGCGTTGCGTATGCATGTGCATGTAAGCTTGAAGGGCCACCAGTATATATAACAAGCATTTTTACACATTCTCCCCTGCCATGGTGCACCCTGATCAGCTTTACTTAATTTTATTTTCATTTTCTGTTGTCCGTTTCTCTTGTTGAGGTCGTTGACTGTCGTTGAGGTTACTCGTAAAATTTAAACACGCCCGCATTATAATCAACTCCTTTCCAGTTTGTACACAATGGCCCAGGATTGGGTTTTAATTTACAAAGATTATGTGACACTCTTTTAGCAAACACCGATTGGATAATATTGGGATTTGGTTTTGCCGCCAAATTCGTGTTTGAAAAAATTTAGCTCCGCCCGGAATGATCACAAACTTTACGTTCACGCAATGAAAGTATTTAACTATAGAAATCTTGCAGACGAAACAAGCTCAAGTTCTTTACATCAAGAGGAGGAAATTATATGGAAGGTAAAACCCTACGAGTCCGAATCATGCCATAATGTCTTCTTTTTATGACTAGAAACCACCAGGAAACATTTAACATGTGCCGTAGGTTCACTGACGAGCACGACTAGGGACATGGCTGCAGCCGCGCCAGCGGTTATGGTTTGGGTCAGCCATGTCTCTCCCCCATATTGGATTTCAAATAAAAATATTTTGAGCCCCCCCCCCCCCCCAATCAAATCCTGGGTGCGCCACTGCTTAAAGGGACAGTGTCGTCGCGGTTATAGCAGACTTTCAACAGGGCATGGAATCGATGTCCCAGTGAACACAGTGACTGAAAATTACTGGCTCATTTTATACAGCAGCAACGGTAATATGACCTTAATCATGTGGGTATTTTTTTTTTCAGTCACTGAGTTAATCTCAAATTAGTACTCCGATTCCGTGCCCTGTTGATCGTGACGATATTGTCCCTTTAAATTAACGTACATTTTCCCCAAAACCAACAAATATTTCACCTTTCCTTTTAGAAAACATTTGGGTTAGATCGGACGGGGCGCAAAAAACAGGTGTAGGCTTACTGCGACTGGCTTGCATCAAGATTCCCCCGGGGAGGGAGGGAGGGGGGCTTGAGACCAGAGTGCGCCCTACTACAGTGAAAGCAATTGGGGCAATTTAGGAGGGTACGTTTTCCTCTGAGCCAACCAGATGCGTATCTGGCATCATATTCAGTTACTAATTCACTTTGGATGGAAAGCTTGCTTTTGGGTCACAATTTGCCGCCCCTTGATGCTTATTCCCCAGGCATTGCACAAACTTACTTTTGCTCTTAATGTTATTACCAATGAGGAAGTTATCAATAATTGCTTAATAAGCCTTAATCCATACAGGGCTGGATAGCTTAGTTGGTAGAACGTAAGGCATTCCGCAGGTTCAAGTTCCGTTTAGTAGTTTAGTACGCAGCCGGTTAAAATAAATAATCGATTCACAGTCGACACTATTATGCGCAACACCGTTGATGTTTCGAATAATAACCCCCAGATGGCGATATCCTTGACACTTTCCCTTGACAATCGATTCCCAGTTTACTCAATAGGCAATCCCGTCCCCAGGGTCGAACTCGTTCTCTCGACTAGACACTGGTGGGAAAAGTGCTTTGCGATATGCTGATTGGTTACTTCAAAATAATGTTTAATGACTAGTCAGAATGTTATTTCGAGGGAACAAAATATTTAAGATTGTGTTTGTCTTTAATACTTTATTATGCCAATTAGGCTATGGCTGATTTTTTAACACGTGTTACCGAAAAAGATATGCATGCACAGCACGTCGAATTATGACGTAGTAAGTCTCTACCTGCACTGCATTGGTTTTGAACATTTATTGGTCTAGTTCCCTAGACACCATATTCTGCATCACGCACTATTCCCAAGTATAGTTAATGTATCAGACTATAACACAAAACACATCGCCTGCAATGCACCTACTTACACAATCGTCTATTTCCAGGGGTGGGCAGTAGGATCGAGGAATCCCGATAGAGCTCGAAAGCCCTGGGTCTTGCTTAACAGGGGATATCCGTTTCTTGGTGGCGCCACCTTAGTCCCCCTCTCCCCCAAACCCCATCAAGCCGTTCCCGAATCCCCCCTCGTGTTCCCAACGGATGTTTCGTTTTCCGCCAAATGTCAGAAATGAAGTGCATTTCCTTTTAACGTCAGGAATTATAGATTGGTATAAAATCTTCCGTAAACATCAAACAGCTGTACATTTTGAGTCGCCTGTCAGAAGTCATGCTCTTTAAATGTGTTTCGTTGATTAAAAGCATACTTTTGACTCATAGTCAGTACTTGTTTTCAAACAATTATTAATATGGTCATAAACATTATGTTGGTATGCACTTGAACAGGAGAAAGGATCAAACAACAAGATTTTGATTCGACGTTATCCTTGTGGATTTCTATAAAAAGGGCAATACCTAAAACGGCGAAAATAAAATTGCAAAATTTATTCCAAAATTAGTTTGGTTTTCGAAGATCTGTTCCCTCTCCAGCCCCCTTTGAGATAATCGTTTCAAGCATGTGCAGTTGCTTGTCTCATAGAAGGGACAATTGAAAATAAAACTTCGTAGCAAGTGAGCGCAAAGTGCGCTCTGTCGTTACTGGCTTTTTTTTTTTTTTTTTTTTTTTTTTTTTAATTAGCGAACCCCCCAAAAGCTTTGCAAATTGAAAGGTTTCGAGGAAAACAATAATTGGTGGATTTCCTTTTTAACGTTTTCGGGAGTGGGTTGGGGGGGTTATGGGATGGGCCAGTTGGCCCCTCTTGATCCATCCGTGGAAATGTGAAGGCGAAATGAATGACTAATCCGCTCTGTGCACGACCAGTTGATCTGATGAAGGCGCCCTTTGCACACAAAAAAACAGCAGCTGCCGCTATATAGGGCTACATCCAAGTGTGAACGGGTATGCCAGAAAATGAGTTTTTGCTGCGTGTAAATAATTATAATGATGCGGACTATGCTATGGAATTTGTGCGCCATTCCTTTACACGGCTCTGTACAGTGTCACAAAATGGCGCTGCGAAGTGTCCTAAAGACTCGCGAGCAGTGGCGCACCCAAGGGGGGGTGGCTCGGGGGCTCGAGCCCCCCCCCCCAAGGGCCCGCTGATGTTTTTTTTTTTTTTTTTAAAGAAGGGGCCGGGAAAGAGAGCAAAATCTGAGCCCAAGTCTTGTCTACAGAGGAGTTCGGCAAGGAGTAGGGCAGTGGTACAAGGGATGGGGACTCAGGAGACTCAAGCTCCCCTCCAAAAGTTTTCCATTTATTCCACTCACTATTATATTTTACGGCGTTGCGTATGCATGTGCATGTAAGCTTGAAGGGCCACCAGTATATATAACAAGCATTTTTAGACATTCTCCCCCCCCCCTGCCATGGTGCACCCTGATCAGGGAGCAGCTTTACTTAATTTTATTTTCATTTTCTGTTGTCCGTTTCTCTTGTTGAGGTCGTTGACTGTCGTTGAGGTTACTCGTAAATGTTTTTTAAAATTTAAACACGCCCGCATTATAATCAATTCCTTTCCAGTTTGTACACAATGGCCCAGGATCGGGTTTTAATTTACAAAGATTATGCGACACTGTTTTAGCAAACACCGATTGGATAATATTGGGATTTGGTTTTGCCGCCAAATTCGTGTTTGAGAAAATTTAGCTCCGCCCGGAATGATCACAAACTTTACGTCCGCGCAATGAAAATATTTAAATATAGAAATCTTGCAGACGAAACAATTAGCTCAAGTTCTTTACATCAAGAGGAGGAAATTATATGGAAGGTAAAACCCTACGAGTCTGAATCATGTCATAATGTCTTCTTTTTATGACTAGAAACCACCAGGAAACATTTAACATGTGCCGTAGGTTCACTGACGAGCACGATTAGGGACATGGCTACAGCCGCGCCAGCGGTTATGGTTTGGGTCCGCCATGTCTCTCCCCCATATTGGATTTCAAAAAAAAAAAAATTTTTGAGCCCCCCCCCCCCCCAATAAAATCCTGGGTGCGCCACTGCTCGCGAGAGAGCATTTTCACCGCTAGAGGGCTATACGATGTGCACAGATTACGACTGATGTGGTTACAAATTACGAGTGATGGGTTCGCGAGTGGAGAGCCCAGTGAATTTATGCTTCAGGTAGCTGTACGAGGGAAACAATTTTGGCAGTAGTGACAGTCCACTTATCATATTTAAATCCTCAAAGTTCCGGTACTTTGTCATAAACCCCCATTAGCGTGTCAGACGGCCTTCAAAGTTGTCAGAAATTTCATGTTAATATAACATTTCCTGGATGTATGATTCCACAGGGCTCTTCTAGATTCGGTTGTCCCTAATCTATCCCTCAAAGGAGCAAGCCCTTATGGGGTGGGTCTGATTCAATCACGGACTCTCGAGAATATGATGTATGATGCATGTATACTGACTGAGAGTCCCTTCCCGGGATCAATTAATATTACTCTTCTTAAAGCTAGTATATACACAATTTGTTAACATGTTTGTAAATGCATCCACGGGTTGACGTCAGTGTTCGTATCCACCCGACACCTCACCTTTTGAAGGGTACAAATGGTCTGATGTAGTTTGGCTGGAGGTGTGATAAACCTCCGGAATCACCCCTCTCCGCCCCGCCCCCCCCCCCGCTACTGGTGTGCCATGGTCGAGCGGTTTAGTGCATCGGATTTGTGTTCTGATGGCCGAGTCGTCAGAATGTGGGTTCGAATCCCAACCGCGACCATGGTGCTTGTGTCCTTGAGCAAGACACTTTACCATAATTGCTTCTCTCCACCCAGGGAGTAAATGGATACCTGTGAGGGCAGAGTTGGTTGTTGTGTTTGATTAGCCCTATATGCGCTAAAATGGCAGCAATTGAGCTGTATACTCCCCAGGGAGCTGAGATGGTTTCAGGAATGATTTATGAGCCTGATGAGCAGGGAGGAATAATGTAATGCGCCTTGAGCACAAGTTTGGTGGATACGTGTGCCCATATAAGTCCACATTATTATTATTATTATTATTATTATTATTATTATTATTATTATTATTATTATTATTATTATTATTATTATTATTATTATTATTATTATTATTATTATTATTATTATTATTATTATTATTATTATTATTAGGTAAAACTTGTAGCTTTGCATGGTGAGGATGATAAGTAAGACTAATTGCGGTGACACCATGTGGAATCTCAATTGAGTAGTAATTAGTTCTGAAAAGAACTGGGGGTACAACTCCAGTAATTAGTTCTGAAAAGAACTGGGGGTACCCCCAGTTCTTTTCAGAACTAATTACTACTCAATTGAGATTCCACATGGTGTCACCGCAATTAGTCTTACTTATTATTATTATTATTATTATTATTATTATTATTATTATTATTACTCCAGTGGATCACATTTTGTACGCATGACGAAATTTTGTGACGTCATTTGACTTTGTTAAAACATTATGGTACACAGAAACAGTGATTTCTTAAACCAGTAATAAGTGGTAATGGACATTATAAGCCATGCTGCCAAGATTCTACCCTTCAAACCTCCACATAAATATCAACTTTGATAGGCCTATATTTGACTTTCTTTTTATGTATTTTATGGACCTGTGACAAGAAAGTGTGGGTGGTTTGTCATCCACATTTGGAAGCTGTCAATCAAAAAATAAAATGCTCTCCCTCTTTTTCCCCAAGGGCATAGTCCATAAATCGAAACCATCCCAGTAGCACCCATATAAATCCAGCCAAATCAGTGAACAGAATCATAAACAAATCGGTCGGTTTCTGGAACGAATTTGTCGATAATTTTCCGAGTGCATTTGTCAGCAAATGTGATTACGGGGTTTCAGGGCGGGCCGCGCTCTCGGGTCACACTGCCTGGGGGTAATAATAGAACCATGGGCCCCGTCGGGGAGCATGTGGAGCGCCCGGTGAAGTGTCATCGTAACTTTGAAAAGTTGAAGTTTGTTGGAATTGATTACCGTTGAGCACAGAGCCCTGAGGAAAAACAAACTTTTTTATCTGGGCGCGCAAAAGGTCAGGATTAATCCGACACAGGTCGGCGATACGTGTTGTTTTTGGAAAAGCAAAACAACGGAGGTAAAAAATTTACTCGCAGTTAGCCCATGGTTAGCCTAACAATTGGCATTGGGGAGATTTCTAGACGACGTTGTGCTGTTTCCCGCAAAACGAGGAACAAAAGTATACGTATTTTAAAAAACTTTTAGGGGACTCACTAGAATTGCCACTCAAGAAAATGTGCTCATTAAAAATGCCCGGTGTCAAATGACATTAATAACACATAATAAAACGATTATTATATTTCAGTCAAGAAGAATTAATGACTCACGATTGAATTTGCCAAAATACAAATTACCTCGTCGAATATTAAAAAGAATTCAGACAATCAACATGCAAATAATTAAATAACGTGCAATTAACACCAGCCCAATGTTTTCATTTTCCATTATATTTGAAGTGTTTAATATGGAACAACTCAAAGATATCTATAATTATTTTCAGAAAATGAACGAATATTTTACACCTGTCACTTGCGAACCGTTGATGGCGCCATTTCAACTTCTCGCGCAGTTCTCACGATTCAACCGTCTCGCCACATCCAGAACTGCGTCCCCACTCTCAAATCTGGGGTCAAATATAATATTATAATAATTATGTAATCGAATTCAGTGTTGAGATGTATCCGAATTTAACATCGAATTGCATTCGAATTTAAAATTGAAGTGTATACTAATTCAACGTTTAAATGTGTATTTGAATTCGACATTGGAATGTATTCGAATTCAACATTGAAATTTATTAGAATAAAACATCGAAATGTATTTGAATTCAACATCGAGTTTTTTTTTCAAATTCAACTTTGAAGTGTATACGAACTCAACATTAAAATGTATTCGAATTCAATATTCAAATGTATTAGAATTCAACGTCGAGATTTTTTTCAATTTTAGCTTTGAAGTGTATACGAACTCAACATTTAAATGTTTTCGAATCAAACATAAAAATACATTTGAATTTATCATTGAAATTTATTCGAATTCAACATTGACATTTATACGAATAAAACATTGAAATTTATTCGAATAAAACATTGAAATGTATTCGAATTCAACATTGAAATTTATTCGAATTCAACATTGAAATTTATTCGAATAAAACATTGAAATGTATGCGAATTCAACATTGAAATTTATTCGAATTCAACATTGAAATTTATTCGAATAAAACAATTAAATGCATTCTAATTCAATACGAATACATGTATTCGTAACCATATTTCGATACATTTTTACACGGTAAAAAGGGGGAGGAATACCGGTACTGCCTAATAAGGGGAACACGTAAAAAAGCGTATGGTAAATTTGCACTCATCAAAAGGAAGATGGACAACCCATGCCACCCACTGGATCTGTTAATACACAAACAATATGCCCAGTTTTTTTTTTTTTTTTTGGGGGGGGGACGAACTCTGAGCAGTGGGAACCTGGGTGCACAGGCCTCTTGTGGGAGTGGGTATAGGGGCGACACGTACCCCATAGTTACGTCACTCTAAAGCCTATGTGTTTCTAATGGGATCATTCTGTTACGTTACAGCGGCATCGTGCACGATCTCCCTGTGCATCCATCAAAGGGCCCGGTCGATGACTAATCGCCCCCAAACTCTTGTTTCTATTTTCTTTGTAAGGGTTCCTCCCAACATTGATTGTTATAAAGGACCCATGGGACGTAAGACAACCCTGGGAATTGAAGAGTTTCCTGTCGTTGAACCATGACTGTCTATTTGTGTTATTTGACTATATATTGTAAAAACCAGGGGGGCAGTTGTGTACGTGTGCTATGGCGAAATATCGTTGCCAAAAAAAAAGAAAATCTGTATAAAATTTAAAAAAAACATTTGGTCGAATTTAAATGAAGAACTTACTTGATGTAAAACTGATGATGATATCAATCTTCCCTGGAAATCATTTTCTGGTGTAATTTTTTAGTTTTAGATTATATTGAATACAAACCATTCTGAATGTATATTAAAGTTAACGACACAAACGTAATAAATTGAAACTTACATGTCTTTGTTATTTTAATGTGATTCAAATACGATAAGTGGCCTTGCTCCTGCAAGAATTAATTAAACCCTCCTACAATCAGTGCAATTTTTTTAACAACCCATTCAGGCCACTCCAAGCCATTAGGTGTCGTGGCCGAGCGGTCTAGCTTACCGGATTCAAGTTCTGGTGTTAGCAACAGAATGTGGGTTCGAATCACGGCCGTGACACTTGTGTCCTTGAGCAAGACACTTAATCATAATTGCTTCTCTCCACCCAGGGGTTAAATGGGTACCTGTGAAGGCAGAGTTGGTTTGCTCTATATGCGCTAGAAATGGCAGCAATTGAGCTGTATACTCCCCAGGGAGCTGAGATGGTTTCAGGAATGATTTATGAGCCTTATGAGCCTTATGAGCAGGGATAATAATATAATGCGCCTTGAGCACCACTTAGTTGGTGGATACGTGCGCTATATAAATCCACACATTATTATTATTATTATTATTATTAGCTGTTGTCAGTGGCCTCCTGTGGTTACCCTTCTGTGCACTGTCACCACTGAGATTGCAGGGTAAAGTGGTCTCCCATTGATACATTGTAGGCCGTACTAATATGTTCAAACATTTACAGTGGCCTTGGGTGGCACACAGTTGATTTTGTAAGATTACTTGGAAAGGACAGCAGGCTTGTACATGTATGTACTGAAGGTTGCTAAAGAACAGAATGTTGTGGATCGGTGTGGCCTCCATGTGTAGGAGGGTCACACCCATGGAAGCAGTACCAATAATTACCAATATTGTACATTTCTCTATAAGCAATATGAAATAAGCTGGCATACCGTACATAAGTTTCTTCACAGCAAACTCTTCAACTAAGCAATTTCTTCGGCGTTACGGCAGCTAAAACACCCCCAATGAAATCAGCTTCTTGTGTGGTTTTGGTTGAATTTGTTATTCTTACAAAAAACAACATTCTGAAGGTCGGAACATTTGTGTGTGACAGGCCTATGTCATTCTTATTATGAAAAGCAATGAATGGGTTTTGAGCGCCAAATTGTAAATGTTGGGTAGCATTTTACAATGCGATACCAGCGAAACCGTTCGCTGCATCGGGAATAAAAAAAATTATACGCTATAGGCTATAAATCATGACAAATAGAATGTGTCTACAATTGTTGTTTGATTTGGCCTCTGTAAATTGTATTTGCATCAACAGGGCATGGAATTGGAGTGCTAGTTTTAGATTAACTCAGTGACTGAAAAAATACCCCACCCCACATCGTAAGTTCATATTACCATTTCTGCTGCATATGTACATATTAACGAGGCTAGTAATTTTCAGTCACTGTGTTCATCTTAAACTAGGCTACCGATTCCATGCCCTGTTGAAAGTCTGCCCTGATCGTGACGATAATTATTGTCCCTTTAAAGTTAGGGCAATCGATACACATTAGGTGCTGTGTTTTAAAACATGTAACTCGAATACGATGACGTTACATTAATCAAAATGTGTTTTGGGAATAACTAATGGTTAATGTATGATTGAAATGTCGGTTGAAATGGAGTGGATGAGCTTAGTCGTATAGTCTTAGAGAGTATTTACCTTTGAATTCACCTTTTTGGATTATAGGCTTAGACTGGAGGCTAGCATACAGCCACATGTCTCTGGAAATAATAAGGGATTTAGACTCAAATAATAATCGTCAGTTTTGTTTTTTTTGTTTTTTTTTAAATTGTTTTTTTAAAGAAATTGATAAACTGGCATCAGAAGGGTTGATCATAGATAGAGTTGTCGTCATGGTAATTTGGTCGTCGTCATTCATGATGATATCATTATGATGCTTCATTGGAATTTATGGCTTTCAAAATGAAAGGCTTCCCACTCTGGTGCACATTTCAAAGAGCTGCCATTGTCTGCCAAGCAGATAAAATTGCTTACCAGAAAGAAAAAAAATTGCTTAGCGGATTTCGTGGGTTACCAGCCAAACTTTCACACACAAAGTGTATGTATGTTGGCTGGTAGTCTGATTTATATTGCTTAGAAAAAAAATATTTGCTTAGCAAAATTGGCTCCTGGTGGTATGCGTTTGTGTCTGTTTAGCCTTTTTGTTGGTTTTCTTATTGCTTGTTTGTTTGTATTTGAACCCTGCAAAAACTGTGGTGTTAATATAACGCTAGTGGTGTAAACTTGTTTTCTTTTTCCATGGTGTTTATATTGTGCGAGTTGCCTAATATAAACACCAACGATGTTATTACAGTTGTTTTGCAGCGCAGCTCTAGGTTTACCGACTGAAAATTTATTCTGGACCAACAGTTTTTGCAGTGTAATGTTCATTGACAGTCATGTTGTGTGGCAATATGACCTTGTAGCTGGCGAACTTCATAGAAAGTATGTCCACTTTGCTTATTTAAAGTGACCCCCCTTTTTAGCCAACCTGGCTCCACCCCTTGTACTGAAACTGGGCCACCTTGGAGAAATGTTCGTGGATAGGAATACTCATTCTTAAGACCCAACAGGGAGCAACTGAAGAAATGGATCATTATTGACACCATAAGGGGGGGGGGGGAGCACGTGAGCTAAAACAAAAGGTACAGATATACTTCTGTAACTTTGAGAACCAAACTGCCGATGGCAAAACTCTGGGTTTGGGGTCACATCCCGGCTATCCCACCTCCGGGGATAATCTCGCCTGTGACACAGGTCTTCCATCATCAAAATCTAGCCAAGTCAATGCAGGGGTCTGTTCTTTAAGGGGGTGACGAACGGGGCTGGCCCGGGGGGGGTTGTTGGTTTTTTGGGGGGCTGAAATTCAGTTCTCGCTGAAAAGACACATGTTGTATTATCACGATTGGTATAGGCCTAATTTCACAGAATGCCTGCTACTCAAAACATTACTTATTGATTACTGACGGGTTCAGCAGAGCAAAGGGTAATAAGTTCCCTGATTTTGTTTCTTACATGCGTATTTTTTCCCCCAATGCGCTTTGGGTCCTTTGGAAAAGGAATTCTATTAAAGCAACTTTACACGACTGGTAATCTCGAAAGAACATAAAATAACAGTCATGGTGTAAAGTTGATGACGGTATCAAACATCCCCTGAAATATATTTGTCTAAGGTGGTATATTTTTATAATAACATTTCTATATGAATTTCGGTTATCGGAGGACAGACATTCCATGATGGAATGATTTTAGAATAATCAGAATATATTTTCACTATTAAGCTGAAACTCTCACAGGTTGGTTTCTGTGCATTATTATCTTGATTCTCGTTATTAAGCATGGGTGTGCACTTCACATCATCAAATTAACGAATCTTTATCTAAAAGCTTACTTGGTTGATACAAGTATCAACCATTCTGTGAAATCATTCCATAAGAAGTGCTTTTGCATCTCAGAGAAACACGAAATTGTTTTAAACGTTGCCAGTATAATTTTTGAAAACATAAAACACCTTTTTTTTCATCTGTTACAGTTTTTTGTCGTTTTCTACCCCCACCCCCCAAAAAAAAAAAAAAAAAAAAAAAAAAAACATGAGCACCTAATGTGATGCAACTTTCACATGTTAGTTTATCGATATTATTTCGTTAAAATAAGATGATCGAGATGAATGTACCGGTACCGTACGTTTCCAAATACCGTCCCTTTAACTTGCTCCAATTGAATAATACACATTCTATTTCGGGGAGCAGGGAAGGGATTTGCAAATTATTTGCGAGACAGGATTTATTTATACATTTGGGAGCGTAACTTTGAGAGCTCATAATTATATTTACGTCTTTAATAATTATGGACGTTGCTAACATAATAAATAAGGCTTAGCATTCTACCGCACAACTTCAAATGGCGGTGCCAGGGTGGAAAAAAGGAAGGGACACACTGCCCCCCCCCCCCCCAAAGAAAAAGGGATGAACACATTCGGCATGTGTGATGATCTTAAAGGGGGATACACGCTGTCCCTACTGGGTTCGCCAGTGCCCCCACCCTCGTGCCGTTTTACTTCGGTGCAGACGAACGGCATCCGTGGGGGGAGAGCAGGCGCAATTTCCCCGGTCATTGCCACTTTATGAGTCCCGATGTCCCTAATCTATGAGCAATATTACGAAGTTGCAGACGGATTATCAATTTGGCTAATTTCCTGTCTGGGAAGCCGCAGCAGCAGTCGTGCTGTTCTTGTGAATTACGATGACGGGGCATCACTGGCAGCGCGACCCCCTTATAATAGGGGCAAGGTGGGGGAGGTGATGACTCGGCCCGATGCAGTGCTTCACGGGGGTGTCTGAAGATCCACCCTGGCTCGTGTCTCGGTGGGGGAAATCACCAGATATAAATCTACCCTCTATTGTCAAGCACCACATCCTAGTAAACTCGCCGGTGGTTATATTAAGTGACATCAAAGAAGGGTCCAAGGATGCCTGACTCTTGTTGGGGATCAGACTGACCCGCGGAAGCTGGAACAGAAAGACATGTCTGAGTCGGAATCCGGGTCAATCTGGCCAAGAGTGTCGGTCAGACTGACCCATGATTCCGAGTCAGTCTGCCCCCACCCCCACAATGGGTCTGGCACCGTCCCTGGACCCTTTTCTGGACCTCTTCTGACCCGGGAGTACCGTACTTAGAGTGTACGAACATTCCTTTTGTTGTGTTACTTAAATGTTAACATAGTCTCCCTGTTTACACTCTGAAAAAATAATCTTTGGTCATAATTTACTCAAAAAGAAATGTTTCGCAGGTGTCAAACCCAATGTTGGGTCGGCGAGATTCTGACTGATCCGGTAACTTGGTCAGAAAGAAATCCTGGGGTTTTTTTTTTGGGGGGTGGGTGTGTAAATTTCGTATTTAATTCTTTTGTTAAGGGTAGTTTTATAGACCCCGCATGTAATACATATTTAGATTTGTTTATTACAGTGACTATGGAAATATGAGACTAAGTAAATGGAGACATCGAAATGTAAAACATTTTATATTTTCCGAGTAAAACATCATGCGCTAAATTTAATTTAATTTGATAACCACATTTCGTCTACAAATAGAACATGTTCTTTGTGAGAATTTAGAATCCGAAGGCGTTCCAACTTGGGGATAAACATCAACTAGGCTTTTTTAGTCCAATATCTCCCTAGGAACACTATAAAAAAGTTGTGTGACTTCACAGTAGATTTTCTGCTGAAAAGAAGAATCCAAAATTTACAGCAGAAATTCTTGTTTTCAGATTTTCCTGTGAACATACAGAAATGTGCCGTTTCACAAATTGCAAAACTCCAACGTATTCAAAACTCAGCAGCAAGACTCGGCAACATCACCTCGGCAACATATCACCCCAATACTCGTACACTTCACTGGTTACCTGTCTCCAAACGCATAGAATTCAAAATCCTACTTCTGACATACAAATCCATCAACCATTCCGCACCCCACTACCTCCATGAACTCCTTCAGTCGTCGTACCCTCCGTTCCAGCTCTTCATCTCAACTCGTCCCATACATCACTCGCACCAAATCATATGGCCATCGCTCGTTCTCACATTCTTCACCCACACTGTGGAACAATTTGCCAAATTTCATAAAAACTGCCCCAAATGAAAACATTTTCAAATCAATGTTAAAACCTTACCTCTTTAATTAACTTTTAATTTTTGTAAGCGCTTCGGGACATTTTGTGTGAGGCGCTATATAAGTACAGTTTATTATTATTATTATTATTATTATTATTATTATTAAATAGTTATGTTCCTGTTCTCTGTAAAGTTACAGCATGGTCTGCTGTTGATGCACAAGGGGAAAATTCTGCTGTATAACAAAGAATCTGCTGTATAATAAAGAAGTCTCCGTAATGCCAATTGACAAAACAACTTCCTGTAAATGAACTACACTTTTTTAACAGTGAACCAACTAAATATAGAAACCAATACTAAACAAATACTAAAATCAGTTTCATAATATGTTAATAATTCGTTAAATTCTAAGTGGATATAAAGTTATTACTTTTTGAGAAAATCCAAAAGAAGATATCCCTAAATTAGTGCTAATTTGAAAATCTAAATAAATTTACTCTTCACTCTGGTAGAAATCTAGATTTATTTATCCTCTTAAGTGTTCCGATAATAAAATACTGAATAAATAATAGCGATTAACACGGATACATAATTTGTCCGGGCAATTGAGAAAAATAAATGTTCTGTGTCCGTGATTTGGGCACTGTCTTTAAAGGTAAAATATTGATAATTCGAACCATTAAACCAACAAGTTTTCAAATTTTTAGTTTTTAGTTTTTTAGAAAAGTTAAATAATTTAGAGTTTTAATTTAGGAAAGAGTACTCTTTCCTAAATTCCACATTCGAATGAGAAAAAATAGGCCTATGATATGAACGTATTTACACTATTTTTTCGTGGATGATACAACCTCTTAAGATGATCATTTCACACGATGGTTGTTTAATGTATATCGTCGAGTTGTAACCACCACTTCTTTTCAGAACTAATTACTACTCAAAAGAGAATTTGTCACATGGTGTCACTGCAAGCAGTATTTAATTTTACTAATTTAAATATATGCCAAAAATCAACGAATATGCTGTTGCAGAATAAACCATTTTTTTCAATATCGGACAATAATATAATTGATTGGACAATATAACAACTAAACACAGACACAATTGTCCGGGGAAACGAGAAAAAATCTGTATTGTAAAAATGGTGGTATTATCGATTTTTTCAATAATGACACAGTCTCACACAAGTGCACAGCAAACTCAAATCGATAAGAGCAACTTCCGTCGGTACCACTCAGCCAACAACACAAACAAAGACTTAATTGGATACAAAAGGTTTGCATAACAATCAAACAGTCCGTCAGATGATAGTGTGCCGTATGGAACTATTTGAGGGCACACGTTACCGGGGGGGGGGGGGGGATGGTCAATCTAATAAAAGATTCAGTTATGATTATTATAATAAGGATATAGGATTCCATCGCCAATTATAAAATACTTTGATGGCAATTTGATGGAAATGGTGCAAAATCGCTTCTTGTAAAGCACTATTGTTTTGGTACAATTAGACGTAGGTATATTTGGATGCGTTCATTTGGAGATTCTTTTGAATTTTTGGTGGTTTGGGTTAGTTTTTATGCTATGAATTATTGGTTTTGTTCTTGATTGGATTCGAGTGCCTAAAAAGCACCTTCAGGGAAAATGAACGACTGTTTGATGATACGTAACTACGTAGTTGCTGGATCAAATCAAACGCGAAACAGTCGCATATAAATGAGGAAGTCTCACATTCTCAACTCAGTAGATCCGATTGCATGTAATGAAACACGGCATTACTTTGTACCACCCACCGAACAAATTTCTTTGAATTTAAGCAATGGTGTACTATCGGTAATTTCCCAAAGTTGCGACTCAAAAAAACCCATCGACAATCCATCGACATTTCATTTTAACGAAGCTTTAGTTTAAAGCTACTCTATGCACTTTTATGATAATCTCATAGATACAATTAATCATAGGTTTACACAAGACTTACTTGGTGTAAATTTGAAATTCTTTTGAAACCTTTTTTTCTTGCCTGAGGTACTATAAATTTAGGGAAATTATTTCGATAATTTACCTATACAATTTTCGAATTAATGAAACGAAAATTCGACATGAGATTGAATAGTACAATTAAAAATCAGAATGCATTTTCGCCATTTTCTCGTAGACGACACAACGAAGTAAACTGGAATTTTCACTGGTTGTTTTTTATACATATATCGAGAGCTCAAAACCAGAACTGGGTATGTCCACTTTTGCCTAAAATGTGTTATGGGGAGTTTCTGATTTTTCAGAAAGATTCAAACTTTTAAACTCAGTTCTGGTTTTAAGCACTCGATATATGCCATATAAAGTTTGATTCTTACTGTGCATGCATGCTTGCATTTTTCAATAACATTTTAGTTTGCCCAATAAATAGACTGAAACAGATTTATTAAATATAATACAAATATAATACAAATATAATACAAACATAATAAAATATAATACAAATATAATATAATAATACAAATATATAATATAATACAAATAATAAATATAATACAAATATAATAATAAATATAATACAAATATAATACAATAATATATAATACAAATAATAATAATACAAATATAATAATATAAATATAATAATAAATATAATAATATAATACAAATATATACAAATATAATACAAATATAATACAAATATAATAATTAATAATACAAATATAATTGCTAATATAATTATGAATAAGAATATATGAATAAATGGATAATACAAATATAATAATAAATATAATAATTATAATACAAATATAATACAAATATAATTAAAATATAATAATAAATATCAAATATAATAATAAATATAATAATAAATATAATACAAATATAATACAAATATATTAAATAAATATAATACAAATATAATGCAAATATAATGGATATAATAATATAATAGATAAATATAATACAAATATAATAAAATATAATTAATAATGCAAATATAATATAAATATAATACAATATAATAAAATATAATAATAAATATAATAATAAATATAATAATACAAATATAATGTTATAATACTAATACAAATATAATACAAATGATAATATAATAATATAATATAATACCAGATATAATACAAATATAATAAATATAATATAAATATAATACAAATATAATAATAAATATAATATAAATATAATACAAATATAATACAAATATAATAATAAATATAATTGATAATATAAAATTATAATTAAATATAATAATAAATATAATACAAATATAATAAATATAATATAAATATAATACAAGAATAATAAATATAATAATAAATATATCACAAATATAATACAAATATAATAAATATAATACAATAATATAAATATAATACAAATATACAATATATATTAATAATACAAATATAATACAAATATAATTAATAATAATACAAACATAATGAAGATAATACAACATAATAATAAATATAATAAACATAATACAAATATGAATACAAATATAATTAATAAAATATAATAATAAAATATAATAATAAATATAATTAAATATAATACAATAATACAAATATAATACAAACATAATACAAATATAATAAATAAATATAATACAAATATAATACAAATATAATAATAATAATAAATATAATAATAAATATAATACAAATATAATACAAATATAATACAAGATAATACAAATATAATACAATAATAAAATAATACAAATATAATAATAATAAATATAATATAAATATATTGGTTAAATAGTTTCAAATATAATACAAAATATAATAATAAATATAATACAAATATAATACAAATAATAATACAAAATATAATAAAATATAATACATAATATAATAATAATACAAATATAATATAAACATAATTAATAATAATACAAATATAATAAATATAATACAACATAATACAAATATAATACATAATATAATTGTCAAATATAATACAACATAATGTCAAATATAATACAAATATAATACATAAATATAATACAAATATAACACAAATATAATACAATAATAATAAAATATAATACAATAATAAATATAATACAAATATAATAATTAAACATAATAATACATAATACAAATATAATAATAAATATAATAATAAATATAATACAATAATACAAATATAATAATAAATAATACAAATATAATAATAAATATAATATAAATATAATAATAAATATAATAATAAATATAATAATAAATATAATAATAAATATAATAATACAAATATAATATAAATATAATACAAATATAATATAATAATACAAATATAATAATAAATATAATAATAAATATAATAATAAAATATAATAAAAATATAATAAAAATATAATAAAATATAATACAATAATACAAATATAATACAAATATAATACAAATATAATACAAATATAATACAAATATAATAATAAATATAATACAAATATAATACAAATATAATACAAACATAATAAAATATAATACAAATATAGCCTAATACAAATATAATACAAATATAATACAAATATAATACAATAATACAAATATAATACAAATATAATACAATAATACAAATATAATACAAATATAATACAATAATACAAATATAATACAAATATAATATAATACAAATATAATACAAATATAATATAAATATAATAATAATATAATACAAATATAATATAAATATAATAATAAATATAATAATAATAATATATAATAATAATAATAATAAATATAATAATAAATATAATAAATATATAATAATAATAATACAAATATAATAATACAAATATAATACAAATATAATACAAATATAATACAATAATACAAATATAATACAAATATAATACAAATATAATACAAATATAATACAATAATACAAATATAATACAAATATAATACAAATATAATACAAATATAATACAAATATAATACAAATATAATACAAATATAATAGAATAGAAATTTAAATAAGTGTTTCCTTTTTCAAGAAAAAAAAACATATCAGCGCATTTACAGACATTTTATTTTAAAAAACCGCATAATTGGCTTTATGCTTTCTTACTTTCTATCACCATTTAGTTGTTCATTTTAGTTTCTCATGTGTGTGTACTAACCCTAACCACCTAGCAGTGTTGGAGCAAAGGCTTTGATCCTCAAGGCCAAGGCTTAACCCTCAAGGCCAAGGCTTTGACCCTCAAGGCCAAGGCGTTGACTCTCAAGCCTTAAGGCTAAGGCCAAGGCTTAACCCTCAAGGCCAAGGCCCTCTAGTATAAAATTACTACTAATATAAAACATGTCACATCATAACGAATCGCTTATAGTAAGAATAAAAACTTCACGTACAAATATATGACTGAGTAGAAGTTCAGGTCTTCGTGGATACCATTTAAATATAACAAAAAGAATGGTTTGCTTCCATACTGATGCACATTATTCTAAACCGAGTATAACAAAAGCTGGGGATCTAAGAACGGCTGTTTTTAGCTGATGTTACCTCGTTATTATGCAACATGGAAGTAATTTTATTTTCTGGGCCATCATGGTTAGAAATATTAGCATTACCTAAAACAGACCAGACTATATCACCCAGAATTTGTCAAAAATCATGGACCAAAATCCACTGAATGGCTTTGAGATTACTTCAGCACCTGTATCAAAGTTCAGAAAATCCCAAAATATGGAGACATGCTAAAGTAATGGGAATTCTAAAACCGGACAAGGCCGCCGAAGACCCGGGCAGCTACCGTCCAATAAGCCTACTGTGCATAATCTACAAAGTGATGGAGAGACTAATATACAATCGTATCCAACTCATTGTGGATCCTCAACTCCCACCTGAGCAGGCCGTCTTCCGTACAGGACGCTGTACAACAGACCAAGTAACACTCCTCACAGAAGACATAGAGGACAACTTCCAAAAAGGTCTCAAGAACGGTGCTGTACTGGTCGATCTATCAGCAGCATATGACACGGTATGGCATAAAGGTCTTGCCCTAAAACTACACAAAATCATACCTGATAAAACCTTAGTAAACTTTCTCATGACAATGATCACCTGCAGAAGCTTTACAATGACGGTTGGCGAAGAAACCAGTAAAAAATGCTTCCTGAAAAACGGGATCCCGCAGGGACGGTGCTCGCACCGATTTAATTCAACATTTACACTGCTGACCTACCAACCACTGTCTCAAAGAAATATATCTACGCAGATGACAAAGCACTCCTAACCTCTGCCAAAAACTTTAACAAGCTTGAAACAACACTTGGCACCGATATGGAATCCTTAAGCCGTTACTTCAAAAACTGGAGACTCCGACTTAACATCACCAAAACTGTTTAGCAACTAGACTGGCTAACTACAAAATCAAAGTCGTTTGCAATGGCACAACCATCCCGTATGATGATTTCCCGAAGTATCTTGGTGTTACTTTGGACAGATCTCTAACATACAAAAGCCATCTCACACAGCTCGCACAGAAAGCCAACACTCGCAACTGTCTCATTAGACAACTAGCAGGCCTTTCCTGGGGCGCAGACTACAACGTTCTTCGAATCTCAGCAATAGCTTTAGTATACTCTGTTGCAGAGTACTGTGCACCGGTATAGGCAAGGAGCACCCACACCAGCAAGATTGACGTAGCCCTTAACAACACCATGCGCATCATCTCAGGATGTATCAGATCAACCCCCACTCAATACCTTCCAGTAGTCAGTGGAGTTGCTCCTTATGAAGTGAGACGTCAGCACCAATACCTTGCTCTTGCGCGACGTGCCGCTGGGTGTGACTCCCATCTGCTTCATCAACTGTTGACAAACACCAATCAAAAACCTCCACCACAACTGCGACTGCCATCAAGAAATCGTTACCATCGACAAGCCCACAAACTGCTACAAATTAGCATTGGATCGCACCCAAAGACTTGGGCACTATAAACCACGTGGCGGAATATGTGGCAAGAATCAGAATCCAGGACGTGGATATTTAACTACATTTCGGCACTGCTGGGTCAAACTGAACAGACTAAGAACTGGCCATGGCCGATTTGGACATAACATGCTCCGCATGGGACTAAGTGACAACGCTAAATGTACCTGTGGTCATGATGACCAGACTGTACATCACATCGTTCATGACTGTATTATTTACAGATGTGATGGAAATTTAACTGAACTCGACCAGTCTGTATTAAACTGGATCCATAACCTAACCTTGTCATGTTAACTTTGTATGAACCATACGATAAATAAATAAATAAAGCAGTCCACAGCACGAATCAGATGATGTTCTATCTACCCCATATAACTGTATGCAAGTTAAGTATAATTATATCTCCCTGGCCCCACAAGTACAAGTATACAAAACATTATTATAGCTTTGTTTTGGGGGAAGCAGCAAAATGTACTATCATGGTAACAAAATGTGATGCTGTAAAAGTGAAAGTGTGTCAACACACAAATCTAGGGCGTTTTCCCTCCTCCATGGTAAAACATGATTAAATTAGATACTGCAGACTTTGCAGACGGCTGACTCCAAGTTGTATGTTTGTAGAAAAGCAAAATTTCAAACAAATTTACCTGAAAAATTCAAAAATCGATGGGCCTTGAAGAGCAAGGCCCTAAAGTTGCAAGGCTTTGACCCTCAAGGCCAAGGCCAAGGCTTTTGCCCTCAAGCCTTAAGGCTAAGGCCAAGGCCCTAAAATCAAGCCTTAAGGCAGCCTTAAGGCCAAGGCCCAGCATCAAGGCACTACATCACTGCCACCTAGGTATTCTGGCTAGGAACCTTCCTGAATCCTCCAAAATCCATCAGTGCACTTTTGGAAACATGCCCTTATCTTCAAAATGCATGCACCATGCATTTTCGTTGATCTTTCATATTCAGCACTTATGGCCTGTACTTCTTGCCAGGTAGTAAATTTTGCCCCATTTGAAGAGGTGCAAGTAGGTTTACCAGTTTCCAACAGTGCTGAATTTTCCCCAAAAAGTGCCCCTTGGAGGATTTTGCAGGATATGGGGTGGTTAGGGCTAATGACTATGATTTATTTATAGTCGACGGGTTTATTGAGTGGGTTTATTTATCAGTTGCGGGGGGGGGGGGGAGGGGGTCATGGGGATCCTGGTGGTCATGAGGGGTCATGGCAGCTGCTTTCTAACCCCCCTCCCCTCCCCACCCCAATCGTGACAAGAATTCGCCTCCATTGTGCAAAAGTGTATTTAGTGGCAGTACCCATTAGGCATAACAGCTGTTTTACACAATTTGTATACTGGATGATGTAAATTCATCGTCTGGTTACCGTCAACAATGTTTGGATTGTTGTGGCCACGGGTCGATTTTAATCTTCATCCAATCATTTCTTAATGTCTTCGTGTTGTATATAGAGAGATCAAATCCGTGACAACCCGACCGTGAGTTTTTAACATGACCGTCGTCGATGGACAGGGTATCTCCGATGAAGGGGTCGAATTAATAGCTCATTATTCAAAAACACACACACACACACACACACGTGTGTAAACGCCTGCAATCGGGGACATCCTTTGTCAAATTCCTTTGTCCAAAAAAGCGGGGACATATTGTTCTCCATTGTGAGTACAAGATTTTCTATTGTCCCTTTTCTTATATGTCCCCGGTTTGAATGCGCTCACACACGCACCCTCACACACACACACACACACACACGCACACACACGCATGCACATACTCATTTTTGTATCCTTGTGGAGACATCTATTGTTCTTTTCCTTTGTTCCTGTACTTTAACTTTTCTCATAGGGTTTGTACACAAAATTCCTTGTGGAGACATGGCTTCTTTAGAAATTCCTTGTGGAGACCAATTGTTCTTGCCTTTCCCTTTTGTTATAGGACTCCACAAGGTAGCGAATACCCGTACACACCGCGTGCTGCGGGACCAGCAGCGCTCAGACAACAAAAAAGTCTTCTCGGTATGGGTGCACCCCACTAAATAGTAAACAGTGCTAAATACAAAATATTCAAAAATCATTAAAAAAATACTTAGCAGTCGTACAGTTTTTAAAACCAAATTAAAAAATATTGATCGATATATAACCTTTTCATTTTCTCAATTTATTGTGGATAGTCCAGTTTTCAGGAAGTTATTCTCATCAATGGAAACCACCCTCTACAGTAGTGAAAACGCCCACACTGAAAAGCAGCCATTTTGCAAAAAGCCCTTACGCTTGAAATCAAATTAGGACCACTTTTTCAGGGCCTAGTGTATCCAAAATACTCACAGTTGGAAGTCAAGGACCTCCAGGTTACGATATTGGGTCATTTTTACACAATCCATAAAATGTATGGGCCTCAAATCTTTGTTTTTCAGAAAATTTTTAGGACATACACTTGATGATAAACAGCTCACTATTTAGTGGGGTGCACCCGTATGGTGTGGGTGGTTTGGTTGACCATGCTTAACGTATCCACTAGTCTTGGGTTGAGACGTCCGTGGCTACTTTGGTTAAATTCGAACCGCATATTTCATTATTCACAACGGGGAGGACTTCTAAAGACGATAGGAAAACGCCTACCCCAAATATGGACACCATCTCTTTAACAACCTGAGCTAGGAAAACCTGGAAAAAAATTCAACTAGTACCGGTATAGTACACACGTGGAGGCGTGGTCGTCGAAAACATTTTCACAGACGTCTTATTGGCAAAAAATCTGTGTATTAAAGCTTAGCAGGACAGGAGACAGTAAGCAAAATGCTTAGCTTACCCAGCTAAAAGTTAATTTAAAAAAAAACGGTAACCAAAAGGTCAAAGTGTGTTGTGAAACTTACTTGGTGTCAATCTTTCCAAGAAATAATTTTGAGTGAGGTGCCGTGTAACTTCTTAGAAAAACTAAATCATTTCCAGTTCGAATTTAGAAAAGACTCTTTTCAAATTCCACATTTTGACCACATTAGAGGGATCACATTTTCACTGTTTTCTACAGTTAACGACACAACGTAATAAGTTGAAACTTTAACGCAGGTTGGTGGATGTTTGGTTCAAAGAGAGAAAGCATAATCGAAGAAACATTTTGTGAATACATTAACAATGCCATCTTCTCTTGATTAGGCCTAGACCAAAACCTCTCTTACGTCATGCGAAAATCCAAACCCCGCGCGCGGATTGCAGTATTCACGCACTCTCATTTTTGACCTTTTTTGGTGACTCATTGACCTTATAGTCACTCTCATCTCCACGTGACCACTGACGTCATCTTTACGCATAAAAGACCGTATAGCCTATAAAAACAATATAGGTAAAACTTGTAGCTTAGCATGGTGAAGAGGATAAATAAGACTAATTGCGGTGACACCATGTGAAATTCTCTCAATTGAGGACGATCAGAGCATACTGATCGAAACGTCGAGTCGCAACCTCCAGTTCTTTTCAGAACTAATTACTACTCAATTGAAAGAATTTCACATGGTGTCACCGCAATTACACTGTAAGAAATATTGGGCAAACACGGTTGATATGTTACCCAACACTGGTCAACATATCAACAGGTTACACAGTTGGTTTACTACTGCCCAATGTTGAAAAAAATTGCTAAAATATGTGAACAGTTGTGGTAAATACTGACCAATTCTGCGAGAAATAACCTTACCCAACCCCGTGTTGCCCAACGTTTTTACAGTGTAGTCTTCCTTATCCTCTTCACCATGCAAAGCTACAAGGTTTACCAGCCTACATATTAAACAAATTAAATACATAAAAATAATTTAAAAAAATAAAAAAGTGAAAGAGCTACTTTCCATTCGATTTAAAAACAATATAGGCCTAGAAGCAAATCATGGATCAGTGCATATTAACCTGTCGCAGCAGTAAACGAAACATGTCCAATGCCCCCAGAAATACAGACATTGGCAAAACGGCTGCACAAACTTCAGTTATGGGTTGTCTTTATATAGGGATGGACTAAGTAACATAATGACGATAGGTCAGTTGCACTTCCAGGCCAACTTGAACAAAAGTAATATAATGGTAAATACTAGTACAATAAACTCGTTATGTTATCTGTACTTTAAACGGGCATCGGGGACGGAAGGGATCATTAAGGGTAGCTGAAAACGAGGCCAAACTTCCTAATGGGGATTTAAGTCGCAACCAAATTCAGAGAATTTTTGATTCCCTCATTTGACACGCTGTCCATTAAAAGCCTACTGGATTTGTCCATGCCCTTGGGATGTACATGCACAAAGACAAATCAGGTCCATTGTGTACTTGAATGAGATTGGTATTAACGTCATAAGGAAGTCCATTTATAAGTATTTTATAAATCCATGGCCATATATGGTCCGGATGGAACCAATGTCTATTTATGTATATGTCCAACCCGCTTTGAGGATGAACTCTCGGGGCATGAGCGAGAATTCCCGGGATTCGTGACGTACATCGGAGGTCGTATTACGGGAATTCAGCGGTTGTAAAATCATGAAATCCCAGCAGATTGTATATGCTACAGGGATAGAAATCAGAGCTAGATATATATATTATATATACAGGCCTAAATGGCATAGGAGTCACTGTGTTTCCATTTTATCTTCATTGAAAATGAATGTTCTAATGTTCTACATCTAGCGTGTTTTGTATTTAATGCCTTTGGGTTGTTTTATCAGCCATTCTATAATTTTGTTCCCTTTTTTTCGGTTTTAGCGTTTTCACGATTGTCCTTCAATTTCACTGTCAATGTTTTGCTTTTTTGTGAGTCATTACATTTCTTTATTTTAAGTGGTTGTTCTCAATTAATTTGTTCTTACTTAATTGGTTGATGTTCATTGTCATTTCACTTCTTCATTTTTAACATTGTAAATTATTCCTCAATTCGACCTTTGGTCGCTGGAGGTTTTCTATTGAATAAACCATTTTGAATGAATGAATGAATGAATGAATGTATGTATGAATGAAAAAACACAATTTGTTTTGTTTCCTCTCGGTAAGTCTTTCTTAATATCTGAATTCTCAAGTGATTAATTGTTTTATTATCAGCAGGAACTAAGTATCTCAAATATCAGGGTGCGTGTTTCGTTTTAACCATAACTTTGGGTTTCGAAGGTCGTTCACTGTGCAGTGTCATTGCGGAAATGCGAGAGGTTTATAAGCGGTACGCAGCATGGTGTTGAGTCCATGTTTACCCGTAGCATTACACGGAATGTGTATGCTCTATGCTAATTTTCTTTGAATCAAGATATACATTATCCGACCTGTTCTTTTCTGTACATGTTGTGCAAAGATATACACCTGAAGGTATATCACCCGTGTCTGGCTCAAGAGATCCCCAAAAATAGAATTTAAAAAGCGGTACTAATCCTTGACGGATTTTTTTCCTTCAATGTCTCAAATGGAAGCTAATAACTTCCTTAGGCTAATCCAGAAAAATGGCAATTCAACATTTAAATATATCAGTTACTGTCAAATCGGACCAAACACGGGCGATATACAGTATGTCCAAAAAAAAAGTGTCACTCTAACTATTTCTGAAAATATACCAAAACCACGAAATACATTTTGGAACTTTTTCAATTGCACAGATACTCCTTATCCTTGGCCTAAACACCTGTGAGTTTTATGTAATTTCTCACAGGTGTTTAGGCCAAGGATTAGGAGTATATGTGCAAAAGTGAAAAAGTTCCAAAATTTATTTTGTGGTTTTGGTATATTTTCAGAAATAGTTAGAGTGACACTATTTTTGGGACATACTGTATACTTAACCAACCTGTTATAGTGCACATTTAGTGCAAAGATGTCCACTTAATAATAGTAAGATGTAAATAATTAAAATAAATTCACATTCAATTTCATAATCGTGTATGAGACTAGTATTAAAGCCAGAAGCCCTACACTTTTGTTAAAATGTCTGAAAATACATCAATATTTTTTTCTCCAAATGGAACATTTATAGTACCTTATATTTCAATTCATGATTTCACACATAGGGAGCCTACAACATTATGTCCTATATATACATCTCTACATCACATGCATCAAAAGGTACAAATGAAATTGGCTGTTATACAAGAAACCGCGAATATATACCCTTTGTACCTGTATTACATCCATACTAAATCCAACGAAAATGAGTCAAGAGATATGTATAAAACTCAGCTTGTGAAAAGTTCGTTTTATTTCATTGTGTCAATAATGAGTGAAACATTGTGAAAGTGCATCCAGTGATTGTTTACATCTCTGGATGACTACAAATCATATGCGATGGTTGATCAATTTTACTAAAAAATGGTAGCCCCTCAGACCGAAACATTTCAAGGCCTGTGATTTCTCAGGATTTTTCCTGATTTCAGTTTTTTTTTTGGTGTTTTGTTTTTATTTTACAAATCTCTCTTTGCCTCAAAATTGTCTTGAAAGAAGAGAAGTAGCCACCAAGGAAAGAAAGAAGTATAGCCTGTATTGTGTCCAAACCTCCAGTTTTTTGTTCGTGGGGATCGGTGGAGAGTCTGTAAATCCTCCAAAATTAAACATCCAGGAGGTTCAGGGGGGCTTTGCCCTCTAGACCAAAGGGATACCTAGGCCCGTTACCCATTCAGGATTTTTGTAAAATCACACCCTGCTTTACCGGCGAAGTAAGTTTCATGTAAATCTGTGATCATTTTTATGTTCTTCGAGAATTCCTGTAAGTATAGTGGGATTTTAAGTTAGAAACAGGTAAACAAAATAATACTGTGAAGGCATATTCAAAAATCCGAATATTGTGGAGAAATGCCCTAGTGAACAAAAAAGACTACATTAATGCTTACAAGGAACAATGTGGTTGACAAGGAAAACAAAGACAGACAAACAAACAAAAGCCATGCACGTGAACAAATAAGAACAGGTATACAGAATTTCAATAAAAATGTCACTGGGGGTACGCGGCAGAGACCAGCGGCACTGTCTTGAAAGTTGAAACCAACCAACTAAAATACCAATATTGTTCACGTAATATTGTACGTGTGGTTACCAGGTGAACATAATTATGCAAATGTATGGATTAAACTGGTTTTCGACCGAACGTGTGTATTAACGCCGAACAAAGATATTTGATGGGTACCCGTTGTTTGGCACCGTGGTATATTCATGTAACCCTATATATTATTCTCGTAGTAGAATTGCAGTACATTTTTACACGGCTTTGAAAGCCCTGGGCCAGGAGAGGAGAATGCATTGAATATGAACCCTAAATTGTTTCATGTTCCTTCCGCTGTGGGTGTTCCCACAGTTCTTACTGTACCCGTATTATAGTGTCCAACACATCCCCATAAATCAACCGCGCGTGCCTCGCTCGTTCCCGCTGTCAGATAACCCTTAGCCCCCGTGACCGCTCCCGTGGTCAGACTTATTAGGAAATAAATTGCAACGGCTGTTTTACGTCAAAGGTTTTTGATTTCGTTTAAAACCACTTTAAAATTTCCTTTAAAAAGCATCCATACTTTATAAGAACCAAGAGAGATATCTACAAAAACCAATCTGTGAAAGTTCATGTCATTGTTTTGTTAACGAGAAAACAGTGAAAATATATTAAGATTTGCTGTATTCATACCAACGTGAAATTTCTGTCTCCGGAAGTCAAATATTCATTTGAGAAATAATTATAGCAACTTGAGACATAAATAATTGTGTCAACAGATGTTTGATACCATCATCAACTTAACACCGAGTAAGTTTCAAGTAGGCCAAAAATATGTAATCATTTTATGTGTTTGCCAGTGTATTAGGCCTTTAAATTATTCTGTGTAAATTATCAGTGGTTGCGACAAGATAACATCACAGAGTAAGGACTGTGTTCCTTCCTTTATGATCACAGCAACTTTAAGCTATCCTATATACAAAACAAAACGGTATCAAAACAGCCGTCAACAACTCAATCGCAACAACAAGCGCACGAACCAGGATTTTCATGTGCTCGCTCGGCACCCTAGTGGGTTCGCTGTTAGTATTGAAAATATCCCTATAGTCCCTTCGATCCATTAGACCGGTGATTTCAGCCTCCAAACAAGGATGTAAATGCGGGCACCGGTTTGTGTAACAAAAGGTCACTTCCTTTCTAGAAAAATAAAGCGGCAGAGAGGAGCATTTATTTTTGGGGGGCTTATGGATTTGTGGCCCACGGTTGATGACATCTGCACAAGTCATGTGCATTTATAATATGCGGGTGTGTAGTAGCCCGAGCTCAGTGCGTGACGGAACGGTTTTGTATTTGGTTTTATCCTGTATGACAACACATGTTATTTATAATGACGCGGACAGATTATGCCAAGCTGAACTGATTAATTAAACAGGATGTACGGACGCATTCTCTTTTGGGGGGGACCATTTTTTTTTTTTTTTTTTTACTTTTTTTTTTGGCAGAAACAATTGGTTAACATTTGGAGACAAAGGAAACTTGACAACTTGGTGGGTTATAGATTCCTCAGGCAAACCCATAGGACTAGACCTATTCTTTATAGAATTGTTGAGTTTTATGTACATTGTTTCTCTGGAAGTAGACCAAGCAGCAAACAAATAAATAAATAAAATAAAAAATCTGTGGACATGCCGTATGAAGTTGTGCTTTGTCTAATGCATTTTCCACTCATTTTGCATGCTGTCAGAGTTAGCCTTTTTGATGGCAATTGAAAAGTTAAGCCTAAAAAATCCTTTCCCCCAAGTTGTCCAGGAATCTCCCACAGGGACAATACTTAGTCAAATTACAAAAGGTCCTATGCATATTGTTGACCTCCGTGTAGAACTATGTTTGAAGGTTTTCTACAATATATTCCTTGCATCAAGTTGAAATACTGCCGTAATTCCGATTGGGTGATTGGGGGTTGGGGGGTTGGGGGAGACACCGGCCTACTTAGAAACATTCTGATTCTAGTGAAGGGAATGTACACCGTTGGTGATATTGGCAAAACAGCTTCTACGAGTATCTAGGGCTATTCTTACTTTCTTTCATAGCTCAATGAGGAGCCTAACTCATGAGACAAACTGTAAACAAAATTAAATAATAAATAATTAATAAATATTGTTCGTGTTTTCACAGAGATAAGAGCACCTTAAACATAATTATTTATCAGGATGATTGGTACATTAGTTTGCTTTCGGACAAATTAACAATGTTGTACATTCCATATGAAGGAAATATAGGAAATTGTAAACAGCATTGAGCCAGGGGGCAGAAGGCAGAATGTCATCAGCACTTAAAAATCCCGTTCAGGAAGTTGCCCGTGAGATATCATGACATTAACGTAATGTCAAAACTCCCAAATTTCCGATTTATAGCTAAATATGTCGAGCGATTTGCATCGAATTTCAGGCTTTTGTTTCTTGACCGCCACCGGGGCGACCGCCCATCGCTCCCGTAACTACGTCACCATCTCAAGCCAAGTATACAATGTCGCCCACGAATACGGACGTTTGTAGGTCATCTTCTTTATATAACTTTACCATTATTGATGTGATGATGCAATTTAAAAAAACAATCTTCTCTCAGTCAAATGGTTTTCCAGAAGCTCAAAATCAATCAAAAATTCTCTAAAAGTAAAAGGCCCTTGCTGTCAAACAAACCAAAAATGTTTCACTATTTCATAGAGCTAAATTGACTGGAATCACCGCAAAAAAAGTTATTGTTTCCTGTTAATATAAAGCACATCAAAAGAATGATGAATTATGGCACTATATCGTGTTAACGAAATCAAAATACGTCTGGCTCACGTGAACAGTATTGAGACAATGAAACTGCAAACTAAAGTTCAACGACGATTACTCACTGTCATTGTGATCACACGTAATCATGTGAACCCTATTGGGCAACTGGCTGGTACGCGGTTTTGGTCCTTGTCTGGAAAAAAATCTTCAAACAAAGAGGGTCTCCTAACGAAGAATGGACCCGTGATGGGTACCAGTACTTTACTGTACAAATAGGCCATGAGGTGGATCCAAAATTGAAGGGGGTGTTGGTCCAGACCACCCCCGTCCCCACCCCGTTATAGCTGCCAATTTTCTATTATTATTATTATATTCTATTTTTTAAAGCTTCCTTCAGACATCATAAGACGCTTTGATCAAAGCAACTTATACCTATTTTTCCTCTTCTAAAAAATACAGATTGGAGCAGTCTACGTCGGACATAAATAATTCCAACCATATGGAACCCCCTTTCAAAATCTTGGAACCGCCCCTTCCATTATGTTTTGTTTTGTTTTGATTAACAATAGCTATATTCAGTGCATGCGCCGGAACATACGGGTAGTCGACACTCTTGTAACTAAGACGGTCGATGAGATTTTACTTTTAACACGTCAGTTTTACGTTTGTACATTTAGTATTTCGATATTGTTCAGTTCAGACTATATTGAAAACTAGTTGAATCGATAAGCCCAACATGTCTTAACCTTTTTGTAAAACATAAACAACAACAACAACAACATCAACAACAATAAAAAAAGAATTTAAAAAAACCAACAGCAACATCGCCATCAGCAAGAAAGATAGAACGTCATCCATTATCTGCGATGTTATCGACCCAAAGTTGTACACCCCCATCACGTAATAAAATATCCACTCTTTTAAAATAATAATTCCCATATTTTCGTGGACAGTTTGTCTCCCAATGTATAATACATGAGATGAAGACCTTATAATGGAGCATTACGGTCATTTATTTTCATGACTTAACGATCGCTTTCGAACACTGGCTTTATAATAACATATAGGCTATACAATTGACGAGCAGAGATGTAGAGTTGTTGTTTCACTAGATTAAGTCACATCCCAAGCATTATGCAAGAAAAGGTGAATCTCCTCCTCAGCTGCCGTCCGAAACGAAAATTACATTATTTCCCAGACATGGTGCGTGATAAGAAGCCAGAGACGAGGCCATTAATGATAAGACTGCTATGAAGGCCCCTTGTCCATCCTGAGAGTACTCATCCGACTGGACAAAGAGGCAAGGATCTTGGCTAATTAGCTAGTGTGAGCTCCACCACGGGGTCCAGAAGGTTAATCAGGAACCCCTCGCGTCAAGTCCGAGCTCTCTCCCACTCTATTCCTCCCCGTCACCGGTCTACACCGCCCGGGGCAGCTTCAGGGGCTGAGGTGCCAGCTTCAAGCTTCCATCCCCCGCGCGGCCACTCATTATCATTCGACAGGCACTCGGCGTTGTACCCCGTTGCCAATTTAAAAATATAAAAAAAAGCGAGTCAACCAGACGCGGAGAGAGCACCCGCTGGCGTGGTCCATCAAAACCACTCGGCCGGTTCGTCAAGCCAGCACGTCGGCACACACACTCCCCGTACTGCACCTCCATGACGTCACCAGCGGAACATCTCCTGCACCCCTACGCATGCTCAGAGAGGGGCACGGCTAAGTACCCTCCACGAAAAACAAAGCCTTTGTCAGTCACCTCCGTCGTATTGATTGAACCAGGGTCGGTACCGCACTACTGCGAGTTTGCTTCCCCGACATACTCACTCGCACCCCGCTACAGTGCCGGTGGATATTACTGAGTTGTAAACATACTGCTCCTCTGTGAACGCCAGTACCGCACGGCAACCCGCACCAACCCCGCCGTCAACCCACCAGAGTCTCCCCCCGACCCGCTCTCCACCATTTTTTCCGAGGATTTCACTGGTGATTTGTCTGGTCTTTGACGCTGGATACAAAACGGGAGAAGTGGACAAAATTTGGGGTGTACCGGCACTGCACCTTCCGACTCAACACGGGCTCAGTGAACTGGGCAAGTCAGCTAGTATGTGGAAGAGGGGACTTCGAAGGAAACCGCACGCTAAAGCTGAGGTAATGTGCTATGACGTAGCCGATAGATAGAACCAATTTATTCACGCTGGTTTGTATAATATTCTAAACGCTCTTCTATGATACATCTACACATCGTCAGATAGCTCTTGTGTTAGTAAGCAGTTATTTACCGGGATGACATAGCGTAGGTTCATTACGCAGTAAAATTACAAAACAGAGCAGCGCGTAGAGAGGTCAAGAATTTTTTTTCCTCCTCACAGCGTCTGCCTCCGTGTCCCTCACTCCATCTATCACTACACATCTCACTACGTCACCATTAAGTTCCAAGCAAACCAGTGCATGAAAAAAAGTATCGTTACCTCACATGAAGAATCGTTAGAATAAAACTAATTCACGGAGATTGTTATTTATTGGGCAAACATCCTTTTTTTGTTGGGAGTAGCTCGAACAGCAACCTGCATCAACGCGCTCTGATATTGCCTTTTAAAAATGGCGGCCGAGCGGGCAGAGACATAATAATTAAACCCGCGATCGACCCCCTCTGAATACCCGAAATATCTGAACTAGGATTTTATAATCACGAAGGGCATGCATTACATTAATATTTTAAGAACAATGTAGTCATGTCAGTTGGAATTTATAGCAATATTTAGGGGATTGTGTGTAGCGGGGAAAAGGGAGAATTTGCGGTCCATATGGATGAGATAAAAATCGTAAAGCAGCGGTGAAAAGAGGGACCCCGATATTACACACACAGGGTGCGGCACTGTACCCGTACTGTAATTACCATCTGCCGCGCATTAACGCTTGTCTGTCAACCCAAGGCTTGTATTCATATGCAAATGTACACGGATCCACACAAGGGCCGTGGGATTTATGTCATTGTGCGCAGGTCATTTTTATATCATATTTTTATGAAAATTATTATTTTAATCTGGAGATGCTCAGCGGGTCCGCAGCAGCTTTCGTCATCATAATGACAACAACACAACCTTGGAGGCTATCGCATGCGTGTATCGGTACATTCATTTGTGTGGGGGATGCTGTACATTTCAATCAATTTATTAATAACTGATCGCCCCAATATCAGTTTCATTTGTGGACTCTGCTATGGGTGTAGAGTGTAGGGTCTCAAACAGGCAACACCACTAATTAGAAGATTATTTGTTTTTATAGTAATGCTTCGCTCACACCCAGTCCAAAATTAGACGGTCATGCCAATGATAATCCCTGACACACACACTCTCTCTCTCTCTCTCTCTCTCTCTCTCTCTCTCTCTCTCTCTCTCTCTCTCTCTCTCTCTCTCTCTCTCTCTCTCTCTACACTCATTGCCGCGTCATCGCTTAATATCTATCTCATTGACTGAGTACACTGTTTGTATACATGTGCATTATACATACACTCAGTGGAAAAACCTCTGGGCCAAATATGTAATGTATTTGTTAGGAAAGGCAAGATGACCGGTTCTAGCTCTGCATAATTATGATTTTTTTTCTCTCTCTCTACCCTTCTGCCGGTCCCCACGTAACAAGATGCGGGTCTCTTTTTTTGGCACTGGCGGGTGTGCGTGACGGGTGGTGTGGCCAGGCTTAGCAAGGGCAAGAGGATCAATCCGAGTGTAGGGGAGACAGAGAGAGAGAGGAAGAGGGGGAGACTGTATTTGTGATAAGATTGACTCTGGCTATAGCAGATGTACTGATGAGGGACACTGTAGGGTCGTGTGATGGGTGACGGGTGCGGCTCTCTGAGGAGATGGGTAGTGTGTTCGCGGGGCTTAATTAGGTAGTGGGTATTTTTGTTTGAGAAATATGGAAACAAAATAATTAAAATAGAAAACAAAAAGGGAAGTTTTGAAGAGGAAACAATTATTTTATTTATTTATTTTGCTTTTGAGTGTTGTGTTAAACGATTATTTGCCAACATAATTTTGACAGTCAAGGAAGTCCACTCATATCCCCTTCTACCAACTTGTTATTGCATAATTATTATAATGTGGTCAATGTTAACATGATGACCAAACTTTGCAAGTTTATTTTCCACTGCCAATTTTCGCACGTGAACGGGATATGCTCTCGGCTTCAGCTCTCCAAATCAAAATACAGTCAATTTGGTGGAGTCACGTGGTTAGCTGTGTTTGGTTTTCAACTTCCCTGTATTTTATCGTGAAATGTTTGAACTAATCGGTAGCATTTTAAATCACCCCAAAGCTAATTCGATTAAAGGTTTATGAAATTTGTAGAGCAGCGTGAGCATTGCCTTTATACCGACTTGAAGTAATTTCATGTAAAACTGTGGTGATGATGTTTCCAGTGAGATTACCAGTAGTGCGTAGGGGGTTTAAAGGGACAATACCGTCACGATCAACAGGGCATGGAATCGGAGTGCTAATTTTAGATTAACTCAGTGACTGATAAATATACATGATAAAAAGTCATATTAACGTTGTTGCTGCATAAATGAGCCAGTAATGTCCAGTTACTGTGTTCATCTTAAAACTAGGACACCGATTCCATGCCCTGTTCTGATCTGCTCTGATCGTGACGATACTCCCTTTAAGAGAAGTACCGTACTACATGAACCTATTGTGATATAATACGTGTTGGAAATGTTGGCTTATTATAACGTGTGATCTAGTAAATGCCCGTCCATGTTCATTGAGGGATCTTGGTCGTGAGCGAGTTGAGAGAAAGATGAAAATAACCTTGACTACAATTTGGAAGAATTGTACAACAAATCAATAATTGTACTACACCACAGTGACAAGTGTGCGTCTGTCACTTTAGGTTGTCTTTCCAATATTCTCATCGACTTCCACTTTTAAAACATGAAAACCTATACAGCTGGATGATGTTGCAATCATCCAGCACGAAGACTCGGTGATAAATTAAACATAAAAACCCATGTAGTTTTAGTTGTTCATAACTCGGTCATCACTATTGCTTTCGATGAACGGGATATCACTGCACCATCTAATGTTATTGGTAAATGGCTTGCAGTCATATCACTCTACAAGGAAACGCCATGCAGTTCATATTATTTTATCTGATGCGACACGTGTACCACTCGACAAAAGGACACGGACGGTTCCTCTTTCGGGGGCAGATGTTTTCTTTTGAATAAGTTTCCCTCCCTGGTTTCAGTGCTTGTTATTCCCACCCTCCTTTGTGGCACTTTTACTTCCCACCGCTCTTTCGGTCCAGTTTGGCGCTTTAGAGAAATGAGAGAAGGTCAATACGTGGTACATTTTCGGTGATTTCCCCGAAAACTATTATCAAAAGCAATACATATATAAATACAACATGTGATAGTTTCAGATCAAAAAGAGTCTGCTTACGTGAGAAAATTCAATTCAAATCACATTGAAAATGGTGAAAGCTTGCACAGTTTTGGACCAAAATCACCATATGTTCACGCGCAATAATATTCACCAAGGCGTGCACCAACACAAATGACCTATTTTAAATATGAGACTTAACAATTCCAGGATGTTTGACAATCAGAGCTCCTCGGACGGGTATACATCATATAGGATGATATCTTTCACCATAAGAACATTGTGTTTGGTACTTTGGTACCAACATAAGGTTTCACATTTAAAATTTTGCCCCAAAACTAAAAAAAAAACTCTTACTTTTCAACAAAGAAGCTCTCTGGAAACTGTACATAACCTAAAATGGATACATTTATTTTAAAATCATCTTTATTGTTAAAACATATCACAAAGATGGAACAAATAACCCAGGTCCTCTGTCACCAGAAATTTTTTTTTATATTTTTTAAAGTAACAGTAGACAGGGTGGACGAAACAAACAGAAAATACTACATGTGCAAACAAATAATTTTTTATACAAATAAATATAGCAGTTAAAATGAGGGGAGTATAATGTTGTCTACTACATGGCAGTTTTACACCCTATCCAAGAGATATGCCATTTCTTAATTGTTAAGAAAAAAAATCTTCTGGTTTATTTTGATTCTAAACTCTTTAGTCGAGCCCTCTGGAAACTATAATATAGCCTACATATTAAGTAAGACTAATTGCGGTGACACCATGTGAAATTATCTATTTAGTAGTAATTAGTTCTGAAAAGAACTAGAGGTTACAACTCGACGTTTCGATCAGTATGCTCTGATCGTCTTCAGTAGACCATTATCCTGAAGACGATCAGAGCATACTGATCGAAACGCCGAGTTGTAACCTCCAGTTCTTTTCAGAACTAATTACTACTCAATAGAGAATATCACGTGGTGTCACCGCAATTAGTCTTCCTTATCCTCTTCACCATGCAAAGCTACAAGTTTTACCAGCCTACATATTAAACAAATTAAATACATAAAAATAATTTTAAAACATAAAAAAGTGAAAGAGCTACTTTCCATTCGATTGTGTTTTAAAATAAATATTGATATTTGATCAATATACAAAACCTGTATATTCTAAAACGGTCTTACAAATACCTAAAAATGAAATGGATTCTTTTGCCTCGGACGTAGCGGAAATTTAACATTAATATTTAAAAAAAAATTTAAATGCATACATAACCAACTTGTAAACGACCACCGGATTCATACTTCCATTGGACAGAGGATGATAGGTCTATACTTAACTTTTTTTGGGGGGGATTTGTCTCCTTCCTAATTCGCGTGGAATGCCCCCGTGTTTGTGCATGAACATATGTGTATTAACGGTAGACGGTAGGGATGCTCACGTGTACATAGGAGACCCATATAAATACAGGATGACATTGACAGTGCGGTTTGGGAATTCAATCGCTCTTGAAAAGAAGCGCTTGAAAAAACACGCTTGGAAAATAAAATAAATTTCGCGGACGCCAATCCAATTTCCTTGCCTTATAAAGAATTGTATTAGTTTTGTATGGTGATTTTTTTTTTTTTTCATTTTATTGTTGTTGTTGGCACTGCCAGATCTGGAACCAGCCATCGGTTGATTTCATAATAAATGCAGACACTTTTCATGGATTTAAAATTATAATTACATTCGGAATTCGAGCATTGTTAGTTTTTTCTTTCACGTATATATTCTTTTATGGAATAATTCATGATTTCATTATAGCGTTGGTAAAGCCTCGCAGGGCAACGTTTTGCCTTGCTGTGCCGGCGTGCATGGGGAATAGACGTGTTACTATTTCGGCGCAGCCATTTTGTTTTTTATTCAGAAGAAATGCACGTGGCCAAACTGAGACTGGAAAGAAAAAAAGGCTGGCGCCTTTTTATGTATTAAAGAATTGCGCTTCAAGCGTATACTTGCGCACGGGAACCTGACGAAGATGGCTGCCGTGTGTTGTAGGGCTACATTCAAGGAAGTTGCCGTTTCGCATGCAGAACAACAAAAAATGTTCCCACATTAAACATGACTTGAGCTTCAATTTTAGACAAAACAGGGGTACATGGGGTCAAAGGATTAAAACTCAAGGTCACAGGATACACGATAAATATCCTCTCGTTACAGTATGATATATTATAACTCAACCGTATCAAGGTTATTGGGATCATAATATCAATATTGAAATATAGTTTGCGTTTCTAAAATTTCGGAAATGATTCCAACATTTTGGAGTTTGCGATAATGCTATATGAAAATATGATTACATGAATATAAAACATGGTTACATTTATCACAAAATTAATGTTAGGGGCTGTCACAAATGTATTTTGCTATTATTCACTGAGTCGTTATGTGCGTTCAAGCTTCAAACACTTCTATTATAGAGTCCAATATTATTACACTTATAATAATAATTTGTGTCATAAATAATTATTCCTAAGCTTTGGCTTTTTGTGTATGACGTGGACATTATAAAATCTTGATGTTTATCTGTTAATGCAAATCATAATTTGTTGATGACATCAACCCTCTTTTGAAATCATTTCTGTCTGAACATTCCAGGAACAATTCTCCATGAACATTCTGTGAATTATAAATACACGTCTGTACTTTCTCTCAGAACCGTGCGGATCAATTTAAGCGGGGAATGTCACTAGTTTAGTTTCTAGCCACGTTACTTTGTCTTCGCTAAAAGATGTGGTACATATTCAATTCAGTTCAGTTAAAAACTCACATTTATTTCCATACTTAAAGAAAGCTAATGAACAATATAGCGTATTATGATATATCTGAACAAATACTTAAAGAAAGCTAATGAACAATATAGCGTATTATGATATATCTGAACAAATACTTAAAGAAAGCTAATGAACAATATAGCGTATTATGATATATCTGAACAAATACTTAAAGAAAGCTAATGAACAATATAGCGTATTATGATATATCTGAACAAATACTTAAAGAAAGCTAATGAACAATATAGCGTATTATGATATATCTGAACAAATACTTAAAGAAAGCTAATGAACAATATAGCGTATTATGATATATCTGAACAAATACTTAAAGAAAGCTAATGAACAATATAGCGTATTATGATATATCTGAACAAATAACCAAGGGCAATTCCATTGTTACATTTTTTTAGGTATTGGGCCCACTCTTAATGCCATAATTTCCTTACTTATATATTTCACTCATCTGATTTTTCACAGTAGTTGCATTATGTCCAGACATTACTCGGCAAAAACAAATAATTTAAGACATTTGTATAAGATTACAATAGTAATTACTCATGTAAAGTTTTCCCACTATGCATAAAATGTCTTTTTGTCTTATATAGGGTACATATCACAAATGAGTAAGGTCTGTGTATAATATAACTTATACAGTGAACAAAAAACTGATGAGTGAAATATTATGGCACTTAGAGTGGGCTCAAAACTTCAAAAAATGTAACGTGAGTAACCATGCAATTGCCCCAAAGAATAAATACAATGAACAATTAACAAAAATAAGTATGGAGGCAACCTCTGGAAGCCGTGGCGTGTGGAGAGATGCCTGATACAACACAAACACAGAACTAAAAACGAACAGACAGACAGGTTGAACTAGAACAGAAAAAAACGACATTATATAGACATTGACAGATTATGCAATTGAACTGAAGAAGTAATACATTCGCTGAAAACCAATGTTATTTAATATTGTGAGATGAGAGCTCTTTTAGAGGATTGATGAGTGTGACTTACTAGTACACTGTAAGAAATATTGGGCAAACACGGTTGATATGTTGCCCAACACTGGTCAACATATCAACAGGTTACACAGTTGGTTTACCATTTCCCAATGTTGGATAATTTTTGCCGAAATATGTGAACAGTTGTGG
This sequence comes from Zoroaster sp. YZ-2022, assembly GCA_029582265.1. Lineage (NCBI taxonomy): Eukaryota > Metazoa > Echinodermata > Asteroidea > Forcipulatida > Zoroasteridae > Zoroaster > Zoroaster sp. YZ-2022. The sequence continues at coordinate 16,776,017 of CM055831.1, read as the reverse complement.
TAAATATTGACCAATTCTGGGAGAAATAACCTTACCCAACCTCATGTTGCCCAACGTTTTTACAGTGTAACTGATTCGTCAATGGCACGTTTGGAAATTCAAAAATAACTAAATGAACGAATTTTAATTTTAAAACATACTTGGTATAGAGCTCATGATTGTATTAGTCTTCCGTATAGTAGGCCTATGATTTCTCAGGATTTTTTCCCGATTTCAGGATTTTCTTTTTTACAAATCTCCCATTGCCTCAGAAGTTTCTTGAAAGAAGAGAAGTAGCCTAGCCACCAAGGAAAGAAAGAAGTAGCCTGTATTGTGTCCAAACCTCCAGTTTCTTGTTCGTGGGGATGTGGAGAGTCTGTAAATCCTCTAAAATTAAACATCCCGGGGAGGTTCAGGGGGCTTTGTCCTCTAGACCAAAGGGAGACCCAGGCCCACTGCCCATTTTTCAGGATTTTTTACTTTTGTTAAGTCACACCCCTGATATAGAAATAATTTTCTCTGAAGTGTTGTTTTTTAATATAAGCGAAATAAATGCCAATCAGTTTATCGAATAGAGAACACTTTCCTAAATTCCTTGTTATAATGAATACAAAAAATCTAAATGCATTTTTCTTTAATTTTGTCCACAATGACACAGCCTAATAAGCTGAACTTTGCTTGCTCAATGAACGCCTATATCTTGATTCACAGAGAGTAAACATACTCGTTAAAGCAGTTTCGCAAGCATTGCCAATGTTCCCTTTAAGTACGGTATGTCTATGTATGCAAATCATAACCTTTGACCCAGAGTGATCTGGGGCTTGAAACAAAAGATAATTACAGCATTTTGCTCAGACCGCCCGTATAATATTATACGGTACAGTGGGTACGAGCAGTGGGAAACGGTATCGTTTGATTGCACACATGACCGGAGCCAGAACACCGGGCAATCTAATTTAGGACATCATGATGATGTTCAAGAATCATATCTGGCGGCGATATCGGCGACGAATGGAGACTACGGGGAACCCAAATAATGATTCATGTATATATACCCTAGTGACAATGAACACCCATAGCATTCAACCTTGTCACAGCTATTTCAGTTATACTTCTGTAATATAACCCAATCAAAATATGTAGTGCCTCTATGATACAACCGACGCTTCACAGCTAAGCTTTGACTATAGATGCCATTTTAAACTCGCTAGTTGTGTTGCAGCTGCAACAACTCTAAATATCTCACTCAAAATACTAACATTCAAAGTTCGTAGTCCTACAGTAGACCAATATTTGCAAGAATTAATCCAATAACACATTTATTTCCATATTCTCATGAAAGAAAAATATTTACACAAAAGGTGGTATAGGCCTATATATATATATATATATATATATATATATATATATATATATATATATATATATATATAGGCCTATATATATATGTTTTTCCAAAAGTCAGATGCCAGACGGTTACTTTTTGTAATATGAAATCCATTATAACAGTTTATTTTTTGTTTCTTTTTAATTTTTTTCTTTTGTTTGTTTTTCATTTTTTTTCTTTTTTAATTTTTAATTTTTTAAAAGGTTTAATCAGTTAAGATGGAATAATTTCTAGGACTAGACACCAAGTACGTTGCAAGATAATATTTCGTTCATTTGACAATTTAAAAATCACCAATGCTGTATTTCCCTTTAAATAAAAGGGAAACTGAATTGTGTGATGTTTTTTGAAGTTGTTGTTTTTTTAAACCGAAAGGACATAACCATATAACGTCAACGAAAATGATGATAAATTGCAATTCAAATGTCAGTTTTGCTTGTTTTATTCATGGTAGAGATTTTGGATTGTGCATCAGTAATACCGAATCTAGGCTTACACGGTATGGTGAGGTTGTTGTACCGCATCTCACTTTGCACGCGGTATACCGTCAGGCATACTGATCACTTCTCACACTCCTATTGGCTTTGCTGGATTGGTGCCTACTTTTAATTGGCTACTATTTGCCCGCTTTTTGGCCTTCCCATGATCCTTTGCTTTCCCTTTTCCCTATAAATGGATGTGTTTTTATGTTTGTATTTTGTCTATGCCTCTGATGAAGGTCCAGTTTGGAACGAAAGCTAAGGCCACCCTCCCGATTTAATTTTTATATATAATATACTATATATACTAGGCATATATATATATATATATATATATATATATATATATATATATATATATATATATATATATATATATATATATATATATACTTCTTATCCCATGGGGGATGGGTAACCATTAAGTAGTCAAGATAAATTTTCCTCGAGAAAACAGTAGGATGAATGCACCCATTATGTGACGAGTTTCGATCGTAGATTCTTTTGTGGTTCCTTTGTAGTTTTATTTCCAATGTTCCTCCTTTTGCTCACCTGCTCTGCATTCCTTGTATAAACAAAATTCCTTTCTGTAAAAACAAAAGTCGCCGGACGTCAACTTTTGTAAAACCTAAAAAAAAACTTTAAAAAAAACAACAAAAACCCGCGTCACCGCACTCTTTAGGCTTGTTATTATTTATCTCCCAGTCCATGATATCAATGATTTATAGGAAACATCGGGACACAAAATCAGTCGTGGCCAAACAAGAAATGGATCACCCCCAGTTTTACATCCAACAAACGTTTAAGGTTAGAAATGTTGAACCGTGATGTTTGTGTAATTAAAAGAGTTTAGCATGCCTTGCCGGGTTTTTCAGGGGCAACCAAAACAAATGAAATGTATTTTATTATGATATGGCATATAAAGACGAAATGTTTCTGAGGGGCGCGCGTGTCGTATTGTATTACAAAAGTAATTATGGTCGTTATAGGGCCTGATGAAATTGACAGCCGTCTCAATACTTCTAAATTAATTACGACTCCATGAATGATGTAAACTTTATTATACATTATGTTAAGTAATAGATGACAGTTTGCGTAAGTGATTATAAAAGGTATTAGACATAACGTAGATCGTGAGTGAGACGATTAATCCTTAGTTAGAATGAAGTTGACAGTTAAGGAAACATATCATGTGGGAATGTTGTGATAGTGGGGAAGTGGAGATTCTAGTGGTGCAGGTGCATGCGTCTCTCATCCGGGGGTAGGGTGGGTTGTGGGATATCCCCCTCAAGATGGTCGTGTTCCCCGTGTCTCTTCATTCATCCTCTGGAACCCTCATTAAGTATTCACGCCACTGTTGGTGGTTATTCGCGTAATCAAACTTAAGCTGTAACATTTAGTTTTTATAGAAGCAATTTATTATGCACTAAATGTTTAATTTAGTATTACTTCCTTAATTAACACTCGGATGTAAGATGCACTAAATGTACAAAAACCGGTAGAAATTACTCTAACACCAATCCAAACGCGTTAAGGATCAAACTCTTACGATAACATCCCCGAAATCGATTTCGTATACCGTACTCCACCCATAGACATGATATAAGCGTGCATTGTGACACCGTGTTGTTCAACACACAGGCATTTTACCACAAAGGGTCTTTATTGGACAACAAAAAAACTGTTACTGCCACGGGAGAAAGAAGGCTGGGAAAAAAACTACTGTGTGAAGACAATACTGATACACGGGGATACTCTACCGTATAGGCCCCAGTCCGTCTGCCATGCGCAGTGTGCAAGCTGAACAATCGGACACGCGACAAGGGATAACTTCCATTGTCCCCCTATTCAAGACCCACTAAAGCCTCCCTGTGTTAGTGCGGATTTGTCCCAAAGTGCCAGCAACTGGGCTTCGCTTTGTTCCGCGGCACGAGCGGTCGCGTGCCCCTCAACGATTGTGATAAGTATCGACCGCATAATCGTTTCTGCAGACCTGGAGTGGTCACTTGCCATCCGGACCAGTACAAAGCCCTACTTCTGGTTTACAGTAGATGGTCATTTTGCGCGCTGTTGTTGACTGCTACAATATGGAGACTACAAGATACATTTTCAGTTGTGTTGGGTTTCACAATGGCGCTTTATACCTTTTGTTTCAATGTTCACGTTGTCATAAATTCGTGCTTTGAGGAACTACGCCAGTAAATATTGAATTATTTATTTTGGCTTGAGTAGTATGTGAGGTATAGGTCACGCATGTATTAAGTTTCTTTGTTTCACGCCGTGGCAAAAGCTTAGGCCTATGTTTTTACTGGTGAGAAAGTGAAACACTAAGCCCATTAGAATTCTGATGTAAATATAGAAGAGGCCCTAAATCACCGTACGGAAAATAAAAGAAGTGTCACCAGTTTAACGGGCATGCACTACAAGGTTCTTTCGCTTTCTTCTTAACAAAGAAAATTTCAAATTTTAGTGCTAGTAATGATTCAAACATGCTATAAACAACATGGTGTGATAACCTGCTGTTCTCAGTGCAATTTCAAGTTGAAGTTTCCTGTACCGAAACACCGCATCGCATGTTGAAACAAGTATACCCCCCGACGAGTGTTTCATGTATGACCGCAATGATCTCTGTATCAATGCACATAGGCCGCACTCTGGATGTACAAAGGCAAATAATACTGCCACATGGATACATTCTTCGCCATTGAGCCATCTTGACCGACATGGCGAGTGTATCTATAGACCAATCGCGCACCCGGTTGCAGCCATCTTTGTCAGATTCCCTGACCCGGCAAAGCAATCTTCATAGCCGTTTCTCAACACACTAAAAAGGGGCCAGTCTGTTTAATCTTTCTGCCTGCCCAGCCTCGGTTTGAGTGGATGCAGCGTGATATAAAAAGTGTGTTCATTTGTCGGGTTTTGTTGACTTATGGTGACACAAAAACAACATCGATAGAGACAAAACAATTGAGCATACAATATGTACAACTTAAATTAAAAACTGAACAAAATACCCAAGCATATAAAAGCAGTATGATTAGGTGGTCCTATCTTGTCTCATCTTGTTCAAATAATCCTATGTGCTTGCCCCATTAAACAGCCGTTTATACCTTTCACTCAATATTTACCATAATCTTCCTCTAAAAAATGCATAGGGCATAAAGGCCTCATCATATTTGAAGAACTCCTAATCTCACGCAGGCCACAATGAAGCCAGATTTGTGTTTTCGTAAGGGTTGTATATTAATGAATGCATAATTATAATCACGGTTCTCATTCAGGCGCGTAGCCAGAAATTTTTAAAGGAAGTGACGGCGACAAATTTTGGAAACAGAATTAGCCACCCTAAGATTTTCTCCCAGGAAATATTTTAATTGAGGTCACAGAACAACTCCCTAGTAGATCCAATATTTTTTTGCTGTGTGATAATTTTTGGTTTTAAATTAAACAAAAAATAGTATAATTTTAATTAAAATGGGCCCAAATGGGTAGGGTGACTGACCCCCCCCCCCCATCGTCCCTAGCTCCACCCCCTTGGCTATGGCCCAAGTTCCATTAGGCAAATGCATGATAAACTCTACCATGCAGTACTTCCACAAATACAGAATTGTTTATTTAAACTATTAAATTCCCTGTTTTGGTTCAACTTAAAAAAAATACCTCCATCCAAAATTGACTCGTTACTGTTAAAACATAACCATGAAAAAAGGGTCATAGGTCATTTTAGGCGGGCCCGTGGAGTTTCGGGTTCCCTGTTTTTGGTTTTGATGCTTGAAAGAGGATCAGGACGCCCCGCAACAGACCCAGTTTTTGTTTCGATGTCACAGTTTGTCCCCGGGAGCGAGCTAGGGGGAGTTGGGTAGCAGGAACCGATGGTACATCACCATCGAGAGGGTTAAGTAGCGTTGTGTTAGCAGTGTTGCATTGACAAGTTTCTAAACTGACGGGGGCTTTCTACTCTAAAGGGATTGAAAGTGCAGGGTTACCATCGAATCGTGACAGATGTGACCGATTTATAGCCATTATACGCCCGTATAAAAAAACAGAATCGTAGAAATAACAAGTTTACCGTGTCCAAAAACATTGAAATAAACCGAGGCCACAGCTACAGATAGAATGGAGCGTGTAGTTTATAATATTTTCCCCGGAATAGAAGGGCTAGAGGTCAAGTGCTAAGCTCAGGGTAGGCGATGGGCAGTCATCACAGCGGAAATGTTTTGAAAAGAGAAGCAATAAAAGCTGAATACGGATACTGTTTGCGAGCATGAACAACGTGATGAGCGTACTGTTCTCACAATTGTTATGCTGATAGGATGCATTCACAAATTCAGAAACCATTTCTTCAGGCATGTAATCCCATAAGGACACATAGCCTGTACAGCTAGATAAACGACGGCACGAAGAAAACGGTTTCACGGAACGAAAAGGGTTGAAGTGATAGGCTACTTTGTAACGTGGATGCGCCCGTGGTCTGTTTCATTCAATATTATCATCCCCTCTACCAGCAACAATTATATTTATTTATCTATGATTCCAACACATGCAGTTGTATTCCATAAACAAAGACCCTACCATTAAAAAAATTATAAAAAAATACACCATACAGCCAGGTAACTCGTGACCGGCCAGGACCGAAGTGTACTGGTCTGTGAACCTGTGTACATGTACATTCAAAATAGTATTGACTGTTTAATTTTGTACCAAACCCTTCTGTGACTGCAAGGGTCAAAATCAGTCAAAATGTTGATAGGCCTGTACTTGCCAAGGTATATCTAGTGCACTTAAAAAGTCAAACACTGTCAAACTTTACGTGAAGTGTGTACATTTACAGGTCAAAATGAGTCGACCGTTTTTTGGCTGGTAAAAGCTCTGTCATGTATTGTTGAGGGTGGTCAAAATGACAATCAAAACCAGTCAAAAATGACACTGTGTGCACATTTGGGTCAACAGTCAAAACAGGCCGTTGACTGGTTTTGAACTCTACAGTCCACTATTGAAGTTCAACGAGGAAGGATACATCCACACGTTATAAGAATAAAGAGAGTATTTCTGTGATATATTTTGACATTACCTGTTTACAAACAAAAATATCAAAATTACAATTGTCCGTCGGGCCCGCATAAGGCCGTTTTTATACGAGTGATTTTACTACTGCAGGGCAGTTGGAGAAGAAATTGTATGTGTTATCTTTAAGAGTTCATCCAAGATTTGTCGAAGATGGTGGAGTTAGAGTCTCGAGTGCTCGACTTGAGAAGATTTTTGTGTCGAGAACGCAAGACGCCGCTTCCTTTTCTAACCCCTCTACGAAAGTAGACAGCATTGATTTCTATCTTTATTCATTTTTTTTATGTCATCAGGGGCTTCAAGGAGGCCAGATTTGTTCAGAACCGAAGTGGTTTTTTTTTATTCGCCTTTTCATCATAAATATTGTATACAATTGAGGCTATGTTTAATGCGTCTATACTTGACCTTCCAAATTAAAAAAAAATACGGTTGTGCTTTGTGTGGATTCTGTGACTATTTTAATAAAGGTATACCACAGTAATATTCTTTATAGTTAGATTGGTCTTTCAATGCTATAACAGGTCTTTCAATGCTATAACAGGTGGCGACGTATTGTATATAGCGACAGTTGCTGACTGCTGTTTGGAGATTTTGTTTCTGAGCGCAACTAGAGACGCGTGCCTTCTGGTGGTATTTTTTATAGACTTTTTGGTCTATCCTCCCTGGATTTCCATTATTTTGTCATTTTAATCCTAATTTTGTATTCACCAAGTGTACACCAAGTGTAATATTGGCATCCTTGACGTCAACAAGAATTGATAAATGTTGTTTTGGTAAAAGAAAGTACCGAGTTACAATAGTGGTTATACAAAGTTCATCAGTGATAAGTGAATTGACCCGCTTGAAACACGACTGAGTCATGTATATTGTAACGCCCTTTTTTTTCATTTGGCTGTTGGGCAATTTTTTTCTAATCAAATTCTGCTCGCCGACCCGTGGTTGCCTTGGCAACTGCAGAGTTGGGCACAACGCAGGTGAAAGTCTTACGTAACCATGGTGTCAACTTGTAGGCGCCGGGAATGTAATCCTTTATTCACGTTCTTTGACCTGTAACTCAAAAGGTGTTTAGTTTTCTTGGGCCATGGAGACTTGGAAAAACGTCTTGTGTGGAATTTTGTTGCAGTGTTTTTTTTAAATTCTGTCGAGGGTGTAAAATAGTGGATTTTTTCGAGTGTCTGAAGTAGGGAAGACATGAGGGATAACATCGATGACCGATACTGAAGATTTCTCGAACCATTTTATGTCTTTTATGGCGACCCAGATGAAATCAATTCACACGGCTATACAATATTGTGAGGTGAGTCAAAGGTACGAATTGTAGAATTCTGGTTTGTCTTCATAAGTGAAGAGCATGCTCAAAAGCCTACACCACTCTCTCACGGAATTATCCCTTTTTTTTCTTACATTCATGAACGTTCAATTCAGCTCATGACATGTTAATGGTTCTGCATGCGCAAAATAGTGAACATGCTTTCAGTTTTGGACTGGATAACCTAAGATAGGGAATGTTCAAGTTTGTCAGCTGACCAGTTTTGCATTTCCTCTATATGACTCGCATACCTATGTGTCAATATTATTACTGTACTGATTATCTTTGTTAATTAATGACAGAGTAAAATGTTTTATTTGTTTCATTTTAAGGGAAGGTTCAACTTTGGTTTTTGGTAACGTAATTTCTTTTCATCTGTCAAGTTTTCAAAGAAATATATAGGGGTCTGTAACAAAAAATATATCTTTTAACCGTTTTATTACAATAGGTACTCACATTTTTGCGAAAACGACCAAAAACGGTTAGATATTTTGGCATATTTGTATGTTTTATATAAATTCGACAAAACAACTACTAAAGTCCTCTTTCTCCAAGATGAAAACACTTAAGAGGACATCATTTCTCAGGATTGGTTTATTTAACCTTGTAAAATAAAATTCATTTATTTGATTATAATCACTTTTGCACCTCTCCTTTAAATCTTTATTTAACAAATATTAACAAGTTAACGAAAATACACCAGATATTTAAAAAGAAAAAGAAAAAAAAAGAACTATAAAAATAAACGAATTATTATAATAATAATAATAATAATAATAATAATAATAATAATAATAATAATAATAATAATAATAATAATAATAATAATAATAATAATAATAATAATAATAATAATAATAATAATAATAATAATAATAATAATAATAATAATAATAATAATAATAATAATAATAATAATAATAATAATAATAATAATAATAATAATAATAATAATAATAATAATAATAATAATAATAATAATAATAAAGATTTTTAGCGCGCACATATCCACCCTGCTGGGCGCTCAAGGCGCGGAAACAAAGAAAAAACATTAACACAAACAATATACAATGATAGCATAGGGAAAAAATTTAAAAAAAGCTTAGCCTACTTGATGTAAAGTTGGTTCTCAATCATCCTGAGAAATTATTTCGCCTTTAACCCCAATCCCCTAGGTATTCTGGCTAGGAACCTTCCTGAATCCTCCAAAATCCTCCAGTGCACTTTTGGAAACATGCCCTTATCTTCAAAATGCACCATGCATTTTCGTTTGATCTTTCATATTCAGCACTTATGGCCTGTACTTCTTGCCAGGTAGTAATTTTGCCCCATTTGAAGAGGTGAAAGTACCAGTTTCCAACAGTGCTGATATTTTTTTCCAAAAAGGTGCCCTTTGGAGGATCTTGGAGGATATAGGGTGGTGAGGGTTAATGCTTTTATGTCAGTGATAACATGTTGCCGTTCGGTAAAACCTATGGTAAAACATACAAAAAACATGCAACAGTTTTATTCATCGTTTTCCCCAAAAACGTGAGCCCCTATATTTTGATGAAGCTTTGCACGGGTTATTTTAATGGTATATTTCAATACAAAAACAACGTGTTAATGAAACATCTATGGACACAATTGTCATGGTAAATAACTCAAAAGTACATGTAATTTACTTAGACAGTGATGAAGTGATACGTAGGAAATGTAATTACAGGGCATTCACTTGCTATTAGAGGTGGATATGTAAGCACTAAGCATGCCTTATAGTATTCATTGAATATATAGTAGAATCAACCAGACTGATTTGCAGTCCAAATTGTATTGCAAATTTCTGTGCTGTGCGTGATCATTTGTTCAGAAGGTACCTGTACATGGGAAAGAACCGGCCCTTATCCACTGATCTCTATATTGTATAATAGAAATCAGTGCCTTCATCGTGGTATGATGAGGCCGGCAGGAAAATAGGCTGGTCCCTGTTATCATTACAGTGCAAAGTTCGTACTTGCGTACAGGGAATCTGACATAGAGATGGCTGCAGCGCACGCGTGATAAATGTCTACCATCGGGCATGTGTAACCGTGGTGACACGTGACATCACTTGTTTACAGAAGAGGCCCACCAAGGTCATACAGTGACAGATAGATGATGTGCCGTACAGTAGTTTACATATAACAGACATAATAAATTTGTATGGTTTAATGGGATGTTGACAGAACAACTATTTAATTGATGGAACTGTGAATGCTTTTCCCTCGAATGTACATTGTATATCTCGATTCAAAGAAAGTCGGCCTAAGCATACCGTACTCATAGAAGCAGTTTTGCCAACATTACCAAGGTTGTACCTTCCCTGATGTATATCTTGACTTAAAGAGAGTAAGCATACTCATAGAAGCAGTTTTGCCAACATTACCAATGTTGTACCTTCCCTCTAATGTATGATTCAAAGAGAGTAAGCATACTCATAGAAGCAGTTTTGCCAACATTACCAATGTTGTACCTTCCCTGATGTATGTCTTGATTCAAAGAGAGTAAGCATACTCATAGAAGCAGTTTGGCCAACATTACCAATGTTGTACCTTCCCTGATGTATATCTTGATTCAAAGAGAGTAAGCATACTCATAGAAGCAGTTTTGCCAACATTACCAATGTTGTACCTTCCCTGATGTATGTCTTGATTCAAAGAGAGTAAGCATACTCATAGAAGCAGTTTGGCCAACATGACCAATGTTGTACCTTCCCTTCAATGTATATCTTGATTCAAAGAGAGTAAGCATACTCATAGAAGCAGTTTGGCCAACATGACCAATGTTGTACCTTCCCTTCAATGTATATCTTGATTCAAAGAGAGTAAGCATACTCATAGAAGCAGTTTGGCCAACATTACCAATGCTGTACATTCCCTCTAATGTATGATTCAAAGAGAGTAAGCATACTCATAGAAGCAGTTTTGCTAACATGACCAATGCTGTACCTTCCCTTCAATGTATATCATGATTCAAAGAGAGTAAGCATACTCATAGAAGCAGTTTTGCCAACAGTGCCAATATCGTACCTTCCCTTTAAGTTGTATGCAAAGTATACTTCATATTCAGACGGATAATCTTGAATACAATAGATCTGCACTTTGCACAGCTCAGGTTCCTCAATGCTGGCCGAGGGAGCGCGTTCACATAATTTTGAAAAGGCACAAGTGCAACGGTTGTGAAGGGGGTGACCCCCGAATCAAAAATGTGGGTGGGGTAATATTATAACGAGGGGGTATTTTTTTTTAAATGATAGAAGAGAATCATGAACATTTCTTGATCTGGGAGGGGTCATTTGACGTTTTTGTAGGCCTATTATGGGTTTAGAGAGGACTGTCCTAACTCCTAAGTACACTGCAATCCCCTAATAATACCAGTTGGTATATGAACATTATATGAACATTATATGAACATTATATGAACATATTGGGTATTGCGAGGTGTGGGCAGGGTAATATTTTAATGAGGGGGTATAAAAAAATGATAGAAGAGTATAATGAACTTTTTTTTTTATCTGGGAGGGTCATTTGACGTTTTTTGTATTATGGGTTCAGAGAGGACTGTCCTAAAATGCAAAACCCGTGGTGTTAACAAAAAATACCAGTTATGAACAGTATATGAACACGGCCTTTATGGGTATCTCCCATTATGAACACCATGAAAAAAGACCAGTTAACACTTTGCAGGGTTAGTGCCCTACCCGTACCACAATGAATTCACCCTGCATAACAGTAGGCCTATTTTAATGGAGTATTTTGTAATATTAAATGAGAGCCCCACTTATCTGAACCTTTCCTATTTTTTTAAGGGGGAATTTACGGTACAGCTTCCCTCGCAAATAAAATAATATTCATTGCGTTGGACAAGATTCGGTCTTCAAGACAAAGAAATAGGTCAATATGTGTCATCTTTTTCCTTTGAATTATACAATCTATGTACAAAAAAATATAACCCATTTCTGGAACAAAAACTAAAAACAAACTTTAAAAATGCAAAAATACAAACGTAACCGTTAAGATTTTCTATTGAGTCTAAAACGTACTTACAATGATGATTATATTCTTGACTGTATGGGCATACGAGGTTAAAACTAATAATAATTTAGGTGTATCAAAAATAGGCTTTGTGTAAGATGGAAATTTCCTCATGGCAATTATGTAAATGTTGATCATTTTAATTCCAATATATGCAGGGACTTGTGGGTACAGACATACCAACATGACACACGCCTATTTATCAACTGACAAGCGAGCGTGTTATTTTCTGGACTATCTCCGGGTAAACTCCTTCACCCCGCACATTTGATACACATGCGCCAGCTCCGTGGTGGCATTGAACGGGACCGCGAACAAAAATTTGCACCCTATGTCACTTCGCACGCCGCCTTATAAGGCCCGGGTCCCGTGCCCCGCACGCGACCGCAAGATAGTATAGCAGGGCCGGGGCCACATTTTTGTCGTGCATGTGTTCCCAAGGCTAGGGGCCACTTGTGGGCCGCTCGCGGCCCGTCCGATTGCCAAGCCACATACTAACTGTTCACCATTATGGGCCCGCGTCCAAGGCTCCATAGAAGCATGGTCCGTTGATTTGTTTTCAACCCCATCCCAGGGCCCTCTCTTGTAACTCGGTAAGGGGGGTCGCGTGGAGTGCGTGCGACCGTGTCCTTGTTGGAATATGGCCGGTGCAGAGTATACTTGGGCACGATACTTAACGGCGGAGACAGGGGGTGTGTGACGGTTCGTGGTATGCTGGCACGAATGGGTTTGGCGTCTTTGAAAAGGTCTAGCCAGCTCCTGAAAGCGATTCTCCAGTCTACAGTGTTAACCGGCCCCCGTTTTCCAATTTAGAAATGAAAATTTTAATTAATGGCGATACCAGATGATAAACCAGGACCGTAGATGTCATTATGGAGTTACGGCCGTCAATATTTATACCTATATTCAGTGGATGGACCCGTCCACCCGGATCGTTACTGTAATACTCATCCTAAAACCATCCGGTTGCACTTTGTATGATATCAATTATATACAAGTCAGTAACCAAGCCTTACGCAGTTGCTCCGTATCCTTGCCCGAACGGATTAAAACGCAACCTAAATGCAGCCAGTTTCTCGGCATTGTAATTAAAAGAAAAACAAACAAACAAACAAAAACCTTTGACCGTACATTGACTGTGGGAAGTCTAAACAAAAGACCATCTGGTACGCCCATCACCGATATCATACAAAAAATCTGCAAAATGCTATAATGAGGTAACGAACTCGACAGCAGCGGTTCATAGAAAAGGGAATGTTTTGTTGATGATTTTGTGTGTGTGTGTGTGTGTGTGTGTGTGTGTGTGTGTAGAATAATATCAAAGAGTAAACTGTTGTTTGAATTAACCTAGTTTCGTTCGCGGACTTTTAACCTAAGAGACCCACAAATCTAACGAAGCTGAACCATTTTGCTAGAAAATGTATTCACCATAAATGATGAAAAGTAGATGTTAATATCTGGGACTCAAAATGTTGGTCTGATTCCCTGTGTACCCGGTGACAATGATAATGTTAAATCTCATTTGAAAAAAAAGGGACCAGACTATTTTCCCCTTCCCACCTCGGTTTGGTTACATTGGTTTGGTTACATTGGTTTACATTGTGTAGCATCGAGCTGTTATTGTTCATCACCCGTCAAGTCGTCCAAAAATGTCACAGAATTACGCATTTTGTTTCTCTCAACAGCATTAATAATAAGATTTACCTCTTCTGCGAGGATGGTAACAATGGATCCCGATCCCCTCGTCTGCCTGCGTGCAGGGAGGAGACAACCTCGTGTCGTTAGTATTCAATTTGTCACTGAAAATGCGTCATTTAGGGGTACAAAAGAAGAGCATATTGCCTTTGAAAAGGACCCTCAGGACCGAAGGTCGACATCACGTGGCTATTTTTTTATTTTTTTATTTTTTTTACTGGAGAAGATCTTGATAATATGAAGGGTTTATAAATACCAACACAGAATCGGATTATAAATTGTCACAAGCGAAAAGTCTGTTTTCAGCATCGGCGGTCACATCGTTTACCGCTCCTCGTGTTAGTTAGGTGCTGTGACATTTCCGTGATGTTTTAAAAGTTGTTGTCTTAGCCTAAAGGTTCCTGCGAGTCCAATTCATTTCAGCTTGTGAAGTATATGCCTACATTCCGCATACAAAGCAGGAAATACTTTTAGCTTTTTTCTCTTGTAAACAATTCTTGACTGTTGTGTCACGAATGTATTCTGCAGTCTTTTTTTCACAATTAAATAGGCCTATAGGGCAAAATTTCCGATCAATAAAGCTCTAACTGATGCACGCCTAGGCCTATACCGCTGCGGGCTTTAAGGCAAAGATCGTTCCCAAACACCACAAAGGCATACAAACAATTCCACCCAATCGATCAGCAGTCAGCAGCCATCTTTGTTACAGATTCCCTATATGCAAGTATAATTATCATGAGAGTTTATCCCCAATACATTAAAACACGGACTTCTGATAAACACGGACTTCTGATAAAAGTGACGACCAACCTGCTCTCTCAATGTAAAAGAGTGAAAACCACTCTTTTAAAGAGCTATTATGGCGGACAAGTCTTTTTTTGGAGTGAAACCCACTCTGATTCGAGTGAAAAATACAGTAAAAGGCTACCAATTCACTCTTTATACACTACTAATGTTACTCTTTATCCACTCCAAAAAGACTTGTCCGCCATATAGCTCTTTGAAAAAAGTGGTTTTTACTCTTTTACATTAAGAGAGGGTTTTCCGGTATCAGCCTCGGTTTGGACGCGTGGATTTGTATCGGAGAAAAACGAGATGGCTACACCTTGATTGGTCGATTATAATGACCAAACGGTAACCCGCAACGATTTAAAAAAAAATAATAATAAAAATAAAAGAATATCAGCTCAATGACCATAATAAATCTCCCTAGTACCTAGGTATGACAATATTTTCACCGCTGACTGACTCTGGCCAAGACTTCAAAAGATCCGGCTACACGCCGGGTGAAGGACCGGCCAGAGCACGGCGTGTTTTTTTTACATGCAGTATCAGGACATGCATATTATAAACGACCTCTCAACGCAAGCACGTAACACAAACCCGCGGGGCATCAGTCAAATCGAATGCGGAGCCCGATGGAGAAATAAAAATGCAATCCGGGAATAAAATACACGGTGAAACGGCTCTTCAACCTTTTATCGACCGAAGGCGACTTGAGTATAATCCGATACCTACCGAGTAGACAAATTGTGGATTTATTTCTTCATTGAGTTTCCATATATAAAAGGCGAAGGATGTTATTTTTTTTGTTTTACTGATTTTGAAATAAATTATTAACATTGTATCTTTAGTGAACATGAAAAAGGAAGACGTATTTCTAAGACCCGTAACGAAAATATAAAGTGCGCCCTCTATCGAGCACGTGAGTAGGAATTAGGAAATAGGAATCACTCAGTAGTATTGATTGGTGGAAAGTTTTAATTGATTACGTATTGGCTCTTCGTTCGTGCTTTCGTCTAATGAGAAGTTGGAGGCATGTTTTTGTGTGTTTCAGCCATTAATTTAGCCAGTACATGCAGAATTGTGTGAGCAATTGTGTAGTCGAAATTGTCTGAAGGTAGGCTCCATGCTACGAGACTATTAATTTGATCAACGGTGGAAGTCTGCCGAATCATAGCTGAATGAACACATTGTCAGTTTTTGAAACAAACATTACTCCAGTCTAGAAAAGAGCTTCCTTCCTCCATGATAAACAAACAATTTACTCGGACTCAAACTTAAAGTGCACTCACTTAGGCCTATTATTATTAACTTAAGTTAAGAGTAGACAAGTCCATTTTTACCCTAATTTCTGACGTTAACAAATGCTGATGCTCTGTGCTTTGAACATAACGGGGGCGGAGCTTGAGACTGAGTGGGAGGCCTGCCGAAGCCATCCGATCAGAAACACGAATGGGCCACTTGGTACCGATACATTAAGAAATGTAAGATTTAAATATTTTAATTTTATGACAAAAGCTTTAAAGAAAGTAATCAGGCGTGCAACTTTCCAGCTGATCAACTGATTTCCTCTTTTTTTTGGTTACTCAGTCTGGCATTGAAAACTGACAAAGTACAAAGTCTGGCTATGGCTGGCACTTTCCTCTCTTTTGGACAAATTGCAGTTGCATGCCTGAAGTAATACGTATGTAACGTTAGGCCCGCTAGGATCTAGCCTACGTTACATTATTAACGTTACATGTTTGCTAAGATTTAGCGAAAGTAAATCAAAATTTTAAACTAGTAAAAATAAAACATGGTGATCAGTTTCACCCATAACTTACAGCGCACTATGTATGAAGATCTGTAATGTTACATGTAAGTAAAATAGGGTTTAGTGTTCATTGCCCCATAATTTGTTCCACAATTACTGAAAAGTTTATTCGTTCATTCTGCGTTTTGATTTTTTTCCCCCAGAATATGTGCAACCTTTATTACAAAGTGCCCTGTATGTTACAATGGGAATGTAAAGTTGAATATCATTTTAGTTTCTTGTCAAGCGATCTCAGAAAATTGATGAGGGAAATCTTTCATTATAAATTATTCATTGTTTGTTGCTATTTTGTGAAAATGCTAGCATGTTTCTTTCACGTGTAATGAGTGTTCCCTGTTTTATTGAAGCATGATTAAAAACTACAGGTACTGCAAGTGACTAGCATGGTACAAATGCACTTGCTAGAAAAAATGAACCCGACTGAAACTAATTTTACCTGCCAATGTTTTTGGGCTTTTTCACTCTTTTGTTAAGAATTTTCTTTTTGGAAAATAATCAATAATGACATTTTTCAATAGGTTCATGAAGTTCTTGTGCCTACGCAAGAATTTCACCAACCCGCTGCTATATAGGATTCTAGCCGGCCAATCGACATCGGGCAAGCTCGGTGGTCGAGAGGTTAAAACGTCTGTACTACTAGTAAGCAGGAGGTCGTGGGTTCGAATCCTGCCTGAGTCGCCTGTGAAGTTTTTTTCACAGACACTCGGAAAGCACCGAGTATGCAGTGCTATACGACATAAAACACAATAAAGGGGGCCACTTTGCATCCGTCACGTTAGCAGTTTTTCCAATGGTTGTTATTTATTTTTAAGTACCTGAAACCGACCAAAAAGTGTTTCAACATGTGAATGGCCATGCAGGCTTATACTAGAACTAATTTGAGTTGATTTATTTTATTTATTTTATTTTTATTATTTTTTTTACCCTCAAATTTCCATAAAAATTGGACAGAAAAAGTTACCTCACTTTTCCGTCCATTTGTTGATGGAAATTTTAGGGTAATTAAAAAAATAATAGTAATAATCAATTCAACTTACCTTTAGGATAAGCATGCATGTCTATTCAAATGTTGAAATTCTTTTTGGGTGGTTTCAGATATTTAAAAAAAAATTACAACCATTAGAAAAACTGCTAACGTGACGGTAGGAAAGTGGCCCCCTTTATTGTGTTTTATGTCATACACGACGTCATTGTAGGGCAAATTTAAATCAAAAGACATTTTTCAATGCGGGGTAATTAAAAGTTCCATGCAGACGCTAATGGGAAAATAATAGTCAAATTTCATTGGCCTAAAACTAGTACTCTAATTACATGTTCTGTTGATCATGTTTTGACTCTAGAACTCTTACGAAGTTCCTCACTAGAATCTAGAAGACATAATTTGCTCCTTAAGTTTGGCAATAAATTGTTGAATTCTAGTAAGTTTAGACATATGCTCCCTCCTCAGAAATCAAGTTGTACTGTTAGGGAACTTAGGGATACTACCACCTCTGGCTTAATTATTCCCCATTGTAGAACACAACGATATAAGAACTCCACTATTCCTGTCCTTGCAAGAATTTTATAATTTTAATAATAATTTTTACACATTTTTCTTTTCTCCTTTTGTTTTACACCATTGCAATTTTGATGTTTTAACAAAAACTTTTTTTTTCTTCTTTTAAATGGCTTAATATGTATTTTTTTAATGCTTTTTGTATAGTTGTAATTGTAAGCAAGGTTATTTCAGTCACTTATGTGACTGCCAACCATGTGTTTTTTAATAAACCAGAATAATAAAAAAAGAAAAAAGAAAATAGTGTCCCTTTTAAGCCTAGTATTACATGTATTCCTGAACAAATAGGGTAATTTGACATCCGTAATCCTTCTGTATAATAATTAACATTGATACAAACTTGTCTGTTTTGACTATTTTAGGCCTCCTCGACCTCAGTGCATCATGATTTATACAAGCAGGAAGTAAAGCCAAAAAACAAAGTCACTTGTTTCTGGTCATAGGTCGGCTTCAAAATTATTGCAGTGACACATTTTTTATTTATTTTTTTGGCCAACCAGTGAAATGGTACGTGGTTATCCTGTTGGTAAGTGTGACGTAATTCCAACATAAACCACGCCCACTTCGCACGTGCTGGCTCCAACGATCATCAGAAGCCCATTGGAAATGCATTGACCACCCTTTTTCTTTAAGGATTTATGCAAGAAATCAGAAAGCTTGGGACTTCCATGTAACATAAATATGTGTTGTAAAGACTCAAAATCTTATCAACAAAGTAATTTTTTGCCTCAAGAATCGCTTTTGAATGTTAAAATCAAGGAATTTAGTTACACAACGGTATGCAAGCTTTGAAACCGGAAGTAGCGTAAAGAATGCGCAGACTACGTATTGGCTTACGAACAGGATTGGAACCAGACCAAATTCCCCATACATAAAGTATGGTGGCTAAGAGAGGCCACACAAATTGGGCAAACGTTCATACCCGATATGAAAAATCGATCCAGCAATTTTGGCTTCAATTGGACATCGTTTCATAGCAAACAAAAAAGAGAGAGAAAAAAAAATGCAGACATACGGGTCTGAGGTGACACGCGCAAAGACCACAAACCGGAGACTTTTTTTGCTTGGCCTAAATGAGAAGTGTACCCTTTTGTTTAATAAATATATTGTATTCAATCATGGAAGATGGTTTTACCTACATACATGTAAGTCCAAACCATGTCCGTATTTACACAATCTGCTACACACTATGTGGAGTGCCATGGTCGAGCGGTTTAGTGCATCGGATTTGTGTTCTGATGGCTGAGTCGTCAGAATGTGGGTTCGAATCCCAGCCGTGACCGTGGTGCTTGTGTCCTTGAGCAAGACACTTTACCATAATTGCTTCTCTCCACCCAGGGGTTAAATGGGTACCTGTGAGGGCAGAGTTGGTTGATTAGCCCTATATGCGCTGTAATGGCAGCAATTGAGCTGTATACTCCCCAGGGAGCTGAGATGGTTTCGGGAATGATTTATGAGCCTTATGAGCATGGGTAATAATATAATGCGCCTTGAACACCACTCAGTTGGTGGATACGTGCGCTATATAAGTCCACACATTA
Source organism: Zoroaster sp. YZ-2022 (assembly GCA_029582265.1). Lineage (NCBI taxonomy): Eukaryota > Metazoa > Echinodermata > Asteroidea > Forcipulatida > Zoroasteridae > Zoroaster > Zoroaster sp. YZ-2022. Next base: position 16,756,360 of record CM055831.1, on the reverse strand, counting down.
TTATTATTATTATTATTATTATTACTATTAAATTCCGAGGTCAAATGAAAAGATGCACTTTATTTTTTAGGGGGTTCTGTTTAAAATATGGGAGGGGAATTGCAGTGAATGACTAAGTATGAGAAAGACAATTTAAATCCATGATGATGAATTGTGATTTATTAAACCAAATGTGTGCATGTGTGTTTGTGTGTGTGGAGACAGTAAACAATTGAATTAATGCCAAGAATGCCACACTTAAGCCCCCTAAATTATACCGGTTTGATAAAGATTATCCCAAAGGAAGTGACTAGACACACCCTGACTAGACCGTTATCACACCCTGACCAATCTGTTATACAATTTATGGCAATAAGATTCTAAATACACACTTTCATTAATATTGACAAGGTTTTGCAGGGGTTGAATTTACCTTGAATTTTATGGTAGCCCACAGGACTAGTTATGTCAGAATTTCGCTAGTCCTCATTTTTTAGTAGTCCTGAAAAAAAAAAAGGTTAATATAAATACAAGAAAAAGAAATGAACCGTGAGTTGGAGAGCAACATGTTCTTGCTGAGATCATACTGAATGATTTTTGAGTATTTTTACATTTTTTTCACTAGCCCATCGGACTACCCAAACCCCAGCAGCTAGTAGTCCCGCTGCTTTAAACCACTAGCCCCGGGCAAGCAGACTGGTGTTAATTTCGACCCCTGTTTTGTTTTGTTTTTTTCCCAAGGAAGTCGAGTTCTGTGGAAAGTCCCGTAAAATATGCAATGGGATAATGTGATGCAGAAATTAATTTAGTAATTTACGTTCATTTCAACCCTCTAGTTTTCAATAAATCTATTTCCCTAAAGCTATCCTGTGAAAGTTTTCATCACAAATGGAGCTGGCAATTTTTGAGAAAATTACAACAAAACTAAGATAAAAAGCACTTTTATATCAAGTAAATTTAATAATTCATTTATTTAATAATCTGGTAATTACCAGTGTTGTACCTGCCCCTTTAACCCTCTGACTAGGGCTGTATGTTTTCGGTTATTTCGGGAACCGGGTACCCGAAATTGGAAATCTTCGGATACCCGGGTACCCGTAAACAGTTTTGTAAAAACATCTAAAAACTCCTGAATGTATAAAATAACCAACTTGTATGAACACAAGTTTCAAATAAAAGCCGGCAAGTCTGTATGGAAGGCATGGGAGGATCCAGAACATTTTTTAGGGGGGGGGGGGGGGGCTGAGAATCAAAAACAATTATTTTTCAGTACTACAAAAATAACAATGAAATAATCAAAGGGAGAGAAAAACAAAGCACAGTGAGGGGGAAATGAGAGACAAGGGGAATACCTTACCGTTTGTATTGATTCTTACAAAAGTGCCAGCCTCCGTTGAGAAACTCATCCAATGCTCCTTTTTTTTAATTTTTATTTATTTTTATTTTTTTTACGATTTTAGGGGGGGCTACAGCCCCCTTAGCCCCCCACCCTGGATCCGCCAATGGAAGGTTGTCGGCAAATGTTACTTCTAAAGCCTTCATCTAAGTTGTCTTCATTTTGTTAGCAAACAATCATAGACTTCCATTATTTTGTGTGGCAAAATGTTCAGTCGGAATTTTTAAAAGTTGTTTACGGGTAATTGGAACCGAAAAATGGAACCGGGTAATGACATTTTTGGTCGGGTATCCGGATACCCGGATACCCGGATACCCGGCACAGCATTACCTCTGACTATAGCTGAACTTTAATGGCAAGTAGCTGTCAGCTCAGTGCACATCGTAGCCCTCTAGAGAGGACGATCAGAGCATACTGATCGAAACGTCGATTTGTAACCTCCAGCGGCGGCACCAGACCTGTTAAACTGGGGGGAGGGGGGGGGGGGGGCAAGGGGCAAGAGGGGGGTGGGCAAGAGGGGGGTAAGCTTAAATTTAAGGGGGCAAACATTAATCTTTAATGTAATTTTGTACTGCTGAAAAAGCATTGACTTACCATCGGGGAAAAAATTGGGGGGGGGGCAAAAAAAATAACCAGGGGGGGGCATTTGCCCCCCTTGCCACCCCCGCCGCCACTGGTAACCTCCAGTTCTTTTCAGAACTAACTACTCTGCAATAGAGAATTTCACATGGTGAAAGTCTAACTTAAATCCTCCTCACCATGCAAAGCTACAAGTTTTACCTAAGTTTTATTTGTTTTTGTTTTGTTATATAACAAATAGTGTACATTATGGACTGCATAATTGATTAATAATTGTACTCTCAAGATGTTTAGAGTAGGAATACAGAGTCAAAGGACCACTCCTGTGGCAAATCTAGGGTTGGCAAAGTAGGCCATACTCACTACCCTCTCCAGCATCTCGAACAGCTGTAGGTAAAATGTCCATTGTACAAGTTGTTCCCCCCCCCCATCATTTGTATAGGACAACCCTCTCTCCACAAACCCTCTTTCTTTGTAGCCAACCCGGATGTAACGCTCCGCCACATGCTCCATCGTGAGTGTTCTGTGGGACACCCCCATGACACCAATCCCTGTGTCCCGCATGTCCCAGCTTCATTATTTGATTTCCACCCCCCCCCCCCCTTTTTCATGCAATACTGATGACATTTGTGGATAAATAAAACTAACTACGTGGTAATATCATCGGGACTTTCCCATTTTCCCCAAACTGCATATATAAATTTCAGGATGTAGTCATAATATGGGCAATACCATGGTTATTCATGTTATATATTTGAGGTAATGGGCCAACTCTTAATGCCATAATTTCCTTACTTACATGTACATACAATTTCAGGAAAGAACCCTGGCTACTCATCTTACATTTTTCGGTCATGTATACAGTGTTGCATTTTCTCTGATACAGCGTACATAAAACAAATTTCTGAAACTATTATTTTGTGCCGAGTAAGGTCCGGGTATAACGCAGCTGCTGTGAAAACAACCGATGAGTGAAATATATATTATGGCATTAACAGCGGGCCCAAAACCTCAAAAATGTAAGGTGGGTAATCATGGAATACATGTATGCATGTAGCAGAATGAAGACTACAAGAATACGCTTGTTTCATAAGTCACAAAAAAATCAACAAAATTTCCTAAAATACCCATCTTTGTCACACACTGGGTGGGATCAGTTGGGCAAAATTATATCCCTCTCCTTCATTCTAAACGGACCTAAATTTGTAAGTAACAGGCCTGTGATTTCTCAGGATTTTTCCTGATTTCCGAAATGTTTACAATTTATCTCCCTTTGCCTCAGCATTTTCCTACAAGAAGAAGAGTAGCCACCAAGGAAAGAAAGAAGTAGCCTGTATTGTGTCCAAACTCCGAGTTTGTGTTTGTGGGGATGTGGAGAGTCTGTAAATCTTCCAAAAATTAAACATCCAGGAGGTTTCAGTAGGGCTTTGTCCTCTAGACCAAAGGGTTGTACTTTTGTCAAATCACACACCTGAAGTAATTTTGTTTTTGTACTACAGGACGAAGCATCCTTGTCGAGTGGAGACACAGAGGCCAGTGAACCAAGCTTTGCATCAGAACCGACGCTGCACGCACCTGCTAATGAAGAGACAATGACACGGACAGACAGCGAGAGAATATCACCCCAGCCATTAGACCTCAAAAAAGGTAGATCTATGTTAGGCCCCCCCAAAAAAAGTCTCCGGTTTGTAGTCATAGGCTCGGCTTCAAAATCGGTGCAGTGACACGCTTTTTATTTTATTATTTTTAAAATTATTTTTAAACACTGCGCTCAACACACCTGAAATACTTTCATCTTTGTGTAAAACCAATAATCACACTATTTGCATGTACATGGGATTTGGTATGCAAACCTACCAGCCCAATTTCCAAAAAAAGTCTACCTCGATGATAAATTTATCAAATCCCATATGAATCAAATCAAATCTGTTGCAGGGGCAATATCATCACGATCAACAGGGCATGGAATCGGAGTAGGCTACTAGTTTTAGATTAACTCAGTTACTGAAAATAATACCCCCACATAACAAGGTCATATTACTGTTGCTGCTGCATAAATGAACCAGTATTTTTCAGTCACTGCGTTCATCTTAAACTCGGACACCGATTCCATGCCCTGTTGAAAGTCTGCTCTGATCGTGATGATATTGCCCCTTTAAAAGGCTTAAGGCACAACTATAGGTGCTGAAGTTTTTTGCGAAAAGTTGGCGGACAGGGAACTTTTATTTTGGCAAATTCAACATAACAATGACTAATTTTCTCCAAGATGAAAAAACTTCAAATTGAAACCATCTCAGGATGATTCATCCTTTTCCATCTTTTTTTCCCCCCCCCCTTGTCTTTGCCCTTTCTGGACTATTTTGCGAATACGACCGTTTTTCTGCTTCCACTTTGTTGCTGTAGTGAATACCGCTTTGTTTAGTTCATATTGCGGGTTCCTACTTTTTAATGCAGTTTGTATACGTGTACATTTGAAAAATGATTTGAGGCTACATTGTTAAAAATCTTTGTATAGTTTACCCCCCAAAAAATCACAAATTTACACAATTTTAAATCAGTTAATTTTTTCAAAATATTTCCAATAACGGTTTTGCTAAAGTGGGGGGGGGGGGGAGGGAAAAGGGGTGTGGGAGGGGAAGGGATGTGTGAATACGGGGGGAAATGTCATGGTTAGGCAACTAATTATCACTGGTCAACAATTTTTTTAAAGTTGTCTGCTTCGGAGATAAAATGTGCTATTTATTATGGATTTTGATGTGCTAAATTCAAATATGACAATTAAAATTGCTGATTGGCTACTGTTTCCAAGATATTTAAGTTTATATTTTATGTACTATGTATATGGTGTAACATAGCAGATTTGTAATCATGAATTGTAAACCTAGGTCTTTTCATGTGTTTATGGTTGTTTCACTTGATATTATGTCACCTGCCCTGTTTATGTAACACTTACTATGTATCAGTTCATAGTTCAGTCCTTATTCAGTGTCTACTCTGCGCTTCTTGGCTTGTCTCTTGTAGTCAATAAACGGTACCATATCTTGAAAACTAGAGCCAATCAACAATTTTAAGCATCATTTCCATTCTCAGTGACCCATAATTAGTCAAGTTTGACTTCATTTGTTTCGGAAGCATTTTGGCTGTAGACCAGTGTTATCACCACTGTTATAAATGTTCTAGCTCAAAGGAAAAAATGCCAGGAAAAAATTTTTTCCCGGAAAATGTTGACAGGAACACCATTGCACACCTTTCTGTCCTTGTGGTCTGATAAATAGACCATGCGGAGGATAAGAGGAAGCCGTATGCAAATTGTACGTGATTATACCCCCAGGGATTTACTATAGTATCTGTGACTATCATCAGGACTCGCAGGATATCCACAAATCTGAAATTTAATCCAACTAACCCATGGCCGGTATTTGTCAAGATGCGTTTTCCCGGCCTATCTCTAGCCTGAACTTTCTTGTCTCTGTGTAAACTAGTCCGCATTTTCATTTCCTGCAGCCGGATGTGCCTTCCTTTTTTTTTTCTTTTTTTTTTTACAATATTTTTTTTTGGTACTCTCTTTTAATATTCCACTGGCGGGTTTTGTCATGCCCAGCCCCTCTACATATGTACATGTACATGTAGGTCCCATGTTACGGTGTCACTTTCTGTTGCCAAAATAATTTTGTCTGATTTTATAATTGATTCTGTGTACGCATTGATGATACAATTTCCATTGATAAGCTGCCACTTGTCTTATTATCCCAGACTTCAGCTCAAAAAAATAAAATGCAATATTAACTCCCTAGGCCCACTTTCTTACACATAACCTGAATCCTTCCTACATGTAACTCCCTAGGCCCACTTGCTTACACATAACCTGAATCCTTCCTAACTCCCTAGGCCCACTTGCTTACACATAACCTGAATCCTTCCTAACTCCCTAGGCCCACTTGCTTACACATAACCTGAATCCTTCCTAAATCCCTAGGCCCACTTGCTTACACATAACCTGAATCCTTCCTAACTCACGAGGCCCACTTGCGTACACATAACCTGAATCCTTCCTAACTCCCTAGGACCATTTGCTTACACATAACCTGAATCCTTCCTAACTCCCGAGGCCCACTTGCGTACACATAACCTAAATCCTTCCTAACTCCCGAGGCCCACTTGCTTATATACATAACCTGAATCCTTCCTAACTCCCTAGGCCCACTTGCTTACACATAACCTGAATCCTTCCTAAATCCCTAGGCCCACTTGCTTACACATAACCTGAATCCTTCCTAACTCCCGAGGCCCACTTGCTTACACATAACCTGAATCCTTCCTAACTCCCTAGGACCATTTGCTTACACATAACCTGAATCCTTCCTAACTCCCGAGGCCCACTTGCGTACACATAACCTGAATCCTTCCTAACTCCCTAGGCCCATTTGCTTATAACCTGAATCCTTCTTAACTCCTTAGGCCCATTTGCTTACACATAACCTGAATCCTTCCTAAATCCCTAGGCCCACTTACTTACACATAACCTGAATCCTTCCTAACTCCCGAGGCCCACTTGCTTACACATAACCTGAATCCTTCCTAACTCACTAGGACCATTTGCTTACACATAACCTGAATCCTTCCTAACTCCCGAGGCCCACTTGCGTACACATAACCTGAATCCTTCCTAACTCCTGAGGCCCATTTGCTTACACATAACCTGAATCCTCCAAAATCCTTCAGTCGTAAAGCAAGCACATGACATGTATGCACACATGTGTTTCTAATCTGTGATACAATGTACATGGCCAGGGACCCTCCCTGCATGCATGGAGCAATAAACAGTGTCCACTGACCCAAGCACTGACCTTGCAATCACTACAACAAACATGGATGTACATGTACCATGGAAAGGCAAGTATGCCTAATAACCTCAATCCTCCAAAATCCTTCACTTTAGCAAAGAGCATGTAGCATGTAACCCTCGACCCTTCAAAATCCTTCACTTTAGCAAAGAGGATGTTGGAGGATTTGGGAAGGTTAGGGTAGTATGCAACATTATTCCCAGCAATTTAAACCAGGCCGACATGTAAATTTCAGAAAGTAAACACAATGTTTATGGTACGATCCAAAAATAGTCAAGATTTGAAAAAAAAAAGGAATTTTTACAAATTTGTAACTCTTTGAGGGAAAAAAAATGGGTGACCAAATGTTTGCCTTCTGCAGGCATTTGTAAATTAAAATCAAAGTATGGGCCAGGTTTTGGAAATAATGTGTCCAAATTGGTTATTCTTTGAAAAACAGGATGTCCAAATATCTAACTTTACGTACAATACGTGTGTCCATTTAGGGAAAATAAACAGGGCATCCTAAATACAATGTACACCCGAGGGTATTGCTGGCTAACACTACTTACACGTATATTGCAAATAAAACATGGTTTCCATACAGAATCTGGTCTCTAAAAAGATACCCTGTTGATGTACAAAAATACCTGCTTAAAATTTGTCTAAACAAACTCAAAAATTTATTCGGAATTCCATCTGAGATTATTTTTCAATTTCAGTTGGTTTCTCCTGATCTTTCGTCGCTCCATGCATCTCGTGTCTGCTCAGATATTTTTCATTCTCGAAAGATAAGCTGACGATATTACCAGCTTTGTTCAGTTCAAATACGTCTCGGCAGTCCAGTACAGTACAGTCAGAAATATGTTGAGCCCTGTGCACAAAGCTCCATACAAAAATGCATAGTCTTTCTTTTACCCAATCCGCACTGGGAATTCACTGTAAGCTGAACAAAATATACAATACCATACAGCTGAAAATTAATATTTTGAGGCATTTAAAAATTATATAATTAAAGGGACGATCAGAGCACTCTTTCGAGCACTCTTTCGACAGGGCATGGAATCGGTGTCACTAGTTTAAGATGAATACAGTGACTGAACATTACTGGCTCGTGTATGGCAGCAGCAACGGTAATATGACCTTATCATATTTTCAGTCACTGAGTTTATCGAAAGCTAGCACTCTGATTCCATGCTCTGTTGATCGTGACGACACTGACCCTTTACATGTTGTGTTAAAGGGAATTAGTGGGATTTGGTAATGTACGTTCATTTCAACCCTCGAGCTTCCAAGTTAATTGATTGTCAAATTATTCTGTGAAAAATACCTCACAATAGGTTGCTAGCCGGAAACTGGCAACCTTGTACATTTGACATAACAATTTCCTGAAAACCATATGATGAAAACTTTGCAGAAAAAATAATTTCATAAGATGACCAACTTAACACCAAGTAAACTTTAGGGGGAAAAAAACGGACAGTAAATTATGTTGAATTTACATAAAGTTGCCATCCAGCGGTAAAACATTAAAAAAAAAAAAGACATGAAACAGTTTAATCAAAAATTAGTGTGCACCTAAGGTTAGTTTTAAAATTAATTTCTTAAAAACTAGTGTGTTAAAATAAACGTACATGTATGTGTGTTAGTCACCAAATACATGTGCCTTCCCTTTAACGCTAACTCCCTAGGCCCATTTGCTTACACATAACCTGAATCCTTCCTTACTCCCTAGGCCCATTTGCTTACACATAACCTGAATCCTTCCTAACTCCCTAGGCCCATTTGCTTACACATAACCTGAATCCTTCCTTACTCCCTAGGCCCATTTGCTTACACATAACCTGAATCCTTCCTAACTCCCTTGGCCCATTTGCTTATAACCTGAATCCTTCTTAACTCCCTAGGCCCATTTGCTTATACACATAACCTGAATCCTTCCTAACTCCCTAGGCCCATTTGCTTACACATAACCTGAATCCTTCCTAACTCCCTAGGCCAATTTGCTTACACATAACCTGAATCCTCCAAAATCCTTCAGTAGTAAAGCAAGCACATGACATGTATGCACACACGTGTTTCTAATCTGTGATACATGTGCATGGCCAGGGACCCTCCCTGCATGCATGGAGCAATAAACAGTGTCCACTGACCCAAGCACTGACCTTGCAAGCACTACAACAAACATGGATGTACATGTACCATGGAAAGGCAAGTATGCCTAATAACCTCAATCCTCCAAAATCCTTCACTTTAGCAAAGAGCATGTAGCATGTAACCTCAGTCCTTCAAAATCCTTCACTTTAGCAAAGAGGATTTTGGAGGATTTTGGAAGGTTAGGGTTAATATACATGTAATGTTCAGTATTTACTGACACATAGACGCTAGAAAATTCAAGATTCAATCTACGATTAGAACTCTTTGTTTAGTTTTCAATTTCCAGTGACATTCCTCCGTCTGTGGTTGTTATCACTGTGTACGCTCCAGGTTTGTACGTTTGCTTAATTCTACCCATCTTGTTTACCCGGTGTCTGCTGTATTTCTCCTGTGGCTTTGTCACCTGACTCACATTTGGACGACAATTGTGCTCTGTAGTGAAAAGCTCAGTCGTGTAATGCGTTGTTGGGAAATGTTCAAACTCTGGCATTTTCAGTCAACAGTTTTTCAGCCCCAACAAACCAAAATGTTCAGTTTTGAAATGTTCAGCCTTGAAATGTTCAACCTTGAAATGTTCAGCCTTGAAATGTTCAGCCTTGAAATGTTCAGCCTTGAAATGTTCAGCCTTGAAATGTTCAGCCTTGAAATGTTCAGCCTTGAAATGTTCAGCCTTGAAATGTTCAGCCTTGAAATGTTCAGCCTTGAAATGTTCAGCCTTGAAATGTTCAGCCTTGAAATGTTCAGCCTTGAAATGTTCAGCCTTGAAATGTTCAGCCTTCTTATAAATGAGCAATCAGTTAAAAGTTTAATGTTTTGTTGGGAAATGTTCAGACTTTGTGACATTTTCAGTCAACAGTTTTTCAGACCCAAAAGTACTGAAACGTTCAGTTTTGAAATGTTCAGCCTTCTTTATGATCAATCGTGAAATATTTAGTCGTTTTATATTAGTTTAATGTTTTGTTCCAAAATGCTCAGATTTTGTGACATTTTCAGTAAACAGGTTTTTAGACCCAAAAGTACTGAAATGTTCAGCTTCTTTTTTTTGGTGAAATATTAAGTCCTTTATTTGTTTAATGTTTTGTCGGGAAATGTTCAGACTTTGTGACATTTTCAGTCAACAATTTTTCTGCCACAGAAATACTGAAATATTCAGCCATGAAATATTAAGTCACAAATTTTTTTGTTCTGAAATGTTAATTCCTGCAATTTTCTGTTTTTATACATTAAATCGTGAACAGTTCAGTCATGAAATATTCAGTTATAAATTGTGAAATAGCTGGACTTGCTCTTATTTTTTTTAAATTTTTTTTTATGCAAATCGCCCCACACAAGGACAATGGCCACTCTAAGGTGGGGGCTACTAATTCATTGAGTTGTTACAACGACTCCACACTGAAGAAACCAGCCCCTTGCACCGAAACAAGACAAGTTAATAACCAGCCTCTTCACGGTGCGAATAGGACTGGGAGGGGTAACTAGTCCAGAACAAGGCAGTTGTTAAACTGCCTCTGCCCCTATAAGCAATTATGGTTAAGTGTCTTGCTCAAGGACACAAGTGTCATGACCGGGATTCGAACCCACATTCTGCTGCTAACACCAGAACTTGAGTCCGGTAAGCTAGACCGCTCGGCCACGACTACTCTTATGAATAGCAGTGACAACATGTGCCAAAAAACCCCAAAAGAGGTCTCATTTGAAATGAGAAAAAAAAAATCTCTAGGATATTTTGTTTAACGCAATTCATGTGGTCACTTTACAGACGACAGTTCGGCAAATAACACAAGACAGGGGTCACCCAAACCAGAGGAGGCGTTGAGGAAAGCACCGCACGAATCCGATACTCAGGTAATGACAGAGAGCAGCACCCGTTCGGCTCTAGGGCGGGCGCCCCCTGAAATAAATCAGGACAAATCACAAGCTGAGGATGGCGAGGAGGATGAGGAGGATGAGAGAGGTTATAGTTCGGAGGTCAAGGGTTACAGCAGTGGCGGTGGCGGTTATGACACGCAGCGATACACAGTGAGTCCGTCAAGGCCGGTTTCTTTTGATGTTGTAAATGTGCGGCTAGCTTGCATCTGGATGTAGTCACCGTGGCAAAATAATTATTTTTTTTAAATGCTCCACTTTCTTTTCTGTTTTGTCTTTTTTGTGTTTTGTGCAGCTGTGATTGTTTTGTGTAACATTTGTGCTGAAGATTCATCAATCGAGGTACATGAAACATTGTCTTGATTCAATTATACCAACCATCGCAGTCTGCTTTTTCAATCAACCAGTTCGAGTATAAATAATTGCTCTGTACACATGGTAGCAACGAGCAAACATTCTACGAATTTGGCCAACCCGAAAAGTGCAAAAGTATGGTGCTCATTAGATCCCTGGAGTGTGTACAGACAGACAATCAATCAAGCATTATAATACCTCGGTTGGAAGACGGACAATGCATGACGCATACCTTGATTGAGCCCCTGCATTATATACCCCGATTGATGAATCTCCCGCTACACGTATGATGAATCGCGGCATCTTGTGTGCCCCCTCGTACAACTTAAGTACTGCATCACAGCCCCACACACACCTGGGTCCCATTTCTTATCATTACTATCACCCACAGCGTTTACTCACATCGGAGCGCAGACGTCTCTAAATCAAATTCCCCCCTTCTTTTCCTGTTCCCCTTAACCAATTCCAGACCTCGTCCAATGGCTTCAACTATTCCCTCGTCGGGACCTCAGTTCACCAGCCACCGGAAGGCGCACGGGACACACCCGAGGATCTCTCGGTGACAAAGGATGATGACGATGATGATGACGGCGATGACGACAGTGATAAACTCAACGAGACAACGCCCGGAGTTGACCCTGAGAGGTTGAAAGCGTTCAATGTAAGTGCCAACATTGTCTACTTTGGCGTTTTTTTTTTTTATTTATTTTTTTACTTTTCATCATTCCCAATGCAAATCATTTAAAATCCATCAAATCAATTTGATTGCACTGTGATATTTTAATGGATTAAGAACATATAACACCACAGATTATGGTCCAGTTAGCCGTAAAAATTAAATATTGAAGTGGCATTAATTCATTTCCCTAGCGCATGTCTGTCTGTCTGTCGTGCAGTAAACCCAGCAAATTGTTGAAAATCTTCCAAAATCTAAAAGATGTCATTTCTCAATGATATACATAACAGCAAAAGAAACGTCACCCCTAAAAATATTTATTATTTTCATTTTATAATTAATATAATTTGTTTAATGAAGAATATTATGAGTATGGAGTGTAACACGAACACAATGTGGCAAATTTGGTTGACCTCAAAGTTCGTCATGCATGACGTCTGAGGACACATAAGCTAAACACGTTCTCAGACTTATCAAAATTTAGGGGGTGACGTTTCTTTTGCTGTTATGCAGTATACCCAGCAAATTGTTGAAAATCTTCCAAAATCTAAAAGATATCATTTCCCAATTAAATAAACAAACACGGACTACAGCACAAATGGAGGATTTTACTCAATCACTTGCCAACACATGCATGACAGATGGGAGACGACTTCAAATTGACTGTGGAATTTACCATTGCTAAATTAGTGGAGGTTACTTTGACAGATTTATGGGCCCCTGGAAATTGATTTTCCACAAACCCATAATGCTTACTATCGATGACAATTAAATGCTACTATTTTTTAAAGTTACATACACATAGTATTTCAGCAGGAATTGTTTAAAAAAAAAAAATCTACATGTATTTTTCTTGTAGAAAGGGATAATGACTTTGAAAAATAACTAAACATTTCATAAAATGGACCAAAGCGTTATTTAATAGTCCTTTCATGTGCCGTTAGTTAACTGGCAGTGATTTTTTTTTTCTTCACAAAATGTCAGAAATTTATTCACTTAATTACTCTTAATGCCACTGTCAATTAGTTTGAAATTATTTATTAGAACAGCCCTGTGATTTTTCAGGATTTTTCAGGATTTCAGGATTTCTTACAAATCTCCATTTGCCTCAAAATAGCTTTTGAAAGAAGAGAAGTAGCCACCAAGGAAAGAAAGAAGTAGCCTGTATTGTGTCCAATCCTCTAGTTTCTTGTTTGTGGGGATGTGGAGAGTTTGTAAATCCTCCAGAATTAAACATCCAGGCGGTTCAGGGGGCATTGTCCTCTAGACCAAAGGGAGACCCAGGCCTGCTACCCATTTATCAGGATTTTTTACTTTTGTCAAATCACACTTTGGTTAGAAAGTAATTCTTCCTCTAATAAGGAAAAAAAAAATCAATCTGATTTAAACTTACAATAAGACAAGAATTCACTATTTTACACAATTTTAACAACTTTCCCCACAGCTTAAGTATTTATATCAAAACATTGTTGAACCCCCAGCGTAATGATTGGAAGACAGTTGAACAGTTGATGAAACGGTCTTTGCGCAATTGCAATAACATCCATCCAATAACGGTGACCTCGTTGCTTGTACAGAGATGAATAGCATTGCCGCATCTGAGGACAAATTCCAGATGAATTCTTAAAGGGCACATACAACATTGGTTCTTGGAGATGTCAACTCTCTAGCTTCCAAGAAATATATCATAAAAATGTCTTGTCAAAGTTTCTTCAAAGTAGATGCTCACAGTTGAGAGAAAACAATGAAAGAAACAGGCCTTGAATTTTATGCTTTTTTTTCAAGAAGTTACCGGATTTGACACAGGAATTTTTTTTTTTTTTTCTAAAATGAAAGCACTTCAGGCGGAATCATTTCATCAGGATGATTAATTAATGTACTTGACACCAAGTATGCTTTTAGATAAATTTTTTTTATTTGATAAACTGGTACAATGACAACTTCCTGTTAAAAATTCTTATTCTGCCGCAATGTCCATTGTTACTTTCTTAAAAAGAGAAATGTGTTTCCCAGTGAAACAGAATACTCAAAACGTTCCAGGTTATTTATTTATTTTTTTGAGAAATTCCCATGGGAACAGGAATGGATGTTAATATGGAAAACTGCTGGGTAGTTGAAAAACACATTCATTTGGGCTAAAGAGCTTTACAAGAGGAAATACATTATTGCACAACAGATGCCGGAATATGATTTGTTCCAAGAATCCTGCACGTCACGTTTTTTTGGCATCAAATTCTTAAAGATATGATGGCTGTCTTCCAAAAGAACGTGAGCTTAAACACCACAGTGGAGCTCATCAGCCAGGTATGGTTGGGGGAGAATGGGAGCGGTTATTAGCCCCGACTTTCCAAATTCCACAGAAAAGCTGCGCCTTCCAAGATACGGGGGCAAAAGTGCCAGAAACAGTTACATTGAAAGTCAATCCAAATTCGATGAGAACTGGACGAAAACCAGAACACGTTACGTATCATGGAATATACTTTCAAATTATGAGTTTTTCCGATGGATACTCCTGGTGTACGTCTGAAGCGAGCCTTTTGCTTTGTCAAATACAGTTACGTTGAAATTCAAACGAAAATTGGATGAGAAATTGGTAGAAACCAGAACATGTTCAGGCAATAAATTTTTGTTATGGATTATAATTCAGATTTCCTTTGCGGCATCAGTTCCAGATGTTATGCAAAGGAAATGTAGCATGACGACATAACCAACACCCAGACATCACTGGAAGAGTATAAAACTATTTCTTTCTTTCCCCCCCCCCCCCCCGAAAATATAAATATACTGTGAGTCATCAACCAGTTAAATGTGGGACTTAAATTTGCAATACTGTGAGCCCACTGCTTTATTTGTAGGTTAAACTAGAAAACTTAAATAGTAAAATATGTAGCAATGCAAAATGTTCCAGAGAGCTTCAAAACCTTTGAAAAAAGTTGCTAAATCACATTCAGCTATTAAAGCGACAATATCGTCACGATCAACAGGGCATGGAATCAGAGTGCTAGTTTTAGATTAACTCGGTGACTGAAAATGATAGGTACCCACATGATAAGGTCATGTTACCGTTGCTGCTGCATAAATGTGTATTACAGCACTGCATGCAAGGGAAAAATTCAAAACACTTTGGATGAATTTGTCAATAACTTGCTTCCTCTCCTCTCTGAAAACTCCCCCACAACAGATGTTTGTTCGTCTCTTCATTGACGAGAACCTGGACCGCATGGTCCCCATCTCCAAACAGCCCAAAGAGAAGATCCAGGCTATCATTGAAGCCTGCTACCGCCAGTTCCCGGAATTCCACGAGAGGGCACGCAAACGCATCCGCACCTACCTCAAATCATGTCGCCGCATGAAGCGCCACCGGGATCAGAATGGGGTTGACTCGGTACGCACCCAAAACGTAATAATACCTGTCCTTTCTCTCTCTTTTTTTTTCTGTCTGCATGGCGTCTTTGTGGTATCGTGTTAAAGCATCAGTTTTTTTAAAAAAAATTAGTTTTCACCCTTTTTTTCACAAAACATTCACCATCAACGTGTCAAATAGTATCCCCAGAATAAAGATAGCAGGAACCATTTGAGGATATTAAATAAACACATGTGCATATCAATACGAATTTGACGTTACACGAATTCATAGTAGAAAACAATACAAGTGACGTCACATACGCACACAACCAGTTACGTTCCATCGTCGAGGTTGGTCCCTGCTGACAATTTGGGAGATCGCCAACCCTAGCCAGACAGCCCAGTTGGTAGAGTCCAGGTCAGGTCATCTGGAGGTCACAGGTCCAAGACCCACTTCATTTAGTGTGTCTCCCATGCTGATCGAAACATCAAGTTGTCAAATCGCTGGTTCTTCTCAGAACCAACAAACTATTAAAGCTCAACAACATGGTGCTACCACAGACTTTTCTTCTTATTAATTTTTCTTCGTTAACTCCGCTAATTAGTAACTCTCTCCTGTGGTTTATTTGATGTTTTAGTTTTGAAAGAATTAATATGAATGAGGCCTATAGCATGAACCCAGAAGTGCCATTATCCGATGTCAACCTACATTGAGGTGGATATGTGTGCTTTTTATTATTACAATCAGGGTTGTCAGTTGGGGCTTAAAGGGACAGTGTCGTCACGATCAGAGCAGACTTATGGCAGGGCATGGAATCAATGTCCTAGTTTAAGATGAACACAGTGACTGAAAATTACTGGCTCATTTATGCAGCAACAATGGTAATATGACCTTATCATGTGGGGTATTATGACAGTCGCTGAGTTTATCTAAAACTAGCACTCTGATTCCATGCCCTATTGATCGTGACGATACAATCCCTTTAAAGAGGGCATGGGAGAGGGATTTTTCCCCAAAATGTTGCCTCCTCCCCCCCACAATTTTTGTTTCTCCAAATAATATTGCCGTATTTTTTTGTACAGTGACTATTCATATAGGCTTATCTAGGTAGTCCGTTTCTTCATCCCCCCCTTAAAAAAAAATCCCCTCGCATTCTGACTTGAGAGTTGCGCCAGCATTCAATTATGCACACTCAGGGTTAAGAAGATAAGAGTTCTTATCTGAATACTGTGTGAGGGCCACATAGATGAGTTCCCCATTGGTTGCTTTACTTTTTAAGCTTGTCCAAATCAGATTGTTCTACTTGTCCCTGAGGACTGAGTGATTTGAATTTTTATTTGGTGATTACAATCCTTATCAGGCTACGAGCACTTAAAGAAATCACTGAAAGAGGTACCAATGATCCTGTAAAAATGATTCCTTCTAAGAAGTGATTTTAACCAGTTCGCGTCGGAGGCCGTGTATACACGCGTTTTTTTTTTAACCGCGAATCGGAGAGCGTCTAAACACGCATTCCGATTTTTGTGTGTTACCGGGAGACTTGTCAACACGCCACATGTGGCGTGCCGTTGTGGCACCTGACTCGTATACACGCAATCGTTTCTCGGAGTCCATGGGGTCACAGTTCGGTGGCCCCGGACAAAAGGCACTGCAAACAATGAACGAGTTCACTCTTTTTGTTGATTTTTGCGTAATCCCTTTATCCAAGACCTGTTCCTTTGATGTACCAGCCAAGAATTTGTAAAGACGGATATATATCCATTGTTTACGAGGCCTTTCCTCTTTCTCCGGGTATGCCGTCTGTTCGACCGGGCGCTGGTCGCTAATAGGCTGTTGCATCGGAGCTTGCCAATGGTCTAATTGTGCTGAACAAACACAACCGTAATTAAAAAACTAGCCATTTAATTCTCAAAATGTCAATGAGTAAAGGTGTTTATTTGGGTGTCCGGACTTAGTTTCATTGACAAAACAAATTATTAATGGCTAGAAATTTTTTCAGATTTTTCACTGAAAAAAAACCCGCACGGGGGACCGGGAAAAAATATATATTCCCGACGTGAACTGGTTAAGTCCCCCCCCCAAAAAAGTCTCTGGTTTCTGGTCTCCGAGCGCGTCGCCTCAGACCTGCGCATCGGTATTTTTAATTTGAAATGATGTCCAATTGCAGCCAAATTTGCCATGCTGTGTTTTAAATGACTTTTTTGTACATAGGGGTAATTTGTGAGGCCTCTCTTAGCCACCATACTTTGTGTATGGGAAATTTGGTCTGGTTTTAATAACCGCATATACGTGTATTATGTATTTCACTGGTTGCCAAAAAAAAAAAAAAAAAAGTGTCACTGCACCGATTTTGAAACCGGTCCATGACCAGAAAGCATGTTTTTTTTGTTTTTTTTGCCTTAAAGTTTTTTTTTTTTTTTTTTTTTGGCCTTAAAGGTTTTTTTTTTTTTGAGTTTCAGAGAAAACACGCCATTATTCAGTTGATTAGTATTGTGGCAATCCTTTCCGTGAAGCTATCAAAAGGTCAAAATTAATTTTCACAGCTACATGTATCTCATGAATTTGTGAACTAATTCATTTTTTTTATTTTTTTATATACACGAATTGGATATCTCCAAAAAGCATAATTGATCACAGTTTGACTGACTGGCACATAGGATCCCGCGATCACCACTGGCAAAAATTTAGGTTTATTTTCCCCCGACCACTACTCATTTTCCTACTTGCCTACATTTATTTCCTTTCACAGATTATCAATAAAAGATGACAGATATTGTCTTTACCAGTAAAAATTGAAGCACTTCTATACTGGATAGCTCGAAATAATGCCCCCTCGCCCCATTCTGTGTTACAGGATTCCAGTCCTGAGACACTTTTAATTCTTTTTCTGGCACTAAAAACATTCCTGGCCAGAAGCTTGATTTTTTTTTTTTTACTATTTTATTTTTTCTATTTTATTTTTAGTTGCAGTGAAATAAACTGAAACTTACTTGATTCTTACAAGAGTATGCAGTGGCAGATTTAGGGGGGTGCGCAACGGGCGCGCGCCCCCCTCTTATTTTTGCCGAGTCAAAAACACTAATAATAATAATAAATACCTTGTATAGGGCCTCGCGCTACGCACTCGCATTTTTCAACTTCGAAATTAGCCCTCAAAGTTTGCGCCCCCCCTTTCTTAAAATCCTGGATCCGCCCCTGGTATGGATGCATTGACAGACATTTTGCCAAAAGTGCACATTGGCTTTTTTAGTCGAAGGTCGAATTTAAAACTCGAATTGACCGATTAGTTTTTCATCATTGCACGCATGACTAAACATGCACACGCCATCTGTTTCCAGTTTGAACCCGACACTCATTGCTAAGGCAATTAAAGAAAGTCAATCCCTCAATCCATTTAATTATGTCAATTTCCCCTCCCCTCCCTCATCAGTTACAGTTTGCTAAAAACAAATGTATTTAAATGCTTCGATCCCTCTATGATTGTAGTTTGTACTGCAACAGTCATTTGCACTTGATACACTGTGACTTGTAACTTTATGCCGACGAAGCATATAGATTGACTGCTTCGTTTGACCACCAATACAAGACTTTTGATAGGTCAGTTGATAGAATACTCGTACAGTTATCTTACTAGAGGCCTTGGTTCGAATCTAGCAAGAGTCGATTCCTCTGCTCGATCGTATGATGTTGGGAAAAGTTTCAGAATTTTGTCTTGAAGAGAAACAAGAAAGGTCCAGAAAAACTGAGTGCATCTGCAATCTTGGCCACATTAGAACACTCCTGCTCCCCCCCATTCAATGTCGAGTTATTTTCCTGGCTGGACCTTTCTACGCAAAGAATAATACAAAAGCACAGGCTATCTACATTGCCATGGGGCACAGGGGGTCTGTTTAACGGGTTAGTGTTCCCACGGTTGTGACCAGAATTGTAGCTTTTGTAGACGGCACGCATCCGAATTTGTTGTCACCGTTGAATAGCTTGGTCTAGTGCGTTGTTCATATTTATTTTCCGTTTCTCAACAGTCTATGCGTCCGACGCCACCCCATCTAACCTCGGCCAGGGCAGAACAGATACTAGCAGCTGCCTGTGAGAGTGAGAGTGAAAACGCAAAGAGGTTACGTATGGAGCTCATGCAAGCTGGGCACACGGTAAGCTCTTTGGTTTCTTTCAAACGTTAGATTAGTGAGTTGTTGCTGTTGTAAACGCCATTACAAATCTCTTTAGGAGATGCTTGGTGTGGAACGGTCAAGATTATTCATTGTATGTCCTCTGTGCATCATTAATAATAAATAATACGCGATTCTTATAAAGCGCACATATCCTAGCAACTAGATCAAGGCACTGTATATTATTACCCCTGCTCATCAGGCGCATAAATCATTCCTGGAACCATCTCAGCTCCCTGGTGAGTATACAGCTCAATTGCTGCTATTACAGCGCATATAGGGCTAATCAAACACAACAACCAACTCTGACCTCACAGGTACCCATTTACCCCTGGGTGGAGAGAAGCAATTATGGTAAAGTGTCTTGCTCAAGGACACAAGCATCATGGTCGCAGCCAGGATTCGAACCCACATTCTGACGATTCAGCCATCAGAACACAAATCCGATGCACTAAACCGCTCGACCATGGCACTCCATTAGGAGAAGACTGCAACGGAAATTGTAAACTCAACAACTCAAACAATTTACCTATCGCAGTAGAATCTTGTGAACGCAGCAAATGAACCAATGTCCAATTCCGTTGCTAATTCTCAAATTCTCAACGTGTAAAAAAAACTGGGACATACATGAACACATATTATGCACAAAACATCTTTATCCTGTTGGTAAGTGTGACGTAATTCCAACATAAACCATACCCACTTCGCACGTGCTGGCTCCAACAATCATCAGAAGCCCATTGGAAATGCATTGACCACCCTTTTCTTTAAGGATTTACGCAATAAATTAGACAGGTCAGGACTTGCCTTTAACGTATGTGTTGTAAAGACCCCAAATCTTATTTAAAAAAAGTCAATTTCTTCCTCAAGAATCGCTTTTGAACGTTAAAATCAAGGAAATCGGGGTTAAATTACACACAACAGTATGGCAGCTATGGAACCGGAAGTAGAAAGTGTGTACTACCAATACACGTGTGTATTATGTATCAACTTACGAACAGGATAGGCTGTCTTAACCCTAACCCCCTAGGTATTCTGGCTAGGAACCTTCCTGAATCCTCCAAAATCCATCAGTGCACTTTTGGAAACATGCCCTTATCTTCAAAATGCACCATGCATTTTCGTTGATCTTTCATATTCAGCACTTATGGCCAGTACTTCTTGCCAGGTAGTAATTTTGCCCCATTTGAAGAGGTGAAAGTACCAGTTTCCAACGGTGCTGAATTTTCCCCCAAAAGTGCCCCTTGGAGGATTTTGCAGGATTTGGGGTGGTTAGGGTTAAGGGTATGGCTAATTCTTCCATTGCAGTATATCAATTGATACATTTGTTTGGCCTTCACCAATGTTGCTGGGCACTGCATGAACACCAAAGTTCTTTATGAGTGTCTGCACAGACAGAAAACAAATTCCATGGGGGACTCAGGCCGGGTTTAAACCCACAACCCTCCTACTATAGCTAGGTTACAACTCGACTAAATCCCGACAGTTGGACTATACGAACTACAACCTATCAACATGGCTCTCAAGCTCTCAAGCTCTCGTCAGGGTAATGTGAATTATTTTGCATCCAAAAATCAAAAGGTTTTCCGTTCCAGGGAATCCAAATTTTTGCAAACTTGTCACAGGGCTGTACAGTCACTGGTCAGTCAGTGAGTTTTAATCATAACCATAACTCCAGCACTGGCACAACACCAGACGGCAGCAATATGACATGTGGCGCTGATTAACTTGGACGCTACCTGAAGCAATCTCTGATCTATTGACTAATTCCAGTCATGATGATCCATTGGTTCTTATTTCAAGCTGCAGAGAGACAGAAGCGGGTTACACATATGAGTATTGACAAGGGATATCATGATCGGTGACCGTGCAGGAATAACTTAATATATGAAGGTCATTCTTTTCTGGGGTTTCTGCAGTTTCTGGAGTCTCGGCGGTCGGACTTATCCTGGAAAATATACACTTTAAATTGACGAAATCAAGAAATCAAGAAATACATGTAGTCATGATGAGTGATCTCTGATTCTGGCAACATTTTTAATGTAAAATGTGTGTGAAATCATGAAGGATTGCCGTGTCCAATTTCCATGTATTACTTAAGCCCCCATTGGAGCGATGTCACTGTGCCCTTAGACCAACTGAAAGTTTTACACATTGGGAATAACCCCTTCGGTTTTGTACACCTGTTAAGAGTTTCAGACAGACGTCCAAATCAAGTTTCTTGCTGACCAACCAATGATCTCACTATAAACCAGGGTTCGAATTTGACAGTGGTCCACTGGCCAAATGCCAGTTAAAATGGCAGTGGGCTAGTGTAGTCAAAACCCATACAAAGAGTGTAGCTAATACTACATTAGTTCTTTTTTTATTTGTTATTTTTATTTGATTCCGCTGGGCCATAATTTTCATCATTTCCAAGAAACAGTCTCTCATAAAGGAATTACCAGTTTGAAAATTCTCGGATTCTCTTTGTCCTCCCTCGAAAATAATGACAATTGTGGACCATGGTAAATAAATTTAACTTGTCCGGCCAGCTGTTGAAAATAAAAGTTAAGGGCAGCCCCTGCTACGAACCTTTTCAAGTGGCCTCAGTGGTCAAGTTACATGAGCTTGCGATCCTACATTTGTGCAGGAGGTTGTGATCCCAAAATTAGATCCATTACGTGAATAATACAGACAAGATACTACTAAAGTACGATCCCATGTGCAACTAACCTTTAATATCATGAGGTAAAATGCCTCAGGTGTTGGCTGACACCTTACCTACCCGAGATCCCTCCCACCCCCCTGCGTGGGGGGAAACCGTGGCCTTATGTCACAGTGCGTTATCATTTCCTGTGTTAATTGTGATGCCTTCCTGTATCCACAATGCTTCACCGAAAGAATTTGGCGGCAGTTTCCGATGACATACCGGTCGTATCGGCTTACTGTGATTGTCTACGCGCCATGCCCTGGCGGAGGGGACGGACTCCTCGCAATCTGTGGATGTGTTGACTGAATGTGTGGTGGGTGCACTTTGATATTCAAGAGGGGGGACACGAAGACATTGACCCCTTCAGTCAAACTGGAACTTCAACGAGTCGTTCACCTTGGCGTATCTCATGTCTCATGTTTTGAAAAAAAAAAAGGGCACATTGGGTTCAGTCAACTTAAAGGACCCCACCAGCTCAGATTAATTTGTTGTTCCGTCTGAAGAAGGCAATGTAAGCAAATGACATCACCACCAGTTCTAAGATGAATTCAGAGATGAATTTCATGGTGGTGTTTCCTGATAGTGAGTGTGCTATTATCATAAGTTCTGCTAGTAAAACAATGTAAATATTACCCCGTGTACAGTACATCCCCTTAATCCTAACCTTCCCAAATCCTCCAAAATCCTCTTTGCTAAAGTGAAGGATTTTGGAGGATTGAGGTTATTAGGCATACTTGCCTTTCCATGGTACATGTACATCCATGTTTGTTGTAGTGATTGCAAGGTCAGTGCTTGGGTCAGTGGACACTGTTTATTGCTCCATGCATCATGCAGGGAGGGTCCCTGGCCATGTACATGTATCACAGATTACATGTGTGCATACATGTCATGTGCTTGCTTTACTACTGAAGGATTCTGGAGGATTCAGGTTATGTGTAAGCAAATGGGCCTAGGGAGTTAGGAAGGATTCAGGTTATGTGTAAGCAAATGGGCCTAGGGAGTTAGGAAGGATTCAGGTTATGTGTAAGCAAATGGGCCTAAGGAGTTAGGGTTAATCTGATTAACAGACCCTTTTCTGGTGTGACGTGGACAGTGACTACGAGTTCATCCTTGTGTTACTAATGGAACCTCCCCGCCCTTTTTATGACCTACCTCTAGGCCCGGTTTTGACCCCATCCACTGTCCCGAGTAAGACCCTGGCTGGACTGGTAATTTGACCATTGTTTTACTGTGCAATGTGTCAGTTATATCTATGGTAAACCCTGCATGACGGTGATGAGCAATATGCTACCTTAGTCATTTGGTGAGCTGGCAAACCACAGGGACCTATATGTATATTATGCCAAGTTGGGAAGGGGGGGTTTGATGGGTTAGGGTGACCTTCCCCACGAGCTATGGGAATATTGCTGATTCGGCTCAAAAGTTTCCCCCATGGGCCGCTAAAAGGAGACAGTCCACAGTCTAATTGGCTACAGGCCTACTAGAGAAATCCATATTAAATTAAATAGTTGACCCTATACATTCTAACCACTTGATCATGGTGCCTACGCCTATTCATCAGACTCATAGTGAGGGGGGTGTCTGGGTGTCTTTTGGACACCCCGTTTCAGTTTTTGGACACCCTGTTTCATCTGTCGTTTCCATGTAAACGTATTGTAAGTCAACAATTTGGACACCCTATTTCTAAATCCTGGCTAACACCCTGATCAGACTTGTATTCGGATCCTCAAACCTCGAGTCCAGGTCCGAGTCCTCAGTGTCCAGTAAACTTAGAATACCAAATATTGAATTCATATGTCCAATTTTTTGTTTGTTTAATAGACAATATTGCAAGCGTCGAGTTTAATAATTAAGATAAAGTAAGCACAAGTAAATAAAAATAAGATTAAGATTACGGTGAAATGAACCGACATGTAGGTTCGTAAAATTCAATTCAATTCAAATGTTATTTCCATAACTTCCTCAGTAAAACAATAAATTATATGAATTATTTGTTCACATTATTGTATGGAACTAAATATGGATGAATTGGAAAAAAAAAATTACGAGTTCGTTATTTTTGAATTACTAATCCTTTGTCTTACCTTTTAAAGAGATATACGTAGCACACAAAGTTATTTTACGAACCTAGGTTCGTAAAATTCAATTCAATTCAAATTTTATTTCCATAACTTTCTCAGTAAAACAATAAATTACTGGTTTACATTATTGTATGGAACTAAATATGGATGAATTGGGGGAAAAATGACAATTTTACGAGTTTGTTATTTTTAAATTACTAATCCTTTGTCTTACCTTTTAAAGAGATATACGTAGCACACAAAGTTATTCTGTGAATACGTGTATATGTATTCAGTACCTGCCAATTCCAAGATCTTTGTGGTTGGAGTACATGTACATGTATTTAGCATGTTGTATTATATACAGCATAAACTATCCTAACGTGATTCGAATACATTAGCAATGTCATTCACACTGTAGCTCTCTTTGTTTTGTAACTCATATCATCAGGAATTTAATGCAATGGGGATTATGTAGATGATGTTGCATACTAGATATATGCGTCCCTTCCTTCATACATGTACATGTATGAGCAGCACTTACTGTGCAGCAGGCACTGCACGGTCCTGTATGCGTTGCCCTCAGCCTTGTGGATCTTTGGGAATTTTAGTTTAAGAGAAAGACCGTAGTGGGAATTATGCGATGACCCTTGAATAGAGTATCTCTGACTTGTCTGCCGTCCATGACTCAAATTGGTGAGATACAGGCGTTTCTCATTAAAGGGTTCAAAGTTAAGACAACACAGGAAGTATTAATCATCACAGGGGAACCCTTCTGTTTGCCTCAGATGAGTTCAAATAGGCGGACACAGTCTGAAGGAGGGACCGTTTGCTAACGAGGTGTGCCGGTGTGTGTGTGTGTGTGTGATCTTGGAAGATGCTGAAGAAAGATGGAAATAGCCGCGGAAACAGCTGTGTTAACTGACATCATTTTGAAGAATGATCGTTGTGTTTTGATTGTAGAGTAGTCGGTTTGCGGTGACGTGCGAATGTAATCTCCCTTGATGATGGGTGGTTCTGAAAAAACAACAAACAAAAACGTTTTCTAGCCCTTGTGGGATAAACATGCATTTGATGATTGATAGGACACTTGGTGTCAAGTGAGCGTGGCGCACAGACTTTGTAATACGCCACACTTAACCTAATCTGTCTTACGTCCAATTCTTCCGGGCACACAACGAATTGTACTATGCGCATGCGAGCACAATTCTGACAGCCAATGATCTATGGAGAAATCGCACGCATACGCACATCAACTGCAAAATGCAAAGCACTATCGTTGCCTTGTCGATAAGCAGTGATCTAAAAACATGCGCCCACTACAGCTCATGCACGGGGCGAAAAGCAGAATGGTGGCTCCACAAATTACACATGGAATTTGGTGGTATGATTATACCCTCGGTGGCGAAAGTTTCAACCAAGTCATGGCCTATCCAGTCATTAAACCCATACGTTGTGTATTCACTCATAAAAGTTCATTCTCATTTTTTATATTCTGCGTACTTTTTTTTTTCATACAGAACGAAGTACGAATGGAAACATCACACCAACAGCCGACGCCCACTCCGCCGTCGCGCGTCACCTATGAAGAAACGCCGAAGCACACGTCACCACGACCCGTGGACTATCGCTTTGCAAACGGCGTGAGCTCCCACGACCCTTACTACGGGAGCATAGCCCCACATCAACCACATAACATGATGCAGCCTTCCCAGCATGCACAGATGTCAAATGGTAAGCTCAACAATATAAAAGTGTTTGGGAGGACTTATCACAAAAGAGAACAATGGGTCCTCGGTTATTGTTTGTTAATGTCCTCGGTTGTAAAACGTGTACAAATCAAAAAAGTTTTCCAACAAAGGGAACGAAAGAGATGGGGGGGGGGGGGAAGGCTGACCTCGGTTTACATCATTAACAATTGTGTGTGTATAAACACAAGTAGAGAATTAACTGTTTCAAACTGCTTACCAACCTAAAGGACCTGTAGTATAAATGCAAAATCAATGTTATTGGGCTTGCGTTTCGAACCTAGCAGGTTCTTCCTCAAAGGCAATGATTTATGGAAAGAACCTGCTACATATAGGTTCGAAACGTAAGGCCAATAACATTTTTTTTTGAGTGTATAAACATGTGTATTTATTTGAACTAAAACACTAATAATAATGTGGTCTTATATAGCGCACGTATCCACTAAACTGGTGCTCAAGGCGCATTATATTATTACCCCTGCTCATCAGGCGCATAAATCATTCCTGAAACCATCTCAGCTCCCTGGGGAGTATACAGCTCAATTGCTGCCATTACAGTGCATATAGGGCTAATCAAACACAACAACCAACTCTGCCCTCACAGGTACTGTACCCATTTACCCCTGGGTGGAGAGAAGCAATTATAGTAAAGTGTCTTGCTCAAGGACACAAGCACTATGGTCGCGGTTGGGATTCGAACCCACATTCTGACGACTCGGCCATCAGAACACAAATCCGATGCACTAAACCGCTCGACCATGGCACTAGTTATAATCTAAAAAAACAAAAAACATTAATAATCACAGGTTTCCATGAAACTTACTTGGTGTAAAGTTGATGATGACATCAAACATCCCTTGAAATATTTCTGTCTGAGATGACATCATTTGAGTTAAAGGAACAGTGATCGTCACGATCAACATGGCATTATTACCGTTGCTGCTGCATGAATGAGCCAGTAATTTTCAGTGACTGCGTTCATCTTGAACTAGAACACCGATTCCATGCCCCATGTGAAAGCCTGCCCTCATCGTCAATGACGATCCCTTTAAAACAACCTTTCCATCTGAAATGCATTTTGACTATTTTCTCAGTAACAACACATTTATTAGGTGAAACTCTAACATGTTGATATTTAATGTACATCTTGTTTCAAAGAAAGGATACTTTTAGAAGTAGTTTTGCCAACACAACAAGACAAACTTAGTAAAAAAAAAAAAAAAACTTCCAACACAGTTGATTACGGCATCCATGTAGTTAATCATGTCGTGACAAGCCAACAATTTGTCATTTAACTTTCCGACTGACAAATCCAGTAATTCTCTGACTGATTTAATCTCTTTTCAGGCCCAACCGACCTAAGTGTTAAAAAGTTGCCTTCAAAACCTCAACTGAGCCCCACGGA
Source organism: Zoroaster sp. YZ-2022 (assembly GCA_029582265.1). Classification (NCBI taxonomy): domain Eukaryota; kingdom Metazoa; phylum Echinodermata; class Asteroidea; order Forcipulatida; family Zoroasteridae; genus Zoroaster; species Zoroaster sp. YZ-2022. Next base: position 16,729,113 of record CM055831.1, on the reverse strand, counting down.
AATCACAAATATCCGACAGTTGATCACGAGCTACCGCGAGTCGGCGGCGTTCCTCTACCGATCGGCAGAGGAGCTGGAGCAGATGCTACTGCAGTTGAATTGAGAAGTTTACGGGGAACGAGTTAGGGTGTAGTGTGGTCCTGAAACGAGCGAAAAGAGAAAGAAAACTAGACTCAATTGGTAAAGTTTGACTTTTCAGCTCGGCAGCCAGATAAATTTATTATTATTGTTATTTTTTGTTTAAGTGGCCATCTTTGTCTTGTTCCTTGAAACCATGGCATAGATGGGTGTGACATTTGGGCATGGGGACCAGTCTATACTTTGGTCCGAGACTGGCCTGTCAATAGCATACAATTAACCTAGTTTTAATACGTCATGTTTAAGTTCAAGGAAGTCATGATTGTTTTTGTAGACACCAGTTGGTGTCCTGAACCCAATTTTCAAAAGCTGCCGAGTCTGTATTTGGCAAGCCAAATAAAATACGGTAAGCAGCCAAAAAAAAACATGTTCACACGTTTAGCAGATAATATAAAAACAAATGCTAATAGCAGAAGAGCTAGCTTAACTTATATTTTTACGTGTATATCTGCTTAGCAGAGTAATGGAATTGGGCCCTGGGGGGGGCCCATTACATAGAGTTGCTAAGCACAGAAAAGTTACGCTTAGCAACAACAAAAAACAGGTTACCGGCCAAATTGTCGCGTAATGGATATTGCTTCTGGCTGGTTCCCAGCTAAATTTTGCTAAGCAATATATTCCGCTTAGCGGCTCTATGAAATTGGGTCCAGATTACAAGGAGGAATTAACAAAGTCAGGGTTTTTGGTTTGAATTTTTGTCCCGTTTTACATTTTTAAGTTTCAAACTCATAAATTTATTCCGCTTATAAGTTATTACATATATATTTACATTATATTTATCCAAAGTGTTGCCTTTATAAAACTGATTATTTGATCTTTTCTTTTCTTGCCCAAAAGTTCAACATTTTAGCAGTATTTTCACTCGAGGTGTGACGACCGTGATCACGTTTTGGACATTTAAGCACAAATGTACGATGTATGTCATTTTAGAGAAACAAAGTGCTTCTGTGCGTTAGTCTTTGAAAATAGTATTTATTTATGTTTATTTAAAGAGGACACTTGCTTGAAAAGGTTTAAGTGCATGTTGTATTATATTTTCACGTTGAAGCACGGTCGCACAGTCGGCTGTATCGACTGATTAATTATTATGGAGAGAACTTTTTTTGTTTTGTTTTTTGTTTTGTGGATATTGTGTGCTAAAACAGTGACAGGAAATCACACATGTGCAATATAAAATCAACTGAGATCAGGTCACTTTGAGTAGACGATACAATTGCCAAAATAAATCGGTATTATTCAGAACCTGGTTACATAAGACGCCAAAACTCAAAAGGACACTCAATACAGAGTGGAAAATACAAGAAGGAAAAATGTTACACGCACACCAGATATAGACAACTAGAAGTCATGCATCCCGTGTTTGTATCTGAGGACTGTTATTATTGATATTATGAAAATCCCAGTTTACTGGGAAAATGTACAAACAAAATAATTAATTCTCAACACACAAACACTTTATTAAAATATTGCTTTCCATATGTACACACCAACCAAAAATGTATTTAAGCAAAGTAAGAAAGTCATTGTACATTATATTCTTTTGTCAGATGCTGAAAAAACTCCACAAATGTTTTGGTGAAACTGGACTTCTATTATGATTAAAATATGTTTTAGAAGAAAACATGCCGTCAGTAAAAAAATAAATAAAATCGGTCGAGTCGCATATTTGGATTTATATTGCAACTCATGACAGATTTGCTGTACAGACGTGACATAATGACTTCAATAATCAACGCTGCACAAGAAAAACGCCAACAAGAAATTTTTCATTTTGGTCACTTTCATTTTTAAAAAGAGGCGGACATCAAAAACAGAAAAATCACAGGTGCACAAAATCCTCAACCCTCCACCCTCCATGTATATCTTTAATGTTTAACAAGCTGCACTTAAATTTTGAGAGCACACAAATATCACATAAGCCTGTAAACAAAGTCATATTGAAACTGACACATTAGTTTTTAATTTTCTTGTATTTCCATTCAGTTGCGCCAAATATATTTCACTAAGTTAACGAGGAATACATGTAAGCCTTAAATATTATACTTTAAAGAGCAATTTCAGTACATGCATGTTCAGTAATCATTATTTTAGATGACATGCATAAATTTTAGTTTTTTCTCTCAATACAGCATTTTAGCGTTTACCATTTATTTAATTTTGGGGAATTTTTCGTTTCTCTCTCTCTGTGCAATACATGTACTTTTTTAGTCTCAGGGTTTGGGTGTCACGGGAAGGCTGTAGAAAAGTATCCATGTTACAGGGCCGGCAGTTTGTGCAAAACGGTTGGCTGTATTTTCCACAGGAGTTCCCCCGGAACATGTATAATTATTTCTTACACAACATCTGGAAAATACAGTCGGACAAACAAAATTGTTGTAGCTAATTCAACGCACTCTTGAAATTATGCATGCAATAGCTACAATGATTAAACTAATGTAGAATAGATGGTAAATATTGTGTTTTTAAAAGATTTTAAAAAAAACACAAGACAAAGTACAAGAAAAATTGAATATTTTTCTGTAAGTAAGTAACTTGAGGAGTTGTAAACATTTGTACAGATGATAATGACTTGAAAACATTTGATACAAGATTTTTTTTTTCCTGATCACTACTTTGAAAAATCACGCTAGTTTTAAACAGGAAAAATTCACAAAAGCACTATTTTGTAAAGTAATTTGTATGGTATATTGTAGGGCTGCATGTTTGCTAAACATGACGTTTTAATTATAGATTTTGTAGAAACATGTCTGGTCGTCTTACATTTTAAGTAAGAAGACGGAATTATTCTAGCAAAGATTTTATCTCTGGTTTTCAAAAGGCTTTCATTTTCAAAGATTTATGTTTCAGGTTTATTTAATTGCTTAAAAACCTTCAAAATTACAATTTTATAGAATAGGCCTAGTAATAATTTAAAAAAGAAAGTATCAACTCTTCTCTGGACACAGAGTAAATTATACAAATCCATGGAGATAAATTTCTCAACCCTTTAAAAAAGATATTCACTAATAGAAATACAAATTTGTCAATTTTTGACTATACATGTACATCATCTATCACAGTCTAATTAACTTGTGAAAACCTCAACAAAATATTGTAGTTTCCAAGGACGAGGTACTTCAAGCCTGGAATTTTGTTCTTGAAGGGGGCAAGGTATTTTTTCCTTGATGAAGGGCACTTCTATTAGAGAAAAAAAAATGTCCATGGAATTATTGGGGCACCGAGGCCAACACCAGAGCAACGGATGCCATGGCCTGGTACTTGTTTCCAATGACTTGTAAAAGTCATGCTCATTGTTCAAATTATGCCAAAATTGGGCAATGCGGAGTGAGTGTCTAGCAACACAATGGATGTAGGTCACCAAAGCAAAAATATGCATGATGTAGGTATGCTGTGAAGGGCCAAGGTGAAGGTATGTAGCTCGCACGGGAGCAAGTGCTGATCAGCAAATTAAAAAAAAATAAATAAAAAAGGTAAATTCAGGCAGCGAGAATGTGCTCCTCTATTTTGTTGAGGTGAAGTGAGACCTAATTTTGGAAATCATAATTGTTATAGTTATTTGGTATACAAAACTCCACTGTAATAAGGAACAGTATCCTACAAATAATCCTAAGAAAATAAATGTACTGTAGAAACTACGTGGTATTAATGAAATGCTGACTGTAAGTTGAATAATGTTTGCCCTGTATTTCATAATTATGTAATTGTAAGGAACCATAAAGCAAGCTTTGTTCACCCAAATAAGAATTTCTTGTTCAAAATTAATAAACAATTTAACAATTGTTACAACCAATAACCCTCCTACTGATAGACCATTCAAAATTTCCACTTTCAAAAATGCCCATTGGTTTTGTACACACATGGTGATACCATTTGAACAGTGTTGGTAGCAAGCTTTACTACCATTCAAATCCATTCAAATGCATAGAGGGTCCATTGATTCACCACTTAGAAGTATCCAAACAAGGTTTTGTATTAGCTGTACTACCATTCAAAACCATTTGGGGGAATCAATACTGTACAGTTATTTCACCATTCAAAACCACAACAGCGAATGGTTTCAAATGGTGCATCAACTTGTATGAAAAAGGTACCAAAAGTAGGAGGGTTAATGTTCAAGCGTAATGCTAGTCCAAAGAATGGATGTTAAAATATTTGTTTTTCATGTATATGTAATTCATATGCAAGAGTTGGGTTTTATTAATCACAGCAGTTATGTGTGGTTTATTGAACTTGTAAATTTGTTCCAAAGATTTCTTTCTGTTAAGAAAAAGAAAAAAAGCTATTTTATGTCCTGTTCCAAAGTGCTCACCATTTCTTAACTTTTTTTTTTTCAACTCATACCGAAGCTCTGAAACTTTCGAGTTCAATTCTGAGAAAAGAAACATTTTTAATAAGCATTGCATGTTCTCAAACCATTTACAATTTTCACTTTTTGCAATTTTGCTATGACTTTGTGGATTTTGTAAAAAATTAAAAAAAAAATTAGTACAAGATTTGAAAATCGGTTTTATGATGAAGGGTTCAGAAAAGTTTTTAAAAAAAAGATAATTGATTTTGTTCTTTCTTAGAGAGGCCAATGGATGCTTATGAGGTTTTTAAGGACTGATGAGGAAGATTTCTGTTTATCCTCTACGTAGATCAAAGTTGTTGACACGTTATTTATTTACTATATTTAATATGCACATTTCTTTCAGAGGATATTTCACTTGATATATGAGTATTTGAACTTGGGTTTATTATTGTAAGTTCATTGAGAATAAAAACACATTGGTATTGAAACACAAACACTTCTTACTGGACGTATATCTCTTCAATTATCGCAAATGGGGGAGGGGTTAGGGGGCCAACACCTTTTTATTACCTCAGTGGTGTAAATTAATACCATTGTGTTGATACCATATTTTAAGCTCAGCTGCGACCAGAAACCGGACACCATTTTTTGGGGGCCGTGAGTTCGTGAAGTGGATCTTCCTTAATCTTTCACCCTTCGGTTGGTCCTGGCTCGAATTCCAAAGTGGCCATTACATGGAAAAGGGTATTAAGTCCCAATCTGATCGTGAGAGTTTACTCCCCCCCCCCCCCTCAGAATAATGAGGTTTTTCTTTCCACTTCTTAAACGGAAAAGCCGTCCTTGTCTTCTTCCGATTCAAAGCGTGGTCCCCCGAGGGAGAAGAGTGATAATCACTTATCGGGTTACCGTCACGTAAATATGAAAGAAATCAAATCATTTCAATCTCAACAAAACTTCTTTACCTTGGGGGGACAGGTCTCAGTTCTCAAAACTGAGAATCTGTTTCTGTGATGTATACGGCTGCAAGACAGCATCGAGGGCCGAGGCATAGTCGGACAAAGGCACTAGTCTGTGGTTTGGCGCCCTCAGTTGGCCACATTTCCCCCACTGGCAGAGTTGGGTGATCATATGGCTGGCCTCGGCATCTAAGATTTAAGTGTGTAGGAGATGTCAAGTTGTATACTCATTTCAGGCAAGCAAATGGGCAATGGAAGTCGGACAAAGGCACTAGTCTGTGGTTTGGCGCCCTCAGTTGGCCAGATTTCCCCCACTGGCAGAGTTGTGTGATCATAATTTTGATTTGCTGGCCTCAGCATCTAAAGATTTAAGTATAGTAGTGGGGGATGGAAGACAACCTGAAAGCATTATCAAACATCAAGAAGACGCTCTTTAAAAAAAAATATTTACGAGACATAAGATTTAAGCGTTTGCATGGTGGAGTACTGATATCGTTTCCGTTTGCGGTATACACCATGTGTTTATCTCAATTGTCGATAAGTGAGATTATGGTTCAGGGGGAGAACCTATATCGGGCAACTCGTTTCTCAACTATCGCAAAGTGAGAACACGGTTCAAGGAGAACCATGTGGACTTCGCCGGGTCTTCTATTAGTGTGCTCTAATCCGTGTTACGAGACTGCAAGAACCGTCTACTTACTGTTTGCATTCTTCTCGTGCCATCTTGTCATCCAGTAGCCAACAAACTTGACATCGTTGAATATTAATGAACCCGTGGGTACCATGACCGGTTGCTTTGACATTCCTCCATAAGTAACAACAGTTCCACCAGGTCTGTAACAAACGCATCATTAAATTCCCATTATAGATATATGTGTTTTTCACTTTTAACCCGAACCCCCTATAGGTATTCTGGCTAGGAACCTTCTTTAATCCTAACCCCCCTAGGTATTCTGGCTAGGAGCCTTCCTGAATCCTTCAAAATCCATCAGTGCACTTTTGGAAACATGCCCTTATCTTCAAAATGCACCATACATTTTATATTCAGCACTTATAGCCTGTACTTCTTGCCAGGTAGTAATTTTGGCCCATTTGAAGAGGTGAAAGTACCAGTTTCCAACAGTGCTGAATTTTTCCCAAAAAGTGCCCCTTGGAGGATTTTGCAGGATTTGGGGTGGTTAGGGTTAAACCGGTTTTCTTTTGAACATGGATAACAATTTCCTACTAGACAGAAAAACAAATACTTTGAATTAGATATTTCACAAAAATGCTTGACAGAAGCACGGTTCAACAGTAAAAAAAAAAAAGTGCCAACATACGACTGGACCCACCAGAAATTCATTTTGGGCATTTTTACTAAACCTTATCTTTACCAGCTTTCTGATAAGAAATCAGTATTGTTTTAATCAGGTAATTACGAATGTTGTGCCTTCCCTTTCAGACCCTTCTGAGACCTTCTCACACTACATCCATATTGTTCTAGTTCCCTGACTGCCAGTCAAAAATCACCCTAGAATTAAAACAAAATTGGAAAGGCACCAGTCTATTTTGAAAATGAACCTCATTTTGTTTCCCATAGACTTGTGCATTAGAAATCCAAGATGGTCGCTCCTTGACATGATGATGAAGGTAAGCACTGATTATACTAACAACTTACTCAAGTAATTTGACCAGGGTGACTGCACTCTTTCCTCCCACGGCATTTAGGGCAAGTTTAGGTCTTGGAATGTTCTGAAATACAAAATAAAAATAAGTAAGATGTGTATCGATCTTTGCATGGTGAAAAGGATGAGTAAAGACTATGCGGTGACACCATGTCAGTGAAAATTCTCTTTTGAGTAGTAATTGGTTCTGAAAAGAACTGGTGGTTACAACTCGATGTTTCGATCAGTATGCTCTGATCGTCTTCAGGAGAATGAAGACGTAATCAGAGGATACTGGTCGAATCGTTGAGTTGTAACAACCAATTCTTTTCATAAAATAATAATAATAATAACAATAATAATAATAATAATAATAATAATAATAATAAAGATTTGTAGCGTGCACATATCCACCCTGCTGGGTGCTCATGGCGCGGAAACAAAGAAAAAACATGAATACAAACAATATACAATGATAGCATAGGAGAAAAAAATTATGTACTGAGATACATGTACCTACAATGCAATTACAAATATACATCATCTTTGAAGAATTGTGACATAAGATGAGTTTTAAGCATTGACTTAAATCTAGTTATACTATGACAAGATTTGAGTTTAGTTGGAAGATGATTCCAGAGTCTCGGAGCCGCGACAGAAAAAAAAAAAAATTTAAAAAAAAAATAATAATAATTCCTACTCAATAGAGAATTTTCACATGGTGTCACCACAAACAGTCTTTACAAAACAAAAGAGTAAACCTTTTTATCGTGTCACTTTCAAGACAACTTCTACATGGAGGATACATAGTCAGACAGACAAAAATACAAATAAACAAAGAAGCATTTCTTCAATATCGTTTCGGTTTGCGGTAACACCATGTGTTTATCTCAACTATCGTGAAGCTGAGGTACAGGTTCTGAAAAGAACCTTATCGCACAACTCGTATCTCAACCTTCGTTAAGTGAGAAAGGTTCAAGGGAGAACCAATGTCGGGCAACTCGTTTTTCTCTACTGTCGCTAAGTGAGAAATATGGTTCAAGGAGAAAAACCATGGGCACTTCACGGGTTAATATGGTTCAGGGAGAACCATGGGGACTTCACGGGTTATTCTCTATGTTTCGATTAGCCTGCTCTAATCTTCGTCAGGAGAAATCTCCTGACGAAGATTAGAGAATGATGGCTCTGAGTAGAGCCGGTTGGTTAGTTCTCAATGTTGAGACAGTAGAGAAAACGAGTTGCTCGACATTGGTTCTCCCTTGAACCATTTTCACTTAACGAAGGTTGAGATACGAGTTGTGCGATAAGGTTCTTTTCAGAACCTGTACCTCAGCTTCACGATAGTTGAGATAAACACACGGTGTTACCGCAAACCGAAACGATATCGATATTCCACCATGCAAAGCCTCAAATCTTATATAAGTATTTGTTCGCGAAGATTCATAGCATCTTTTCTAAAAGATCAACAGAAAAAAATCCCAATCAAACCAAACTTACCTTGAATAGTTTTGTAGTATCCTTTCCTTTTAATGAGTCGTCTGTGACCACAACTGTCGCTCCAAGATCCTTCAGATGTGACGTCAATTCATCTAAGTTAGGCCTAACAACATGAACAAATCGTCGCATCAGCTAGTGCAACAAGGTGGTATCACAGTTAGGACCTTGTTGCAAACATGGATTTTGCTCAGTGCAACAAGGTCGTATCATAGTTACGACCTTGTTGCAGACATGGATTTTGCTCAGTGCAACAAGGTCGTATCATAGTTACGACCTTGTTGCAGACATGGATTTTGCTCAGTGCAACAAGGTCGTATCATAGTTACGACCTTGTTGCAGACATGGATTATTGCTCAGTGCAACAAGGTCGTATCCTTTTACAGAGTTCCAGGATGAACACGCAAAACTTACGGAAGATACCACGTTGTTGCACTCAATTGTTTTAATGTATGCAAATTTATGCACTATTGGACATACGACCTTGTTGTTCTGACAGGATGAAATGTAACAACTTATACCACTTGCGGATCCAAGGGGGGGCAAAGAAGATCATGTGCCCCCCCATATTATTATCGCTATGCATTTAAATTCACCATACATTTTATGAACCCCCCCCCCCCATCCATTGGCTGTGTGCCACCCTTTAAGAGAAACAAAATAAAATAACTTCATAATGAACATTTACCAAAAGTGTAGGAGCGCTTCAGGCCAAAAAGTCTCCGGTTTCTGGTCTCCACACGCGTCACCTCAGACCTGTGCATCAGCATTTTTTAGTTTTCTTTTTTTCTTTTTTTTTGCTACGAAACGATGTCCAATTGCAGCCAAAACTTCTGGATCGATTGGAATTCTGCTGCGCTGTGTTTTAAGCGACTTTTTCACATTCGGGTATGAACGTTTGCCTGATTTGTGTGGCCTCTCTTAGCCACGTACTTTGTGTATGAGAAATTTGGTCTGGTTCCAATAACCATGTTATTGGTTGGCAAAAAAAAAGCACGTCACTGCACCGATATTGAAGCGACCTATGACCAGAAACCAGAGACTTTTTTTTCTGGCCTTAATTGAGTATTAACCTTAACCTACCCAAATCCTCCAAAATCTTCTTTACTAAAGTGAAGGATTTTGGAGGATTGAGGTTATTAGGCATACTTGCCTTTCCATGGTACATGTACATCCATGTTTGTTGTAGTGATTGCAAGGTCAGTGCTTGGGTCAGTGGACACTGTTTATTGCTCCATGCATGCAGGGAGGGTCCCTGGCCATGTATCACATATTAAAAACATACATGTCATGTGCTTGCTTTACTACTGAAGGATTTTGGAGGATTCAGGTTATGTGTAAGCAAATGGGCCTAGGGAATTAGGGTTAATGAAACTGGCCTCATTTGATATGTCTAATTTGAATGATTGCAACCCTGCCTAGTCTGTACACTTCCCACAGAACTGACCAACCTGTCTCTGACGATGTTGATAGTTTTGAGACCTCTAGCCGCAGCAATCTGTATGACTGCTTGGCCAGCCCCGCTGTTGGCAGCATTCTGAAGCACATAATCCCCTTCGGAAAAACAACACGATTCAGTGAGTCCTGAACTGTGTTTTTAACCATCACATTGTAAGGGTTTTTAAATCTTCTCTCAAACGTGCCCTTAGCTCCCAATATGTATCTTAGCTTCCTCTTCCAGGTCACTCTCTTCACGTGAGTTTCTTTACCCTTATTATCTTTTTATTTTATTTATTTCTCCTTTTTTTTTTTTTTTGCCTAAACTACTTTTTGCCATATTTTCTTTTCTTTTCATTGTCTCTTCATTATCATACTATGTTCTTTGTTTTGTGTCAGTGTATCCATTGTTCATGTCTTTGTCTGTTTGTCCTTCCTCTGTGTTTGTCTGATCTGTAAGAACTGAATTGTACTGGTCCTCCTTAATTTTTAGTAGCCCTTTGAAAGGTTAAAAAAAGGTATTGTTTTAAGTTCCTGTGTATTTTAGTGTCTCAACAGAGCTTTGAAATTAGTTCAAACATTTACAAACTCATTGTAACAAACTTGATGTTTTGCATTTAAGATCTTGCCTGGACACTAGACAGTGGGATGGGTAACAGTTTAACAGTCCTACAGAAGATTTATGTATTATAAAACTTGGTCCACTAAAAGTCACAAGTATTTTGCCAGTTACCAGTAATTCTGTAGTTTTACCAATCCATTGGCTAATTTGCCCACCCCTGTGTGGGAAAGTGTTAAGGTGATACCTGGTTGTAAGTCCACAAAATCAGCCAGCATGCGGTATGCAGTGCATGAATTGACCCTAAGTGTGGCAGCAATCAAAATGGGCGTGTCTTGTGGCAGTGGTGTCACATGATTGACAGGACAAACAAGATGGCTTCTCCATGTTCCTGCAGAATTAAAAGAGATTATGAAAAGAACTCGACTAGACAGGGATATGTGATTTGACAAAAGTAAAAAATCCTGAAAAATGGGTAGCGGGCCTGGGTCTCCCTTTGATCTGAGGACAAAGCCCCCTGAACCTCCTGGATGTTTAATTTTGGAGGATTTACAGACTCTCCACATCCCCACAAACAAGAAACTAGAGGTTTGGACACAATACAGGCTACTTCTTTCTTTCCTTGGTGGCTATTTCTCTTCTTTCAAAAGAATTTTGAGGCAAAGGGAGATTTATATAAAAAAATCCTGAGAAATCACAGGTCTGACTAGAGTACATTTGTCTGTTTTGTACTTGTATTCATGAAAAACTGTACTTGACTACTAGTCTGTTTTATCTGCCAAAACGTTTTGCGATGCAAAATTTGTAACAAAATCAGTCCCTGTTAAATGCATTTTAAATGAAGAGGAATCAGATCTGATCTGACCTCACCTAATGTATTTATTGCTGGAATGACCCTGTCTCCAGGCTTGACCTCAGTAACTTGACCTCCGACCTCCAGGACCTCTCCCACTCCTTCAAATCCTCCAACAGTTGGTAGGGAAGGTTTGATGGGATAAATACCTGTTGATGATTGAGAGACAGATTGAAAATATGAAGAGAAGTATAGTGTTTTTATTTACAATTAAGTAGCTGTTTTGGTGATCCAATTTGGCCCCTATGCTAATTTGAATAATATGCAAGATTTTCTAAGAAATATTCTGAATTTTAAAGAAGTTTAAATGGTTACTAATATAGTATAATACACCAAAAACATAAATTTCAAATGTTTTGTACAATGATTAAATGGTTTTGGTTAAGTTTTATACTAATACCAGAGATAAAATTTCATTTTGACCTTGCCTTGTATTGTGTTGATATCAGCTGGGTTGATCGGAGAAGCTAGCATCTTAATCTTCACTGAAGTAGAATTAAGGTTCAGTAGGTCGGTCTCCATCAATCTGTGGTACAGACGAATAAATTCTTAAAGAGAGAACTTATCTTGTACGTACATCAGCATGCTCATGTCTGGTAAATCTGACATTGTACAAAATAAAAATAATAATAATAATGTAGACTTATATAGCGCACATATCCACCAAACTGGTGCTCAAGGCGCATTACATTATTACCCCTGCTCATCAGGCTCATAAATCATTCCTGAAACCATCTCAGCTCCCTGGGGAGTATACAGCTCAATTGCTGCCGTTTCAGCGCATATGGGCTAATCAAACACAACAACCAACTCTGCCCTCACAGGTACCCATTTACCCCTGGGTGGAGAGAAGCAATTATGGTAAAGTGTCTTGCTCAAGCTCAAGGACACAAGTACCCCAGTCACGGTTGGGATTCGAACTCACATTCTGACGACTCAGCCATCAGAACACAAATCCGATGCACTAAACCACTCGACCATGGCACTCCATAGTTAGTTTAAAAAAATTGTTTGTATCAGGTAAAAATTAAATACTACACTACACAAAATTCACACTTTGCTAATCAACATGTTACCATGGTAACACTTGCTTTTTCAAAATTAGCATTACATACACATCAAATATTTATGCACAATTTCTATGCCACTGGCACCCATCCATGGGCCAAGCCCCATACTAGAGCCAATACAATGGACTCCCTCCGTATCCTTTTTTCAACTTTTGATCAACTAATTATTACAATCTAAAATATTGTGATTAGGTAAGCTTGCCCAAGCAGACACTTCTGGCATAAAGTTCACTAACGTTCACTAATTTAATTTTTTTTTATTTTTTTTTATTTCAAAAATGTTTAGAAATTTCATGAAGATGAGCTATCCCAGAATAATTTGATTTTATGCCAAAAGTCACTACATTTTAGGTTAGCAGATCAAAAGTTGAAAAAAGAAAAGAAAAATTGTTCCATTTTCGTACATGTGGGGCTAGGCCTAAGGCCAAGGATATGGAGGGAGTCCAGTGTATTGGCCCTAGAATGGGGCTATATCATAAACTATCTTGACAGATATCACTAAAGTCAAGACTAAGTTTCCTGCAAAACATGATAGAGGACAAACTAAAGAAAGAACAGGAAAATGTAGCCAAATGAGGTTTGGAAACAATTATTGTTGGAGATTTGGATCAATGAATTTGTGCACAACTTTTGAGATGTTGGCCATTTTGTCGTCTGCTATTGCTAAAACTAACACTGTCTATATGAACATAGTTGCATACGTTTGTGCACAAGTACAGGTCAGTGGGGTTGGATTAGACAATCTTTTCCAAAAGACTTACTTTACAACCTTTGCCGGATCTCCATATTCAGCGTATACCAGCGCACGCGAAATGTTATTGCCACCATGGAGTCTTTTGATCTCACCGATTTTGGAAATGGAGCAATACCTAGAAAATTTAAGCAGCTGCCGAGAGATCGACATGGACGCTGACATCTTGGATATTTTGTTTGTTTGTAGTATTGACACTCTTCTCCAATCAGGGCCTGACCCAAACTGACCAATCACAGACGGCTACTTACTAATTATAATAAATTAATGAATATGCAATAGCACTTTGACACATTCATATCTGAAATCTGGCGCGAATGGTACACGCGTACTGACTGCTGGACTGCTTGAGGTTGTCACGTAAAACACTTCTAAAATAACAATTATCAGTCCGATAATTTCGAATTTTAGGTGTTAATATATTCCTTATACTATAAGCTTCATCATGCAATTCGGTGGAGAACGGAGAAATGCTTATCAAAGGCAGCAGAGGGCCAGAGGCAAGGCCCGACTTAGCAGTGACCATTCGTCTCGGTACACCCACCGATTGCAGTTCTATCGGCTTCCGCCTACGGACAATATCTCCTTGAATGATTTTGAGGAATTTGCCATTTCCAGGGTGAAAGGTAGAAGATGCTTGTACTTCGGTTGTTTATTGAATTACCTTTCCATGTAGAAATGTAGAATATAACCGCCACTTTTCTATTCAAATATGACAGATATCACCCATTTTTAACTGGTTAGTGGTTGAAAAAATTAAAAAGAAAAAACCTAAACAAGTGAAGTGGCAGTTGGATTAGCCCCATAAATGTGGCACGGACACGCCCCCCCCCTTTGGCCTATCCTTAGCCACAGGTTGGTCTCATTCCGCTAACGGTAGTAGTAATTCGAAATTCCAGGCGCTGAAATTGACGATATTTGCGACTATTTTGACAGTCTAGATACGTTCCTTACATGTTTAACTATCTAGATTCTAGGCGCCCAAAAAAATTGTGATTTTACTTACATTTTATATTTCCTGACATATAGGCCCGAAAAAATTACAAGACGATCGTCATTGTGCAGGTTTCAACGAGGACGGCCATCTTGAATGTATGAAGAGTGTGAACGGGAAAACAACTTCTTGCGCATAACAATTTCTGACGGCTGTTTTATGTGTGCACATACTTGCTGTATTTTAGCGCGCGAAGTATTCCGTTTCAGGGTTGCACGTGTTGTCGGTAGTCAGAGCATTTTTTGTGCTAAACATGTGATATAACTAATTTAAAAATCAAATATATATAATAAAAATAAATAAATAAAACATGTCCAGTTCCTGCATTCAATTATTTACTTTTCCTATAATAAGTAAGCATAAATGGTTGGATCGAAAGCTAAGGCCACCCTCCCGATTTAATATATATATATATATATATATACACCTTATTAATTTTATTTTATTTTGTTTGTGTGTGTGTGTGGGGGGGGGGGGTTCTTTGTTAATGGTGAAAAGAAACAAAGTAACAAAAATCCACAATATAATTCAGCACAAGAAAAATGTTAAAAAATACCGTTCAGTGACAGGCAGTAATGGACCGATCGAATCAAAATGAAGTGTTTCATGTTTGAGGATATCGTTGATACCGGTACTATATTGCATATTGTTGTTTAACAAAATGATAATAGTAATAGTAATAATATTATCAGTATTATTGATAATGATGGATGGCCAAAATGTTAATAATTGGGACCGTTCCCTGTACCCATGGGTTTTATTGAGAAATTCACGACCCCAAATAGCATAGACCCAAACCACGCTTGAACCATCTTTGCAATTTGTCTGGTCCGAGTGCTCATGAGTGCAATCTTTAAGTACACATGCTAGCTTTGGCTTAAATAAACAAACAGGGGTCTACACATCTTAATTTAAGACATTGAAATAACCAGGGGGAAGACTCTTACTAGAAAATAAACCACCTTTGTACTGGAAGTTACCGCCTTTATATTCTCACAAAACAGATAAACATGAAAAATTGTAAAAATATTACCTGTACTATATTACATAGATATTACATAGACTATATTCACAGATATTTTGTCAGATAAAACAATCATTCTGGTTTTTATTTTTTTTAATTTATTTTTTTATAGATTTACAAAAATGGTGGAACCATTAATATTGTTATTATTAATAGTAATAGTAACGTAACACTATAATATTTCATATATTAAAATTATTAGTGAAATTTGTATGTTGTTTAAAATTACTATTTAAAATTAGTATTAAACTATTGTAATTAATAATAGACTATTTATTACATTATCATTTTATTTTAATGAACATTCTCTCTTGTTTTATGTACAATGTAAGTACAGTTAAATAACCTGGTACATGTATATGATAGTTAAAAGGGGATGAACTTACCATCTGCTCAATGTTAGTTTCTTGAAAGTTTATATCGGCGACATCACGTGGTCATATCTCTGCGCGCTAAAATACAGCAAGTATGTGCACACATAAAACAGCCGTCGTAAAATTGTTGCGCGCACAAGTTGTTTTCCCGTTCAACACTCTTCATACATTCAAGATGGCGGTCCTCGTTGAAACTTGCACAATGACGATCGTCTTGTAATTTTTCGGGCCTATATGTCAGGAAATATAAAATGTAAGTAAAATCACCATTTTTTTGGGCGCCTAGATAGTTAAACATGTAAGGAACGTATCTAGACTGTCAAAATAGTCGCAAATATCGTCAATTTCAGCGCCTGGAATTTCGAATTACTACCGTTAGCGGAATGAGACCAACCTGTGGCTAAGGATACGCCGGGGGGGGGGGGGGGGGCGTGTCCGTGCCACATTTATGGGGCTACAGTTGGATTTGACATTCTTTACAACAATGTACTGGCCTGTCCTGGGCCTGGCTTGTCTACCCCTAACTGTTCCAAACAATATTGCCAAGTAGACATGTAGGAATAAGACAACAATGCAATGGCATTTCTTGGATGGCTTGGTGTTCACATTTTAATCAAACAATTTCTTTTCCAGTCCTGCGTCATGTTGAGCAAGCTGGGCAGAGTTATGTGAGAGGAACTGAAAAGTACAAGGAATACATGGACAAGGAATTGAGACACCTTATGCCACTGGCCGTCAGGAAGGTATATTATGAAGAGAATTGTTTTTTCAAAGTCATGATGTTATGTTAGGCCCCCCCAAAAAATCTCCGGTTTCTGGTCTCCATGCGCGTCGCCTCAGACCAGCACGTTGGCATTTTCTTTTTTGTTGTTGCTAGAAATGTTTAATTGCAGCCAAAACTGCTGGATCGATTGGAATTCTGCCGTGCTGTGTTTTAAATGACTTTTTCACATAGGGGTATGAATGTTTGCCTGATTTGTGAGGCCTCTCTTAGCCGCCATACTTTGTATATGGGAAATTTGGTCCCCGCGCATACATGTAGCAGGAAATTCAGATTCATTGACCATTTGAAGAATCGAATTTGGAAAGAATGTCGTATCCGACCGCCACTTTTTAAGGGTTTTCTTGGAATTTTTTTGCAACCACTAACCAGTTTAAAAAAATGATTCTATCGATAGGGGTAGAATGTCGTATCCTACCGCCACTTTTTCTCATTCAATATAACCAATAATGTAATCTTACCTACCCAGTAAGGTGGAGAACATATGGATGACGATGGACATATACTTCAAATTATTCCAGGATATTTATTTCATGAAAAATCAGCCATTTTTGGTATACGATGACTTCCTCAGTCATATCAGTCTGATCTTGTCAACTCTTCCAACACGGTCATTATACAGATGCAGTGGCAACTATAATAGGAGGGAAATTTAAAAGTCCGGAAACCATCATAAAAGTGGATTTTAAAGATAGTTTTCGCCTTTCTGTACCCCCAAACATCGATAGAATAATTTTTGAACTGGTTAGTGGTTGCAAACAAATTCCAAAAATGCCCTTAAAAAGTGGCGGTCGGATACGACATTCTTTCCATCGATAGAATTAGAAGAAAAAAATCCTCCCCTTCAGAAAATAGAAGGATTCTATTATAGTTGCCACTGGCACTGCGCATGTACAATGACCGTGTTGGTCATTAACCCTCCTACTTTTGGTACCTTTTTCATACAAGTTGATCCACAATTTGAAACCATTCGCTTTTGTGGTTTTGAATAGTGAAATAACTGTGTACAGTATTGATTTCCCAAATGGTTTTGAATGGTAGGTCAGCTAATACAAAACCTTGTTTGGATCTTTCCAAATGGTAGTACAGCTAATACAAAACCTTGTTTGGATACTTCTAAGTGGTGAATCAATGGATCCTCTATGCATTTGAATGGATTTGAATGGTAGTAAAGCTTGCTACCAACACTGTTCAAATGGTATCACCATGTGTGTACAAAACCAATGGGCATTTTGGTACATGTAAGTGGAAATTTTGAATGGTTTCAAATGGTCAAACAGTAGGAGGGCTAATGGGGAGTTGACAAGATCAGACTGACATGACCGAGGAAGTAATTGTATAGCAAAAATGCCTGATTTTTCATGAAATAAATATCCTGGAATAATTTGAAGTATATGTCCATCATCATCCATATGTTCTCCACCTATCCATATGTTCTCCATATGTAAGATTACATTATTGGTTATATTGAATGAGAAAAAGTGGCCGTCGGATACGACATTCTTCCCGACACTTTGGCACTTCATTTATTCACAGCTATTGGATGTTCACAATTGTTTCATCTACATGCACTTTTAAATGAAATTGATACAAAATTTAAATAAATAATATATATATTACACACAGTGGACCACTTTTGATTATATGAAATAGTTAATTTAATTAAGATTTATTGGCTGCTTCACACATTTTATTCATTATTATTAGGGCTGTGTGTTTTCGAATAATTTGTTAACCGGATATTGGGTTTTTGATTTCGATCGAATATTCGATATTCGAAGGCCGCCGATTGTAAATTGCGTCACGTGATAAAACGAACACGCACAATATGTTGGGGCCAAAAAACATACTAAACAAATGTCTCCCGGACTAGGATGGACTTGCTAGGTGGCGACCAAATGTAGACGTGAGGATGATTGGGAGGAGGGGGGGTGGGATAATGATGGAAGCGCCAATTTAAAAAAACAAATTTAAAAAAACCGACTGGATATTCGAACCATTGATCAAATATTCGAGTATGCGGTTATTCGGCACAGCCCTAATTATGGAAAGAAAGTTGCTGTATTTGACCAGTTTAGCTATTTGGAGTTGTAACCTCCAGTTCTTTTCAGAACTGATTACTACTCAATTTGAGAATTTCACATGGTGTCACTACAAACAGTCTTTACTTATTAATTAACCCTCCTACTTCAGCTGAACTATATGTGCACTTTAGTGGCAAATAGCTATAGAGGTCAAAATCAGTCAACTGCCCGTTTTGATTGTTGACCCAAATGTGCACACAGGGCCATTTTTGACTGGTTTTGACTGTCATTTTGACCACCCTGAACAATACCAGACAATGCTTTTACCAGTCAAAAACGTTCAACTCTATTTGACCTGTAAATGTAAGGTTTGACAGTGTTTGACTTTTAGGTGCGCTAGATATACCTTGGCAAGCGTATCCACAGTTTGAATGATGTTGACCCTTGTAGTCGTAGGAGGGTTAATACATTTTTCCCCTGCTGTTTTTTTCTCAGGATCTCAAAGATGATTTTGAGGAGAGAAGAAAAGATCATGTTTCTCACTTCATTCTGAGGCTGGCTTATTGTAGATCGTAAGTATCTCCACAAATCGGATGAAAATCTTTCAAAATTTCAAACATTTTGTTTCAATGTATTTCGGTCTTGGCTGCCTTAAATTTGTCTTTTAAAAATTCTAGTCTGTGATTTAAATGTGTGTATTTTT
The DNA here is from genome assembly GCA_029582265.1 of Zoroaster sp. YZ-2022. NCBI lineage: Eukaryota > Metazoa > Echinodermata > Asteroidea > Forcipulatida > Zoroasteridae > Zoroaster > Zoroaster sp. YZ-2022. Next base: position 16,710,021 of record CM055831.1, on the reverse strand, counting down.
CTATATTTTGCCTTGATGTATAATATACAAGTGATGATCATTGTAAATGTTAAATGTTGATTTTAAAATTATCTCAGTTTGCAATTAACTTTGAAGACTATTTCTTTTTGTTCCTCTGTCTTGCCTTTTCTGTTTATTATTATTTCTTCTGATAATCTTCTTGATATTAATCTTTGTTTGGAGACATCCTTCTCTTGACAACATTTATTAACTTGGGTGTTCTTTTGGGCTCCCCGTAATATTGGTGAGCCCTTTCCCAATTTTCTCTTCTTAACCTCAAGTGATAACTGACTTTCAAGTGCATTGATGTTTAGTTGTATGAATTTGTCCAATATTTGAAGGTTTGATTGACGTGTATTTCATAGTTTTGTCTGCACGTTTGTCTGCCCGCTGGCAAAACCCTGTTATTGTACGGTATCTCTTTACTTTTGACTTCTTTCCATGACCTGTTACCCAGTTTTAATAATGGTGCAGTTTATCAAGTATATTGTCATTTTGTTATTTTCTTCCATTTTGTAAACCTCCATTCATTTCTCTGTCTGCTTTTGTACATTTGTACTGGTATGTATAAATTACAGTTTGTTTTTAAATATTGTTCCAAATATGATTTAGATAGGCCTAGTATAATTACTTGAATATAAGATTTGAAGCTTTGCCTTGATTTGATGAATAATTCATGAATTAACCCTCCTGCTATTGATGCGCTTTAGTGGGAAGCTGCTGTAGAGGTCAAAACCAGTCAACTGCCCATTTTGACTGTGGACCCAAATGTACACACAGGGGCATTTTTGACCACCCTGAACAATACCAGACAATGCTTTTACTAGTCAACAAACAGTCGACTCATTTTGACCTGTAAATGTACTTACTACACGTAAAGTTTGACAATGTTTGACTTTTAAGTGCACTAGATATACCTTAGGAAGTATATCAACATTTTGACTGAGTTTGACCCTTGTAGTAATAGGAGGGTTAATTGATGAATAATTCATGAATTAATTGATGAATAATTCATTTTGAAGTAACAGTGTATTCACTATTACAAAATTCAGATCTTATGCACTGCGGTGTAGACTAGACTGATTGCAGGTTGATCGCATAGGACATAATCAGCCCATCACTGTGGGCAATGACAATATCTAATCCCTACATCTTTGAGGACGTTTGCAAGTACTGAGCAGGTGGTTTGCAGACACTTAAAAAAAAATGTCCTTCGTTTTGTGAAGCGCTTAAGATTAAAAAGTAACAGTGCATGGCGTAGCTGTAGGTCAAATCAAATCCCATAGATTCAAACTAATTTATTTATTTTTATATTTTTTTGTGTTGTAGTGAGGATCTGAGGCGTTGGTTTATCGCTCAGGAGATGGATTTGTTCCGCTATCGTTTCTTGATGGAAAATGACAAGAAAGAGGTGACGCGCTTCCTACAAGAGAATGACTTGCACTTTACACCAGTGAGTTCCTGAACTTATTTTCATAAAAGAAACTTTGGCTTTACCATTGCAACAAAAACAAAAAGATCTAGATAATATAAAACAGGTGGTTAGTTACGGAAAACCTTTCATCTTTATTCCTAGAATGTAAAAAATACAACAAAGATTGTATGTACAAAAAGATCTAGATAATATAAAACAGGTGGTTAGTTACGGAAAACCTTTCATCTTTATTCCTAGAATGTAAAAAATACAACCAAGATTGTATGTACAAAAAGTTAAGTCATTATTTCTCAATATAATCTTGAGAAGCATTGATTTACAGTAAATATGTCCCAAGTGAATTTATTTTGGGTTCCGTCATAAATTCATTTAGGGACATAATTTTAATTAACCCTCCTACTGATAGACCATTTGAAACCATTCAAAATTTCCACTTCCAAAAATGCCCATTGGTTTTGTACACACATGGTGATACCATTTGAACAGTGTTGGTAGCAAGCTTTACTACCATTCAAATCCATTCAAATGCATAGAGGGTCCATTGATTCACCACTTAGAAGTATCCAAACAAGGTTTTGTATTAGCTGTACTACCATTTGGAAAGATCCAAACAAGGTTTTGTATTAGCTGACCTACCATTCAAAACCATTTGGGGAAATACTGTACACAGTTATTTCACCATTCAAAACCACAAAAGCGAATGGTTTCAAATGGTGCATCAACTTCTTTGAAAAAGGTACCAGAAGTAGGAGGGTTAAAGGGACAATATCATCACGATCAGAGCAGACTTTCAACAGGGCATGGAATCAGTGTCCTAGTTTAAGATGAATGCAGTGACTGAAAATTACTGGCTCATTTATGCAGCAGCAACGGTATAGTATGACCTTATCGTGTGGGATATTATTTCCAGTCACTGAGTTAATCTAAAACTAGCACTCCGATTCCATGCCCTGTTGATCGTGACAATATTGTCCCTTTAACAAGGAAATATTAAAAAAGAGTTAAGATTGTTTATGTTCATTTCAAAAATTCATTTTGGAGATTTACTTCAAATGATAACACCCGAAACTAAAATATTTCAGGGGATGTTTGATACTTTAGGCCCCCCCCCAAAAAAAGTCTCCGGTTTCTGGTCATCGGTCGGCTTCAAAACAATTTTTTGCCAACAGGGATGAACACAGTGACTGGAAATTACTGGCTCGTTTATGCAGCAGCAACGGTGATATGACCTTATCATGTGGGGTATTATTTTCAGTCACTGAGTTAATCTAAAACCGAGTTAATCTCCGATTCCGTGCCCTGTTGATTGTGACGATACTGCCACTTAAACCTTGCTTCAACAACCATATTGTGAAATATCTCACTACAGAGTATTTGTTTTCCTTTTGAAAAGGATATAGTCATTGTTCTGATGAAAACAAAGGATTTCAGTAGAACAGTGAAAAGCATGGACGATACATCTATAAATGTGACTGGCTCTGGCAAAACCCTAAACTTGGACCCAACTTTTCGGAGTGACCTCCCAAATTTATCGTGAAAATTAACAATGTTCCCAACAACGTTTCAGGATTTTTCTTTTTCCATCTGAAAATCTAGAGAAAATGCTCTATACGGTGACGTGAAAATCTCAAACTGGTACATGGTCCCTGAGGTCAGTTTTTGACCTTTTCATGGCTGTTACGCATTATGGTAAATGCCGAGATGTTTTGGGTTTTGCCAGAGCGGGTCACAAATGGTACATATTTGAACTAAAAACCCTGCCGTTTTGATTGACCCCTGCAGATACCGGAGGATGAGAAGAAACAGATTGCCAAGTATCTATGCTCAAGCAGCTTCAGTATGACCATGGCTATGATTGAACACACTGACTTCTACAAGGTAAGGAATGAGGCTGTTCTTACCGTAAGCGAAAAATAACTGCATAAAAACATGGGGTGTGATTTGTCCGGATTTTTACAAATCGCAGTGTTGTGATCCTCCGGATTTTAAAGATTTAAACAATAAAGGAAAGCAAACGCTCAGAACTATACATGTAGATTTCGCCCCCAATATCTCTAGCAAAATTAAAGTGGATTTTTCAAAACTGCCCAATTGCACCCCTGATAATAAAGCACGAACTTCCGTAAGCATATTTCACAGGTTAGCGAGGAATTTATGTGAAGACTGTTTGCAGTGACACCACACGAAAATGCTCTGTTGAGGAGTAATTAGTTCTGAAAAGAACTGGTGGCTACAACTTGATGTTTCGATCAGTATGCTCTGATCATCTTCAGGAGAAGGAAATTCTGCTCAAGGGCTCATGCGTAATTCGTGTAAACGCAAATTTGCAAACAGAAACACTGCAAACAGTTTAGCAGCGCCATAAAATTGGGCCAAAATCGTGTATCAAAAAGGACCCTTTGTTCACTTACATTTTAAAGGGAAGGTATAAGATTGGTAATGATGGCGAAACAAAAAATATCGGCGTGTGTGCTTACTCTCTTTGATATACATGACACTTGGATCTTGGTCTTGGGGTTAGGGTTAGGCTTAGGCCTGGCCTCGAGAGGTTGGGTTGCAAGTATGTTTATCAACTCGGCTTGGTGCTGATATACTGCATGAGTGATGTCGATAATTTAGTCCTGAGAGAGATGGGTGGCTCCGTCCCTCTTATTACAAAAAAATAAATAAAAAATTGTGAATGTTTCAGAGCATTGTGTTGTTTCATTCACAAGAAAATTAGTGCAAACGCATTCAGTGCTTTTGCATTCATTGTGCAGGAATTTAGGAAAGAGCTCTCTTTCCTCAATTACAAACAGAAGCTTTCATACTTTCATCAGGATTTTCTCCAGGGGGTTGATTTTTGTAAATCCCTAGAGTAACGCAAGCTTGTATGTGGTATAAGAGATCCTGAGGCAAAGTCCCCAATGGGCATATTATTAGCCAGAGGGGTGTCTGGGTGTCTTTTGGACACCCTGTTTCATCTGTCATTTACATGTAAACGTATTGTAAGTCAACAAATTTGGACACCCTATTTCTAAATTCTGGCTAACACCTTGCCAGTGGGGGTCCAGGGGACAAATCGCCCCCTGTACCTCTGCAATTCAAGTAAATAGTCCAGAGTAAAAGAACCAATTTTATAATAGAAACAAAGTGGAAATTTATTAATAAATATATATAAAACATCCAACCAGAAAGACGGTTCATTTGCAAAACTAACCAAGTTTTCAGGGTTAGGTATGTAGTAATTGTAGAGTATTATTTGTCGGGTATTTGTAGCTTGATCATCTTGTTCCTAAGCTTGGGCGATATCAATTTTTTTTTCATCCACGATATATCGCCAAACATATATCACGATTTTCGATAGTATCGCGATTATTTCTTTTTCATTCACACATGATTGCTTTAGAGCCGATAACCACACGTACCCCTCTCTATAAAGTGTCACAAAAAATCGCAAATTCATTTGCATAGTGTAGTTCGATTTTGAATTACACTGAAAAGACTGTCCTAATTTCATTTCACTCCTAATTTCATGGAATTTCTGACTTGACTCACAGTGGGGTTTTTTGGGTTTTTTTAATCACGATATATATATTTTTAACTTGAAAAGGTTCTTGATACCGTAATCGAATTTAAAAAAAAGGGTATCGCGATATTCAACATTATCGTGTTATTACCCAAGCTTACTTGTTCCCTGTTTTTATGTAGGTTCCCTTCACTGAAGCTCTTGATCTTGTAAGAAGCAGAAAGGTGTTTCTCCACAAGGGCTGGGCCTATGTTCCTCACAATGACCTGGTCTCCATCATACTTAGTGCCTTCAGGGCACACCTGTCACAGGCTCTCGCTGTAAGTGGATTTTCTGGCGTCACAAGTGGACGTCGATAATTTCTTTTTTCCCAAAAAACATTTCTTGTTATAATTGTTATTCTTGTTCTAACTTTGTTTGAGAACTGCTCGTTCGGTATGTTATGAATTGGTCTAAAATGGCCATTTTAGACTAGTTGAAGTTGTTTAACACTAACCCCCTTCAATAACTGACTAGATATCATACTCAATGCAACAACATCCATCAGTTGTCCAAGTGTGAAGCTTCCCTAACCCCCTTCAGTAACTGGCTAGACACCCTGCTCAATGCAACATGCATCCATCAGTTGTCCAAGTGTGAAGCTGTCCTAACCCCCTTCAGTAACTGGCTAGACACCCTGCTCAATGCAACAAGCATCCATCAGTTGTCCAAGTGTGAAGCTGTCCTAACCCCCTTCAATATAACTGGCTAGACACCCTGCTCAATGCAACAAGCATCCATCAGTTGTCCAAGTGTGAAGCTGCCCTAACCCCCTTCAATAACTGGCTAGACACCCTGCTCAATGCAACAAGCATCCATCGGTTGTGAAACACTGATAATTTCCTTTCAGAAAGCACAACAAATACTTTGCAATAAGATATTTCACAAAATAGTTTTCAGAAGCTTTTTCTTTCCAGTAAAAAAGTGCAACAAGGTCATATCATAGTTAGGACCTTGTTGCAGACATGGATTTTGCTCAGTGCAACAAGGTCGTATCATAGTTAGGACCTTGTTGCAGACATGGATTTTGCTCAGTGCAACAAGGTCGTATCATAGTTAGGACCTTGTTGCAGACATGGATTTTGCTCAGTGCAACAAGGTCGTATCATAGTTAGGACCTTGTTGCAGACATGGATTTTGCTCAGTGCAACAAGGTCGTATCATAGTTAGGGACCTTGTTGCAGACATGGAATTTTGCTCAGTGCAACAAGGTCGTATCATAGTTAGGACCTTGTTGCAGACATGGATTTCGCTCAGTGCAACAAGGTCGTATCATAGTTAGGACCTTGTTGCAGACATGGATTTCGCTCAGTGCAACAAGGTCGTATCATAGTTAGGACCTTGTTGCAGACATGGATTTTGCTCAGTGCAACAAGGTCGTATCATAGTTAGGACCTTGTTGCAGACATGGATTTTGCTCAGTGCAACAAGGTCGTATCATAGTTAGGACCTTGTTGCAGACATGGATTTTGCTCAGTGCAACAAGGTCGTATCTTTTTGTAGAGTTCCAGGATGAACATGCAAAACCTATGGAAGAAAAATACGACGTTGTTGCACTCAATTGTTTTAATGTATGCAAAATTATGCACTATTGTACATACGACCTTGTTCTGACAGGACGATTTGTTTTCCCTTTTTCAAGTAAAATAGCAATATGTGACCCGCTCTGGCAAAACCTGAAACTTCTCGGCATTTACCATAATGCGTAACAGCCAGGAAAAGGTCAAAAACTGACCCCAGGGACCAGTTTGAGGGAGCAGTTTTCATGTCACCATATAGAGCATTTTCTCTATATTTTGATGGACAAAGAAAAATCCTTAAAACGTTGTTGGGAACATTGCTCATTTTCACGATAAATTTGCGAGGTCAATTTTTAAAATTGGCTCCAAGTTTAGGGTTTTTGCCAGAGCCAGTCATATATTCCGATGAAAAAGAAAAATTCCCAGAAATTGTTGTTAAAATAGCCAATAACATGGGCGATACATCCTTCAATGCAACGGGCTCATCTGTAAATACCACAACACAGACATACACTGTTGTCATCTTGGAATGTGCTGTCTTGATGTTTTTCCAGGTGACGGCGAGGAGCATCCCGCATCTTGAGGAAGACGACCGTCTCCTCCCGATGCTCAACAACCTCAGCAAGCAGTATCTGGGACAGAACTACAGCAACGTCAAATCCAACCTTGGCAAGATTGAACTCAAAGACATGGACATGGTGAGTCCCAGTGGCATAAAGAAATACAAAATCATTTAACCAACTCGCCAAATTTTAAGCCCTAAAATGAGAGCAAGTTTCCCATAAGGCCCCCCCCAAAAAAAAGTCTACGGTTTCTGGTCATCGGTCGGCTTCAAAATCTGTGCAGTGACGTGCTTTTTTTCATTTTTTTGTTGGTATTTTTTTTTTTGCCAACAGGGAAATTTGTGATACATGTATACGCGGTGACCAAATTCCGAATATAGAAAGTATGGTGGCTAAGAGAGGGCTCACAAATTGGGCAAACGTTCATACCCCTATGTGAAAAAGTCTTTTAAAACACAGTACGGCAGAATTCCAATCGATCTAGCAATTTTGGATGCAATTGGACATCATTTCACAGCAAAAAAAAAGAAAAGTAAAAATGTTGACGCACGGGTCTGAGGCGACCAGAAACCGGAGACTTGTTGGGGGGGCCTAAAGCTTACTGCAAATCTAACTCTCTCTGTTCTTTTAGTCCTCATCTAAGAGAAAAAATTAAGGTAAATTTTACAATTTGTAATTCAGAAATGATTATGATTTGAGTGGCTATCATTTAAAAGAAAAGTGAACAAATTCGAATTTAGGAAAGTACTTTTTCCTAAATCCCATGTTAGAATAAATACAAACAATCTGAATACATTTTCACAATTTTCATGTTGATAACACAGCGATATAAAGCGGAAACTTTGTTTAATGTATATCTTGATTCAAAGAGATGGAAAGCATACTCTTAAGCCGTGTTCACACTGGACTGTTTTTTGGGAAGGTTTTACCGAGACGATGGTAAAATGAAAAATGGTCAAATGTAACCTCTGTCCGCACTTGGACTTTCGACACGGGAAAATTTTACCGAGACCGTGGTAGAAGTAACCGAGCTGTCAGTATAATGACTCATGAGGGCACTTTGCGTGACCTTTCTACGTTGACCCGATTGACCCAACAGCGCACAGAAAACTTGCTACACATGCATTAAATGCGCCCGGCCCGCCCCCACCGCACGGTGAAACAATGCAAAGCGCATGCGTGGTGTCCCTGTGTAGCACGACCTTGCGCTCGGGCCGGATGTACGCTTTCCTGAGCCGCTTTTACCGACTCGCACTGTCCGCACTGGACTTATCGTCTCGGGAAAAGTTACCTGGTTTTTTTCCTGGGCGGCAGTTGGCCAGTAGAAGTAACCGCTGGACTCAGGAAAAGTAACTGAGAGGAAAATGTCCCAGGCTGTCCGCACTGGACTTAAAATGGGAAAAGTACCCATCGTCTCGGTAAGTTTTACCAAAAAAAGTCCAGTGCGAACACGGCTTTAGAAGCAATTTTATCAATGATGTACCTTTCAGGCCTGTGATTTATCAGGATTTTTCCTGATTTCAAGATTTTTTTTACAAATTTCTCATTGCCTCAAAATTTTCTTGAAAGAAGAGCAGTAGCCACCAAGGAAAAAAAAAGAAGTAGCCTGCATCGTGTCCAAACCTCTAGTTTATTGTTTGTGGGGATGTGGAGAATCTGTAAAACATCCAGGTTCAGGCTTTGTCGTCTAGACCAAAGGGAGACCCAGGCCCGCTACTCATTTTTGAGGATTTTTTTACTTTGGTCAAATCACACCTCTGACCTTTAAGGGAAATCCAGTAGATCCTTTGTAACCATTCAATCATTTCCCATCAAATCTGCAGCATGCCAAACGGTCGTTTCCCCTGTGCATGCGCCAGCTACACTCTGCGCTCCGAGAGAACCATCATCTACGTCACTACGGCCGTATGCAGTACGGTCTCTTTCTCAAGGGCATCGGATTGACTCTAGAGCAAGCCATGACGTTCTGGAGGAGCGAATTCGGGAAGATCATGGATGGAGACAAGGTATTCTTTCATTAAATTTATTTCAATATGAACAGGCCTGTGATTTTTCAGGATTTTTCCTGATTTCAGGATTTTTTTACAAGTCTCCCTTTGACTCAAAATGTCAAGAACTAGCCACCGAGTAGCCTGTATTGTGTCCAAATCTCTAGCTTCTTGTTTGTGGGGATGTGGAGAGTCTGTAAATCCTCCACAATTAAACATCCAGGAGGTTCAGGAGACTTTGTCCCCTAGACCAAAGGGAGACCCAGGCCTGCTACCCATTTGGAAATGTTCTGATGGAACAATCCAACAAGAACACAGAACGTTTCTGTGGGAACACGATTATTGTTTGATGACTGGCTGTTTCCAATGGAACGGTAATTGTTCCAGTTGAAACATTTAGCTTGTAACATGCACCTACGCAGTGTTCCCAATTGAATAGAATGTTCCTCTAGGATTGGGAACGGCGTTTGTTCCCGTGCAGCAGAATTATGTATGATTCTGCCAAAGAACATACAGTTTAACTCGACATTTCGATCAATATCTGCTCACCTTCTGATAGTGGACGACCAGCCTTAGTCCAACCAAAAAAAAGTGTCCGGATTCTGGTCATAGGTCGGCTTCAAAATTGGTGCATTGACGTTTTTTTTTTTTTCTTTTTTTTTTTTTTCTTTTCTTTTTTTTGTTTTTTTTTGCCAACTAGTGAAGTACATGACACATGTATATGCAATTATTGGAACCAGACCAAATTTCCCATACACAAAGTATGGTGGCTAAGAGAGGCCTCACAAATCGGGCAAACTTTTATACCCCTATGTGAAAAAAGTCATTTAACCAGTTCGCACCAGGAATAAAAAAGTTTTTCCGAACCCCCATGGCGGGTTTATTTTTACCGCACAAACACGAACAATGGTGCTCACCAGAGTGTGACCGGGGAGACTGCATCTTCCACCGTATGCTTATGACTCGTTGCCACGTCTACCGGGAATCTATACAAATATTCCCGAGAATCCTGTGGCGTGTTTAGACGCTCTCCGATCCGCTGTCCAAAAAAAAATGTGCGTGTATACACGGCCTCCGACGCGAACTGGTTAAAACACAGTGCTGCAGAATTCCAATCGATCCAGCAATTTTGACTGCAATTGGACATCGTTTCATAAAAAAGAAAACTCAAAATGCTGACGCATGGGTCTGAGGCGATGTGCACAGAGGCCAGAAACTGGAGATTGTTTGTTTTTGGAAACACTTCTATCATCCAATATGTGACCTGTTACAATGAAATGAGCATAAAGTCGCACTGTACCATTTCACAGTACAGCGTGTGAAAAATCAGAGGGGAGGTCTATTTTTGGGGGGTTATTATATTTGCAATTTGTAAATCTCTTTGTATCGAATTCCAAATTTTCAGTTCAATCAGACAACTAATAACCTCAATTTCAGGCCAGTTTCGTTGGTAGCTTTTATCTTGTTCTGACAAACAACTTGAAACAAAGACGGAAACAAAGACGGAAACAAAGCCGTAAATCCCCCTCTGGTGGTCTGGGGGATCGCTGTAACCCCAAGTGTTATATATCATTGGAAAGCCCTTGTTCTACTGAATCCAGAAATACCAGTAACTCAATTGTTTAAATGTCCGACTTTAAGCTCATTTTGTGGTGACAGGTCACATATAATAAAAATGTAATAAAAATGTTGAGTTTCTAACCACTGGTTCTCAGAACCAACAATTATTACAACTCCCAAGAGATTGCTTACATGGTGCTATCACCATGCAAAGTTTGAAATCACTGTAAGATTTCTCTGCAATAAATGTGTGTTCTTCGTTTGTTTTTCGTTTTACAGTTTGATAAACAATATGCCTACAATATCCGCCACAGTTACGGCAAAGAAGGAAAGCGTACAGATTACACTCCATTCAGTTGTATGAAGATTATAATGACCAGTGCACCAGCTACAGGGGACCACCACGGTAAGATACATGGACTTTTGTGTCTCTCAGTAAACCTACTGCAATTTCATACTTAACTCTTTCTGGACAGCAAGCCTTTTAAAAGGCTTGATAAGGTCATATTACTGTTGCTGCTGCATAAATGAGCCAGTAATTTTCAGTCACTGGGTTCATCTTAAACTAGGACACCGATTCCATGCCCTGTTGAAAGTCTGCTCTGATCGTGACGATACTGTCCCTAACTCAAAGAAATTTGCCTATAGCTTTTTGGACTTGTTGCATTTTATTATTTTAAAGCATTTAGCAGGACAATTCTGACTTCATCTTTTCCTCAACAGGTTGTCCATTCCGTCACACCGACAGTAACTTGTTGAAGCAGCGACTTGCTTCCTACAAGATCAACCAGGCAGGAGCAGATGAAGTAAGTAAAAGAGGAAAACCTCTCTATAGACATTTCAGTCTTCATTCAAACCAACAAGCATCCAGCAATGATATTCAAGTGAACACATTTCTGCTTGTTGAGATGCGCTCGACTGTTGTTAAGTCTTCCCTTCGTATCGGGAAGTGTTCACCCAAAGTCTTCATAGTGCCGGGACAGTTAACTGGTTAACTGACTGAAACTGCACTTACCATTTAGAAAATTGCCAACCGGCTAACCGAAAACAATACGACCAACAATTCAGGAAGAATTTGCCACCCATTATGTATGTTATTCTACACTTTTTTTTTTTTTTTTGCCACATTGGTTATCAAACAAACATTGCGGGAAATTTATTGATGCTTTTTGATTGAAAATGTATACGACATAAAACACAATAAAGGGGGCCACTTTGCATCCGTCACGTTAGCAGTTTTTCCAATGGTTGTTATTTATTTTTAAGTACCTGAAACCGACCAAAAAGTGTTTCAACATGTGAATGGACATGCAGGCTTATACTAGAACTAATTTGAGTTGATTTATTTTATTTTTTTATTTTTTTATTTATTTTTTTTTACCCTCAAATTTCCATAAAAATTGGACGGAAAAAGTTACCTCACTTTTCCGTCCATTTGTTGATGGAAATTTTAGGGTAATTAAAAAAATAATAGTAATAATCAACTCAAATTATCTTTAGGATAAGCATGCATGTCTATTCAAATGTTGAAATTCTTTTTGGGTGGTTTCCGATATTTAAAAAAAAATTACAACCATAAGAAAAACTGCTAACGTGACGGTAGGAAAGTGGCCCCCTTTATTGTGTTTTATGTCATACACATTGTTCCATTTGAAGGCAATCTAGTTTGTGTGACCGTCATCAGGTGCCGACTTTCGGTTAACCGGTTAAATGACTGAAAGTTTTGGTTAAACAGTTAACGAACTAACTGGTAACTCCAAGAACTACTTCTTAACTGGTCACTTTGATCTGGCTTAAAGTTGCTAAAAGTTGCAATAATTGTCTGTATTATCCCTCCTACTGTAGCTGCACTTTAGTGGCAAGTAGCTACAGTGGTCAAAATCAGTCAACTGCCCGTTTTGATTGTTGACCCAAATCGTCCCTAATTTGCCATAGTGACCAATCCAACTTTTTTTCAATTTTAGGTTTTCCCGCCCATTAGTACGTTCAGGAAGAGACCTACCATTGTATCTAATCCACATGCATGTATTCCTTATAGTTTTGGAGATAGAGCATGCATTCAAATGATGAATGTCCTAACTGGCTATTTTTTGTAATTTGGCAAAGTGAGCAATACCGCATTGGTCACTATGCCAACTTAATTCGGGATTGGTCACTGTGGCAGAAATAAGAAACACATCTTCACTAGGTAAAACTTGTAGCTTTGCATGGTGAAGAGGATAAGTAAGACTAATTGCGGTGACACCTTGTGAAATTCTCTATTGAGTAGTAATTAGTTCTGAAAAGAACTGGAGGTTACAACTCGACGTTTCGATCAGTGTGCTCTGATCGTCCTCAGGATGATCACTATTTAAAACAAAAATTTGCGATGACTATTGCCGACAGTGCGAGGCAGTTCTGTGGCATGGTACAGAAAAAGCACTGGACATAGAACAATATGGTTTAACTCATCAGAGTGTCTGACATTGTAAACCAGTTCATTTAATATGCGCGTCATCTACACACAATTGACTAAAATCTGTGGAGGCTTTGTGCAGTAGCAAAATTAGGATTTTCAGGGGTCGGTGGACAAGAAGTTTTATCGGGGGTGAAAATAGCTACAAAAAAAACCGTCTTGAGGCCGTTCCCCCTTGCTTCCCACCTCCCCTCCTGTTAACTTTGCTAAACTTGGGCGATAACATGATAATATCGAATATCGTCATACCTTTTTTTATTCGATTACGATATTGACAGAGAACCTTTTTAAGTTATCGCGATATCGGCAAATCGTGATTAAAAAATATATATCGTGATTAAAAAAAATCAACATTGTGAGTCAAGTCAGAAATTCCATAGAAACAAAATTAGAACAGTCTTTTTAGCTTTTGTGTGAAAGTGAGAAACAAAAGCGAAGTACTTCAGAAGTACATACACGCTCTGCAAACGAATTTGTGATTTATTGTGACGCTTGTAGAGGGGTACATACCTGTGGTTATCGGCTCTAAAGCAATCATGCATGAATGAAAAAATAATCGCGATATTATCGAAAATCGCGATACATGTTTGCTGATATATCGTGGATGAAAAAAAAAATCGATATCGCCCAAGCTTAAACTTCGCTACTGGCTACATAAGCAGAATGCTAGTGGTCGTATTTCTGTAACAGCTCCTAAAATAATAAGTCTTGAATTCCTTGTTCCACAGATCATCGACCTTGTCAACAAATCTCACTACCAAATTGCCTGCACTAAGTACTTCATGCTGACTCACAGTGTAAGTAAAGCAATTCATTTTTATGTGCAAAAATGCTCAAGTAAAAAGTAGAAAAGCATTTAGATTTTATTGTTTTCATTCAAGGGTGGATTATAGCTACGATAGCTGCACTTTAGTGGCAAGTAGCTACAGAGGTCAAAATCAGTCAACTGCCTGTTTTGACTGTTGACCCAAATGTGCACACAAGGGCATTTTTTTACTGGTTTTTTACTGGTTTTTTACTGTCATTTTGACCACCCTGAAAAATACCAGACAATGCTTTTACCAGTCAAAAATGGTCGACTCATTTTGACCTGTAAATGTACTTACTACACTAGATGTACCTTGGCAAGTACATCAGCATTTTGACTGATTTTTTACCCTTGCAGTCACAGAAGCGTTAAGAAAGAGGACTCTTTTGATGAAGTTTTTGGTAACATTTCAATTGTCATAGAAAATTTCTAAATTTTTGCTAAGATAGATTGATACCACCATCAGCACCATGCATTTTCGTTGATCTTTCATATTCAATACTTATGGCCTGTACTTCTTGCCAGGTAGTAATGTTGCCCCATTTGAAGAGGTGAAAGTACCAGTTTCCAGCAGTGCTGAATTTTTTCCAAAAAGTCCCCATTGGAGGATTTTGATGGATTAGGAATGGTTAGGTTTTTTTTAATGGTACTAAAATTGATAGCACCTCAGACGGAAATATTTCAAGGGATGTTTGATACCAAGCAAGTACATTAATATTTGACCATTTGGTTCAATTTCCAATCCTGTTGTACAGGTCTTATCTGTAAGAAAACACTATGTGGGAAGCAATAACATTGTTAATAAATAGATAGATAAGTAATATTTGTAGCTTTGTATTTTTTTCATTAAAGCCCCCAGAAGCCAGACAAAATGTATTTTATTTCATCAATAAAAGCAACTTGTATAATACAATACAATGAAGGCATTTATATAGCGCTTTTACACAAACGGTATCACAGCGCTTTACAGTGAGATGCAAGTACAATTTAAAAATACACAGTGCCTAAAATAAATGAGTCTTGAGAGATGTTTTAAATTGACTCAATGAAGAAGCATGACGGATACCAGATGATAGTTCATTCCAAATGCTGGGTGCAGCAGTATAGAAACCCTTGTTAGCCGCAGTTAAATGTGTAGTTGGCTTGTTCACATATTTCTTCCTATTTTTTGGTTGTTTTGTTTTAGAACGCTAAGACGGATGTTAGCATCCAGCATCCCAATCAGTATTTTGAAGAAAGTATGAAGACTCTAAGTGGTGACAAGAAGTATGAAGGTAAGTCAGGGTACACTACCCAGGCACTGGTTAAAATAGACATAAACTACTGCAGTGGCCATATTATTTTTTTATACACAAGGCTATGAGAATCAAAATGAGGCTTGTGTCCAAAATAGACTGGTGCTTTTCCATGTTTTTCTTAGTGGCGACAAGAAGTATGAAGGGAAGTCAGGGTACACTACCCAGGCACTGGTTAAAATAGTCTACTGCAGTGGCCATATTATTTTTATACACATACATATTATTTTTATTGCCTACAAGCTTTGCTTCATAAATGGATCCTTCTGCAGTATCACTTTTGCTTTGTATCTATTCTTTAATTTTTTTCAGTAATATCGTTTTCTTGTACTTGACTTTTCTTGATTGATATTGTCATTACTGTTTTGATACTGTGGAAAATAAATGAACCTATACACAAGGCTATGAGAATCAAAATGAGGCTTGTGTCCAAAATAGACTGGTGCTTTTCCATGCTTTTCTTAGTGGCAACAAGAAGTATGAAGGCAAGTCAGGGTACATTACCCAGGCACTGGTTACAATAGACATAAACTACTGCAGTGGCCATGTTGTTTTTTATACACAAGGCTATGAGAATCAAAGTGAGGCGCATGTCCAAAATAGACTAGTGCTTTTCAAAGCGGCAACAAAAAGTATGAAGACAAGTCTGGGTACACTACCCAGGCAGTGGTTACAATAGACATTTGTTTAATTCAGCGGCCATTTTTTTTTTTTATATACACAAGTCTATGAGAATCAAAGTGAGGCTTGTGTCCAAAACGGACTGGTGCTTTTCCATGCTTCTCTTAGTGGCAACAAGAATTATGAAGGCAAGTCAGGGTACACTACCAAGGCACTGGTTACAGTAGACATTTGTATAATTCAGCGGCAATCTTGTTTTTTTTTATACACAAGTCTGTGAGAATCAAAGTGAGGCTCAATTCCAAAATAGACTGGTGCCTTGCAAACTGAAATTTTGTAATTTTGATTTGTGAGTCATTCATGCACTTAATTTACTCATTGGTGTCAGGACTTGGCAGAATAAGATGTGCCTGTGATTTCTCAGGATTTTTCCTGATTCCAGGATTTTTTACGAATCTCCCTTTGCCTCAAAATGTTCATGAAATAAGAGAAGTAGCCACCAAGTAATAAGAAAGAAGTAGCCTGTATTGTGTCCAAACCTCTAGTTTCTTGTTTGTGGGGATGTGGAGAGTCTGTAAATCCTCCAAAATTAAACGTTCATGGGGCTTTGTGTCCTCCAGACCAAAGGGAGACCCAGGCCTGCTACCCATTTTTCAGGATTTTTTACTTCTGTCAAATCACACCCGTGTATAATACAGAGTGTACGACAACGCTCTAGTTTCTTGTTTGTGGGGATGTGGAGAGTCTGTAAATCCTCCAGAATTAAACATCCAGGAGGTTCAGGGGGGGCTCTGTGTCCTCTAGACCAAAGGGAGACCCAGGCCCGCTACCCATTTTCAGGATTCTTTACTTTTTATCAAATCACACCCCTGTATAATACAGAGTGTACGACAACGCTCTAGTTTCTTGTTTGTAGGGATGTGGAGAGTCTGTAAATCCTCCAGAATTAAACATCCAGGAGGTTCAGGGGGCCTTTGTCCTCTAGATCAAAGGGAGACCCAGCCCCGCTACCCATTTTTCAGAATTTTGTTTACGTTTGTCAAATCACACGCCTGTACTATGCTTGGTCAGTGATTTTTGTCAATGACTTATTTGACGAGTAAATTCCTTCCTGCTGAATAGGAAAAAAAGTATTATTCACTAATTTTGGTAAAATGAGGATTAACATGGAAGTTTTAAATATTTAAAATGATACAATAGTTACCGTTTAAATTAAAGCCAGTATTCACTTTTGGTAAAATATCTGATGCATATTCATAACTTCCAACTTTTAATTTATTTCGTATTGTTTATGTCTTAGCACCTGCATGCACACTCGTATGTTTTTGTAGTCCTTTGTCCTGTTTGTTTCCTTGTCTGTCCCTAGGTTAGGGCACAAAAGCATTTTTGCTTCACCCAAACCTAAATGTTGTCCTTTGTGTAATAATTTCATATATATTTAATGTACCCGTAATACTGTATTTCAACCTATTACAAGCAATGTATATTTCTATTTCCAAGGACAGCATTGAAATAAATGTATTATCAATCAATCTGTAAATCTCTGTCTCTGTGGGTGTCCTCTGCTCCTAGCAGATTGGCTGTCATGGACCTCCACCTCCCTCTGTGTTGTGCCATCCGGACACATCCACCATATGTCATTCTGCACAACTCTCTTATATCTGTCTATATCTTATGTCTGTAAATACTTGATAAGAATCAAGACATACATGTGTGTATTAAGCCTGGCCGATATCATTTTTGTTTAACATATCGTCAAACATATCGCGATTTTTGATAGTATCGCAATTATTTTTTTCAATCACGCTTTAGAGCCCACAATCACAGGTATATGTGTGGCAGTGTGGGAAAACCCGTCGGAAGTCGCCACGTACATTTTGTAATTATGGACCGATTTATGTAAAAATTAACCAGAGAGTCATTTTGAGATTTTGGTTCCAAATGGAAGTTGTCTTTAAATTTCCTCTTTAAATTTTTTTTAGGAAAATTAAAGTATAAAATGTATTTTTGGGATGTTTTTGAACCCAATGTATTTTAAAATAATTAGAAGATTAAAAAAATTCACTCTAAAACAATGCACTTTTTGGCCGACGCTCATGAATTCTCCCAAAGCACGCCCCCCCTATGAATAACCCATCAATGGAAAGCTCTACACTAGTCCTGATCCTGTCCTATTAATAGTTCAAGGGATTTACGTTTACTGCATAGCCAACTTTGAAGCCTAATTTCTCCATTTGTGGGTTTTAGAATAAACCGTCTTTGAAAACCACAACTTTAGTTGTGGTTTGAATATTGAACTCATTAAAACTGTTATGAGATCAGTAAAGGGTGTATTACTTGATTAAATGCTCAACAAGAATTGTAAAAATTTGACCATGCGTTGGGTTTTCCTGGACCGCCACACATATGCATTCAATTCCCCACACTTAGTCCATCTGAATAGATTTCTTTGAGTGGCAGTGGATTAAGAGAAATGACAGAGTTCTGGGTCTGACAGTAACCACTGAAGTGGTTCACAATCGCAATTTTCTTTTTTCTTTTTTTTTAATCGTGATTTGCTAACATCTCGATAACTTGAAAAGGTTCTTGATATCGTAATCGGAAAAAAAAGGTATCGCAATATTTGATATTATCATGTTATCGCCCAAGCTTAGTAGTATGTATGAGAACCAACACTGTGACAGTTTCAGCTTATTTAATTGTGTCGAAAAACATTCCAATGCGGAATTTACGTCTCCGGAAGACAAACATAATTTGATTAACCCTAACCCCCTAGGTATTCTGGCTATTAGGAACCTTCCTGAATCCTCCAAAATCCATCATGCATTTTCGTTGATCTTTCATGTTCAGTACTTACGGCCTGTACTTCTTGCCAGGTAGTAATTTTGTCCCATTTCCAGCAGAATTTTGTACCATTAAAAAAGGTTTTTTAATGGTACTAAAATTGACAGCACCTCAGACAGAAATATTTCAAGGGATGTTTGATACCACCATCAACATGACACCAAGTAACTTTCATGTAAATCTGACATCATTTATGTTACTATTACCAATAGTGTTTGGGGCTAAATAAAATACTGTCATGATCGGAGCAGACTTTCAACAGGGCATGGAATAATGAGCTCCAAAAGATCCTTTGCTTTGCGAACCCTCGGAAAGGACAACAAGCGCACTGGACGCGTCTTGGCAAGAACGCCCAGATTGAACCTATGCAGCTTAGAAGAATTATGTTTAACAGAAATGATTTCAACAAGTGGCTGTACGAAAAATATGGCCATGGATCTCCAAGTACGTAAGACGTACACGTTGAGAAACCCTAACGACGACGACGATGGAATCGGTGTCCTAGATTAACCTCAGTGACTGAAAATTACTGGCTCATTTAGGCGGCAGCTAGGGTAATATGACCATGTGGGCTATTATTTTCAGTCACTGACTCGATCTAAAACTAGCACTCCGATTTCCATGCCCTGTTGATCGTGATGATATTGTCCATTTAAGAATGGTAAACTTGGGATTCACAAGATTTGTTTTTTAAGAGACAACAATTTCCCTTTTATAGATGTATGGCATTTTACTTTTCCATGGTAACATTGCTGTTCAACTTGATGAAGGGAAAACCAAATGGGGTAGAATGTCGTATCCGACCGCCACTTTTTCTCATTCAATATAACCAATAATGTAATCTTACCTACCTAGTAAGGTGGAGAACATATGGATGATGATGGACATATACTTCAAATTATTGCAGGATATTTATTTCATGAAAAATCAGGCATTTTTGGTAGACGACGACTTCCTCAGTCATGTCAGTATGATCTTGTAAACTCCCCAATTAGTGACCAACACAGTCATTGTACATGCGCAGTGGCAACTATAATAGGATCCTTCTATTTTCTGAAGGGGAGGATTTTTTTAGAAGGGAAATAAAGTCCGAAAACCATCATAAAAGTGGATTTTAAAGATAGTTTTCACTTTCTGTACCACCAACAATTGATAGAATCATTTTTAACTGGTTAGTGGTTGCAAAAAAATTCCAAAAAAACCCTTAAAAAGTGGCGGTCGGATACGACATTCTTTCCACCAAATGCTCTAAAATTACACATTTTTAACAAATAATTTTGAGAAGCATGATTATATAGTTAACATATTGGCAATAATGATATCTCATTCTAACATACAGCCCTATTTCGCATAATGTCCTAGTGCACTTTACATTATTACCCCTCGGTCCCTGAGCCAGAAGAATTCCTGTAATCTTTCTCAGTTCCCTGGGGAGTATACAGACTCAAGCAATCGTTTTAGAATTAAGCTCAAGCTTCTGACAACTATTTTGTGAAATATCTCATTTCATAGTATTTTTTTTCTTTTTTCTATGGCACGATGTCCGATTGGAATTCTGCCGTGCTGTGTTTTAAATTACTTGTTTCACATAGGGGTATGAACGTTTGCCTGATGTGTGCCCGATTAGCCACCATACTGTATATATGGGAAATTTGATCTGGTTCCAATAACCGCATATACATATATATCACTGGTTGGCAAAACAAATTTAAATATTGCCCCCCCCTCCCCCCCCCCCCAAAAAAAAATGTGTCACCGCACTGATTTTGAAGCCGACCAATGACCTTTTTTTTTTGGCCTTAAGGAAAATTATCGATGTTCCAATGAAACCCAACAAATCCCCCCCCAAAAAATTTCTGGTAAAACCCGAGCAATACGTATCTTCAATACTTGGTACATTATGTATGGTCTGCCTCGTTCATCGTCAATTCTAAGAACCTCTGTGTGGCTTTATGTTAATCATACAATCCCCTATCCATATCGCTTCAAAGAGTGATAAGCCTGTCTGTCAGTAATAATTAATTGCGTGTCTATAACAAATAAAAAACACACACACTCATTCATTAGAGGTTTGCTGCAATAGAAACGAAGGTCACTTCATAATTATTCTGGTATGCGAATAAATTTGTAACACATGTGCACATACACATATATTAGTGGCCTTGACTTGTTTCATAAAAGAAGAAACCAATATTAGATCATTGAGGTATAAGATATTGGAAGTCGTTTTGATGAGGCATGTGGTTAGGGTAGAACTATTTTCATACATGATGTATATAGAGTTTGAAGTGAGTCTGTCAGCAGTTAAAGATTTATTGCCCATGTTTGGGCTGATTTGACAGTAAAAAAAAAATAGATTTAAATATTTTTCTGGGGTTATAAGCTTTCATTTGAGACAATGAACAAAAAAAATCCGTCAAGGATTAGTAAAATAAAAACTCTAATTAATAAAATGCTGGCCCTGCACAGCTTACACGTGACCACACAATTTATTGTACGTAACGGCCGAGGATGTGTGCAGACTTCCGATTGGCCAGCGCGGTGATCATTCAGAATCAAGCGCATTTTAAATATCGCTTTTATTTACAGTTTCCGACATCCATATTTCCTAATTTTTATTTTGTTTATTTGATAACGGTATTATCTTTCAAAATAGTCATGGGTTCAAATCCCACCTGAGTCGTCTGAAATTTTTTCCACAGACACTCGGAAAGCACCGAGTATGCAGTGCTACATACATGTACATACGTCGGTGTAAGGGCAGAATCATATCATTTCTTTCAAAATTCGCTTGCTTTTTAAATTCTATTAATTGGGGTCTCTTGAGCCAAACACAGGCAATTTTTAACCCTAACCACCCCATATCGTGCAAAATCCTCCAAGGGGCACTTTTTGGGAAAAATTCAGCACTGTTGGAAACTGGTACTTTCACCTCCTTCAAGTGGGACAAAATTACTACCTGGAAAGAAATACAGACCATAAGTGCTTAATATGGAAGATCAACGAAAAGGCATGGTGCATTTTGAAGATAAGGGCATGTTTCCAAAAGTGTACTGATGGATTTTTGGAGGATTCAGGAAAGTTCCTAGCGGGTTAGCGTTAAAGGAGAAAATAAAAAAAGGAAATAGTTTGTAAAGTTTAGTGCAGCATGTAATTTATTCAAATCCGAAACGGGATTAAACTAGACAAATAAAATATTAACACCTACACATGTGTACACACTAGACATGTTCATGAAGTCATGAACTTTTGTTGTTAACAAAATTTATATCAAAATTACCCAACTGTTTTTGAAACAAATTGGTGAATAAATCATACTGCATTTGCTCTAATATTTACCAATACACAGTTTGAAATGAAATATTCAGTTGTGTAGCCTCTTCTAAGCTTGGGCGATATTGATTTTTTTTCATCCACGATATATCGGCAAATAGATATTGCGATTTTCAATAATATCGCGATTATTTTTGCATTCATGCATGTTGCTTTAGAGCCAATAACCACAGGTATGTACCCCCTCTACAAGCGTCACAATAAATCGCAAATTTGTTTGCAGAGCATGTATGTACTTCTGAAGTTGTTCACTTTTGTTTCTCACTTCCAAAAGCTGAAAAGACTGTTCTAATTTTGTTTCCATTGAATTTCTGACTTGACTCACAATGTCGATTTTTTTTTTTTTTTTTTTAATCGCGATTTGCCGATAACTTAAAAAGGTTCTAGATATTATAACCGAACAAAAAAGGTACCGCGATATTCGATATTATCGTGTTATCGCCCAAGCTTAGCCTCTTCATAAATATATCAAAATACAAAGTAATATATACATAGAGTAATATCTTGGGCGATAATACGATAATATCGAATATTGCAATACCTTATTTTATTTGATTACCATATTGAGAACCTTTTCAAGTTATCGAGATATCGACAAGTCGCGATTACAAAAACATATTGCGATTAAAAACAAATCGCCCTTGTGAGTCAAGTCAGAAATTCCATGGAAGCAAAACTAAAGAGAAACAAAAAGCGAACTACAATGTACTTCAAAAGCACATGTACACTCTGCAAACGAATTTTCAATTTATTGTGACGCTTGTAGAGTGGTACATACCTGTGGTTATCAGCTCTAAAGCAATCATGCGTGAATGAAAAAAATTATCGTGATGCTATCTAAAATCACGATATAAGAAGAAAAAAAATCAATGTCGCCCAAGCTTAATAATATGTATATTTATATATACACTGCAAGGGTCAAAATCAGTCAAAATGCTGATATTGCCAAGGTATATCTAGTGCACTTAAAAGTGAAACACTGTCAAACCTTATGTGTAGTAAGTACATTTACAGGTCGAAATGAGTCAACCGTTTTTGACTGGTAAAAGCATTGTCTTGTATTGTTCAGGGTGGTCAAAATGACAGTCAAAACCAGTCAGAAATGCCCCTGTGTGCACATTTGGGTCAACAGTCAAAACAGGCTGTTGACTGGTTTTGACCACTATACATGTAGCTACTTGCCACTAAAGTGCAGCCACAGTAGGAGGGATAATACAGACAATTATTGCAACTTTTAGCAACTTTAAGCCAGATCAAAGTGACCAGTTAAGAAGTAGTTCTTGGAGTTACCAGTTAGTTCGCTAACTGTTTAACCAAAACTTTCAGTCGGTCTACCGGTTAACCGAGAAGTCAGCACTTGATGACGGCCACACAAACTAGATTGCCTTCAAATGGCACAATGTGTAGACATTTTCAATCAAAAAGCATCAATAAATTTCCCAGTAAAAACTAGTCAAAAATGCCCCTGTGTGCACATTTGACAACTCTAGCTCCTTGACACTAAAGTTCGGCTATAGTACATGTCGGAGAGGTGGAGACATATATGTACTATGGATCAGGCATACACTGTATACTTGGTGCAACCTCAGCACCTGTCCCCATATGTACCAGTACATATGCAGTAGCTTCTTAAAGGGATAGTGTCATCACGATCAACAGGGCATGGAATTGGAGTGCTAGTTTTAGATTAACCCTCCTACACATGGAGGCCCCTCCCAACCACTAAATTCTGTTCTTTAGCAACCTTCAGTACATATATGTACAAGCCTAAGTGTCCTTTCCAAGTAATCTTACAAAATCAACTGTGTGCCACCCAAGGCCACTGTAAATGTTTGAACATATTAGTATGGCCTACAATGCATTGATGGGAGACCACTTTACCCTGCAATCTCAGTGGTGTGACAGTGCACAGAAGGGTAACCATAGGAGGCCACTGGCAACAGCTAATGGCTTGGAGTGGCCTGAATGGGTTGTTTCAAAAATTGCACTGATTGCAGGAGGGTTAACTCAGTGACTGAAAATAATACCCTACATGATAAGGTCATACTACCTGCATAAATGAGCTGATCATTTTAAGTCACTGTGTTCACCTTAAAACTAGGACACCGATTTCATGCCCTGTTGAAAGTCTGCTCTGATCCTGATGATAATGTCCCTTTAATATGTGGCCTTCTTATATGTCCACATTGGCAAAGTGAAGATGTACTCAATTAATTGGACAGCCAGCCATATATGATCCTGCTGGTGTTGAATTTATAACTGCATAAATCTGGCAATGACAGGCGCTGCCACTTCAATATTAACTCTATTTAAAGGTCTAAACGGTTAACTATTTCATTAGAACCCTAGGGCCCCCCCCCCCAAAAAAAAAGTCTCCAGTTTCTGGTCATTGATTGGCTTCAACATTGGTGCGGTGACGCTGGGTTTTTTTCCCGGCCATATTTCTTTTTTGCCAACAGTGAAATAATTGATACATTGTATACACGGGGACCAAATTTCCCATAAGCATGGCGGCTAAGAAAGACCTCACAAATCAGGCAAACGTTCATTCCCCTATGTGAAAAAGTCATTTAAAGCACAGCACGGCAGAATTCCAATCGATCCAGCAATTTTGGCTGCAATTGGACATTGTTTCATAGCAAAAACATTTTTTTTTTTGGCCTTACATGTACTTCATCACCTAGTTTTCCATAAACCTGTAATAATTTTTTTTTTTTTTTTTTTAAAGATTACTAATAGTGTACACATGTATATTAGCTTTAAAATGATTCTCACCAGGTATCAATAGCATGTAGTTCAATTCTCAGTTGGACATCAGTCAGTCCTATATTAAGTCAACTGATACTCGTCTGGTTCAACAGCCCAGACAGCTTAAAGGGTTTGTCCATAAATACTGAATGTCACCTCAACATTGCCTGGAGTATTCCTGTGTTTAAAGCAAACATGCTTT
This sequence comes from Zoroaster sp. YZ-2022, assembly GCA_029582265.1. Lineage (NCBI taxonomy): Eukaryota > Metazoa > Echinodermata > Asteroidea > Forcipulatida > Zoroasteridae > Zoroaster > Zoroaster sp. YZ-2022. The sequence goes on along the minus strand of CM055831.1, from coordinate 16,685,102 downwards.
TAAACAAGAACCTCCCTGTAGATGTTTTTTTTTTCTTTTCTTTTTCCCATCATTTCTTGAAGACATTATTTTAAAAGTCTGTTCACACTTTTGTTAAAGTGGTACATGTACATGTACTGCCCTTTTAGAAATAGGTTGATGTGCCGGCTAACTGAGAACAACTGTATCCTCTTACAGGCTCATACTCAATGAGGGAAATGCAGTTTTGTTCGTCCAAGTTTGACTTAATTATTTTATATCATAATTTATTCAGGGAAATTCAAATGGTCCCAGAGGGCCAGACAATGTTGTTGGTAATTATTCCCAACATCTGACATAGATGAGCGCTTATATTGAACAATGGTTATGCTTGTAATACACAATGTCAACAGGAATATTAGGGGAAAATCATCTATTATTTCTACAGACAAGTTCAGAACAAATTCTCTTTTCTCACTGGACATGAATTTAGTTTGCAATCAGAAAGCATACTCATTTGAATATAACTTGTGTATTTTTCAACATAACAATAACTTAATTCAGACCAAACTGTCAAGTTTAATAGGTTACACAAATATATTTTGTAAAAATAAGTTAACCATGCAATTGTGCATTGTGTTTAAAAGAAACATTTACATCCTCTAGTTTAGAAATCTACAAGTGACCATCTCATTTCCTTTTTCCTTTTGTAACCAACAGTTTGTAACAAAAATTAAAAAAATATATATATACAATTGTACGTTGTGTTTTAGAGAAATATTTAATCCTCTAGTTAAAAAAAAAATACAAGTGACCTTTCATGCCCATCTTATTTTTTCCTGATTGGCAGAGAACGAAACACTTCTTCCAATTGACCCTTACTTTCATCGATTTTAGAGTTATCGGTTTTTTTTTATCCCAACTTCGCCATGTCAAGGTAATTAAAATAGGCTGAAAAAAGAGTATATATGTTTTGCAGTATCTGGGCACCAGCAGCAAATCAAAGGACTGCTTGCAAAGAATTGGTTGATTACACCATGGAGGAAGGGTTTTCTTCCTCCATGATTACACATTATCAATGATATTATAACGGGTCATTAAAAAGGTCAAATTAGACAAATACATTCCTTGCACTGGACTACAAAAGCTACTGATGTTTATCAGATTTTCCCCTGTGGTCTGTTTTCCCACGTATCCTGGTGTATGTACACATATAATGTCCTTCTATACCGTGTCACTGACTTCAACTTACCAACAAATCAGTTCACATTACTGACTCATCGATCATAATACTGTCTTCTACCTGTACAGCTTATAACCAAACCAAATTATTTCCAAAAAGTTTATAAACTTGAAGAAACAAGAAAATGTTCTTTACAGCAGAGTACATTCTGCAGCAGTGATAATATGAGAAAAGAGGAATTTTTACCAAAAATGTATGATTACAAAGTATCTATATACCATTACATATTGAAACTTTTCAGTCAACCTAGTCACAACTAAAGTACATTAATTATATTTCTAAGGCCAATTTTGTTTGACTTAGCACTGTTTTCTGAAACAGAGGAAGAATCAAATTACAAGGAAATAGTTTTCCTTTTTTTATACAAGGCAACAAAATGTTACACAATCTACATTATCCAGAACAGTTTTGTTTTTCAAGCCATAATGTAAAGTTACACCCAAACTTCCTACAGAGAAGCCATTTGATATACATGTACATGTACCTGAACTCACGGGAGGACTTTATCTGTACACAGAGGAAATGCCCCGTGGCCTGAAATATTTTTCTGGAGTTCACAGAGCAATAATATTTATCTTTCATATTTAACTCGTGGCATTTTTTTCGCAATACAGCGGAGAATAATTATTGTATCAGGGAAATTATTTATCCGAATACCTTATTATAAATAAACAAGTGTCGGGTAGACATTAAATGTTTTTATAGATAATAATTCTTTTTAACCTGAGGTAGGTTTGCTGCTCTCTGTAGTTTGTTTGAAATTACCTTGAAAATAAACAAACCCTGCCACTAATTGCCATACACATTAGGGAACGATTTTGTTCCAAATAAATTGATTTATCTATATATTGCCCGTGTTTGGCTCAAGAGACCCAAAAAATAGAATTTAAAAATTAAAAGTGAACAAATTTTGAAAGATATCATTATTATTAAACGAAAAAAATTAATTGAAATTGTCGGATGTCCAATCGGAAGACTGCACACACCCTCATGCAAGCCGAGGATTAAAACTGGGCCAGCATTTTATTAATTTGAGTTTTTATTTTACTCGTACTAATCCTTGATCTATATTTTTAACCGTCAAATCGGCCCAAACACGGGGGCGATGTACATGTAGCCACACATTTTTAGTCCTGACATGTCTGTGTGTATGTTTTACTGGAATAGCAAAGCTTGACTATAGATCAGCAAATTGTGAATTTGTGAAGCATTCTGCCATGCGACACAAGTGGAATCTTTCATTGTGCAGTTCATGTATTTTGACACCTGCACAATCAAATTCAATTTGGTCATTTGACAATTTCCTTCAGATTGGATTAGTAGTAGGTAGGCCAAGTAGTAACGACATGATATCATCTTAACCCTTTAAACTCAGCCCTGTAGAATATCGGACGCCGGCGTCCGATGAAATAAATCAATTCTTACACAACATCTGTATGCCATTTTTTTCCAAAAGGTTGGTGGGGGTCAAAACTTTGATAAAAATGTAGGCCCATATGTAAGCTTTCCAATGGTATATAATGTGATTTAGGTTTTTGAGAAGTAAGGCAGAATTTTTTATACAAAGAACAAAATTCACCAAAACAGGCCTGAGTTTAAAGGGTTAATGTATTATTCAGAGGGTAAATTCCCATCACAACAGACACGAGCGAACGACTCACAACACATTATACATGTATGAGACAAGCCCGTTTTCAAATTACATGTCACACCACAACCAGTCATACAAAAAAAAAACTTAAAATATTCTTTACTCAATTCTGATCTTGACCTCAACGTGCAGACACATCTGAGGTGGTTTTGTTGCAATAAGTTATCTGTAACGCAATTCACAATTACTTGAAAGCCCTTTTAATTAACCCTAACCTTCCCAAATCCTCCAAAATCCTCTTTGCTAAAGTGAAGGATTTTGGAGGATTGAGGTTATTAGGCATATTTGCCTTTCCATGGTACATGTACATCCATGTTTGTTGTAGTGATTGCAAGGTCAGTTGCTTGGGTCAGTGGACACTGTTTATTGCTCCATGCATGCAGGGAGGGTCCCTGGTCATGTACAGATTAGAAACATGTGTGCATACATGTCATGTGCTTGCTTTACTCATGAAGGATTTTGGAGGATTCAGGTTATGTGTAAGCAAATGGGCCTAGGGAGTTAGGGTTAATGCAAAATTACTCTAACAAGATTTCATAATGTATAATTGTAGCTTTATTCATGCATACATGTTTATCAAGCAGGTCCTTCTATCAGTGCGTTGCATGCAGTACTGTCTACATTTACATCAATTTATACACCGTATATTTTGTTTAGAAAAAAACCATTTGTACTGGATATTCTTTATGGTGTCCAGCTATAAAAATTTATGTAGAATAATTTATCTCAAAAGATATACCAGTACAGTTTCATCTTGGTGTTAATAATAGTCATGTTGTAAATGTACTGTGGAAAGTGTGTACATTGTGGATGGATGTATACAATTAAGCAGTACTTACATGTTGGGAAAAGGAAAATAACATTTATCTTATTTAATATAATCATTTTAAAAGTATTGGTAAAGTGCTTTGAATGAAATCACTAACCTCCTGGCTATTTTGACTAAGAACCTTCCTGAATCCAACAACCATGCACAAACACGAACACCAAACTGTCGGGACTTGGCTTGAAGTATCCCTGTCTTGGGCTATACAGTACCGAGTCCATCAAAATATGCAAAACCCAGTTTGAATGGTTTTGGGTGGTTAGATAGATATACATAAGGCGAGCAAAGAAAAATTGGCTGATGCCGGACTCGAACCTGTGACCTCTCGAATACCGTACGAGCGCTCTACCAACAGCTAACTAGCCCCTATGTTGGTGGGCGGTCCACTTATGCCAATTTATTGCCCTATATATAATATTATAAATAACTAATTCCACAGTAAGGTTGCATTTTTGTCCTGTCCGTCATGCTTGTGTTGGATACTGATCTAGTGAAAGTCAATTTTTATTCTTCATGGTTGCTACATTTTGAATGTTTTGATGAGTTTATGGTGTGACGGACTAGGAAATTTACTGTTTGTGTCCCAAATCAAGGTTATACATGTACAATATATGTTTCTACCTACACAAAAGATTGGTTTTCCTGAAAACATAACATAATTTGTAGCCTCTTGTTCCCAGAGTCACAGACAACTATTTGACCATCACTAGTGGATGTAATGCCAATGGGCTCGTCAAACTGACCCTTCTCTGACCCATGCGTACCTATACTGGCCGCATATGATCCCGAGGGGTTGTACACTTCAACACGGTGATTTCCACTGCTGGACACAAATAGGTACCCACTGGAATCGATCATGATTCCTGACGGACAGTTGAGTTGACCTGGGCCGGTGCCCCATTCCCCGAATTGGTAGAGGAACGTCCCTTGGGTACTGAACATCTGGACGCAGTGCTTCCCAGAATCGGTGATGAGAAGTTCTCCACCTGGAGAAACGACAAGATGGGAGGGACAAATAAAATTGCCGTCGCTGCTTCCCTCTTTACCGATCTGTCGTAAGTATCGACCCTCGGGAGAGAAAACCTTTACACAGTGATTGTTGGTATCGCAGATGAAGATGTTGTCAGAGGCATCACAGGCCACACCCATTGGGCCATTCAGCTGTGTAGCCCCTGAACCCCTGCTACCAAACTGAGAGACAAATTGTCCGTTTACATCCCAGATTTGGATGCGGTGGTTCCACCAATCGGAGACAATAATCTGACAGCGACTGTTGAGACAAATACCCTTGGGAAACTGTAACTGGCCCTGCCCATTGCCTTGACTTCCTAAGGTCTTGAATAGCTGGCCTGCATCCGTCACTATGGAAATGCAGTGATTCCTATCATCGACAACAGCCATGAGATTATTTGGAAGAACAACTACTCCAGTGGGTCTTTCAAAAAACGACCCTCCAAACCAGCCACTACCAACAACTGCCACTTCCTTGGTACAGTCTTTTCCAAATCTACGAGATCTTGATCCAATAGTGTCAAACTTAGCCCAATCAGTTTTTCCAGTATTCAGACCTGTATCAGTGCTCATGCTACGGGAACGATTTGTCTCACTGGTTTTGACTCTCCGAGGGGGTAAAGGAGGAACAAATCCTTCAGGGGACACCATAGCACCTGTTTGTGAGGAACTACTTGTGTCAAAATTAATTGAAGCTGGTCTGCTTCTGGTTGAACTCTGTTCCCTAATGCGGGCTAGTGGTGAGTTAGAATTGCCAGAAGCAGGAGACGTGTTTCCTGAGAAATCAATTGATGTATGTCTGGTGTAATTGCTTGGTCTTGTTGGAAGGCCTGGCTTGACTCTGGGAGGTATTGGTTTATCCAGAGAGACATGCTTTGCTAAAGCGGTAGCAGCATCACCCGCAGCAGGGCTTCTAGAAACGGGAAAATTGCTGCTCGGAGTAGGACAAGGTAAAGTGGGTTTCCTTTGAGAAGCTGTGCTTCCTAGAGAATTCTGTGACATATTGCTCTGTGTGCTTCTTGTACTGGAAGTTGAATCTGATGATAAGAAAGGATTTCTGCTTTGTGATGCTTCTCCTGTTTGTCCACCTGTTATTTGTGGTGCTGTGCTGCTTTCAGACCTGGCAGAGGATGACGGACCTCCAACCAGTGCAAATGCACTACCTGTGCCATCTTTAGGAGCAGATGATGCACTGGAAGTACTGTTACTTTGACCCTCTGAGACCTGGTTCATGTTTGGAAAAGTTTGTGAGCGATTCCTATTTTGAAATAAAGATGGAGAATCAGACCTTGATGAAGCACATGAAGTTGAGGGGCTTCCACCCTGCTGGGGGATGTTTGGTGAGCTTGCCACATGAGGTAAAGATTGGCTCAGATTTGCAACTGACATGTTGGGTGTCGAAAGCTTCCTAGTAAAAGCCGGAGGAGTTGCGGAAGTGGTAGGCGTTCCTGAAGTAGTCTGTGCGGAAACGGCCGACACAGAGCTTGGGGATGGGCTCTGTAGCTGCAGTATACTAGCATTAGTCGGCTTGTTTTTATCCATGCCATTTGCTTGCAGGACCCCGTAAGAGTTGATGCTCACAGCCAACTGAGTGCGATTAGGATCTGTGAACGAAATCTCACGTAGCTGCTCATCGATGTTGAGAGCATAGTGTTCAATTTGTTGAGTGTACCTTTGACAGACAGTCAACAGCTGGTTGTACTGTTCCTGTGTGGGCTGCTGACTAGTCAGAATTGATTCCCGCATGGTAGCAAAGTCTCTCTGGAACTTCTGGAGGTACTGGTAGGCGCTTGCCTTCTGCGTCGCGACCATGTTTAGCTCCTCTTGTCTCATCCCAGCAAGATGCTTAATCACAGCTTCTTTGCGAATTTGTAAGTCGCGAGCACGGGACTCGAACGCAGCATCTACTTGAGTTTTGACGGCAAGAAATTTCTCGTCAATCGTTTTCTGCTTTGTGTCGAAACTTGACAGCTCTCCTGCCTTTTGTTGGAGCCTCCGCGCCAGTTCAGCGATTGCCTTACGTACGCTGTCAGTGATGGATTTCTCTGGGACAGCTTCTGAAGTCGACGAAACTGATGGTGTTGTGGAAGGAGCAGACTTTTGGTGAACGTCAAGCAAGGCGAGCATGGTGAAATTATTTGGCAGTTGTTGAGCACCGCCTGCCGGACTCTTGTGTTGCTGCCGGCACTGTGGACAGACTATTGTTGCCTGGTTGTCAAGCTGTACAAGACACATCCGGCAAAATGTGTGTTGGCATGGCAACAATTTTGGCCATCTATCTGCGGAGTCGTACAGTTCTAAACACATTGGGCATTCCAAGATTCTCTGGAGTTCTTCAGCCATTTTGGTTTACGATGCACAATCTTTTTATGAATCACCTGTAATAAGATGAAAAGTAAGTAACTAAATAAGTGATTAAATACACAATTCATTAACATGATTTCATATTTTGTGGGTAATTAAGTATGCAAGTAATGCCATTATTGTACCACAAGAAAATATTTTCGCAAGATTTATTCTGTGTACACAACACACCTTCATAGTGAAAATATGTTAAGTCTTACAAACACCCCTGAATATGCTGAAAAGGGTTCAAGATGTATTGCCCATTTTTTGGCTAATTTCTGGAGAAAAATTGTTTTTTCATCGCAAAATTTATGTTTTACTTGAAGAGAAAACATGCTTTAATATCACATTTTTCTCAAAATAATTGTGAGAAGCATGGTTTAGGCCAAAAAACAGTCTCTGGTTTCTGCGCTCGTCACCTCAGACCCGCGCGTCTGCATTTTAAATTTATTGGGGTTTTTTTGGCTATGAAATGATGTCCAATTGCAGCCAAAATTGCTGTATCGATTGGAATTCTGCTGTGCTGTGCTGTGCTTTAAATGACTTTTTAACACAGGAGTATGAACGTTTGCATTTGTGAGGCCTCGCTTAGCCACCATAATTTGTATATATGGCAACAAAAAAAGATGGCCGAAAAAAAATGTGCGTCACCGCACCGATGACCTTATCAGTAAATATGCACCGAAATAAGTTTATGGCGGATGTCGTCATAAATTCATTTTGGCACTGTTTCAATGAAAACAAAAACTTCTGGAAATGGGCGATACCAAGCTTGGGTGATAAGACAATAATATCGCAATATCGAGAACCTTTTAAAGTTATCGAGATATCGGCAAATCGTGATTAAAAATAATATATCGCGATTAAAAAAAAATTGCGAGTCAAGTCGGAAATTCCACGGAAACTTGGACAGTCTTTTCAGCTTTCGGAAGTGAGAAACAAAAGCGAACTACTTCAGAAGTACATGTATACACACTATACAAACGAATTTGCGATTTATTGTGATGCTTGTGGAGGGGTACATACCTGTGGTTATCGGCTCTAAAGCAATCGTGCGATATACGTTTGCCGATATATCGTGGATGAAAAAAAATTGATATCGCCCAAGCTTAGGCAATACATCTTTAACCCTAACTCCCTAGGCCCATTTGCTTACACATAACCTGAATCCTTCCTAACTCCCTAGGCCCATTTGCTTACACATAACCTGAATCCTCCCTAACTCCCTAGGCCCATTTGCTTACACATAACCTGAATGCTTCCTAACTCCCTAGGCCCATTTGCTTACACATAACCTGAATGCTTCCTAGCTCCCTAGGCCCATTTGCTTACACATAACCTGAATCCTTCCTAACTCCCTAGGCCCATTTGCTTACACATAACCTGAATCCTCCAAAATCCTTCAGTAGTAAAGCAAGCACATGACATGTATGCACACATGTGTTTCTAATCTGTGATACATGTACATGGCCAGGGACCCTCCATGCATGCATGGAGCAATAAACAGTGTCCACTGGCCCAAGCACTGACCTTGCAATCACTACAACAAACACGGATGTACATGTACCATGGAAAGGCAAGTATGCCTAATAACCTCAATCCTCCAAAATCCTTCACTTTAGCAAAGAGCATGTAGCATGTAACCTCAATCCTTCAAAATCCTTCACTTTAGCAAAGAGGATTTTGTAGGATTTGGGAAGGTTAGGGTTAAGGATACACTTGAATTTTAAATTGCGACAAAAGGAAATAATGTACATCTGACTGAGCGATTTTTGACCTTAACCAATAACATCATCAGAAAACAACAGCTTTTTCAGGGGTGTTAATGCTAGTTTTTCAAGATCTTGTCGAGCAGTGGACACGTCTCCACATGTAAAAAAGGATGCTCAATAACAACTAATTGTACGCAACAAATGTTTTGTGTACCTTGTACCATGGAGAAAGAAAAACATTCCCTTCCTTCCTCCATGCTTGTACCAACTTGACACCAAGTCAGCCAATTGCTGCATTTGTTTTATTTGTATATTAAATTATTGGGTAGAATGTTGTATCCAACCACCAATTTTTCTCATTCTGTGACTGCAAGGGTCAAAATCAGTCAAAATGTTGATATACTTGCCAAGGTATATCTAGTGCACTCAGAAGTCGAACACTGTCAAACCTTACGTGTAGTAAGTACATTTACAGGTCAAAATGAGTCGATCGTTTTTGACTGGTAAAAAACAGTCAAAAATGCCCATGTGGGTCAACATTTGGGTCAACATTCAAAATGGGCAGTTGACTGATTTTGACCACTAGAGCTACTTGCCACTAAATTCAGCTATAGTAGGAAGGATAATGTAATCTTACCTACCAAGTAAGGTGGAGAACATATGGATGATGGACATACTTCAAATTATTCCAGGATATTTATTTCATGCAAAAATCACACATTTTTTGGTATACAATGACTTCCTCAGTCATGTCGGTCTGATCTTGTCAACTCCCCATTAGTGACCAACATGGTCATTGTACATGCGCAGTGGCAACTATTAATAGGATTCTTCTATTTTCTGAAGGGGAGGATTTCTTTTTAGAAGGGAAATAAAGTCCGAAAATCATCATAAAAGTGATTTTAAAGATAGTTTTCGCTTTCTGTACCCCAAAAATTAAATCAATTAGGTAGCTGTACTTTAAATACATAGTGACTTCAAAATCTCTCTTTTTATGGGTTTGCTTTTCATGTTAGTTTTATAAGAAGGTCAACGGTTTTAGTTTGCAAAACATTCAGTCACTAAATTTAACACTTGTCTTCTAAAGGGACCTTGTGGTAAAAACTGATTTTAATGATAACACAAAATTATACAAAAAAAACATTATTTAAATATAAAAAAGTGCAACTATAGAATGCAGGGCCACACCGAAGGTTACCTTATTATAAATTTACATAATCTGACTTAAAAATACACAAATGCAGTTCCTAGGTCAAATTCAGAAAAAGGGAAAATTTTTGCCCTACATAGGTACTCCCAAAAAATTGTTGAAACCGTAGCTACAACTACAAGGTTTATAATTTAGGTGTACTTAGTAAACAGAAATTGAAACTGTTTTCGTAAGGTCAACAATGTTATAGTTTAATCACAGAACTTCCTGACCTGAACTGAAGGAAAACCACATCATGATTTAACCATGGAGGAAGGAAATAGTAACGTAATATTCGATTCATCCATCCTTCCTCCATGATTCATCTGACGGTACTTTTTTGTACATTATATAAATATTACTTTTCTGTACAAAGTCATTATATATATTGAAATAACATTACTCGTAGTATTTCTCGAAGAACCAGGCAATATAATTGCAAATTGTAGTACTAGTAGGGATCGAATGATAGACTCTGCCCCCAGACTTACCGTCAAAACTAACGGGAAGTATGCCACTCTCACACGGCAGGCCGCTGGATGGAATCGAATCGATCGGCGACGGATCGGCTCCGTTCGGACAAACAGATCTGTATAATACCTGAATCCCTCAGATCATAGAGCAACACTGCTGAGATAAACGGTTTACATTATTTCAATCTTTGGAAGAGAACTCTCCCGTTGAAATCATTACATAACTTTCCCAGTTGAAGTCACACTATAAACACCGCAGGTTTTCAACAGTGCAAAATTTCAAATTAACCAGACCGTTGCGTTTTCACACACACACGCACGGATATAATATGGATATGTCGTCATACCCGACCTGATGACCCCAATACTTTGCATATGAATGAAAAAATAGCTTCCGATTGAATGCATGCAACGCCCGCACGCATGCCTAGCTACACCGTGCGTGGGGCGCAAGGCAAGGCAAGCGAAGCGAAGTGACGTTGCATTGGCGCCCATTTCCTCCAGATCCAATGAATGACCTGATGCGAACATTTCAATTGCATAGGTCTTACGTCTTAAATTGCGACTTACTTGCTCAGTTGATGAAATAATATGAATAGGTAATATTTTATTTTTAAGAAACCGCGCCCGATCAAGGCGGTAACCGTTTACACCTACTGTGTGCATGATGACTCATTTTGTTTTGATCAATCATGCGCGAAGTGTACGTGTAGGCCTTTCACGATACAATCGATTGAAGGAAAAAACTAATTTCATTGAGGCCCTTATTAAGGCAAGGGGTGATAACCTAATTGCGTAGGGGATACTGTGGTGCACCGTAATTGAACACGGGGCACTCATCGTGGAGTCGTCCTATGATTTTCTGGTAAAAAGAAAGAAGAACAAAGTTTTGTTCCTGAGCCGGGAAACCGTCTTCAGGCCCTCGGTGTAAGTTCACTGGTGATTCCTGGCCACCCCCTGCCCCCGAACAAAAGAAAACAAATAGTTCAAAATAATAATAGCTGTCAATTATAGTTGGTGCAAAAACGTGGTCGTCATAAATTAATTTCGGAACTTTATTACTGTAAAAATATGCCTCTGTTTTGGTGAAAATTTTTTGTAATGCATTTGTTTGCCTTTCTCTATAAGGATTTATTTTGGATTAATTAGACAATTGCCGAGAATGAAATAAAAAGGTCTCTGTAAGCCTTAATAATATATACGACAACATTTCTTGGAAGCTTTTAAAAATGAAATTGGGTAAACACTTTGGCTTCTGTGAAGGCATTTAACTTGACAAGATATGGAACGGGTACGGGTGTGATTACACTTGAGTCACGAATCATCTGCAGTGCTGGCATCCATCCAACACCATATTGACCTGGATTGATATCTAAAACAGTTCATTCAAACCTTATTGAAAATTTCATACCACCCCTCCCCCCAAAAAAATAATAAAATGGTCGAATATTCACTTACTTTGTGTGAATTTGATGATGGTATTAATCTTTATATTTAAGAAAAAGTTAACAATTTCCAGTTCGAATAGAATGTGTAACAATGCATTTTCAATATTTTCTCGTTAATGACACAATGTAATAAGCCGAAAATTACAAAGGATTGTTTTAATTGTATATGACATAAAACACAATAAAGGGGGCCACTTTGCATCCGTCACGTTAGCAGTTTATTTTTAAGTACCCGAAACCAACCAAAAAGTGTTTCAACATGTAAATGGACATGCAGGCTTATACTAGAATTAATTCGAGTTGATTTTTTTTTACCCTCAAATTTCCATAAAAATTGGACGGAAAAAGTTACCTCACTTTTCCGTCCATTTGTTGATGGAAATTTTAGGCTAATTAAAAAAATAATAGTAATAATTAACTGAAATTATCTTTAGGATAAGCATGCATGTCTATTCAAATGTTGAAATTCTTTTTGGTTGGTTTCAGATATTAAACCAAAAATTACAACCATAAGAAAAACTGCTAACGTGACGGTAGGAAAGTGGCCCCCCTTTATTGCGTTTTATGTCATATCCCGATTCTAATAAAAGTAAGCATACCATTTGAAACAGTTATTTTCCCCCAACATTACCAATTTCACCTAATTATTTCCAAGTTTGACATTGGACTATTTTTGGAGCTGTATAAATTTTCCAAAAGAATGTAGCGAAATATCTCCTTCAAGACACATTGTGTAAAGTTGGTTGTGAAGAATAATACTATTATGCAAGTTGTAATGTTGCCAATTTACAAAGGAATATCAATCAATATTTCAAGGATCAGTGTTTGTTCATTCATCTAAATAGAAAACAATGCAGATGTTTGTTTTTTCTCCAAAAACGGGAGAACCTCGGGCAGAGTCTCGCCGATGAATTAAAAGTTGTGACCTGGGTTCAAATCCCATCCAGGCCCTACTGATTTCTAAAACCCACCCATTTGGCCAAAAGACTCCGGTTTCTGGTCGGTTTCAAAATTGGTGCGGTGACAATTTTTTTTTTTTTTTGCCAACAGGGAAATACATGTGAGGCCTCACAAATCGTTCATACGCAAACGTTCATACCCCTATGTGAAAAAACGTAGTTTAAAATACAGAATTCCAATCGATCCAGTAATTTTGGCTACAATTGGACATAAGCAAAAAATATCTATTTATAACCCAAATGTTTTCTATTCCATAGGGACAATTATTGCACACACAAAAACTAGAACCGATTTTCTTCCCACCCCCAGGATCTGGTAGATTCTCTTCACCGCGGGCACCATCTCAACAAACACCGAGGTCATCAGAACCTATCTCGCAGACGGCCCCACCAAGCCAAGCTTCAGAGGATCAATTTGAAGACGAGTTCAACATGTCATTTGAAGAACTGGAAGCCATGGAGAAAGAGGCAATGGGAGAAACGGCCAAAGAACAGGTTAAGACTACAGAGTGATTCTCATATTACTGGATGGACCAAGTGGTTTCAGGGAAAGGTTTCGACAATGGTAACAGTAACTATAAAATTACATGTTGTGTGACACCACCCCCCCCCAATAATTTTTCTCAGAAAAACAAAGTAAATTTGTCTAGTTATATTAATGTTGTGCCGGTAAATTTACCCACAAAAATATTGGCCGCCCTCCCCACCACTCTGGAAATCATGGATATGCCACTGATGTCACATTACCAAAACAAATTTTCAAAGGCTATATAGTTTTGATAATTTTTTGAAAAAGGGTTGAAATGAACGTATGTATGTTACCAAATACCAATGTTGTACCTTCCATTTAAAGAAGTGCGATAGTGACCTCTCTTTGACTGGATGGACAAAATTCAGTTGTTTTATATCTTCGTCTTAATAACTTGCACGATTACCACTTTTGTTCAGAACAATGTACATAAATAATTTCTGATAAAAACTCAATGAAGTTTGTGGATGCAGTCAAATGTGTTCACTAATGTTTCTGTGTTGTGTCACTACGTCTACACTGACCAAAAATAATAACTTAAATCTTTTCTCACAAATGAGCGATGTTATGTGAAGACTGGTTGATTGAATACTAGTACATTTCTAAGGAAAACCTCAGGTTCTCAGACATATGGTCGAAAGAACTTTGTAGGATGTGTTTACCTTTCCAAAAAAATACAAGTGATTATGGTACTGTGTTAAAGGGCATTTAACTAAATACAATCACTTTAGTACTAGAGTGTTCTCGTCATATTTTGTGTTACATGTCCATGTAATTTTTATTTTAGTCCAAGCAAGGAATACCATCTTTGGCGATCAAATGAGAATTAACAAGCTCTCCAGAAATAGATAAGACAAAAGGAGATATGTGAGATATTACAGACCTGGGCCTAATTTGTTGAAGACTCGTCTTTAATTTCCAGTGTAAAGAGAAACCACAATTCAAAATAATAAACACGCGAAATTTATCTTGCTTTCGTTATATTTTTTTTATTGTCAACCATTTCCCATGGACGTGAATAAAAGGTGTTACATGATTAAGCCATCTAGTGAGTCCTTTGGTGTTGCCTTGAAGTAATCAGCAGATTCCTCGCCATAATCCTGAAAGATATCGGTTCCATAGAATTACTCATTATGAAATGTTAATATACATCTTTAAGAGGGAAATCTGAACTCTGATACTATGCAATGAAAAACCTTTAAACAAGACATTTTGCCAAGGTTCTATCACATAATGGCCAGTGCTATATAACTTCAATTTCAAGTATGAGCAAAAGGTATGACTAGAATTATATAAAGAGTTTTTGTAAAATAAAACATTATCCTCAGACGTTTACAAGATTTCTCTTCAAACATACGTAAGATGAGGGAACTTGTTATATCATCATTGGATGTCTTTCCACTTCCCAAACATCTGCACCACATACATATGTGTCGTCATGATCAACTGACATACCTTGACGACTAGAGAAGGCGCCTTGAAGTAACTTTATGTTGACTTGAAGTAATCATTAAGGACATCTACAGCAGCAGATTCCTTGCCATAATCCTGAAAGAGAGATCAGTTTCATCAAGTTACTCATGATGAAATCTTAGTATTAAACAAAATACACAAACTTAAAATTCTCCCTAACAAACCCAAATTATTTAATACAAAATTTCACTGGTAAATCTTTAGGAGGGAAATCCGAACCCTGATATAACACAATGAAGAACCTTTGTTCTTACACAACATTTTGCCAAGGTCTCTCACTATATTAAGATGAAGGGCCAATGCAATCTAGCTTAGTACAAACGAGTGAATAAAATGTATGACCAGAACATATTAAGGTGTTTTTTTTTGGAAAATGAAATATCCTCAGACGCTTACAAGTACAAGATTTCTCTTCAAACATACGTAAGATGAGGGAACTTGTTCTATCATCATTGGATATTGTCTTTCCCCATTGCAAACATCTGCACCACATACTAATAACTTAATCAACTGACAAATGGCATACCTTGACGACCACACAGCTACATGCGACCACTTTTCTGGCTTTGCCTTCTCTGTCGATCTTACAGAGACCTGCCCACTCCCCAAGCTTCTTGTTGTCGTCGACCTACAAAAAAAAAAAAACTTTTAAAACTGTTCATATGACTTTACACATGCCTAGAACTACCAAGAAACCACGGTCGAGCTATAATTTGGGGGTTCTTTTCACCAGGAATTTTACTGTTAGTGCTTTTATTTTTAAATATATTTAGGGTTTCGGCCTGGTAGCCGAAAGCCTATTGTTTTCGTTTTTTATTGTAGTTATTTTTTACAGGGGCGCCTTTCATTACACTGCTCTGCAAATACAATTAATAATAATAATAATGTGTGGACTTATATAGCGCACGTATCCACCAACTGAGTGGTGCTCAAGGCGCATTATATTATTACCCCTGCTCATAAGGCTCATAAATCATTCCTGGGGAGTATACAGCTCAATTGCTGCCATTACAGCGCATATAGGGCTAATCAACCAACTCTGCCCTCACAGGTACCCATTTAACCCCTGGGTGGAGAGAAGCAATTATGGTTAAGCAGAGATGCCAACATATACGATTTTGAGCCGTGAATACAACTCTACGATAATACTTCATTGAAATACGCTAAACAAGCCGTCCCAGTATAATTGTATATAGTTACAATACAAGCAAACAATGAATGAACTATTAAGTGGAAATAAAAATGATGAAAAATAATTTTAAAAATGAAAAAACAAAACAACCACCTTTTAAATATAAACCGCAGTGGTGGTAAAAAGCGACGATAGCGGGATTAGCGGCGAATTCACACGATTATGTATGTATCACACGCGAGCGCGCTGGATTCAACTGCCTACCTACTGCCTGTACATCTGTACATTATTTGCAAGATCGTACCCATTGATCTCTATTACATAATGGGGAATGAGGTTGTCTGTGAGGTAGCTTACGTGTACAGGCGTGCATTACCTTTTAATTTCTCAAAGCTTCTTTGCAAGTGTGACGTCAGGCACTGCTTACTGCGGAATTATGCGTTTACGGCGCATAGAATCACACGCTTTTTATGGCGCGGTAAGCAGCGCCATGAAAGTGAGCTAGGGCTAGGCCTAGCTAAGGCTATCAATTTGTTATTTGCCTTCGAGACCCCAAGAAAGAGAACAGTTAGTATTATAATCAATTTCTAACGTGATTGATGCATGGATTACTAATTCGGAAGATCATTATTGTGAGCTTTTTAAGATAAGATACGTCTAGCATTGTTATAATTTTTTCATTGAGTATTTTCCTCCAATTTACACAGAGTGCAGCGCTGCTGACATTGCCCAAAATCCGGACATGCATTTTTTAGCGTTAGATTTTTGCGATTTTTTTTTTTCAATAGATGCTACTCTTTTTTGGAATTCAATGTTGGCATCTCTGGTTAAGTGTCTTGCTCAAGGACACAAGTGTCACGGCCGGGTTTCGAACTCACATTCTGCTACTAACACCAGAACTTGAGTCCGGTAAGCTAGACCGCTCGGCCACGACACTCCACAATTGACAATTTAGTTGGTAATAATGTACTTCATAATATTAAGAACAAAATGAGTTGGAGTATCGAAGGGTCATAAAATGAACTTATCCTCAGACACTTATAAGTACAAGATTTCTCTTCAAACATACGTCAGATGAGGGAACTTGTTCTATCATCACCGGATAACATTGTTTCACCGCCACAAATTATAAAATAGCCACCATCATTAACAATATAAATTAATCCTCCTACCACATTTGAACTTCAGTGGAAAACAGCTATAGTGGTCAAAATCTGTTGACCCAAATGTGCACACAGGGGCATTTTTGACCACCTGGAACAATCAAAAACAGTCGACTCATTTTGACCTGTAAATGTACTTAATATACATAAGGTTTCACAGTGTTCAACTTTTAAGTGCACCAACATTCTGACTGATTTTGACCCTTGCTGTCACAGAAGGGTCAAAAGACAATTAAGTTTTACCTTCAGAAGGTTGATGGAGTGCTCAGCACAGAGAGCCTCAACCAGTTTCTTGTACATCGCCTCGTCGCAGTTGTTGGCGAGGACACACAGATGAGCCTGACGTCTACAATGCAATGGAGGGGGAAACAAAATCAGATATCAATTAATTATTATTCATCAAAAGTGATCTTTATATCATTTTTGTTTTCAAACCCTCTATCTTTGTTGGACACTTATACTAGTCAGCTAACTTTCACATATATTTTGCTTTCTTTAACATGTTTTAAACCTGTTTTCCTGCTGTCATCAGTCAGTAAAGACATTCTACTTCAGTGTTGGTGTCTTAAGCCAGCTCAGTAGTCTATCAGGCTGAAACATCATCCTTCAGACAGCATGTAATCACAATTTCTATAATCCAAGGATCTATCATTAAAGTACACAACTGTACTTCAATAAAGAGAAACCACAATTTTTTTTTCTGGATTTTGTTTATCATGAAAATCTGAATGCATTCTCACTATTTGGGGGTACTTTTGTAAACAAGTTATGTCCCGTTTCCCCACCGCCTGTGAAAAGCGCCCAAGAAATCAAAATGTGAAATTAGAACAGCATTGCATGATGTGATACTTTGCTTTGGAAACATAGAGGTGGAGGATAATCTTCTTCTTTTTGTTCAATTCTTTCTTGAAAAGAATTGGGAAGTATCATTGGACATTCTCTCATCTTTTGTGACCAAGATTAACCTTACTTGTCCAGGGCCTTTGCAGCCTCATGGAGGCCTCGTGCAAGTCCATCGTGGATGAGGGATGTTTTCAGCACTTCTTGAAGGGCAGTGTTCACGTCCATGGGACCACTGGGCACGACGACCGCAGCCGCCGCAGCAGTGGTTTGATCATCTCTGCAGAACATAAAATCATTTCATGATCTAACTTGCTTAACGTGCATTTAGACGAACAGTTAGTTGGTGTAGGCAATTTTGACAACAGGGTTTTTAATTAATAATAAACTTCAGTTGATCTGAATATTTTTGTTCCAATCAAAGACGAGATTTAATGATCCTCAGACAAAATATTTGGGTTCAATTCAAGGTTCTCCTCATTCAATTCTGTCCGAAGAAGGAGCTTTGTTTTTGTCATCACAGGAAACATCGTTATCTCAGTTACCGCAATGTGTGGTCGTCACACCATGGCTGTTTTTTTTTTTAGCATGACTACGTAAATGTAAGTCGTAGCCCCCGTTTCTGATCTTGCCATGCCATGTTAAATGAAAATAAACATTGCATTAGTTTTGCCCCCCCCCCCTTTTTGAAAGTAAAAACTTGTGCACAAACTAAGCATGTGTTTCTGCATCAAAATATAATTTCCAACCCTCACTTGACTACACTTTCCTCTCCTTTAGTGTGTCCTCGATCCTCTTTGACTTTGGTACAACCTGACTTAAAATTACACAACTGCCGTTCCTAGGTCAAATTCAGAAAAAGGGGAAAATTTGGCCCGGCATTCTCCTCATCTTTTAAATGAAAATCTGTGATATTTGTCATAACATTTGGACAGAAATTGCAGTCTGGCAGTGGTTGTATTTCTACGACTAGCAATAGCATGACTAGGGCCTAAGACTTAGGCTAAGTCCTAACGACTTACACGTTACGTCCTTTTCGATAAAAGAAAACCGAAATTGCGCCAAACGTGAATTCAACGGGGAAGGGGAAGGTGGAACCTCTTCATGCCTGCAACCTGATAAAAGCACTTCTAGTTCTATTGAAAACATTTGCAACCATGCTCGGGGATAGATGATGTCATGGAATGGACGAGATCACAAAATCCATGCACGCTGTATTTAATGCGCTAATGTGCAACTCACCCTTCCGCGTCAGACATGTTTTCAGCGGACGTCCTCGCTGAAAAAATAAACACATAAACATAATCATTATCATGTATTTTATCAATAGACTTGAAATTTAGGAGCGGATGCTTTGATTAAAATGCTGATTTTAACCGATTTTCGGGAGCACACACTTACATAGATCCCACCACAAGCACAAGTTAATCGAGAGAGGGCGTGCTTTATTTGAATGGCAATAATGTGCCGCCTGAGGGAGCTCTTCAAATAAATTAATGAAAATAATAACACGAATATAAATCGTGAGCAAGCCGAAACTTTCATAGGTTGTATGTTTAATGTATATTTTGATTCAAAGAGAGTAACCATAATCGTAAACGATAAATCGCGAAGAGACAAATTCATCTCGATCCCAGGTTATAATATTAAATTTGTGTGTTCGTGGTGCATGCAGTTACGAAGATACGATAATGGCCAAACTTGGCATGGTCCATATTACTAGGCCTAGTCCATATCGTCAGGGAAGAATAATCGTTATGTAAGTCATGTATTTATAAGCCTATGTAGATTTCCATAGAAAAATGGTTATGTAAAAATAATGTTAATGTTAATAAATCGTGTTGTATGGAAATCACTACAAGGTCAGTAGACAATAATTTAAATGTAATAGTAAATAATGAGCAATTAAATCAGGTTCAATATATCTTGGCGTAACAATTTGTAATGATAATGGGAACGTCATATATCTACTAATACTATTTGTTGTTGGAATTATGGGTTTGCGGACGGATTGGCTTTTGTATAAGGAGCTTTTTTTTAAATGGGATATTTAACTTACTTATCTAACTAAAACAGAAGGATTTAAGCTTTACAACATGCTGGCAACGTGTTTACACAAGACTTGCGTTATAATATAAACATGCACTCGAACAGTGATAACCCATCCACGGATGTACCGTGAAACGCAGCGCAACCCCCCTTCATGCGGTCGGAACACACACCGAAGGCAATGCTAACATTACGGTGTTATTTTATGAATATACTGTATCGCGATACAGTATATTGTTTGTTACTGTACAATTTACAGTAAGTTACTGGCAACCAGCTGCCAGTAACTTACTGTAATTTTTACAGTAATTTATTTACAGTTATTAATGTAAAATTTTACAGTAAGTTACTGGCAGCTGAGTTGCCAGTAATACTGTAATTTTTACAGGCAATTTTTTACAGTGTAGAAAACTATTAAAAATGCGTGTAGTGATACATGGAAACAGTATAAATTAAAAAGAAATCAAGTTGTCCATGAAATTGAAAAAACGCAACGTGAATTTTATAAAACACAAGTTACAAAAAATAATGGTCACAAACACAATATGTGGAAAATACTTAAAAACTTAACTGGGTCAAATGTCGTTTATTCACCAAATAATATTGATGTTGAAAAATGTATTAATTATTTTGCCATAATTGGGTCTAAGCTAGCTGCTGATTACAAGTGGGAGTTACCAGAGAGTATCTACACCTAGATGTGTTGAATATGGACTGTAAACTGCTTAAAATTGGACAACCTATTATAACACCCTTGTTAACTAAAATTTTAAATATGTCAATAAATGAAGCAAGTGTCCCGGAAGATTGGAAATTTGCTAAAGTCACTCTCATTTATAAATTATTTTCCGTACATGAACTCATTCTTGTTTTCCGAAATCTATGTCAAAAGCGGGCCATGGGGTCTCCTGGCGGATAAATTGCCAGTTGGAATTATGGGACATCGGAATAATCACAATCCTTAAGTAATATGTTGTTTTTTTCTTCTCTTGCTTATTATGTTATTTTCCCACAAAAGCCGAAATTTCCGAAATATTTTCAAAAATCCGGCCGTCCCCTGCCCCTCCACCCCTTTAGTTGCGCCACTGCTGTAGCGTTTTAAAATAATCTATATGTCTCAATGTGTTTATCATCAAAAACAAAAACACCTTGAAATTGATATGGAACCATTATACAGTTGTTCCGGACCATAATGTCCGCAAGTACCATTATGTCCGCAAGTACCATTATGTCCGCGAACCGATTTGGGCCCATTACGTCCGACCCATTACGTCCGCGGAACCATTACGTCCGACTCATTACGTCCGCGGGTCCATTATGTCCGGCCCATTACATCCGCGGGCCCATTATGTCCGACCCATTACGTCCGCGGAACCATTTCGTCCGCGGAACCATTACGTCCGACTCATTACGTCCGCGGACCCATTATGTCCGACCAATTACGTCCGCAGGCCCATAACTCAAATAATGTTTGAACACGTAACGTTGGGGAAGTTAAAACCAATTACTTAGAACAATTTAATATGGATAAAGCTTTACCGGTACCCGTTTTGCAAAATAAAACACCATCTTACACATGTTATGTTTCTATTGTTTTAATTTATTAAAAACAATAATGTCATGTTTCCATAGCAACGGTTTCTGTTCAGCAATTAAATATCATATTACTCCATAGACCTTGTGTCATTCTTCTAAAGTTGAAAATTTTGTGCAAACCCATAAAGAAATACAGCAGATACACAGCATTGAATTGTATTCTAAATGGTGCTCTGTCATTCCCTTTCCCCATGGTGCTTAATTAAGGAAGGCCAAAAAAAAACCTGGCAACTGATATTTTTAGTTTTAATTTTTTTTTTATCTCAGCAACACTAACTCCGATTTGCACCCAATAAAGTGCATTGCTCAGCATTGAGATCTTAATTACCGGTATATTACTCTTGATGCAGTGGGACACATGGTTAATTTTCACCTAAAAACCCTACTTTTACTAGTGTTTATATACACTGTTGCATTCCCACATGTATGTCAACGAAATAATAAGGGGCGGACACGCAAACTTTGTTGTGACAATCAAATGGGGTTGGTTTATTAACATTCTTACTATTAGTTCAACAATAATAACATGTATGAAAGGACTGGTAGCGTAATTCAGGTACAATGTCAATAGTTTACATTAGACTTTATACTTGTACTGTACATGTACGAGTTCCGAATAGTGTGTACGAATATACCAACTAAGGGATCGGATACAGCATAGAGCAAGGACCAGTCAGTGGGACCATCGTTCTTTCATGCGGCTTGTCAACTTGGTATGTGCGGTACGGGCACTGCTACACTGTACCGAGAGACGGCTGGTCAGTCTTTGCGACGCGGACAACCAGGGTTTGACTACACGGGGTGTCTGGACGGGGCCAGAGTGTGTATCAGACCGCACCAGAGTGTGTATCAGACCGCACTAGCTAATCCAATGGTCAATCGATGCACTGCACCATTGGGTCAAAGAACGAGGTACTGCATGGACCGTCGCATCACAAGTTAGGTACTGCACTGTCATGGATCGAGTCGCACTACTGCTTTTGTGTATCAGGTCAGAAATCACGCTATTAGAATAGACTTATATGGCTGTTGATACCAGATATTATTCGGAACCGCACTTCCTCGAGATAAGGAAATCTCACTGTTTATACAGGAATCTGGGCCCTATTTATGAATAAAAAACATTAGCCTAGGTTAGCGTCCTAGCCAATGTGAAGCTTGCCTTCCGCGTCTAAGGGTAGGAACGTGTGCAAATCAGGTTATACAACAGGTCCTTGTTCCATAATTTATAAGGAAAGGCATTTGACGAAAGTAAAGTGAGTGACAGCTTAGAAAGGAGGGCGTGTTCAATGGGGGTAATGCTTACTGGGGATGCTAAGCTATTGCATGAGGGGAGCACGGGACACGGACCAAGGATAATGACTGAGCGGGTCAGTCACGGTGACTGTTGGGCCATGCTTCACCCACGAACCATGTTTGGTATGCAGCGGTGGACTCCGAGGAAAGCATGCGAAAAATCGGGACGGCTCCAAGCCACGTGGTGGGAGGGCGTGGCATGCACACAAAGCTCTCGCTGGTGTTGCATTATGCATTGCGTTGGCGCAGGATATGCATGAGCAAAAGTATGCAGGACTGCATAATAATGGTGGACAATCGAGAGTCCGGAATATGCCATGTAAAACAAACCCTGGAATTTAGAGAACTTGAAATTGCATCATAAAAGCAACATATTTGACAGTGAAAAGAATGAAATAGAGGGCGCTAATATTACCAAAAGCAAACGGTAAGATTCGTAACACCGTTAATAAAAAAAATAATAAATAAATAAATTCCCCATACACAAAGTATGGTGGCTAAGAGAGGCCTCACAAATTGGGCAAACGTTCATACTCCTATGTAAAAAAAAAAAAGTCGTTTAAAACACAGCACGGCAGAATTCCAATCGATCCACCAATTTTGGCTTCAGTGGGACATCGTTTCATAGCTAAATAAATAAAAAAAATTAAAAAAAAGAAATAAAAATAAAAATAAAAAATAAAAAAATAAAACGCGACGTTCGCGGAGACCAGAGTTGAAGTTCACAGTTAATCACAGTATTCCCCGTCGATCAATTCTGCAAGATAAAACATTAAAGAGTACAGTTATTTACCCTATGGACATAATTCTTAATTACAAGTGGTGCACACTAACATGTAAACCCTGAAAATGTTCTATCCAGAAGTTATATAACAAGCTGGGAGGGTGGGACTTGGGTACTGGTGTTATGAATTTAACAAAATATTGCGATACCGACAAATAAATAACATTTTTAGAACAAGAAGAACATAAAACGATACTCACTTTCGGCCACCTTAGTCAGTTTAATGATTGGATCTACCAACACCGAATACAACTCTGCAGCAATACACGTTCCTTCATCTCGGCTTCTGACCCACTCAGTAAGCATTTTTCGTGCCTGTTCAACTTGATCTAGAGGAGCATTTGCAGCGAATGTTTCAATGGCCGATTCCTCGAAACGCAATACGTTAGCCAGTAGCCTCCATTTGTTGCCAATTTCAACTGATATCTTTGCGATGAATCGGCCATCTACAACCATTTCTATACAACAACAACAAAAAATATTCATTTTGCATAAAAAAATCATATTAAAAAGTTTCCACGATGGGTTTATGGACACAATTACTGTAAGAAGAAAATACGGGCAATTTTGTTGACGTCAATGAATAGTTATACCGTAAATTTATACTGTAAAATCTTAAGTATTTCCCCATTGAAATAAACTTCTTGTACTAAGAATTCGTATTTACGGGTTTTCCTCTAATAACCAGGACCTAATTTCATAGCGCTGCTTACTGATAAGCAAATTTTCGTGCAGAAAAAATTGCTTTTAAAGCAAATACGCGTATTTATATTGTTGTGTCACTCATTTGCTAGCAATAACGGCCAGTATTCAGTAAGTAAACATGCCTTTCTCAGCGGTTAGCATCACTGTGAAATGAAAAACTAAACGGCTCTGTGAAATTGGGCCCAGGGCTGCGAGCAATTTTGCCTTTGAGAAAGAACATGATAGGTTTGAAACGTAAGGCCAGTAACCATTATTTTGCATAAATCAAAATCCAACAACTATACTATAGCGAAATATAATAACCATACTTACCCCGAAGACTTACCGCCTGCTGTATATTCGCCGACATGCTTGAAGCTTTGATTATGTTTATACCACTCAGTGAGCGTTCAGGAATATTGGAAACAATTAACCTGTAAGACAAATAAAAAAATACTATTAGGATGCTAAGAATATCATGGACGGAGCATGTTACTAACCATGAAGTTCTGAAAAGAGCAGTCATGAAAAGGAGAGAGAGAGAGAGAGAGAGAGAGAGAGAGAGAGAGAGAGAGAGAGAGAGAGAGAGAGAGAGAGAGAGAGAGAGAGAGCAAAATAAATGTACACACACGGGGACAAAATTTCCCATACAAATTATGATGGTTAAGAGAGGCCTCACAAATCGGGCAAATCACTTCCAATCGATCAAGCAATTTTGGCTACAATTGGACATTGGTAAATAGCATAGCAAAAAAAATGTTTTTGACATTAGTTTTCATGCCATAATGATGGTGACGTCATGATGACGTCATCACATATCGAATTACACTAAATCAAAGTATATTTAAAAAAAAATCATATCTCATTTAGGCATATCCATTTTGTGATATGCAATAATGTTCCCACAAGTACATATCCTGAACATAATAAAATTTTGTCACAGAAGATGCCAAAAGTCACAGCAAAAGTCATTGTAACAGTAATAAAAACTATAAGTGCAGTGCAAATCCGTAACCATGATTACCGTAATTCTGTTACCGTATATTAAAGTACTAAGCAAATGTAATTTTTTTTATAAAACTTGTAGGGAGGTATATTTAGAAAAAAAACATAGCTGGGATTTTTTTTCTTTGCCCCAAAAATTACTTTTGTGCATTA
Source organism: Zoroaster sp. YZ-2022 (assembly GCA_029582265.1). NCBI lineage: Eukaryota > Metazoa > Echinodermata > Asteroidea > Forcipulatida > Zoroasteridae > Zoroaster > Zoroaster sp. YZ-2022. Next base: position 16,659,582 of record CM055831.1, on the reverse strand, counting down.
TTTTTAATTTATTGGAGAACACGAAAAATAATTTAAGTTTTTTTTACATATAAAATAAATGTTTGGTACATAAACAATTTTTTTCCACAAGGCCTCCACTAATCGCAATGCACATAAAAGGTATATTAGAATTAGTCCTCAATTTGGTACTAACAAATTGGCTGGCTCATGAACTAACAGTGCCTCAAATGTATATAATTATGGACCTTACATCTTACTTTTTCAGAAAAATTGAGGGCATACAACTACAAAGCAATGAGCTCGACAAATGAATTTAGTCACTATTTTATTTAGTAAGGTGCACCCATAATATACCAATTAGTGTTCACAACCGGTCCATGACTCGCCAACGCTTCAGTTGACGGAACCGTCACAGACCTTCCACTGAAAGGTCTGTGTGACATAGATGTCAAATCTCAGTTGCGTTTTTAGCACTAGAATTGCAGCAAAAACATCGGGGTTCACTTTCCTCTTTCCTCTGCCAATGATGTACTTTCACTTAAAATGGTTTTTAAAGCTATTACTTACGGTTATAAATGAAGTGACGACGTTGGTGATGGAGCTGGACAAGTTTACCACAAATTTAATATAATACAATATAAGTATGGACGGGTGTGTCTGCGGAGCTATTGTACAATACTAATAGCTACGTGGTATAGGCTTCCTTGTTCACACATTGTACATTTAGATTACACATAATAATTATGTGGCGGAAAAAATGCGAAAGGGGGGGGGGGGTTGGATCGACTCCCTCACGGTTCGTCGTCGATAGCGCTGCCACCAGGCGGAAATTTTAAAGGCCTAAACCACCGGAGTTCCGCCTCACCGGTTTAGTATCTCTAGTTGGTAGACTAGGGTCCGCTGTCAAAATATATGACCGGGTGAAAGGAGATCCTACACTAAGAATAATTCACTCGAAAGAGGAATGACTTAGAATAGACACAGTAGGTTTGAATTCAGCAAAAAGAGAACAATTGTTTTATTTACAAATAAACCACTTCTTCCTCAAAGAACTGCAGACATGTATTTACAATCTTAAATCTATAAGACTCTCGATAAATATCTCACTTAATGCTGCCAGAGAAATAATTTGCACTCCTACTAATATAATCCAGTCTCGTATAAACCTTAATCAACCTTAATTAATGTCAGGCCCTTCGCCTGCAAATCCACTATAAAAACAATAAACAAGTGATACTAGGCTTCAACCTACAATATCCACTTTTCCTCGAAAAACTACGAAGCGATGCTGCGCTTTCGTAAGCTAACAACAATATCCACTCCTCAAAAATCCACAAGTGATATTAGGCTCCTATCGTCCTACAATATCCACTTAACTCTAAAATACCGAAGTGATACTGCGCTTTCATATAAAGCTAACAACAATATCCACTCCTCAAAAATCCACAAGTGATATTATTAGGCTCTCATCGTCCTACAATATCCACTTCTAACGTTATGACTGGAGAATATTAATTAAATCTATTCCAAGATCTTTCTATCCTGAATAAACTAGTGTGAAACTACTTTACAACTTGGATCCTCTGCTCCAATATATAGCAATATCCTTATCCTAATGGCTCCACAGAGTTCAGCTCCTCGAACTGTAGTTAGTGGCTCCCCGAGAGTGCTCCTCAAGAAAGTTTAACTTTGCAAATATTAATCTAGCTCCACAGCTCCTCTAAGTTAATCTACAGCTCCCCAATAATTAATCTAACTCCAAAACTCATCTGAGTTGCAATATAGCTCCCCAAAGATTAATCTAGCTCCGGAGCTCCTCTAAAGTTACTATACAGCTCCCCAATAAATTTCTGGCTCCACTGCTCCTCTAATTTTACATCTCATAAAATGCCAAATAAATTCGGTGAATAATTAGTATAATTATTCACAAAAATCCACAATGTTTCTCTTCTCAAAGTTTAGAAACAGAACTCCACATACCTGTATTTATCTTACTCAGGCTAGGCGATCCAACGATAGTTAATTTGTATTAAATTTCTAATTATATTCAGAGATCAGCAATACGAATAAGTCAAGCTCGAAGAATGATCTGGGTCAGGGTGATCTCACTCTGAAATTTGTCCTATTTATACATTTGAACTGCGCGCCATACGCACAGAAAGTTCTCACGCATTAAGCCACGCCCCTAAATTTCGGTGAGAGCAAAATTAGTTCACACATAACTACTACAAAACAGATCAGAATCATATATCTATACGGTTTGATTCCGAATAAAAGAGCTGAAATATCCTATGTGAATTATCCTTTCTATTAAATGAAAGAATGAATTAATTAAGTAATACTATCCTCTAAATAATTCCATAAATCGAGTTCCAGAATGAACGTAAACAAAGCTCATTTTCATTGACAAATAGTAAATGACATCATGCTAGTAGCAAAAGAAACGACGATCCTCTGCTGCCAGTGTAGAGTTTGACGATGTGTAGCCAGTCTTTGAAGTATCGCATTTTCAGCTTATTTCAATACATCATAACTTTCTTAACACTAAACAAGAACTTGGGATATCAGTGCCCAATATTATCAATACATCCAAAACCCATGTCAGCGTTTTCATCAAAGCTTAACCTCTAGTTTTTAATCTGAAACTCCATGAACTGAAGCCAGCATGATAATAAATATTTAGGGTACTGTGCCAGAATGACCTTAAATTTTTAGAAAGGCATGTATTAAGCATGACAATATTGTAGTATATTTTCATCAGAAAAAAAGTATAGATCTTATAAGTCCTTTCTGCTCTGACCCGACGAATATATCTTGAACTAGTTATTCAAAGTTATAGCTAACATTGCGTTTAATTGAAATGAATATGCACTTAGGCTTCATTTACATGTATCTTGTGATTGTATGCCTAAAATTAAACATGAAGTTTAATGAAATTAAACAAGTTGCATTCCCACAGTGATTGCATTTCATGATTTGCAAAGCATTGTACATGCCAGTTTGTTCCAGACACTGTGGCTGTAAGTCAGCCACATAAGTTCACTTGCAGCCTTTGGAGCTGTTGTTTTTCCAGGCTTCATTAAACGTTTCCCCAAATTTCCAAAAAAAACTTTCTGAATTGTCATGTGTTTTATCAGGACAATTTGTTTCCTGTCATCCTCCTCTATAGCAGTTACATTTATACAACCACCTAAACCATATTTATTTTAAGTCGCTTCTTTGAAACATCCTGACAAAAATTTCCTGGAGATCATGTTATTTATATGATAAACTGCTAAAATGTGTGTCACATTTTTGTTTTATCAGTTACCACCCTTAACCTCAATGCAAATAAAACAATAGCTAAATAAAAAAAATTATAAATATATAAAAAAATAAGCCTAATTTCTTCACCAATCAGATTTTCAGAAGTATAGGACAATGCAACAAAGTTGAACCAGTCCAGCTATCTCGTGGGATACATGAACACTGCATGTCTATATCTATTTGGGGCCTTTTTTTTTAGACAAAATAAAATAATACACATAGGCCTCACGCTCCTCAGTTTCATTCACTGAACAAACTATCAGACCAAACTGTCAGAACTATTCTTAAAAACAAAATCTTCTTGTTACAAATGTATAGCTTTAAAGGCATGGGAATAGTTCAATATTGTACACAAATACTAGTCCAAAAGATGTCCAATCTTGGCTCAAATGTGTTTGTATTTAACATGATGCATGTAGGTTGTAACGTGTGTGTCCTTTCTCTATGGTTTATGTAATAGTAATACACATAATGTGTCAGATGTCTTGCATGAAAACACAATGATAACCAGCCCAAAATATACACTGCAATCAAATTAATCTTTGGTACAATGGCTATAGACACATAAACAATTGTTTTCCACAAGGCCTCCACTAATCACAATGCACAAGAGTATTAAATTTGAATTTTTAACGAAAATTCCACATTTTGAGACTTACTACCCCAAAATCCATATTTCTCCCAGAAAACATGAGTGTTTCGAATTTTAACCACTTGGATTGGATTCCCTATGAAATTCTGGTCTAGAATAAATATGAAATATTTATTGCTAATGTACAATTTTGACAATATTTTCTCTCCCATGGAGAATTGCCCATAAGTACTTTCACATTTTACGGTAAAAATCGTCAGAAAACTAACACTCAGTGTGGCGTAGCTAGCGGGGGGGCAGGGGGCCCCCCCTGGCTCCAGTTCCAGAATAAGTGGGCCCCCCCCCCCCCCTAACACATGCGAATTTTTTTCACATGCTTATGGGACTGACTGACGGGCCCACCAGCAGGCAGGACTATACAGGCAGGGCCGGATTTAGACCTTGAGGGGCCCGGGGCACTTCAGGTTCGGGGGCCCCTCGACATAGAAATTAAATTACATGACAAATAAAAAATGAACTAAAATGAATGATAAACCGCATTTCTTCGAAAAAAATATAAAACTAATTTTATAATTATTACATTTTTTTATATAAAGGAAGTCCTTAGTCTGGGGGCCCTCTGGCAGGGGGTCTGGGGCAATTGCCCCCTTTGCCCCCTTATATAAGGGCAAAAGGGTAGTTGCCCACGGCCCCAGGTAAAGAGGGGGCCCTAACAATCTGTAAAATCTGATTGGTGGGCCCCCTGGGATCCGATTCGCCCCCCTGGCGAACATAGCCAGCTACGCCACTGCTAACACTAAGCTGCCTTTTTAGAAAGGCCATCCTATTGTTTGGTGATTTATAGAATATTTGTGACCATAAAAGGTATTAGAATTAGTCCTCAATTTGGTACTAACAAATTGGCTGGCTCATGAACTAACAGTGCCTCAAATGTATATAATTATGGACCTTACATCTTACTTTTTCAGAAAAATTGAGGGCATACAACTACAAAGCAATGAGCTCGACAAATGAATTTAGTCACTATTTTATTTAGTAAGGTGCACCCATAATATGTTCACAACCGGTCCATGACTCGCCAACGCTTCAGTTGACGGAACCGTCATGACATGGGTTGGTCCACAATAAATTTTTAGTCAGCAAACCTAGAGCTATGGGTTTGCCGACAGAATGCCCCCCCCCCCCCCACACACACACACACTTCTAAGTAGCAATCCGACGCCCATGACTGAATGACATTTCAGGCACTCGAGGTTAAATGTTTCCTCATGGTGATCAATTAAGTTCAGGCATAAGCCGCGAGCAAAAATCTAAAAAGTTTGCTAAAGCATGGTTAAAGCATGTATTGTCAGTAACCTCTAGTATAATCATGATCACTATTCGTTCAAAGCGTCTAGGACCGGAAAGACGAACTGCCACCCGAAACCACAGCTCGAAATTTCTGCGAATAAAATACAGTGTATTACAAAGTAAAAACAACTTCAGTGTTTAAAAACATGATACATTTTCAGTCGGCAAACCCATAGCTCTAGGTTTCCTGACTGAAAATGTATTATGGACCAACCCTTGCTCTAGTGCCTTTGATTTGCCGACTAAGAAAAATTATTGGGGTGTCACGCCCCACAACCCTGCCCCCGCTTGCTACGGCCCTGGGCGGTGGGGACGAGTAAACCCAATAGGCCTGAGCAATATTTTTCTGCATTAAAGAATTTATATTATTTTATAAATACAATTTTAAAAAGGTTCTTCTGTAATTAATTCACCAACAAATTCAAGTGGCATGGTAGTATAGTTGTTAGAAGGCTCACCTTCCATATATCGGGATTGACACTAGGTTTAGGTTGTAAATATTTGTAAAAGAATTAGCAACATGTTTTGTTAACTACAACACTAATTCAGAAACAAAACCTTTCTGTATAATATTAATGTATGGGCTGTGGAGGACTTTTTTAAACGAATATAAATCCCAAAATTCATTTTTAGTACTGTATACATGCTACACTTGGAGAGGAGATAGGTGCTACCAAGTGTAGTAGTATCACCCACAGCAACGACTATGAGCCATCAAGATGTCGCCCCAACGGCCTCCAAGGCTATGGGACATAGATAGAAACATGCTAGCTGCCGACGTCTGGTCGCCGCATTTGTATAATTGGTTTTGCTAGTAATATGTGGCTTTGCATTTATTTTAGTCTTATATATTAATTAGTCGAAATTTAGTCACATACGGCTCTTCATACGAGAAAAAACCACAACGGTGAACACTTCTAGTGCAACGCAATAACATTTCTAGTGCGACGCGACAACACTTCTAGTGCGACGCAACAACACTTCTAGTGCGACGCGACAACACTTCTAGTGCGACACGACAACACTTCTAGTGAGACGCGTGAATCCTATAGTGCGACGCGTGAATCCTAATGCGACGCTTACACACTTCTAGTGCGACGCGTGAACACTTTTCTTGCAATGTGCCTGTGTCCTTTTTAGAACACCATACTTTAGACAGTAAATAGAGAAGAAAATAAAAGGTTATATATTGATCAATATTTTTTCTTTTAGTTTTAAAAACTGTGGGACTTCTAAGTATTTTTAATTATTTTTTTAATATTTTGTGTTTAGCACTGTTTACTATGGGAGTTTATTGAGTGGGGTGCGCCCATGGAGGAAGGAACACTGTGTTTCTTTTCTCCATGGTTGTATGAGCAAATCATGGCGCACATGTAGCATCCCAGATAGTATAGAAATGACAATGCATTCACTACTGAGCAGATTTTATTCGCGTTGTTGAATTTTTGATGGGATAACAATTGTTTTATAAAAATGAACGTTAATACAAAAACGATAGGACCTCAGACAGCATGATTTCAAGGGTTGGTTGATACCATCATTACTTTTACACGGCGTAAGTTTCATGTAAGACTGTGATTATAGGTGCTTGAGTTATTTCGGGTGACACCATGTAATGATATCTTCTTGGAAGAAGTGATGGCTCTGAGAAGAGCCGGTTGGATTGTTCTCAACGTTTCGACTAGTCTGCTCTAGATTTTAGGCCAATTTATGTTTTAGAGATTCACTGTAGATGTTAACATAATTGTTTTTCTGAAAAATAAAGATTTGAGGCCCATTCATTTGAGGGATTGTGTATAAATGGTACAATATCATGACCTAGGCAATGGCGTAGCCTGTGGGGTGGGCGGCAGGGGGCAAAGTGCAGAAATGTTTAAGGATAAAATGGGGACGGCAACAAATTGGCAAAAGACAAGACAAACTGGAACAGAAAAATAACCATTTATTTATATTCGGTACTTGTTTTTATACCACGATGTGATCTGCTTCTCATTATTTTATATGGAAAAATATTTTGAAATAAATAAATAATATATAAAAAAAAGTCTCATCAGTTTTTCAGATTGTTGTCCGAAAATTTGTATTGGGCAGTCGGAATATTAGCTTTATTTAACTAGTATTTTCCGTACATAAACGCATTCTTTATTTCCGAAATCTATGTCGAAAGCGGGCCAGTGGGTCTCCTGGCGGATAAATTGGCAGTTGGAATTATGGGACATCGGAATAATCAGCAATCCTTAAGTAACATGTTTTTCTTCTCTTGCTTATTATGTTATTTTCTCGCAAAAGCAGAAATTTCCGAAATATTTTCAAAAATCCGGCCGTCCCCCTGCCCCCCCCCCTTTAGTTGCGCCACTGATGTAGCGTGATAAAATAATCTATATATCTCAATGTGTTTATCATCAAAAACAAAGACACGTTGAAATTGATATGGAACCATTATACGGTTAAATTCCCAAACTAATCCACCAACAAGCCTTAAAATGCAAAATTAAGCCTTAGTCATACAATCGTAAACTTGCAAATTTTATAATCACAGATATAGACACCATTGTGGAGGTGGATATGGTAATCAGATATAATCGTATAGTTACCAACGTTTGCCCATCCCCTTAATAATACATTATATATAAAAACGATCATTAAATCATGCTATGACATAAAAAGCCTCACCCCATGTTGCTACGGATTATTTATTCACGTCAGTTAGAATGAGGAAGTGATGCTGTGGCTGGGTATTCAGTGACAGTGGTTCCGCCAGCGATTTCTTTTTTTCTGCAGCACACTTCGTCAACTACAAACTAACTCAGTTAGTCACTGTTTGTTTATATATACACTGTAAAAACATGTAAATTTACAGCAAAATTCAGGCAACTCTGAAAACAACTGAAAACCCTGGCTATATTTACCGTATACTGTAGGCCTATACGGTAAATATGTAGCCAGAGAGAGAATCAGAAAGAGAATCAGAATGGTTAAAACGAACAAAAGAGAATCATAATGGGTAAAACAAACAAATAGACCTATGGAAATGTATTGCAGTTTCATTATTAAGCATTTACAGAAATTGTGTAAATCAGTTTAACACACTTGTAATACAGCAAATTGTTGAAATTAGAGTTGCCTTCATTTTGTTGTAAATTTATATGTTTAGTTTTTACAGTGTATTTTAAAGAAATTAATTTATAACTTCCAAATCTGTCAGTCTCGGAAGGTTGAAAACTCCTATCACGGCTTAGTAAACAGTGATCTCAATTTACTTGTAATTTTGTTGAAATATTGTCACCAAAGTTTCCATGGTAACAGGGCTAATTTTAATGCATTATCCATGCAAAATGATGGTATCATTTAACAACAGATCACTCAATAACGGAATTTCCTGAATTTGATATAAAATACTAAAATATTACTAAAGTTGTGGATACTGTTGTTGTTATTAATTTGGTAAAATAATAATTGGTTCATTTCCATACCAACAGGATAATTATGCATAAAGTCTTCAGAGATTGTACATATCATGTTGAAATTAATAAATAAGTTATAAATAAATATGGATAAAGCTTTACCGGTACCCGTTTTGCAAAATAAAACACCATGTTACACATGTTATGTTTCTGTTGTTTTAATTTATTTTTAAAAATAATGTCATGTTTCCATAGCAACGGTTTCTGTTCAGCAATTAAATATTATATTACTCCATAGACCTTATGTCATTCTTCTAAAGTTGAAATTTTGTGCAAACCCATAAAGAAATACAGCAGATACACAGCATTGAATTGTATTCTAAATGGTGCTCTGTCCTTCCCTTTCCCCGTGGTGCTTAAGGAAGGCACAAAAAAAAACTGACAACTGATATTTTTAGTTTTAATTTTTTTTTTATCTCAGCAACACTAACACCGATTTGCACCCAATAAAGTGCATTGCTCAGCATTGATATCTTAATTATATTATTCTTGATGCAGTAGGACACATGGTTAATTTTCACCTAAAACCCTACTTTTACTAGTTTACTAGTGTTTATATACAGGCACGTAGCTACGGGGGGGCACGTGCCCCCCAAAAAAATTTCAGAGTTTGGTTTAAATTTAATAACCTAATTATCACAACTATACTATAGCCATCTACTAATTAATACCAAATTGATTGTGCCCCAAAAAAATTCCAACTCTGGCTACGTGCCTGTTTATATACTGTTGCATTCCCACATGTTTGTCAACGAAATAATAAGGGGCGGACACGCAAACTTTGTTGTGACAATCAAATGGGGTTAGTTTATTAACATTCTTACTCTTAATGGGGTTAGTTTATTAACATTCTTACTCTTACTATTACAATCAAATGGGGTTAGTTTATTAACATTCTTACTCTTACTAAACTCCTCAAAAAAAGTTCGGAAACTCAAGTTTGACTGACGATTTCTCTCTTGTTACCAACTCATTTTCCTTGCATTTGGTATCATTGGAAAGCCCTGTTATTCCTCTTTACAATGATGTGCTATTTGTTATAATTACGCAATTGGGGGATGTGCAGCACAGCTGAATATGGGGGTGGGTGTAAAGTGAAATGTTGCAAAATGCATTGCTATTGTCAAAAGTGTATTGACTCTTGCTGTTTGGAGTTGTTTGGAAGCATAATGATTATCTCAAAATCGGTTACTCAAGACACATTCCAATCCTCCAAGCAAAAGGGGAATGAGTTTCCGAACTTTTTTTGAGGAGTTTATTTCAATCAAATGGGGTTGGTTTATTAACATTCTTACTCTTACTATTACAATCAAATGGGGTTGGTTTATTAACATTCTCACTATTAGTTCAACAATAATAACAGGCACTAATAACATGTATGAAAGGACTGGTAGCGTAATTCAGGTACAATGTCAATAGTTTACGTTAGACTTTATACTTGTACTGTACATGTACGAGTTCCGAATAGTGTGTACGAATATACCAACTAAGGGATCGGATACAGCATAGAGCAAGGACCAGTCAGTGGGACCATCGTTCTTTCATGCGGCTTGTCAACCGTTGGTATGTGCAGTACGGGCACTGCTACACTGTACCGAGAGACGGCTGGTCAGTCTTTGCGACGCGGACAACCAGGGTTTGACTACACGGGGTGTCTGGACGGGGCCAGAGTTTGTATCAGACCGCACTAGCTAACCATGGGCTATATAACCCAATGGTCAATCGACGCACTGCACCATTGGGTCAAAGAACGAGGTACTGCATGGACCGTCGCATCACAAGTTAGGTACTGCACTGTCATGGATCGAGTCGCACTACTGCTTGTGTGTATCAGGTCAGAAATCACGCTATTAGAATAGACTTATATAGCTGTTGAGACCAGATATTATTCGGAACCGCACTTCCTCGAGATAAGGAAATCTCACAGTTTATACAGGAATCTGGGCCCTAGAAATGAATAAAGACATTAGCCTAGTTTAGCGTCCTAGCCAATGAGAAGCTTGCCTTCCGCGTCTAAGGGTAGGAACGTGTGCAAAATCAGGTTATACAACAAGTCCTTGTTCCATAATTTATAAGGAAAGGCATTAATTTTGACGAAAGTAAAGTGAGTGACAACTTAGAAAGGAGGGCGTGTTCAATGGGGGTAATGCTTACTGGGGCTGCTAAGCTATTGCATGAGGGGAGCACAGGACACGGACCAAGGCTAATGACCGAGCGGGTCAGTCACGGTGACTGTTGGGCCATGCTTCACCCACGAACCATGTTTGGTATGCGAAAAATCGGGACGGCTCCAAGCCACGTGGTGGGCCGAGGGCGTGGCACGCACACAAAGCTCTCGCTGGTGTTGCATTATGCATTGCGTTGGCGCAGGATATGCGTGAGCAAAAGTATGCAGGACTACATAATAATAGTGGACAATCGAGCGTCCGGTATATGCCATGTAAAACAAACCCTGGGATTTAGAGAACTAGAAATTGCATCATAAAAGCAAAATATTTGACAGTGAAAGGAGTGAAATAGAGGGCGCTAATACTACCAAAAGCAAAGGGTAAGATTCGTAACACCGTTAATAAAATAAATAAATAAATAAATAAATTCCCCATACACAAAGTATGGTGGCTAATAAGATAGACCTCACAAATTGAGCAAACGTTTATACCCCTATGTGAAAAAGTTGTTTAAAACACAGCACGGCAGAATTCCAATCGATCCAGCAATTTTGGCTTCAATGGGACATCGTTTCATAGCTAAATAAAAAATAAAATAAATAAATAAAATTTTAAAAAATTTAAAAAACGCGACGTTCGCGGAGACCAGAGTTGATGTTCACAGTTAATCATTTGCACAATAGTCCCCGTTGATCAACTCTGCAAGATAAAACATTAAAGAGTACAGTTATTTACCATATGGACATAATTCTTAATTACAAAGGTGGTGCGAAGGTGGTGCACACTAACATGTAAACCCTGAAAATGTTCTATCCAGAAGTTATATAACAAGCTGGGAGGGTAGGACTTGGGTACTGGTGTTATGAATTTAACAAAATATTGCGATACTACGAAAGCCATCGTCATTTTATTTTCAAGAGCAGTTAGTTATATTTTCAAAAGCAGTTATTTTTTATTTTCGAGAGCAGTTACTTATATTTTCGAGAGCAGTTATTTATATTTTCAAGAGCAGTTATTTTTATTTTCGAGAGCAGTTACTTATATTTTCGAGAGCAGTTATTTATATTTTCAAGAGCAGTTATTTTTATTTTCGAGAGCAGTTACTTATATTTTCGAGAGCAGTTATTTATATTTTCAAGAGCAGTTATTTTTATTTTCGAGAGCAGTTACTTATATTTTCGAGCAGTTATTTATATTTTCAAGAGCAGTTATTTTTATTTTCGAGAGCAGTTACTTATATTTTCGAGAGCAGTTATTTATATTTTCAAGAGCAGTTATTTTATTTTCGAGCAGTTACTTATATTTTCGAGAGCAGTTATTTATATTTTCAAGAGCAGTTATTTTTATTTTCGAGAGCAGTTACTTATATTTTCGAGAGCAGTTATTTATATTTTCAAGAGCAGTTATTTTTATTTTCGAGAGCAGTTACTTATATTTTCGAGAGCAGTTATTTATATTTTCAAGAGCAGTTATTTTTATTTTTGAGAGCAGTTACTTATATTTTCGAGAGCAGTTATTTATATTTTCGAGAGCAGTTATTTTTATTTTCAAAAGCAGTTATTTATATTTTTAAGTTTAGTCTTAAAAGTGCTACCATATATATATATATATATATATATATATATATATATATATATATATATATATATATATATCTTATATTTTCGAGAGCAGTTATTTTTATTTTGAAGAGCAGTTATTTTTATTTTCAAGCAGCTTTATTTTTGTCTTTTTTGAAGCACCTGTTCGATTTCCGGAAGCCATCATCATCTATGGCTGCGGCGGCTTCGGACGCACGGAGTCTGCATTTGATCAGGCGTTACTTTAGTTTAGGACTTAATTATGACGAAATAATTGCTTCACTTGCTTCTAATCATAATATCTTTATCAGCAAGCGTAACCTAAACCGTAAATTGCGATAACTTTGCCTTTATCGCTGAAAACACCACACAGACATCGTTGATGTTGCATGTTTTATAGAAGGGCAGTTGAGTACCTCAGGGCAACTTTGTGGTTACCGGTGGATGCACCTGAGATGCCTTCAGAATGGAATTCTGGTAAGCCGAGAAACAGTGCGCCATCTTCTGGGATTACTAGACCCAGAGGGAGTCGAGCAAAGAAGGCGGCGGCAGCTACAGAGAAGGACATACAACGGAAGAGGCCCAAACTTTGTGTGGCACCTGGACTCTTATGACAAACTAAAGCCTTACGGGGTTTGTATTAGCGGATGTATCGACGGGTATTCAAGACAGATCCTCAGGCTGGCTTGAAGCCTCTCTGACAAATAGTGACCCTGGCGTTAGTGCGGGGTATTTCATGGAAACTGTGAGAAACAAAGTAGGTTGTCCTAGACTACTTCGGGGCGACGCTGGAACGGAAAACAGTTCTGTTCGACAGATGCAACAGTTCTTGAGAAGAAACTCTCAAGATGCATTTGCAGGGAAGAGGAGCTTCCTCGAAGGAAGCAGTCAGAGCAACCAGCGCATTGAGTTCTGGTGGGGCATTCTGAGGAAAGACTGCTCCCAGTATTACAGCTGCGCTTTTGAGGAATGTATGCAAGCTGCATGCACTAGCTACACTGCATACACAGGCTAGGCGTCCGCGCGAAACATGTGCATCTTGAAAATATAAATAACTGCTCTGGAAAATATAAATAACTGTTCTGGAAAATATAAATAACTGCTCTGGAAAATAAAAATAACTGCTCTCGAAAATAAAAATAACTGCTCTCGAAAATATAAATAACTGCTCTGGAAAATATAAATAGCTGCTCTTGAAAATAAAAATAACTGCTCTCGAAAATAAAAATAACTGCTCTGGAAAATATAAATAACTGCTCTGGAAAATATAAATAACTGCTCTGGGAAATATAAATAGCTGCTCTGGAAAATAAAAATAACTGCTCTGGAAAATAAAAATAACTGCTCTCGAAAATATAAATAGCGGTAAAACGGAAAGTTACTAAAAATAGACTGCGCGTCCTATGGCCTTTGTGAAACGGGGCCATTCCGCTATCAGGCCTATCGTTGTTGTACATAAAATAAGGCAAGGCCCGCGACCAAAATTTTGTTTCGTAAAGATCCCGAAAATAAAAATAGCTGCTCTCGAAAATAAAAATAACTGCTCTTGAAAATATAAATAACTGCTCTCGAAAATAAAAATAACTGCTCTCGAAAATAAAATGACGATGGCACTAATGGGCTTTCGTACGATACCGACAAATATATAACATTTTTAGAACAAGAAGAACATAAAACGATACTCACTATTGGCCACACTATTCAGAACAACATTATTCAGATCAGCATTTTTCAACGCCGAATACAACTCTGCAGCAACTGTTTCTTCACCTTGGATTCTGACCCACGTATCAAGCATTTGTCGTGCCTGTTCATGTTGCTCTGGAAAATCTGCAGCGAATTTTTCAATGACTGATTCCTTGAAACCCAATTGGGTAGCCAGTTTTTTCCAATTCCAATTGTCGCCAATTTCATGTGATATCTTTGTGACGAGTCGGCCATGTACAACCATTTCTATACAAAAAAAATTATTCATTTTGCATAAAAAAATTCATATTAAAAAGTTTCCACGATGGATTTATAGACACAACTACTGTAAGCAGAAAATACGGGATCTCCTCCAAATTTACGGGCAATTTTGTTGGCGTCAATGAATAGTTATACCGTAAATTTATACTGTAAAATCTTAAGTATTTCCCCATTGAAATAAACTTCTTGTCCTAAGAATTCGTGTTTACGGGTTTTCCTCTAATAACCAGGGCGCAATTTCATAGCACTGCTTACTGATAAGCAAATTTTCGTGCAGAAAAACTTGCTTTTAAAGCAAATACGCGTATTTAACCGATTAGCAAGGAAAATGATTGCGGCTCGTGCGCGTTCACCATGTATTTGTATTGTTGCGTCACTCATTTGCTAGCAATAACGGCCAGTATTACAGTAAGTAAACATGCCTTTCTCTGCGCTTAGCATCACTGACATGAAAAACTAAGCGGCTCTGTGAAATTGGGCCCAGGGCTGCGAGCAATTTTGCCTTTGAGAAAGAACATGATAGGTTTGAAACGTAAGGCCAGTAACAATTATTTTGCATAAATCAAAATCCAACAACTATACTATAGCGAAATATAATAACCATACTTACCATGAAGATTTATCGTCGACATGCTTGAAGCTTTGAATATGTTTATACCACTCAGTGAGCGTTCAGGAATATTGGAAACAATTAACCTGAAAGGCAAATTAAAATAATAATATTAGGATGCGAAGAATATCATGGACGGAGCATGTAATGTTACTAACTATGAAGTTCTGAAAAGAGCAGGCGTCAAAAGAAGTTTACTTATGAAAAGAAGAACACAAATGCAGTTTCTTGGACACGTCATGAGAAAAGAAGGATTAGAAAATTTAGTAATGACAGCCAAAATTGAATGAACAAGAAGCAGAGGAAGACAGAGATTGACATATATGGGCTAGGCTTGGGCGATATCGATATTTTTCATCCACGATATATCGTCAAACATATATCGCGATTTTCGATAATATCGCGATTATTTTTTTTTCACGCACGAGTGCTTTAAAACTGATAATAACAGGAATGTACCCATATAACACGCGTCACAATAAATTACCAGCGCTCACCGGAGCGATATGTGGAATCGCACCGTTCACGAGTGCACCATGGCCCCATTGGCAAATTCGTTTGCGTATTTATGTGGGACGGTTACTTTGTAGTGCGTCCCAATCAAATCATCAGCCCGAGTTCACGTGACTCGCGTTCCACATGACTATGTCATAGTAAAAACACGTGACTAGGTTTATTCCTGCGTGCGCATAGTACCGTGGAAGAAAAAAAATGTGATTGTGACCGAGTTTGGATTGTACTGACATTATTTGAAATAAACGTCACGTGGTTTATCAAGAGTAGCGTATGTGTTTTGTCACTAGACAAGAGTCCTGGTATGTTATAATAGAATAGTGTCCTAATCCCCCAACTTTGATCGAGCCGCAGCTGATCCATGCTTTGATTTATTTCATGACGAATGTGAGCACAAAGCACCGATTTTTAAGGTAACGCCCATATTCTGCATATATTTAAGTATGCAATGTATAATGTCGTCGCACTTGGTGCGCCAGCCAGAAGCACAGACCACCATGGATAGACAGTGAGACGTTAATATTGTCTACACATAGCATAGAATGCTGTGGTCGAACGGTTTAGTGCATCGGAATTGTGTCCTGATGGTTGAGTTATCAGAATGTGGGTCCGAATCCCGACCGTGACTGTGGTGCTTGAGTAAGACACTTTACCATAATTACTTCTATCCACCGGCCCCAGGAGCAAATGGGTACCTGTGAGGCAGAGTTGGTTATTGTGTTTGATTAGCCCATACGCGCCGAAATGGCAGCAATTGAGCTGTATACTCCCCAGGGAGCTGAGATGGTTTCAGGAATGATTTATGCGCCTGATGAGCAGGGGTAATAATGTATAGCTGTGATACCTTGTGTAAAAGCGATTTAAAATGCCCCCATCTAATCCCCAACACTCAATCCGTCTGAATATATATATATATATAGAGAGAGAGAGAGAGAGGCCTCACAATTCGGGCAAAACCGTTCATACCCCTATGTGAAAAACAAAATCGTTTAAAACACTGCTGTGTTTTAAACAGACTTCCAATCGATCCAGCAATTTTGGCTACAATAGCAAAACAAAATATACTTTTAGCATTAGTTTTCATGTCATAATGATGGTGACGTCATGATGACGTCATCACATATCGAATTACACTAAATCAAAGTATAATATTTAAAAAAAAATCATATCTCATGAACCACAGGCAACAGATAAATTACCAATCTTGTCAGACCTCGAAGTACATGTACGTGATATTTCGGATACAGACATGACAGAAAAACATATTCTGAAGTATTATTACTATAGGGTCTGCAGTTGATGTGAATAAAGTGACTACTGACTAGTGACATCTTATCTTCTCAAAAAAATAAGTTTGATAACGTCATCACAGATCAGAGCGCCCTCTAGCGGCAATTTTAAAATGGAACATGTTCCTATCTCAGATATTTTCGAACAGAATTTCACCAAATTTAGTTTGATGATAAAACACATGCAATGTATGACTTAGTCACGTGACTAAACGGAAGTTCAGTGTTAAGCAGAGCACATCATATGATACGTGTATTCTATTCTATTCTATTCTATTTTACGCCAAAACAAACCCCTTTACCCCGGGGCGGCTTACATTATTACATAGAACAATCAACAATAATGATAATCGCAGGTTGTTATCAGTAACATTCTAATAAAAGGTGTAATGGAGCTTGCAGGCAAGCTTCCAATTCTTTTGCCTGGTGTGTTATTTTCAAACCGTTTTTGTATATTGGTTCAATATAAGCCCAAACATAGTTAATTAGGCCTATTCCAATTGAATGATTTGTTGGTTTCCTTGTCGAATTACCGTAGAAAACGGCAAAGTATTGTTGCGTTCAAATTAATTTCCAAGCAGTCATTATTTCGTTCCTGTCATTAGTCATTCACAACTGCGTTTATTTAGTTCTAATTCGTTTTTCGGCATTCATGAATTCAATTATCTCATCCTGAAACTGGATGTTTCGCAACTTTTCGTGATTGTTGCAGTCAAATCAACAATCACCGATGTGCAGAGGATGTTTTATAAGTTTTTATTTTTGCTTTCGTTCATGAAGCCCAGATTTGGACGTTTGATGTCTCATTTTAAAGTGGAAAGGTGTCTTTCAAACCATACCTATATTATCTATGCTGGTTACTCATTCTACGTCTGGCATTCCGTTAAATTTTGTTTGCATGTTTTTTGAGACACACTGTATAACATATTAATGCGATATTGGGTAATTTTATTTACCTAACTTGTAATACTTCGTCCTTAATTTACCATAGTGACCAATCCGACTTTTTTTCAATTTTTAAGTTTTCCCGCCCATTAGTACATTCAGGGTGAGACCTACCATTGTATCTAATCCACATGCATGTATTCCTTATAGTTTGGAGATAGAGCATGCATTCATATGACGAATGCTCTATTTTTGTAATTTGGCAAAGTGACCAATACCGCATTGGTCACTATGCCAACTTAATTCGTGATTGGTCACGAGGGACAACTTATGAGGTATAGGACTAAATTGTTTACCTCTATTGTACGTAAATTGTATAAAATCTTACTTTTTAATGTGTAATTTTGTCTTTCTTTATACATCATTGGTAATAGGTCTATGGAGTTTTGTTTTGTACCTGGCCCAGTTACAGCGGTAAGGGTTTCCTAAACTGGTTGAGGCATTTAAAGGTTAAACATATCGGACAACTGATCGACAACTTTCACGGCAGTCATTGAGTTCGTTGTGCGTGTCGCACCAAAAATGTGGGCAGCTCAGTGAGTAACTATAAGTTAACTGCGTCCTAATCAATGGGCATGTACGGTGTAGCAATTCTCCATAATGCGAGAAAGTTGGAAATATTGACATATAATAGGCCTATATGTGTATCAAAACAGCAGAGAAATTTGAACAAGTTTTACCAAAGCCAAAAAAAGATATTCAGAAATGAATTCTTAACTTTTAAAATTTAAATGCCACTGGAAAGATATGAAATCTGTAATTGCTCAGCCTATCAATTTCTTCACCAATCAGACTTTCAGAAGTATAGGACAATGCAACAAAGTTGAACCAGTCCAGCTACTCGTGGGATACATGAACACTGCATGTCTATATCTATTTTTTTTGGGGGGGGGGGGGGAGTTTTAGACAAAAGCAGACAAATAAAATAATACACATAAGGCCTCACGCTGCTCAGTTTCATTCATTGAAAAAACTGTCAGACCAAACTGTCAGAACTATGCTTAAAAACAAAAACTTCTTGTTACAAATGTATAGCTTTAAAGGCATGGGAATAGTTCAGTATTGTACACAAATACTACGAGTCCAAAATGTCCAATCTTGGCTCAAATGTGTTTGTATTTAAGATGATACATGATAGGTTGTAACGTCTGTGTCCTTTCTCTATGGTTTATGTAATAGTAATACACATAATGTGTCAGATGTCTTGCATGAAAACACAATGATAACCAGCCCCCCAAAAAATACACTGTAATCAAATTAATTTTTGGTACAATGGCTATAGACACATAAACAATTGTTTTCCTCAAGGCCTCCACTAATCACAATGCACAAGAGTATTAAATATGAATTTTTAACGAAAATTCCGCATTTTGAGACTTACTACCCCACAATCCATATTTCTCCCAGAAAACACGAGTGTTTCGAATTTTAACCACTTGGATTGGATCCCTATGAAATTCTTGTCTAGAATAAATATGAAATATTTATTGCTTATGTAAAATATTTACAATTTTTTCTCTCCCATGGAGAATTGCCCATAAGTACTTCCACATTTTACGGTAAAAATCGTCAGAAAACTAACACTAAGCTACCTTTTTAGAAAGGCTATCCTATTGTTTGGTGATTTATAGATTAGAATTAGTCCTGAATTTGGTACTAACAAATTGGCTGGCTCATGAACTAACAGTGCCTCAAATGTACATAATTATGGACCTTACATCTTACTTTTTCAGAAAAATTGAGGGCATACAACAGGCGGCGTAGCCACAGGGGGGCCTGGGGGGCACGTGCCCCCCCCCCCACAAATTTCCAGTGCCCCCCCCAGGTGCCCCCCCACGAAAAATCCTCATAGTGCCCCAAAACAGAAAAGAAAAAGAAAAGGGAAAAAACCCATACCCCCTGGGCCCCCCCCCCACTGAAAAGCAATGCCCCCCCCCCTGTGCCCCCCCCTGAAAAGCAATGCCCCCCCTGTGCCCCCCCCCCCCTGAAAAAGTCCTGGATACGCCGCTGCATACAACTACTAAGCAATGAGCTCGACAAATGAATTTAGTCACTATTTTATTTAGTAAGGTGCACCCATAATATACCAATTAGTGTTCACAACCGGTCCATGAATCGCCAACGCTTCAGTTGACGGAACCGTCACAGACCTTCCACTGAAAGGTCTGTGCAGGGCAGGATTAACACCTCTGAGGGCCCCTGGGCACCTGAAACTCCAAGGGCCCCCCCACGGGCACGGGTCGTTCGCGTGCGGCCGCGAAGCGGCCGTGCGCAAAATTTTGAGGGTTTTTTTTCATTTTCCTCTAAATATTTACAATTTGGTGATTGTCAATATTTAGATACCTTATTTGTCCAACTGACAAATAAGTCCTCAACTATACAGTCATTGTAGTCTGTCAGACAGACGCACAAAGGCCTACATGCTAAGCTGGCATTCATTAGAAAATGAGTTTCAATCAGTTGACTTGACTTTCATGAAATAAAGTTGATTTAATCAATAAAGGCAAAATAACAACACAAGGCTACTATTTCAAAGGATTTATTAATTTTCATTCACTATTATTCAGTGGTGGAAAGTAACTAAGTACATGTACTCAACTTTTTTTTATCTATTAGATAAATAAAATAAATTAGATAAAAACGTTTTTGGGAAAAAACAATTTTGGAGAAAAAAAAATTTGGAAATTTTTTTTTTCAATTTTTTTTTCGACCACCATGGAGGGCCCCCTGATGCCCAGGGGCCCCTGGGCACGTGCCCAAAGTGCCCATATGGTAGATCCGGCCCTGGGTCTGTGTGACATAGATGTCAAATCTCAGTTGCGTTTTTAGCACTAGAATTGCTGCAAAAACGTCGGGGTTCACTTTCTGGTCAATGAAATACCGTCTCTTTCCTCTACCAATGTGGTACTTTCACTTAAAATGGTTTTTAAAGCTATTACTTACGGTTATAAATGAAGTGACGACGTTGGTGATGGAGCTGGACAAGTTTACCACAAATTTAATATATTATAAGTATCGACGGGTGTGTCTGCGGAGCTATTGTACAATACTAATAGCTACGTGGTATAGGCTTCCTTGTTCACACATTGTACATTTAGATTACACATAATAATTATGTTGCGGAAAAAATGCGAAAGGGGGGGGGGGTTGGGTCGACTCCCTCACGGTTCGTCGTCGATAGCGCTGCTACCAGGCGGAAAATTTAAAGGCCTAAACCACCGGAGTTCCGCCTCACCGGTTTAGTATCTCTAGTTGGTAGACTAGGGTCCGCTGTCAAAATATATGACCGGGTGAAAGGAGATCCTACACTAAGAATAAATCACTCGAAAGAGGAATGACTTAGAATAGACACAGTAGGTTTGAATTCAGCAAAAAGAGAACAATTGTTTTATTTACAAATAAACCACTTCTTCCTCAAAGAACTGCAGACATGTATTTACAATCTTAAATTTATAAGGCTCTCGATAAATATCTCAATTAATGCTGCCAGAGAAATAATTTACACTCCTAATATAATCCAGTCTCGTATAAACCTTAATCAACCTTAATGCCAGGCCCTTCGCCTGCAAATCCACTATAAAAACAATAAACAAGTGATACTAGGCTTCAACCTACAATATCCACTTTTCCTCGAAAAACTAACGAAGTGATACTGCGCTTTCGTAAGCTAACAACAATATCCACTCCTCAAAAATCCACAAGTGATATTAGGCTCCTATCGTCCTACAATATCCACTTCTAACGTTATGACTGGAGAATATTAATTAAATCTATTCCAAGATCTTTCTATCCTGAATAAACTAGTGTGAAACTACTTTACAACTTGGATCATCTGCTCCAATATACAGCAATATCCTTATCCTAATGGCTCCACAGAGTTCAGCTCCTCGAACTCTAGTTAGTGGCTCCCCGAGAGTGCTCCTCAAAAAAGTTTAACTACGCAAATATTAACCTAGCTCCACAGCTCCTCCAAGTTAATCTACAGCTCCCCAATAATTAATCTAACTCCAAAACTCATCTGAGTTGCAATATAGCTCCCCAAAGATTAATCTAGCTCCGGAGCTCCTCTAATGTTACTATACAGCTCCCCAATAATTTTCTGGCTCCACTGCTCCTCTAATTTTACATCTCATAAAAAGCCAAATAAATTCGGTGAATAATTAGTATAATTATTCACAAAAATCCACAATGTTTCTCTTCTCAAAGTTTAGAAACAGAACTCCACATACCTGTATTTATCTCACTCAGGCTAGGCGATCCAACGATAATTAATTTGTATTAAATTTCTGATTATATTCAGAGATCAGCAATACGAATAAGTCAAGCTCGGAGAATGATCTGGGTCAGGGTGATCTCACTCTGAAATTTGTCCTATTTATACCTTTTGAACTGCGCGTCATACGCACAGAAAGTTCTCACGCATAGTAATTAAGCCACACCCCTAAATTTCGGTGAGAGCAAAATTAGTTCACACATAACTACTACAAAACAGATCAGAATAATATATTTATACAGTTTAATTCCGAATAAAAGAGCTGAAATATCCTATGTGAATTATCCTTTCCATTAAATGAAAGAATAAATTAATTAAGTAATACTATCCTCTAAATAATTCCATAAATTGAGTTCCAGAATGAACGTAAACAAAGCTCATTTTCATTGACAAATAGTAAATGACATCATGCTAGTAGCAAAAAAAAACGACGATCCTCTGCTGCCAGTGTAGAGTTTGACGATGTGTAGCCAGTCTTTGAAGTATCGCATTTTCAGCTTATTTCAATACATCATAACTTTCTTAACACTAAACAAGAACCTGGGACATCAGTGCCCAATATTATCAATACATCCAAAACCCATGTCAGCGTTTTCATCAAAGCTTAACCTCTAGTTTTTAATCTGATACTCCATGAACTGAAGCCAGCATGATAATAAATATTTTGGGTACTGTGCCAGAATGACCTTAAATGTTTAGAAAGGCATGTATTAAGCAAGACAATATTGTAGTATATTTTCATCAGAAAAAAAGTATAGATCTTATAAGTCCTTTCTGCTCTGACCCGACGAATATATCTTGAACTAGTTATTCAAAGTTATAGCTAACATTGCGTTTAATTTAAATGAATATGCACTTATAGGCTTCATTTACATGTATATCTTGTGATTTTATACCTAAAATTAAACATGAAGTGATTGCATTTCATGATTTGCAAAGCATTGTACAGGCCAGTTTGTTCCAGACACTGGGCCGAATAAATAAAAAGTAGCATTTGCTTACAAGAAGAAGCACCTTTGCTTACCAAGCAGAAGCAAAAGCAAAAGCAATTGCTTAAAAACGTATAAATAACAATTTGCTTTGACTAATAGCTTTTTCTTTATCTTGCCTAGCAAATGCTTAGGTCAACAACAATAGCGGCATTCATTCCGAAGGATTGAACGAAGGAAAGTTCTTGCGATTTATGAATTCATCCCCGAACTGTCAACTTGGTTTATCAGTACGTACATGAGTGCAGTCGATGGCCCCAAGCGTAAAGGGAAACCCAAGCTTTTCAGCCCACCGTTGTTTTGCGTTGGTCACATCTGTATTTGATACAGGGAATCTTATCCAGGTTGCATGCTAAGAACATGCGGTCCAAAGTATTTGCTATGACAGTAGAAGCAGTAGGCTGAGTTATGCCCATCACCTTCGCAACCAACGTCTGAAACCCCGGATCCGCTAAGTACCGCAAAGTTGTTTCCATGCGTTGAATTGGTGACAAACATCCACCACGAGTCTCATTATTTTCTGGCAGGAAAGTCTCTGCAAGCCACTCCACATTTTCCTTATCAAACCGAAAGAGTTGATGGTAAGTGGAAGGACTGGTCTCGTCACGATTCATCCGATTCTGGTACACCTTAGGATGAGTTCTTACATTCATAAATAAGGCCATGATGACAGCAGTACAACATGTAGTGCAATATTGTTGTGTTAGCAAAAGTACAAGCTCCTTATAGAGGAACTTGAAAAAATACAAGCAAATGGTACAAATCATTAGTAAAAGGTCACCTTATTTATAGGTTAATAAGAAAATGCTAATCAGTCTATCATTTGCTTACAAAAACTAGCAATTGCTTTTGCTAACTATTCCTAGCATTTACTTGCAAGCAATTGCTAACTTTTATTTATCAAGATTTAAGAAAAAGGCTAGTAAAAGCAATCGCTAGTTTTTATTTATCCGGCCCACTGTGGCAGTAAGTCAGCCACATAAGTTCACTTGCAGCCTTTGGAGCTGTTGTTTTTCCAGGCATGTCATTAAACGTTTCCCCAAATTTCCTAAAAATACTTTCTGAATTGTCATGTGTTTTATCAGGACAATTTGTTTCCTGTCATCCTCCTCCATAGCAGTTACATTTATACAACCACCTAAACCATATTTATTTTAAGTCGCTTCTTTGAAACATCCTAACAAATATTTCCTGGAGATCATGTTATTTATATGATAAACTGCTAAAATGTGTGTCACACTTTTGTTTTATCAGTTACCACCCTTAACCTCAATGCAAATAAAACAAGTTTAAAACAAACATAATTGGAGCCAACCTTACTTTTGTTTGTTTTGGCAATCTAAATGCAATGGGCGTATTTTAATAAATTAAATTAAATTAAATTAAATTAAATTAAATTAAATTAAATTAAAAAGATTTATGTCATGATATTGAATCTCAACTGGAAATGTAAACCTTGAAGATGGTGAGCTGGATTCTTGTGTCAGTCTATTTGAATCTACTGTCCGTAACACCTTGGACGATCATGCTCCGCAAAAAACTCGAACTGTTAAACTACAATCTGAATCCTCCTGGTTCAATGATGATATTCGTGCTGCACAGAAAATCCGCTGTCAACTTGAGCGATAATGGCGTGACAATGGGAAACTTGGAGTACATAGGCAGCGGCGTAGCCAGAACTTTTTCAGTGGGGGCACAAGGGGGCATTGCTTTTCAGTGGGGGCCCAGGAGGTATGGTTCTTTTTCTTTTCTGTTTTTGGGGCACTATGCGGATTTTTCGTGGGGGGCACCTGGGGGGGCACTGGAAATTTGTGGGGGGAACGTGCCCCCCAGGCCCCCCCCCCTCCCGTGGCTACGCCGCTGTACATCGGCAAGAATACTGTAACCAATATATTGTGAAGAACATGATTAACCAGGCAAAAATAACTCACTACTCATCTCTTGTGGAAGAGAGCTCTGGCGATCAGAAAAAACTCTTTAACATTGTTGAAAAGCTGCTTCATAAACCCAAAACTCCAGTGCTTTCATCTACACACTCCGATCAGGACCTCGCAAATGCATTTTCAAACTTTTTGTCACAAAAATTGAGAATATCCGTCGTTCTTTTCCCCCAGTACCTGCCATTCTATCACATACACCGTCACGCAAGGATCCACAATGTAGACTGTCTATGTTTGAGCCTATACTAGTGTTACGGAGATCAAGAAACTCATCATGAAATCGCCATCAAAATCATGTGAACTTGATCCAGTACCAACTTCGCTAATAAAACAAAATATTGATGTGTTTGCTAAGTATATCACAATTATTGTAAACAGATCTCTTTCTTCCGGTTGTTTCCCTAATAGCCAGAAGGTTGCTCATGTTAAACCACTCCTGAAGAAACCCAATTGGACAAGGAAGTTTTCAAGAATTACTGACCGGTAGCGAATTTAAAGTACCTTGGAAAAACAATCGAGCGAGTTGTTTCATCACGGATCTCTGGCCATGTTCGTGCTAATAACCTGTCGGACACATTTCAGTCAGCCTATAAACCATTTCATGGAACGGAAACTGCTCTTCTCCGCACAAAAAATAACATTTTATCTGCTATGGATGATGGAAAAATCACTGCATTACTTTTGTTAGACTTAAGCGCCGCTTTTGACACGGTCGATCACAAAATCCTTCTCTCCCGCCTTCAATATCATCTTGGAATACATGACACAGCCCTGGATTGGTGTAAGTCCTACCTTTTAAATAGGCCCCAGCATGTTTGTATTGGTAACGCTATCTCCGAGCCTGTTATTCTTGACTATTCTGTACCCCAAGACTTCGTGCTCGGCCCACAGTGGTTTACTGTTTATACCTTTCCAGTTTGTGATATCATTTTGAAGTATAATTTAAATTACCATGTCTACGCTGATGACACACAGCTTTACATTACTTTTAAATCTTCTCAAGAACCTGCCGATTCCTGCATTACAACACTGGAGAAATGTATTCAAGAGATTCGAAGTTGGATGAGACAAAACTTCCTGAAATTGAACGACGAAAAACAGAATTTGTTCTATTTGGATCACGTCAGCAATTGTCTAAAGTTTCTCTTCCATTTATTACAATTGGTGACTCGCAGATAACCCCCTCATTACATGCACGTAATTTGGGTGCTATATTTGACTCGACAATGACTTTAAAACCTCATATATATCCAACATAGTTCGCATATCATCATTTCATATCAGAAATATTAGCCAAATAAGGAAATACTTGAATAAAAGTGCCGCTGAACAAATTATACAGTGGCTTGGCCCTACTTTACAAAATAAGTAATATTATTTTCAGATTTCAAGACTCAAAATATAACATTAAATGGAAAACAACAATGTATTAGGTGGTCAGAGAGTAACAAATTTGGGAAAAATATGTCCAAAATGGTGGCCATTTTGTAGGGTTTATTTTTGTAGGGTATATTGTGATTCACAGAAACGTATTTTCAGTATGTTCCCCACACCCGAGCAAGTGTATCCCCCTCTGAGAGTCAACTTACTATCTCATGTAGAAAGTGACATAACACTGTTAAACTGTACTCTGTCCTTGACTACTTGTAATGCAGCTATGTTTGCACAAAGCCAGTTTTTTGAGGCACACTACATCTGGAACATGGTTTTATTCCTTAGGGCAATATAGTTAGGGTGCCATTATTTTCATTGGCATCTTTGGCTGCCATTCTGAATTTCAACGTGGCAGCAATTTTGGAAATATTTCCATTATTGTTAAAGTAGGCCTACTTTTACACCTAAATTTTGTATTGCCAAAATTATGTTAAGTAAATGATTCTTGCGTCGGGTGATAAACAATTGATTTAATTTTGCCCTACACAAGTCATGTGTACTTAATACGCCCATTGCATTTAGATTGCCAAAACAAACAAAATTATGTTTGTTTTAACCTTGTTTTATTTGCATTGAGGTTAAGGGTGGTAACTGATAAAACAAAAGTGTGACACACATTTTAGTAGTTTATCATATAAATAACATAACTTAAAATAAATACGGTTTAGGTGGTTGTATAAATGTAACTGCTATGGGGGAGGATGACAGGAAACAAATTGTCCTGATGAAACACATGACAATTCAGAAAGTTTTTTTGGGAGATTTGGGGAAACGTTAATGACATGCCTGGAAAAACGTCAGCTCCAAAGGCTGCAAGTGAACTTATGTGGTTGACTTACAGCCGCAGTGTCTGGAACAGTCTGGCCTGTACAATGCTTTGCAAATCATGAAATGCAATCACTGTGGGAATGCAACTTATTTAATTTCATTAAACTTCATCTTTAATTTTAGGCATAAAAATCACAAGATACATGTAAATGAAGCCTAAGTGCATATTCATTTTAATTAAACGCAATGTTAGCTATAACTTTGAATAACTAGTTCAAGATATATTCGTCGTTCCACGAAAAATTAAGCGGCCGGTCGCTTCGTCCAATCCAAGATCCTGCCCACAACTGGGTTTTTCTCGTATTTAGACGCGCGGCAGAGGCGCGAGCAAAGAGGTCAGTCTCTGATCGCGTCAAAGCCGCGCTCGGAGGTGACAAAAACGGAGACATCATCTGCATACGCAGACACCGAGCAAGAGACGTCAGTGCCTGGTATTTGAAAACCGCCGTCCCCGACTTCGCCCCTTAGGCGATTTAAAAAAAGGTTCAATGGCAATCGAGTACAGCAGTCCCGAGAATGGTACTTTTGGCAACTGTCTTTAAACAGCCGTCAGGATAATGAATGGGCATGCGCAGTTTGACAGGGGAAAGAGGTTAACAAGGGGCAATTCTCCGACGCCCATTAATGACCCATGGCAGTCAACATTTGCCCATCACCTAGAAAATATGATTTATACTAGACAACTAATCTGTGTATGAAATGGGAGCCAAGATCCAACAGATTCATTGGACACAAATGAACAACAACAAACAAATTCGCCTGCTGGGTCACTTTAGGGGAGGTCAAAATTTCGGTAACGGAATTACGGCGAAGGACAAGCATTTTCAGGTCTTGCATAAATTAATAAATTTCTGTTAAGTTTAGTAATTTCCAAAAGGGGTCTTATTTGTAGCATATAGACTTTAGTAGGGTTAATAACTACAATGCAAAATACAAATTTAAATATTATTCCTTTATTGAAAAAAATTACCTTTAATCATGGTAACGGAATTACGTCAGGACGGTAACGGAATTACGTATTGTATTGGTACAGGTCTAAAAATAGCGCTAAATGCAAGGCAAAATCAGTAATAAAAAACGGTATTTTACTTGAATTTCTACATTTAGGCATATCCATTTTGTGATATGCAGTAATGTTCTCACAAGTACATATCCTGAATATAATCCAATTAAATCATGCCAACCTAACACATTATTTCCAACCAAATTAATGAACGTTTGCTACAAGAAACACTGTACAAATGACACCATAATCATGATGGAAGGGTCACGGATGACTGAGCAGGGACAATTTGTACTTGGTATGGCACATTGACATTTGTTCAAGGCAAATGAGGCAGTTATGCACACGTTACAATAAGGAATAAGGACACAGTTACACAAATCAATTTGTTTTAGGAATTTTTTGAGACAAGATATTATTCGGAACCGCACTTCCTCAAGATTAGGAAATCTCGGAGTTTATATAGAAAACTGGGCCCTAGAAATGAATAAAAACTTTAGCTTAGTTTAGCGTCCTAGCCAATGAGAAGCTTGCCTTCCGCGTCTAAGGGTAGGAACGTGTGCAAAATCAGGTTATACAACAAGTCCTTGTTCCATAATTTAAGGAAAGGCATTTGACGAAAGTAAATAGTGAGTGACAACTTACAAAGGAGGGCGTGTTCAATGGGAGTAATGCTTACTGGGGATGCTAAGCTATTGCATGAGGGGAGCACGGGACACGGACCAAGGCTAATGACTGAGCGGGTCAGTCACGGTGACTGTTGGGCCATGCTTCACCCACGAACCATGTTTGGTATGCAGTGGTGGACTCCGAGGAAAGCATGCGAAAAATCGGGACGGCTCCAAGCCACGTGGTTGGAGGCCGTGGCAAGCACACAAAGCACTCGCTGGTGTTGCATTATGCATTGCGTTGGCGCAGGATATACATGAGCAAAAGTAAGGACTGCATATTCATAGCGGACAATCGAGAGTCCGGTATATGCCATGTAAAACAAACCCTGGGATTTAGAGAACTAGAAATTGCATCAGAAGCAAAATATTTGACAGTGAAAGGAGTGAAATAGAGGGCGCTAATATTACCAAAAGCAAAGGGTAAGATTCTAACACCGTTAATAAAATAAAAAAAAATTAATAAATAAATTCCCCATACACAAAGTATGGTGGCTAATAAGATAGGCCTCACAAATTGAGCAAACATTTATACTCCTATGTGAAAAAAGTCGTTTAAAACACAGCACGGCAGAATTCCAATCGATCCAGCAATTTTGACTTCAATGGGACATCGTTTCATAGCTAAATAAAAATTTAAAAAAGAAGGGAAAAAAATGTATTTTTAAATTAAAAAAACGCGACGTTCACGGAGACCAGAGTTGATGTTCACAGTTAATCACAATATTCCCCATTCTTCAAATCTGCAAGATAAAACATTAAAGAGTAGAGTTATTTATCATATGGACATAATTCTTAATTACAAGGTGCACACTAACATGTAAACCCTGAAAATGTTCTATCCAGAAGTTATATAACAAGCTGGGAGGGTGGGACTTGGGTACTGGTGTTATGAATTTAACAAAATATTGCGATACCGACAAATAAATAACATTTTTAGAACAAGAAGAACATAAAACGATACTCACTTTTGGCCACATTATTCAGTTTAACGGTTCGATCTGCCAACGCCGAATACAAGTCTGCAGCAATACATGTTCCTTCATCTCGGCTTCTGACCCACTCAGTAAGCATTTTTCGTGCCTGTTCAACTTGATCTAGAGGAGCATTTGCAGCGAATGTTTCAATGGCTGATTCCTTGAAACCCAATACGATAGCCAGTAGCCTCCATTTGTTGCCAATTTCAACTGATATCTTTGCGATGAGGCGGCCATCTACAACCATTTCTATATTTAAAAAATATATAAAAATTTTAATTTAAAAAAAAAATCATTTTGCATAAATAAAATTCATGTTAAAAAGTTTCCACGATGGGTTTATGGACACAATTACTGTAAGAAGAAAAAACGGGTTTTCCTCCAAATTTACGGGCAATTTTGTTGGCGTCAATGAATAGTTATACCGTAAATTTATTATACTGTAAAATCTGAAGTATTTCCCCATTGGAATAAACTTCTTGTCCTAAAAATTGTTTACGGGTTTTCCTCTAATAACCAGGGACCAATATCATAGCGCCCAATATTCGTGCAGAAAGGAAATTGAGTGCAAGGAAATTGAGTACAGCTCGTGCGCGTTCACCATGGATTCGTATTGTTGCGTCAATCATTTGCTAGCAATAACGGCCAGTCTTCAGTAAGTAAACATGCCTTTCTCTGCGGTTAGCATCACTGTGAAATGAAAAACTAAGCGGCTCTGTGAAATTGGGCCCAGGGCTGCGAGCAATTTTGCCCTTGAGAAAGAACATGATAGGTTTGAAACGTAAGGCCAGTAACAATTTTTTTGCATAAATCAAAATCCAACAACTATACTATAGCGAAATATAATAACCATACTTACCCCGAAGATCTACTGCCTGCTTTTTTTCCGCCGACATGCTTGAAGCTTTGAATATGTTTATTCCACTCAGTGAGCGTTCAGGAATATTGGAAACAATTAACCTGTAAGGCAAATATAAAAAATACTATTGAGATGCTAAGAATATCATGGACGGAGCATGTAATGTTACTAACTATGAAGTTGTGAAAAGAGCAGGCGTGAAAAGGAGAGAGAGAGAGAGAGAGAGAGAGAGAGAGAGAGAGAGAGACCCAAATAAATGTACACACGGGGACAAAATTTCCCGTACAAATTATGATGGCTAAGAGAGGCCTCACAAATCAGGCAAATCACTTCCAATCGATCAAGCAATTTTGGCTACAATTGGACATTGGTAAATAGCATAGCAAAAAAATGCTTTTGACATTAGTTTTCATGCCATAATGATGGTGACGTCATGATTACGTCATCACATATTGAATTACACTAAATCAAAGTATAATATTTAAAAAAAAATCATATCTCATGAACCACAGGCAACAGATAAATTAACAATCTCTGCAGACTTCTATACATGTACATGACATTTCGTATACAGACATGACAGAAAAACATATTCTGAAGCACTATTATAGGGTCTGAATAAAGTGACGACTGAATAGTGACATCTTATCTTCTCAAAAAAAATAAGTTTGATAACGTCATCACAGATCAGAGCGCCCTCTAGCGGCAATTTTAAAATGGAACATGTTCCTATCTCAGAAATTTTCCAACAGAATTTCACCAAATTTAGTATGATGATAAAACACATGACTAAACGGAAGTTACAGTGTTAAGCATAGCACATCATAATGATACTTGTATTCTATTATATTATATTACATATATAGCATGCCAAAACAAACCACTTTACCCCGGGGCGGGTTACATTATTACATAGAACAATCAATAATAATAATAATCACGGATTGTTATCAGTAATATTCTAATAAAAGGTTGTAATGGAGCTTGAAGGCAAGCTTCAAATTCTTTTGCCTGGTGTGTTATTTTCAAGCCGTTTTTGTATATTGGTTCATTATAAGCTCAAACGTACTTTATAGTTAAGCCTATTCCAATTGAATGATTTGTTGGTTTCTTTGTCGAATTACCGTAGAAAACGGCAAAGTATTGTTGCGTTCAAATTAATTTCCAAGCAGTCATTATTTCGTTCCTGTCATTCACAACTGCGTTTATTTAGTTCTAATTCGTTTTTTCGGCATTCATGAATTCAATTATCTCATCCTGAAACTGGATGTTTCGCATTTTTTCGTGATTGTTGCAGTCAAATCAACAATCACCGACGTGCAGAGGATGTTTTATAAGCAGTTTATTTTCGCTTTCATTTATGGGAATTCAATGCTTATAAAGATTATTCTAGCACACCCTTGGCAAAATTCAGTGAGTTTTCTGATGATGTTTGTTGTTGTTGTGAGTTTTGAAAGGCCAATCCTTTTCGAAGCTTCTTCTTTTGTATCGCTATATCCAGTTTCTTGATTTTTATTCCAATGTCAAACATTTGAAAGTACCAAACAAAAATCCCTATTCCTACGTACGGGGTCATCTTGCAGTGAGGTAAATTAACCGACACAAAATAAACCCAAAGAACCGACAAATGATGTCAATCTTTAGCAGACGTGCTAAATTCAAAATTATCAAAAGTCATTACAAAACAGACAAAATATTGAGTCATGTCTAAACTTGATTTTTTTTTGTTTCAATTTAATGTGCATATTCGATCCAGTCGAGGCTCGTCGAGTTATTCCAATCCCAGGCCATACACAGAGAAAACACAGGCTGTGTAAAATCTCACCCA
The DNA here is from genome assembly GCA_029582265.1 of Zoroaster sp. YZ-2022. Classification (NCBI taxonomy): domain Eukaryota; kingdom Metazoa; phylum Echinodermata; class Asteroidea; order Forcipulatida; family Zoroasteridae; genus Zoroaster; species Zoroaster sp. YZ-2022. The sequence continues at coordinate 16,627,037 of CM055831.1, read as the reverse complement.
TGTTTCTGGTGAACCTCCTAATAATTAAGTAAAACAGTTACCAAAACTGACGTTGGGTAAAATGTTACCTATACAGTTGTATAACATATTAATGCGATATTGTGTAATTTTATTTACCTAACTTGTATGGGTGCCAAATTTTACATACTCGTCCCTAATTTGCCATAGTGACCAATCCGACTTTTTTCAATTTTAAGTTTTCCCGCCCATTAGTACATTCAGGGTGAGACCTACCATGGTATCTTATCCACATGCATGTATTCCTTATATTTTTGGAGATAGAGCATGCATTTATATGACGAATGCTCTAACTGGCTAATTTTGTAATTTGGCAAAGTGACCAATTCCGCATTGGTCACTATGCCAACTTAATTCGGGATTGGTCACAAGGGACAACTTGTGAGGTATAGGACTAAATTGTTTACTTCTATTGTATATACGTAAATTGTATAAAATCTTATTTTTTTAATGTGTAATGTTGTCTTTCTTTATACATCATTGGTAATAGGTCTATGGAGTTTTGTTTTGTACCTGGCCCAGTTACAGCGGTAAGGGTTTCCTAAACTGGTTGAGGCATTTAAAGGTTAAACATATCGACAACTGATCGACAACTTTCACGGCAGTCACTGAGTTCGTTGTTTATAATTATGCGCGTCGCACCAAAAATGTGGGCAGCTCAATGAGTAACTATAAGTTAACTGCGTCCTAATCAATGGGCATGTACGGTGTAGCAATTCTCCATAATGCGAGAAAGTTGGAAATATTGACATATAATAGGCCTATATGTGTATCAAAACAGCAGAAAAATTTGAACAAGTTTCACCAAAGCCAAAAAAAGATATTCAGAAATGAATTATTAACTCTTAAAATTTAAATGCCACTGGAAAGATATGAAATCTGTAATTGCTCAGCCTAATTTCTTCACCAATCAGACTTTCAGAAGTATAGGACAATGCCACAAAGTTGAACCAGTCCAGCTATCTCGTGGGATACATGAACACTGCATGTCTATATCTATTTGGGGGCTTTTTAGACAAATGCAGACAAATGAAATAATACACACAGGCCTCACGCTGCTCAGTTTCATTCACTGAAAAACTGTCAGACCAAACTGTCAGAACTATCCTTTAAAACAAAAACTTCTTGTTGCAAATGTATAGCTTTAAGGGCATGGGAATAGTTCAATATTGTACACAAATACTAGTCCAAAAGATGTCCAATCTTGGCTCAAATGTGTTTGTATTTAACATGATGCATGTAGGTTGTAACGTGTGTGTCCTTTCTCTATGGTTTATGTAATAGTAATACACATAATGTGTCAGATGTCTTGCATAAAAACACAATGATAACCAGCCCGAAATATACAATCAACATCATTCAACCGACCTTGAAAGAACGTACATCGACATCGATCCCAGACACATAGACATCGATCATTTGTTGCTGCCATTAGTATGCTATATAGTTCAGTGTAAACACATAGTTCAGTGTTAGATACAACGGCTGATGTTCATTGTTGACCGGAACTAATTTTTGTCACTCCATGTGATAACAAGGAAACTTTCAATGGTACTTTTGGCAACTGTCTTTAAACAGCCGTCAGGAAAATGAATGGGCATGAGCAGTTTGACAGGGGAAAGAGGTTAACAAGGGGCAATTCTCCGACGCCCATTCATGACCCATGGCAGCCAACATTTGCCCATCACCTAGAAAATATGTTTTATACTAGACAACTAATCTGTGTATGAAATGGGAGCCAAGATCCAACAGATTCATTGGACACAAATGAACAACAACAAAAATTCACCTGCTGGGTCACTTTAGGGAGGTCAAAATTTCGGTAACGGAATTACGGCGAAGGACAAGCATTTTCAGGTCTTGCATAAATTAATAAATTTATGTTAAGTTTAGTAATTTCCAAAAGGGGTGTTATTTGTAGCATATAGACTTTAGTAGGGTTAATAACTACAATGCAAAATAAAAATTAAAATATTAGTCCTTTATTGAAAAAAATTACCTTTAATCATGGTAACGGAATTACGTCAGGACGGTAACGGAATTACGTATTGTATTGGTACAGGTCTAAAAATAGCGCTAAATGCAAGGCAAAATCAGTAATAAAAAACGGTATTTTACTTGAATTTCTACATTTAGGCATATCCATTTTGTGATATGCAATAATGTTCTCACAAGTACATATCCTGAATTAAATCATGCCAACTTAACAATTTCCAACCAAATTAATGAGCGTTTGCTACAAGAAACACTGTACAAACACATGTAGCATACTTTTGCATTCAAACTAAACATTGTGTCATATTTTTTAGGAAACCGTGTTTTTTAAGTTTTGTTATTGAAAAATATTTATTAATTAACATTAAATTTTTGTCACAGAAGATGTCAAAATTCACAGTAAAAGTCATTGTAACAGTATAATACAAACTATAAGTGCAGTGCAAATCCTAACCATGATTACCGTAATTCCGTTACCGTATATTAAAGTACTAAGCAAATGTCCGAAAGTAATTGTTTTATATAAAACTTGTAGGGAAGTATATTTAGAAAAAACAATGTTGGGATTTTTATTTTTATTTTCTTTGGCCCAAAAATTACTTTTGTGCATTATTTTGGTAACGGAATTACATATTACTTTCTCATGCTTTATTTTTAAATTTTTGGAGAACACGAAAAATAATTATATATTTTTTTTACATATAAAATTAATATTTGGTACAATGGCTATAGACACATAAACAATTGTTTTCCACAAGGCCTCCACTAATCACAATGCACAAGAGTATTAAAATATGAATTTTTAACGAAAATTCCACATTTTGAGACTTACTACCCCAAAATCCATATTTCTCCCAGAAAACACGAGTGTTTCGAATTTTAATCACTTGGATTGGATTCCCTGTGAAAGTCTGGTCTAGAATAAATATGAAATATTTATTGCTAATGTAAACTTTTTACAATTTTTTTCTCTCCCATAGAGAATTGCCCATAAGTACTTCCACATTTTACGGTAAAAATCGTCAGAAAACTAACACTAAGCTACCTTTTTAGAAAGGCTATCCTATTGTTTGGTGATTTATAGATTAAAATTAGTCCTCAATTTGGTACTAACAAATTGGCTGACTCATGAACTAACAGTGCCTCAAATGTACATAATTATGGACCTTAAATGTTACTTTTTCATACAACTACTAAGCAATGAGCTCGACAAATGAATTTAGTCACTATTGTATTTAGTAAGGTGCACAACCGGTCCATGACTCGCCAACGCTTCAGTTGACTGAACCATCACAGACCTTCCACTGAAAGGTCTGTGAAAGCGTGATATAGATGTCAAATCTCACTTGCGTTTAGCTCTAGAATTGCTGCAAAAACATCGGGGTTCACTTTCTGGTCAATGAATTACCGTCTCTTTCCTTTACCAATGTTTTACTTTCACTTAAAATGTTTTTTAAAGCCATTACTTACGGTTATAAATGAAGTGACGACGTTGGTGATGGAGCTGGACAAGTTTACCACAAATATAATAATATATAAGTATGGAAGGGTATGTCTGCGTAGCTATTGTACAATACAAATAACTATACGTGGTATAGGCTTCTTTGTGATTTATATTTAAAAGTCATGAGGTCATCCTATCAAACGGACTCCACGGATCGCGAAATATTTGTTTCTGAGAAAATGTTCACCTGATGGAACCAGCAGTGGTTGTATCATTGGGGTGCACCCCCACTAAATAGTGAGGAATTCATGCGCCAAGCTGTTTATCATAAAGTGTATGTCTCATTTTTTTTCTGAAAAACAAAGATTTGAGGCCCATACATTTGATGGATTGTGTAAAAATGGCCCAATATCATAACCTGGAGGTCCTCGACTTCCAACTGTGAGTATTTTGGGTACACTAGGCCCTGAAAAAGTGGTCCTAATTTTATTTCAAGCATAAGGCCTTTTTCCAAAATGGCTGCTTTTCAGTGTGGACGTTTTCACTACTGTAGATGGTGGTTTTCATTGGGATGAGGATAACTTCCTGGAAACCTGAACTTTAGACAGTAAGTAGAGAAGAAAATAAAAAGTTATATACCGATCAATATGTTTTCTTTTAGTTTTAAAAACTGTGGGACTTCTAAGTATTTTTTTTACGATTTTTGAATATTTTGTGTTTAGCACTGTTTACTATGGGAGTTTATTTAGTGGGGTGCACCCATGGAGGAAGGAACACTGTTTTTCCTTCCTCCATGGTTGTATGAGCAAGTGATGGCGCACACGCAGCATCCCAGATATAAGGCACCAAAAAAAATTATTGAGTTGCCCTCCAGTGAAAATATTTGAAGGGGTCGGTCGGTCGGGATTTATTTTTTATTTTTATTTTTTTCTCCTTGACTGTCATTTTAAGATTGAAATGCATTGGAACTGAAACCACATACCATGTTTTTCATTTGTATACCTATCAGCAAGGAATTTTGCTTCAGAATAAAAGTATCCCAAGCATTTTTGTTGTACTTTTCGCTGTGATTGACACAGCAAATTCATCCATATTGCGTGCAATGCTCAACATGCAAGTGGCCATTCGATTTGAAAACGTGTAGATTGAGTCGCAATCGTTGACACACGTACATGTATGTGCGGGGAGCCAGTGCACAACGTGTAAGGGCCATTTGATTTGAAAACATGTAGATTGAGTCTTGGGTACCGGTAAATTTACCGGTAAAAAAAGTGGAAAATTTCACAAATCAAACGTATTATGTTTTATACAAAGAAAATTGGTAAGCTTCATTAATAAATAGGCCTATGAATGACGGGGAAAAAAATAATAAAATAAAAAAACCGACCCAAGATTTCAGCACTTTTGGGTCGGTCGGTGGAGGGCAACTCAACATCTTTTTTGGGGGGGCCTAATATGGTGTTCTAAAAAGGACACAGGCACATTGCAAGAAGAGTGTTCACGCGTCGCGCTAGAAGTGTTGTTGCGTCGCACTAGAAGTGTTGTCGCGTCGCACTAGAAGTGTTGTCGCGTCGCACTAAGTGTTATCGCGTCGCACTAGAAGTGTTATCGCGTCGCACTAGAAGTGTTCACCGTTGCGGTTTTTTTCTCGTATGAAGAGCCGTATGTGACTAAATTTCGACTAATTAATATATAAGACATGTAAAGCCATATATTTACTAGCAAAACCAATTATACAAAATGCAGACTGGTCGGCAGCTAGCATGCATACGGTTGTTGGTGAATTAATTACAAAGGAGTGTCGTGGCCGAGCGGTCTAGCTTACCGGACTCAAGTTCTGGTGTTAGCAGCAGAATGTGGGTTCGAATCCCGGCCGTGACACTTGTGTCCTTGAGCAAGACACTTAACCATAATTGTTTCTCTCCGCCCATGGGTTAAATGGGTACCTGTGAGGGCAGAGTTGGTTGATTAGCCCTATATGCGCTGTAATGGCAGCAATTGAGCTGTATACTCCCCAGGGAGCTGAGATGGTTTCAGGAATGATTTATGAGCCTTATGAGCAGGGGTAATAATATGCACCTTGAGCACCACTCAGTTGGTGGATACGTGCGCTATATAAGTCCACACATCATCATCATCAAAGGAACCTTTATAAAATTGTATTTATAAAATAATATAATTTCTTTAATGCAGAAAAATATTGCACAGGCCTATTGGGTTCACTCGTTCCCACCACCCAGGGCCTTAGCAAGCGGGGTGCGCAATTTTTTTTTTTTTTTTTTTTTTTTTTTTTTTTTTCTTTCCCCCAACCAAAATTGCCATCCCGCGATATTTCAGCCAGTGAGATGTCTTATACACATTCATGGCTTATTCCATCAGTCCCAAAACACTGGCTAGCCCTAATGAGCTACCATACCAAAACAAAGTCCCTAGGCCGCACCAGAGGTCTCTGCCAGAATGTAAACAAACCCACCCAAGGCCGTACCTTGGCTGATGATAAAAAGTGATACTGTACTATGGCATGAATAGACAATATACAGACTGTTCCTTTGCAACAGAGTATCGAAAAAATCGATAGTGAATTTAATAATAATAACGACCGGTACTAACACAATTAATATGGAAACTAAGAAAATTGCAAAATTGGAGGCATAAGTCTAGATGGTCTTCATCTGGAATACCTGTAACCAGTGATACAGTAAATTTAGGATTTGTAATTGACTGAACAATGGTGGGCTATAAATTTACAAATAACTCAGAAATATTAATTTTTTACAACAAGGTTTACAACAAAATGATAAGTGGAAATGAGATGAATTATAAAACCTGCCATTCAGTAGATTACAATAAAATTGTAAGCAAACTGATCTAACTGAGGAATCAGCAACAATAAAAAAAAAGTGGAAAATAAATAAAGTAAAATAATAGGAATTAAATAATAATCAGAAATGAAAATAATCCAGTCACTATTCGAGGTTCGTAACATCCACAAATCAGAGAAACAGAATGAAAGTAACACTACTAATGAAATATTAATAAATGTCAAAACAATTTTTCATGATTGGCAATTCTTTAAGTACAACTGTTACTTCTGGTCATCAACTTTGTATTAAGTATGTATTAAACTTTTATCGTATTCCTCAAACCTTGAGGCTGAGTCATTTTATATGGTGACACAAGTCAAAGTTACACTGAAAAATTGGAACTTGGTCATACTTACTGACCTGTGAATGTCTACCCACTAAGAAAGTTGTTTTTGTAGTAAAATATGTTTCTTTTCTGTTAGGATAATGTATTATTTTGTTGATGCATAACTCCAGCCTATATGAAAGCTTCAGCAATAGTGAAAATACATTCAGGTTGTTTATTATGTGAAATGTTTGTCTCATGAACTTTAAAAATTCATTTGGAAAAAATAGTTGTACTGAAATTATTTAAAAAAAGGCTTCAAAAGAAACATTTGATGAATTATGTAAATGTGTTCCTGCCTATAGTTAATACAGTTAGTTGTGTGACAAATTTGATTATCTCAAAATGCAACTTGTGGGACATAATTATTTGGGACAGTGTTGTACATGTACATAATATTCCTTTAAATTAACAGTATATAATGGTTGATGCTTGAAAACAAGTTTATATAAAAATAAAATCATCTGTTTGTGTCCTTTTTGCTTTTAATTATCTTTCATCTAGCCCCCCCCCCCATATAATTACATTATTGAGTGACCATGACTTTAGGGTATGGTTCTGCTTTAAAATAGTTTGTTGTGAAAGTAGGCATCAGTTTTTTTTATAAAACGTACAAATGTTTTAGAGAAAGCCAAAGGTGGTACCACTAAGTTATTTCAACTCGATCTGTACAATATGCGCATAAGTTATTTAACTTTTAACTACATGCAGCGTACATGTACATTGCATTTGGATTAAAAACAACAAACAACTCGGCAAATATTTAAAAACATGATGCATTTTCAGTCGGCAAACCCATAGCTCTAGGTTTGCTGACTGAACAAAATTTTATGGACCAACCCTTGCTCTAGTGCCTTTGATTTGCCGACTGAACAAAATTATTGGGGTGTCACACCCCACACCCCACACCCCTGCCCCGCTAGCTACAGCCCTGGGTGGTGGGGACGAGTGAACCTAATAGGCCTGAGCAATATTTTTCTGCATTAAAGAATTTATATTATTTTATAAAAGATTCTTCTGTAATTAATTCACCAACAAATTCGAGTGGCATAGTAGTGTATATGGTTAGAAGGCTCACCTTCCCTGTATATGGAGTATCGGGATTGACACAAGGTTTTGTAAATATCTGTAAAAGAATTTGCAATATTTTTTTGTTAACTACCACATTAATTCAGAAACAAAGCCTGTATAATAATAATGTCTGGACTATGGAGGACTTTTTAAAGGAATATAAATTTCAACATTAATTTTTAGTATGCATGCCAGTTGCCGACCAATCTGGTCACCGATTTTGTATTTGGTGTTGCTAGTAAAAAATATGGCATTAAATATATGTTTTTTTAACAGTAGTCTTATATATTAATAAGTGGAAATTTAATCACATACGGCTCTTCATACGAGACAAAAAACGCATTCATTTGAGGGATTGTGTATAATGATGACCTAGTAGCCGCGGCAGTGGTGTAGTCTGTGGGGGCGGCAGGGGCAAAGTGCAGAAATTTTCAAGGATAAAATGGGGACGGCAAAAATTTGGCAAGAGACAAGACAAACTGGAACAGAAAAAATAGCAATTTATTTATATTTGGTACTTGTTTTTATACCACGATGTGAACTGCTTCTCATTATTTTATATTGTGGAAGGTGTGGTGATGCCGACGGTGCCAGCTTGGCTGAGTTTCGTTCTTCAAGTTCTGACAGGTATAGGCCTACTCCACAAATCCCGTTGTCTCGGTCCCGGACTGCATGGGGCTCGATCGCTAACATAACTGGCTGATATCTTGGGTGGGCGGAGATGTGATTGTGTTTTTTAGGTAAAAATTTTCATTACAAAAATTCCAGCAGCGTAACTGAAGAGTAGGGCCTACACATGATGTCATGAAAGGTCATATCAGTACAAGTGTTACCTAGGCTAAACTTACTGACTTAAATCCTCTGAACCTTAAAATGAGGGGGGGGGGGTGGTTTTCCCCCAACTAAGAAGGCTGGCTACGCGCCTGGACCCAGAGGTCCTTCCTACTTTGAGTATTTTGGATACACTAGGCCCTGAAAAAGTGGTCCTAATTTGATTTCAAGCGAAGGGGAGAGTGGTGTAAGTTGAGCCGTGGGGTAAGTTGATCCACCCACTATTTGCTGGCCTCTACTCTGGACCGGATTTATAGAGCTTGGTGTTGCTGCCCTCTGTTGATATCTGCCTAACTTAGCTAGCTTACTTTCTTTATGTTCTATGCATATGACTGAGATTAACAACTAAAGACAATTAAAGGTAAGCTTGCTCTGAAGGAAAATCACATTTTAAGCTGTAAATGTGAATCTTGTGTGAAGAAATATATAAATTCATGTTGCAGTCCCTGCATAGATTTTTCTTAATCTGTATGTAGCATAGGCTAGGTGGTACAATAGTCTTTTTTTTTATCATGGGTTGATTTCCTTTCCGCATTTCAGTTTTGTACACTTGGCCGATGTAGTGTTGTAGAGTAGTGTGTGGTAAGTTGAGCCAGTTCGGGCAAGTTGAGCCATAAGGCTTATCGCAAATAGCAGCTGCAAGGAATTGTGGGATCTCTGTGGGCGCAACAGCGCTACTGCGTGCCGTGCGGAAAAACAAAATATTATTGACGTCACAAAAGCAGCGCCAAACATGCCCCAAATTGTATTCAGTGCTATTTGCGATAAACCTTATGGATCAACTTCCCCACACTCCGTATTGAAATAACTTATTAACTTCATATGGCTTCAGTTGGTTAATAAGGGTTTTAAGAGCTATAGTTGCCTGCCCCTTCAATGTACATGGGAATTTGTCACCTTTTTTAAAACTCTTTCTCTCCAGAATTAATTGTTTTCATTATTGTAATTTGATACTGTAAACAATTAAGGTCAAGTGTGGAAATTATTAATAATTTGTTTATCTTTGGACTGTTAAAGAGAGTAAGGTATCAAAATAAATGATATGATTTGTATTGGTCAATTGTGCGTTCTGCTGTCAAAACAAGTCAAAACAAGACCAGTTGTCAGGTGATGAATTTCAAGCCTTTTAAAACGCTCATTGTCAAAACACGCCTTTTAAAAGGCTTGCCGTCCAGAAAGAGTTAAATTGGTAGAAACATTGATCCTCCATTTTGTGACATTTTAATTTATTTTGATTTTTAAAGGAGGGTTTTGTGGAAATGCAAGAAACAATGCATCTATTGAGTTAAATGCATTATGTGCAAATCAATTTAAATTCTAATTTCTGAACAAAATGTGTAAATACCAACGCAAGACAACCAGGGGGGAGCACTCCATTGGATGTGTTCAAGCGAGCTGCAGAGGAGGTCAAAATAGGTAGCGGTCTTACAAGTGTAGCACATGATTTCAGCATAGACAGAATGACACTGAAACGTTCCGTGAAAAAACAAAAAACAAGAACAAACCAATCTAACAATTTGTTGTAGAGTAATTAGTTCTCTGCAGTTGTCCGTCACAAACCATCCTAAAAGATGTTATCAGAATGATGATTTTTTATAAGTGAAAAGACTCGCTGACAATTAACACAACATATATTGCTTATAGTTAAAATCAACCATTCGCTAAACATTTTATTTCCTGTGCAGAATAACAACACTGAAAATGAGTGAGATGTCATTGAGTACATTTTCATCCAATTTCAGTTTTTTTTATTTGTTTATTTCTAATGTTTTATTTTGGATAGAATGTCGTATCTCATTCAATATAACCAATAAATAATCTTACCTACCTAGTAAGGTGGAGAACATATGGATGATGATGGACATATACTTCAAATTATTCCAGGATGTTTATTTCATGAAAAATCAGGCATTTTGGTATACGTAACTTCCTCAGTCATGTCAGTCTGATCTTGTAAACTCCACAATTAGTGACCAACACAGTCATTGTACATGCGCAGTGGCAACGATAATAGGATCCTTCTATTTTCTGAAGGGGAGGATTTTTTTAGAAGGGAAATAAAGTCCGAAAACCATCATAAAAGTGGATTTTAACCCTAACCACCCCAGACCCATCAAACTCCAACAGAAGGTTTTGTTGGATTTTGACTGGTTGAGGACTGTGAACTTAGCTAAGCTGTTGGACTATGATGGGTTGAGTACCAATGGCGTACAGTAATGCTGTTGGATTTTGATTGAGTGAGAATGGTGGTTCTACTAGCATGCAACATTGTTGGACTTTGAGTGGAGAGTGTGTGTATGCAACCTGCTGTAATAAACAACTGATAAAGGCAAATATTGTACTTAGGTATGCTTGGCATTGTAACTAACATCATACAACTAGAACCTACCATTTATTCCATAGGGTGTTTTAGTTTTTGTATAGTTGAGTTTTTTAGCCTGAAAACAACAGTTGGATTATGATGGGTTGAGTACTGTAATACTCCAATGTTCAAACTTTACTTTGGGCCATGTGTCCCCACTCAATCAAAATCCAACAGCATAGAGCCTGTTGGAGTATGATGGGTTGAGGACTGTTCCTGTAAGTGTACTGTTTGAGTTTGATGGGTTGAGTACTGCAGACTATGGTGGGTTAGTACATGGTGTTGGAGTTTGTTAGGTTGAGGTAGCATTCTAGTAGAAATGCCTAGGAGGTTAGGGTTTTAAAGATAGTTTTTGCTTTCTGTACCACCAAAAATCTATAGAATAATTTTTTAGCTGGTTAGTGCTTGCAAAAGAATTCCAAAAAAGCCCTTAAAAAGTGGCGGTCGGATACGTCATTCTTTCCTTTATTTTATCTTTGGCTATTTGAAATACAACACTGGACGTCCATTTTGTTTTTTCACATATTATTGTAACTGAAAAGTATTGTACATGTACATATATGTCCAGCGTAGCATCTGCATAGACAGCCAAAGTATGTGTCAATTTAAAGTCATTTCTGGGAGAGACAAATTGACTTTTGAAATATTTTACTTATTTCTACTTGAGTATCACATCACTTGTTTTTAATAGTTTTTAGGTATTGTTGTTCCTACAATAATTTTTTATAATTTTTTTTATGCAAATCGCCCCACACAAGGCCAATGGCCACTTCAAGTTGGGAGCTACTAAGTCATTGAGTTGTTACAATGACTCCACACTGAAGAAACCAGCCCCTCGCACCGAAAGAAGACAAGTTAATAACCAGCCTCTTCACGGTGCGAATAGGACTGGGACGGGTAACTAGTCCAGAACAAGGCAGTTATTAAACTGCCTCTGCCCCTATAAGCAATTATGGTAAAGTGACTTGCTCAAGGACACAAGTGTCATGGCCGGGATTCGAACCCACATTCTGCTGCTAACACCAGAACTTGAGTCCGGTAAGCTAGACCGCTCGGCCACGACACTCCATGATGGCAGAGTGTTGAGAGAAAACTGAATAAATTCATTTGAAACTGTACATGACGTTCAATATATTTTTCCCTTATCAGCATTCTCTGTCATACAGTGGATCAACTTACCCCGTGGCATGGATGAACATACCCCATCGATGGGGTAAATTGAGCCATTTGACATGTTTTTTTGGCCAACTCATCCAGACACTAACAGAGTGATGCTACATGCTTGATTTAGCCTATATATATGCACTATGAGTTGGTCTATCAGACAATAGGCCGTATTCATAAAAATAAGTAATTACTTACTAGTAAATGCTATAAGTAAAAGCAACAGCTAGGTAAGTAAAAGGTCTAGTCTAAGCAATTGCTAAAAATCTTATTCATAACCATTTGCTAAATGATTACAGTTGTTACTTGCCACGGCTAGTAAGTTCTCAAGTAGTTGCTATTGTACTACAGTACCATCCACGAGTCTCGGTATTTGGTGGTATGAAGGTGTTTGCAAGCCATTCCACATTTTCTTTGTCAAACCTAAATAAAGTTCTGTAAGTGGTAGGGTTGACTTCATCACGATTAAGCCTGATGTTATACACCTTAGGTTGTGGTATTGGACGTAAAAACATGGCAGAAAATGTGATGTCTGTATTGACTAAACAGCAAGCCAAAAATTAGGTGCTTGTACAATCACTAGTAAATGCTAGTCGAAGGTCATTTTTATGAATACAAATTGAAGTAGGTGCTAATTTCTCTAGCATTTACTTATAAGTAAAAAGCAATTACTAATGCTTAAAATTTGTAGCTTTTACTTGAAAGTCATTGCTTATTTCTATGAATACACATTTAAGTAAAAGGTTAGTAAAAGGGGGTTGTTACTTTAGTAAAAGCAATTACTTATTATTATGAATACGGCCTACTGTTAGACTTTGTGTCAACTTAACCATAAAGTGGCTTATCTTACCCCGCTCTCTCCTAAGGCCTTTTTCAAAAGAGAATTTACTCAATGGAAACCTGGACTATCCACAATAAATGAAGAAAGTAAAAGGTTATATATCGATCAGTATTTTTTCTTTTGGTTTTAAAAATTGTACAACTTCTAAATACTTTGAATGATTTTTGAATATTTTGTGTTTAGCACTGTTTACTATGGGAGTTTATTAAGTGGGGTGCACCCTATATTTTTCATCAAGTTTCAAGAATCGTTGGTGGTTCAGTGGGTTAGACGTACCTCGCTGTTACCTCGTAGACCATGGTTCAAATCCTGGGGATTTTTTAGAATTTGTTATTTTTTTTAAAAACAATTTATCTACGTGTACAGTATAATCAAATAGGGTAATTGACGACTTCTAGGAATTTTTTTCTCGGAAAAAGCTCTACTTGGCGGAGGTATGCGCTCTTGCTTTTCTAGTATTAAGGATAAGCTCCCAAATTTCTTCTTGTTTCCTTTTTAAAAGGAGCGGGGAGGGGAGTGGGTACGTGGCTGCATCCCGGATTAGCCACTCCCGCCAACTGTACAATTGAAACAAAACAAAAAAATACATCATAGACAACCAGTTTCGTAGAATGTTTTATTTAAGTAGCGTACACATTGAGCTTATTTAAAACTATATTATACACAGCAATACATCACGACGTATTTTAAAGAGTTAAGCTACTTAATTATCATAACTAACAATGGAACATTTACCAAATGGTTCGAAGCTCTTGCGGGGGGGATCGAGAGTGGCTCAAACGACTGTAAAATATTATATAGTTTTGCGACGAGATCGCCTTGCCCTGGTCGTAAATTTGGTGTCAAACAAGTTACAGGTAAGACTAGGGCTGTGCGTTTTCGGATATTTTGGGAACCGGATACACGTAATCAGGAAACTTCAGATACCCGGATACCCGTTTCCATTTTTACTGAAAACATGCCTCCGGTGGTGTACAAATACATGTACTGTAAATGGTAACAAATTGACTTTTATAACACAGAGGATACCATGCTTAAATCGATCTTTTCTTTATTGGAGTGCAATCTCTTGAATTTAAGGATAATTGTCTGTAAAAGTGTAAACATTACATTGTTCAAGAGTCACAGATTTCTGTTCACACCGCTCAAATGTTAAGTCCGAATTTTTTAAAGTCGTTTACGGGTAATTGGAACCGACAAATGGAACCGGGTAAGACACTTTACCATAATTGCTTCTCTCCACCCAGGGGTAAATGGGTACCTGTGAGGGCAGAGTTGGTTGTTGTGTTTGATTAGCCCTATATGCGCTGTAATGGCAGCAATTGAGCTGTATACTCCCCAGGGAGCTGAGATGGTTTCAGGAATGATTTATGAGCCTGATGAGCAGGGGTAATAATATAATGCACCTTGAGCACCAGTTTGGTGGATACGTGCGCTATATATTACCCGGCACAGACCTAGGTAAGACTAGGCTAATAGGACTATAAGTATTATAGGTGCAGTTTACATTGGCTACTACCACGCGTGATCGATTATTGGCGCTAAGATTACAAGTAGGCCTACAATAGGCTATTATATTGTGAGGTATGAGTTCAATAGTAATTTGTCATCCTCAATGAGGTATGCGGTTGTAAGACTTGAATCCATTATGTGATCAATCATTCTGGATAGCAATATTCATTATTTGGCAATCACAACTATATCTCATAGCACACACCTTCAAAATACAAATCCTACGTAAGAGGCCGCAGAAAAATTGCGAAAGTAGTATAGGTCTATATAGTTGCCATACACTACCAGAATTTGTAAGGCCTTAGTGACGCAAAAGGTTTACAGATCGCATGAGATATAGCATTTTTATGATTTTTTTTTTTAGTTAAACCTGTTCTCTGGTTCTATAAACCTATGCTAGTGCAACCTGTCGTGGAACATCTTTAAACGAGCAAAAAAATTACATCTGTGATTTCCAACCCAACTGGAAATAGCATTAACTTGCAGCTTTGGGAAAAAAACGCTGTGTCCACCAAGTCGAACTATGTACAAACCAGAAATCTGACAATTGAAAGTGAATTTGAAACAGTGAATTTGACTTGTTTGGGTGGGTTCGTTTTCTAAACACCTCAGTTAATCTTCTTCATTGTAAAATTAAAATAATCTAAATAGTTTCATAACAATAATTATGATTAATATTAAAACAAAAACAAAAAAATTTAAAAAGAAAAAAAAAGAACTGTTAATGATAAAGTCATAACATAATTATTAACTCAGACGTTATGAATGTGGAGTATGTAATCCAGGCTGTACAAGGATAATTAATTTGCTCCCCCCTGCTGTTCACAAAACCAACAAAAATATACCTACAAAGAAGTTTTTTTGTAACCCAAAATGCAAATAATTATTTATCATACATATCACATGAAGTGCATCTATTACTGCTTCCAAGTACAACTAATAGGTTATAATTAATTTGTAACAATCCATGATTTTTATAGGCCTACTTAATTGGCTCGTTGTTTAGTAAATGTCTATCTGGAATTATAACGTTTTGGGAGGAGAAAGGTTTCTTTAATCTGAAATCCTTCAGAGTCTATAATTATCTTATCCATAAAGTTTGACAAAATACTTGGTCGAATTGGAATTTGAAACATTTACTTGATGTACAGCTGATTATTTATGTTTTTATCTTTTACAAGAAGTTGGGGGACAGCAACTAAATAGTTTTGAAATTCAACATCACAACCTTTTTTTTCTAAGATGAAAGCACTTAGACAGAATACTTTCCGCACGATGATTAACCCTCCTACTATTGCTGCACTTTAGTGGCAAGTAGCTACGGAGGTCAAAATCAGTCAACTGCCTGTTTTGACTGTTGACCCAAATGTGCACACAGGGGGCATTTTTGACTGGTTGTTACTGTCATTTTGACCACCCTGAACAATACCAGACAATGCTTTTACCAGTCAAAAATGGTCGACTCATTTTGACCTGTAAATGTACTTACTACACGTAAAGTTTGACAGTGTTTGACTTTTAAGTGCACTAGATATACCTTGGCAAGTATGTCAACATTTTGACCCTTTTAGTAATAGGATTAATATTCGTACTAAATGGTTTACACCACGTAAGCTCTTGGATAATAATTTGTTAATTTGACAACTGGGCAGTGGCGTAGCCAAAAGGAAG
This sequence comes from Zoroaster sp. YZ-2022, assembly GCA_029582265.1. Lineage (NCBI taxonomy): Eukaryota > Metazoa > Echinodermata > Asteroidea > Forcipulatida > Zoroasteridae > Zoroaster > Zoroaster sp. YZ-2022. The sequence goes on along the minus strand of CM055831.1, from coordinate 16,610,939 downwards.
GCAGGGGAGCTCCTCCACCCCCCCCCCCACCATCCCACTTGTTGGCTAAAAAGTCGTATGACTGTTTGACATAATTTCTCGGTTCATTTGAGTTGTCAGTAAATTTACCTCCCCCCCCCAAAAAAAATGTGGCCCCCCCACTCTGAAAATCCTGGCTACGCCACTGTAATCGGGTAATTTACCAATGTTGTACCTTCCCTTGAAGACTTTCATCATTATTTCAGATACACTCATTATTTACAACCAGTTTCGATTAGCAAAAATACTGTACTTGCCATGACAGCTTATACATCTTAATTTGATTCCTTTCATAATAAATTTGTACAAAATCTCTATAAATATATCCTTTCCATACACACTGATAAATATATCCATTCAACTAACACGAATACCTTCATGTTACAAGTTACGTCTCTTGAATAATTCGACTGCATACAAACTATGTATGTATAATATCAACAAAACTACAACTTTATATAACGACTGTAAATGCTCATTTTAAAACATGGCTTTATTTTGATGCATGGCATTATTCTGACACAACTTCACATGAAAATTACAATTTCCAACCCAAAATTCACAATTTGCTGCTACATCAAAATTAGCATTATACTTAGACACACAAACATTAAAATGTTGCCAGCAAATTTTTCAAAGAGAAATCGTTCCCTGAATTCATCACAGTAACTTGTTAAATATAATTTCTCTGGATGAAAGCAATAATCAACCAAACAAACACACACATCAATAATTTATAATAAATCCTGTAAGAAAGACATTTGAAAGATTTCTTTAAATAAACAAAAGCAAGGATTCAACATTTTGGGCTGATTTGGTGCAAAGTGTTGTATATATGTGTTATATGTATGTGTTATATAGCTTGTGCAACAGTGTAGAATTACATCCACACTCAACAAATCAAATTAGTAAAATTATTAAAGGCATTTTTAAAACTAATTGGAATAAGTTATGTGAACCACACACAAAATATAATTCATCAACTAAGCCTACTATAATGAGCTAATTAATTTACTGTCATGATTGGCTGCACTAGGCCAAAAAGAAAAGTCTTTGGTTTCTGGTCATAGGTCGGTTTTAAAATCGATGCGGTGACACTTTTTGTTGTTGTTATCTTTTATTCTTTGCCAACCAGCGAAATAGATGATACATGCGTGGTTACTGGAACCAGACCAAATTTCCCATACACAAAGTACGGTGGCTAGGATGCGAGAGGCCTCACAAATCGGGCAAATGTTCATACCCCTATGTGAAACAGTCGTTTAAAACACAGCAGCAGAAATTCAATCGATCCAGCAATTTTGGCTGCAATTGGACATCGTTTCATAGCGAAAAAAAAAGAAGAAAACTAAAAATGCTGACGCGTGGGACTGAGGCGACATGCGTGGAAACCAGAAACCGGTGACTTTTTTTTTGCACTAAAGATCTCATCACAAAATTGAATTTTCAAAGGATTTCAATTAATTTGGTTCTTGCTTCATGCTTCATTATTTTACAATTTTTTTTTAACAATTTAATTTCAGAAATTATTTTCGTCAAGAAAGTGTATTTATGCTCCAAAATTATGCAAGCATGTGGGATTTTTTGGGCTCAGATTTTCTTGAGTTTTTCAGGAGTTTTTCAGGACTTTTCAAGCCTTTAATAATGACATAACAAAAATCTATACTATATTTAATTGCAAAAAAAAAAAAATATGGCACTTCTGTGAAATTTTCAAAAACTTTAAAATAAAATTCCTGTATTTTTTTTTAGATCGTTTCAAGCAGGCATAAATTAAATTCTATATAATGTATGAAGACTTTTCACAAACACCCTACAAATCATGAAGAGATGTTGCAGTTTGCATACATGTATCTCTGGTTTTCAGTGAGGAGCAGGAAACAGATCCAAGAATTGTTGAGGAGTGATGTTGATGTCCTTCCTCAGCTCTGGCCTCTCCTGCAGTTGTGTATCTCCCTCGGGTAACTGCTCCTTAGTGCAGGGGTGACTACCATTCTGAAAACCAAAAAAACAATTAAATTCCAGATTGTTAACTTGGGAAATTATTTATCAAAGCCATAACGCTCTTAGCCGGTCAAAGGTCATATATATGCATTCATATTTTTGGGAAGATTAAGAAAGTTTCAGCGAAATTAGTTCACAATTTTTACAATAGGCTTGGGGATTTTATGATGCAAAGGTCCCCCCCCCCCCCACAATGAACAAATGAAGGGGGGAATTGCCATAAATAAATACACAAACAGTTTTTTATGTGAAAATGCATCTTGTGCTGAATTTGAGTTTTAACTTTCTCCAAAAAACTATCCACTCAAATAAATCTCAACTGTCTCCACAAAATGAACCGACCCCGTTTTAAATCAACATACTGGCCTAGCCCCTTAGGTCTGCGCTAAACGTCGCACTTTTGCCGTGTCGAACTCAAATGATTTTCATGCGGCAAAAGCGCGGCAAAAATACAAGTTGGTGACAGACGTCGAATTTAAAACTGCTGCACTTAATAGATTCAAGATGGCGGACCCTGATGAAAACCATCGTAGATTCATGTTTTCGCTGCCTTTGAACTGTTACTATGTCCTCTTCTGTTTCTAACAGTGAATTCTCTTCACGACCAGCGTTGGAAGTCGGTAGGCTATCATCATGAAACTCCCCACTTGTCTCATTAATCTCAAAATCATCATCATCATGTTCGTATGAAGACTCATCGCTGCTACTAGTGCTCGCGCTGTCCGACACATTTTTGGTGCGGGTCGCCATTTTGATTGTGATTCATTTGTTCGAAATTGTTTCCTCGAACTATTGTGCGCATGCGTATTCCAAAATAGCTTTCCCGAATGAGAATTCTATTTTGATTCGACACGGCAAGAGCACGACGTTTGTCACCACGTCGTGCAACTGCTGTGTAGCACGGCAGAGCTTGCCGTGCTAGATGGCAGTGCCGAACTTAAATCAAAAGTTTGCGCTAAACGTCGCACTTTTGCCGAATTTAATTCAACATTTTCCAATTATTTGAGTTCGACACGACAAAAGTGCGACGTTTAGCACAGGCCTTATATGCCAACCAATGTTTGTTACTTTCTTACACTAATCCAATAAGTACAATTAAAATAACAAAACAACTAGATGTCTGTAGCCTTACTCTCCAGAATAGACAGTTGCAGTAAGCACATATCTGCAGCATATCGGTATAGACTTCATGCATTGGATGTCTCTTGTACAGCTTCTTGTACACAATCTTCCAGTCCGTCTCCGAATGATCCACTCTGCGGCACACTACGTTAATCTATGAAAGAATAGTGATAAATATCACATTAAATATCACATCCTCACCCATACGAGTCTTACTTCACTGAGGTCCGGAACAAGAAATTGGTCTTGAGGGGCTTTATAACCAGTAAGCCCCTCACATGTGGAGGTGATTTCTTATGATTGAGGGTTAGCTAGCCCCTCCCCACCCTCCCCCCACCTCTAACAATACAAACCTGACATACACATGGTGATTGTATGAGAATATCTGAGTCAATTCTGCTATCAAAACAAAAATGGTTCAAAGGCATTTTAAAAAACTAGACCTGTTTCAGTTAGTTATCTTCAATCCAATCAAATTCAAAAGAAATAAAGAGCTCCTTTTCATACTTTTGTGTTTTCCCCTGGGATTTCAAAAGCACCGATCAACTGAGTATTACCTGATCCTGTGTGAAATGATATTGGCACAAATCTCTCCACAGTACATTCCGGTTAGCCAAGAAGCAGAACTGATGGCTGGTTTTCCCGAGGTTCACAATGTCTCTGTGGTCACTGAGATGATGCAGCACGCGGTTGATCACCTCATCGGGAAGATCACTGATCTGAAGGCCTCCATCGTCCTCTTTCTGTAGGAAGACGAAACAACCCGGTTCAGTACAAACAGAACACTGGAACATGTCTGTCGTCAATTGTCTGTAAGTACTCACCTCCCACGCTTTTCTGGTTGTGCCCCCATTTCCACTGATGTATTTCTAACAATGGTGATTGTATGAGAATATCTGAGTCAATTCTGCCCCCATTTCCACTGATGTATTTCTAACAACCTGACTTTGATTAATATTTGTTACTGACTTTTTCTGACTGTATTTTCCTTACAACTGTTAAATGGAGAAAAAAATGTTTTGAAATGGAAATGAATGAATGTTAACCAGTTCGCGTCGGAGGCCGTGTATACACGCAATTTTTTTTTGCACCACGGATCAGAGAGCGTCTAAACATGCCATAGGAAACTATGATGTATTTGTATGCATGCTCGGTTGAGCCACGCGTGTATGGTGATATGCTCGGAAGACGTGGCCACGCGCTGTGGAAGCTTCCATTAACATGTGTGTGGGAAAAAGAAACCCGCCATAGGGGCCCAGAAAAACTTTTTTATTCCCTGGTTAATTGTTATGAGATCCACAAATTAGATTTCATATGTAGTGATCTGATCTGCGTTTACAAGAAATGTGCGGCTGATGTGAGAGCGGCAACACAAGTAAGCGGTGCATGGCATGATAAAAGTCGTTCATTACCTCTGTGACTTGAACGTTATCCAGTTTCTCCTTCCAACCCTGAAGCATATTCAAGCGGTCATTCCACGTTGCCCGGCAACCAATGTGGGTTGAGAAACTGTTGTTCATAGAAACGATAGCTCCACGCACAATTCTCCTGACTTGCTCCATGTTGTGATAGGTTTTGGTGACTGCGTACAAATTATGATAAAAAAAAATTTACATTTAACAACAAGAAAAGCAACAAAAATCTTCAGAAACGATTTTGAAAATGAACTTTGAGTAAAAAGGTGAAAATTATGTGAGGATTTATAAGGGCATTACTAAATCAAATTAAACAAATTAAAAAATGCTGATGACTATGTCTAAAAAAGTAAAATATAGGATTGGTATTAAATTGGAACAATTTAGAGTAAAATTTGAAATCAGAGAAGACTTTCAAGTGACTGAAAATTACTGGCTCATTTATGCAGCAGCAAGTATGACCTTATTGTGTGGGATATTATTTTCAGTCACTGAGTTAATCTAAAACTAGCACTCCGATTCCATGTCCTGTTGATCGTGACGATATTGTCCCTTTAATATAAACCTTACTTAGTGTATGTGTAATGATTGTATTAATTACAACTCATGTCCCTTTAATATAAACCTTACTTAGTGTATGTGTAATGATTGTATTAATTACAACTCATGTCCCTTTAATATAAACCTTACTTAGTGTATGTGTAATGATTGTATTAATTACAACTCATGTCCCTTTAATATAAACCTTACTTAGTGTATGTGTAACGATTGTATTAATTACAACTCATGTCCCTTTAATATAAACCTTACTTAGTGTATGTGTAACGATTGTATTAATTACAACTCATGTCCCTTTAATATAAACCTTACTTAGTGTATGTGTAACGATTGTATTAATTACAACTCATGTCCCTTTAATATAAACCTTACTTAGTGTATGTGTAACGATTGTATTAATTACAACTCATGTCCCTTTAATATAAACCTTACTTAGTGTATGTGTAACGATTGTATTAATTACAACTCATGTCCCTTTAATATAAACCTTACTTAGTGTATGTGTAATGATTGTATTAATTACAACTCATGTCCCTTTAATATAAACCTTACTTAGTGTATGTGTAATGATTGTATTAATTACAACTCATGTCCCTTTAATATAAACCTTACTTAGTGTATGTGTAATGATTGTATTAATTACAACTCATGTCCCTTTAATATAAACCTTACTTAGTGTATGTGTAACGATTGTATTAATTACAACTCATGTCCCTTTAATATAAACCTTACTTAGTGTATGTGTAACGATTGTATTAATTACAACTCATGTCCCTTTAATATAAACCTTACTTAGTGTATGTGTAACGATTGTATTAATTACAACTCATGTCCCTTTAATATAAACCTTACTTAGTGTATGTGTAACGATTGTATTAATTACAACTCATGTCCCTTTAATATAAACCTTACTTAGTGTATGTGTAATGATTGTATTAATTACAACTCATGTCCCTTTAATATAAACCTTACTTAGTGTATGTGTAATGATTGTATTAATTACAACTCATGTCCCTTTAATATAAACCTTACTTAGTGTATGTGTAATGATTGTATTAATTACAACTCATGTGAAATACTTTTGAATTTAGAAATGAGAAATTAGAAATTTTCACTATTTTTGTTGTGCATGATAAAATGTAATTTTGCAACATGACCAATGATCGAAGTACCTTTCGTACGAAAGTATATAGCTCCAAATGTTGAGCCCAAGATCACTTATTCTGGGGTTCACTCTGGAATTTCTGGTTCACACATATATAGCAAGCGTCCTCTACAGGTTTCCACAGGCTTCCAAGCTACAGTGCTTACGTGTGCTTTTGAGGCATCCTTGGTTTCATTACCAGAAATGTATAATAATAACAATAATTTAAGTTAAATGACCCCTTTCTGAAGCTTAACCCTCCTATTGTAGCTGCACTTTAGTGGCAAGTAGCTACAGAGGTCAAAATCAGTCAACTGCCTGTTTTGACTGTTGACCCAAATGTGCACACAGGAGCATTTTTGACTGGTTTTTATTGTCATTTTGACCATCCTGAACGGTAAATACCAGACAATGCTTTTACCAGTCAAAATAGTTGACTCATTTTGACCTGTAAATGTACTTACTACACGTAAGGTTTGACAGTGTTTGACTTTTAAGTGTACTAGATATACCTTGGCAAGTATATCAATATTTTGACTGATTTTGACCCTTGTAGTAGTAGGAGGGTTAAGTGCACTACATATACCTTGGTTGTTGAAATGACCACCTGTGTGGAGCTCAATAATTTTCATGACCTATCTGGTTAAATGTCAATTCTGAAAATACTGAGAAAAGAAATATTTGACACATACCTAGATTGATGACTTCCTCAAGGACATGGAGCAAGTTCTTCTGAGCTAGGCCACTCAGCGAAGAAAACCGGGTTGTGACGATCAACTCAAGAAGCTAGAGAAAGGTAATAAGAGATGTACATGTAGATGTACATGAAAACATGTATATCTCAATGAAATATTGTGGACATAATATCTGTTTTAACATTACACCTCTTTCAACCATACGTTGTTGTGAATGAGATTCAGAAATGTGCAAAATAAATGAGCCAAAATAATAATAATGTGGACTTACATAGTGCACGTATCCACCAAACTGGTGCTGAAGGCACATTACATTATTACCCCTGCTCATCAGGCTCATAAATCATTCCTGAAACCATCTCAGCTCTCTGGGGAGTATACAGCTCAATTGCTGCCATTTCAGTGCATATAGGCTAATCAAACACAATAACAAACTCTGCCCTCACAGGTATACCCATTTACTCCCTGGGTGGAGAGAAGCAATTATGGTAAAGTGTCTTGCTCGAGGACACAAGTACCATGGTCACGGTTGGGATTCGAACCCACATTCTGAAGACTCAGCCATCAGAACACAAATCCAATGCACTAAACCGCTCGACCATGGCACTCCAAGGACATAAGCACGAACAATTGCGGTCAGGATTCGAACCCACATTCTGACGACTCGGCCATCAGAACACAAATTCGATGCACTAAACCGCTCGACCATGGCACTCCAAGGACATAAGCACGAACAATTGCGGTCAGGATTCGAACCCACATTCTGACGACTCGGCCATCAGAACACAAATCCGATGTACTAAACCGCTCGACCATGGCATTCCAAGGACATAAGCACGAACAATTGCGGTCAGGATTCGAACCCACATTCTGACGACTCGGCCATCAGAACACAAATTCGATGCACTAAACCGCTCGACCATGGCACTCCATAGTCCCACAGTCTGGCTGGCTTCTGTAGATTTTTCTTTTTTAAATCAAATTTAAGTGTAGAATTATATGTATTAGTTTTTTTTAAGGCTCCGTCTTGTCAGACTAGTCGTTGTGGTTTCTGCTGATGAATTACACCATTCAAGGCCAGCAGTGATTGTAAGAGAGCTACATCACATCTGGAATAAGGAGTGATGAGGCAGGACCCGCCCTAGCAATCCTCTTTGCTAAAGGGAGGGATTTTGAAGGATTTATTTGAATGATTGAGGTTAAATGCTACATGCTCTTTGCTAAAGTGAAGGACTTTGGAGGATTGAGGTTATTAGGCATACTTGCCTTTCCATGGTACATGTACATCCATGTTTGTTGTAGTGATTGCAAGGTCAGTGCAACATCACATCTGGAATAATGAGTGATGAGGCAGGACCCGCCCTAGCAATCCTCTTTGCTAAAGGGAGGGATTTTGAAGGATTTATTTGAATGATTGAAGTTACATGCTACATGCTCTTTGCTAAAGTGAAGGACTTTGGAGGATTGAGGTTATTAGGCATATTTGCCTTTCCATGGTACATGTACATCCATGTTTGTTGTAGTGATTGCAAGGTCAGTGCTTGGGTCAGTGGACACTGTTTATTGCTCCATGCATGCAGGGAGGGTCCCTGGCCATGTACATGTATCACAGATTAGAAACACATGTGTGCATACATGTCATGTGCTTGCTTTACTACTGAAGGATTTTTGGAGGATTCAAGTTATGTGTAAGCAAATGGGCCTAGGGAGTTAGGAAGGATTCAGGTTATATGTAAGCAAATGGGCCTAGGGAGTTAGGAAGGATTCAGGTTATGTGTAAGCAAATGGGCCTAGGGAGTTAGGAAGGATTCAGGTTATGTGTAAGCAAATGGGCCTAGGGAGTTAGGGTTAATCAGAAAAAGAATGGCTTTACCGTCCCTACCTAGGCTCCACTTGGCGTTAAAACTCACTTACCCGGCAGACATAGTTGAATCTCCTATGATCTCCCACAGCACCAGCCAAGTCCAGCTTGCAAAGGGTCTCCCCGATAGTGAAGTACATCTCTCTTGCCTGCAACGGTGAGAAAAAATATTCAAGTCACCTTCAAAGAACTCCAAAGAACTACATATACATGGAGTAGCACGTGTGAGAAACATATTTGGGACAATATGGTGTCAGCACATAATTTTGACTGTTTAAAAAAGTAAAAAAGAAAGAAAAATAAAGGATTGTTGGCAAAATTAAGGGCTTCTAAATTATGTATCCCTACTTTCTTTGAATCAAGACCAGTGGCATAGCCAAAGGAGGGGGGGGGGGGATGGCCACCCCACTTAATTGTTGGCAAAAAAGTCTGTTGGTGAATTCACAAACTTCTGAACGTCTGCTAAAGATCTGGACATAATTTGTCGGTTCATTTGAGTTTTGTGTCGGTAAATTTATCCAAAAAAATGTAAATCCTGGCTAAGCCACTGATCAAGATACATGAACATTTGGGAGAAAATTATTTTTGTTTTCATGTTTGAAGTTTTCACAACACTATAGTCAAAAGAGGGCAGTATTCATCCCCATATTGGACAGTACTGATAATCATACTCGGTACCAAGTCTTAAATTATAACCAAAAGTTATGGGCAATAATTTCATTTTCAATACAAAAATTACAGTCCCCAATGGATCAATTCATTGATAAAAATGTAAATAATTACTTACCCCAGCAGATCTTGGAATCATCACGTATGAAGTTTGTGGCTTATCTAAAAAGAAATATTGAAGGTTAATTTATTTCCTAAAATGTTTTAATCTACTTTTATCATGTAGGTTTCAGGCTTTGCATGGTGGAGATAGATGTTATTGAGTTTTTTCGGGTACACCATGTACATATTAATCTCTTCTTGGAAGAAGTGGTGGCTCTGAGAAGAGCCGGTTGGTTTCTTCTCAACGTTTCGACTAGTCTGCTCTAGCCGTTGACAGGAGACCATGACAACATGGTATACCCGAAAGAACTCAATAATAACTTTTATCATGTCAGTTTAGTCATTTGTGCAGAATGGTTTCTCAGGAAATATTAATTATTTGCCTTTTTTCACATTTCCTTTATTTTCCTATATGTGGCAATTATAGGAAATACGTAAATAGATTTTTTTGTTGGTAAAATCATGGGCATATGGGGACTCTTTGGTTAAGGGGGGCAGAGGGGTTGATTTGCCCAATTTTTTTTCTTCTTGCTTTGCCCGAATTTTACCCACTGTTTTGCCCGAATTTGGGGGGGGGGGGCAGTTGCCCCCCCGGCTCGTACGCCTATGGGTAAAATACATGAAAACTTGAAAGTTTCATCCAATTTGATGTGAAAAAATAATAAGTCCTCCATTATTTCTTTATTCATTGTATTATTTATGATCTTATTAACCCTCCTAAAACTGCACTTCAGTGTAAATGTACTTACTACACGTAAGGTTTGACAGTGTTTGACTTTTAAGTGCACCAGACATACCTTGGCAAGTACATCAACATTTTGACTGATTTTGACCCTTGTAGTAGTCGGAGGGTTAAGTGCACTACATATACCTTGGCAAGTAGATCAACATTTTGACTGATTTTGACCCTTGTAGTAGTCGGAGGATTAAGTGCACTAGACATACCTTGGCAAGTAGATCAACATTTTGACTGATTTTGACCCTTGTAGTAGTCGGAGGGTTAAGTGCATTACATACACCTTGGCAAGTAGATCAACATTTTGACTGATTTTGACCCTTGTAGTAGTCGGAGGGTTAAGTGCATTACATACACCTTGGCAAGTAGATCAACATTTTGACTGATTTTGACCCTTGTAGTAGTAGGAGGGTTAAAGTGTACACCATGCAGCGTAGACTATGCATTTAGCATCGGCATAAAAAAAGTAGGCCTAAATAATTCTTTACACAAAGTAAAAAAAAACACCAATGAAGAAATAAGAAATTATTGCAGGAATTATACATTAACTGTACAGCACTCTGTCGCAATGACTCACCAATGTTTTGATACTCGCTGTGCATATTCTGGTTGTCAATCTGAAGCCACTTATTGACTGCATCATAACTTTGGCCCGGTGCCCAGTCCTCTGTCCCTGCTCCCGGCAGCTGCTGCAGATGACGGTGATGACTGCAACCCTCTCCAGAAGATTCCTTGCAAGAATTATGGAATCTGAACATTTCAATTGAAAGATGAGATGGTCGATTGACAGATAAAGTGACAGGAAAACAATGCGTATGGCATACATAGTCTGTTGTCGAACTAGCTAGCAGGCACGTGCATGCAATCAAATTAAATTAAACAAAGTATTTTAAGTTTCCTGACTGACTATGCCATCAGCAGGTGCACCTGGTCGGATGGTAATTGGTATGCACACTGTACCCACATGCCATTCTGGCTTGTCAGTTATCAATTATTTTGTTTACATGTCTTTCAAATTAATTTTTAAAAGCTCATTTATTTTTGAAGTAATGAATTTTGAAACTTAAAAAAAAAAAATATTCTAAAAACGGCATTCTATGTTTTCCCATGGTTTTATATCCATGATAGATATGTTTAAGTCCCCATTGTACATACATAGAGTAGTTGTTTTGAGCAGCTGGGACATCATCCAAGGGGTTGGCAAAGGGGGAGATAACCACCCCCCTTGTGGGCCCCTTTTTTTGTGCACCACAGTAAAATTTGACCTCATTTTAACCCGAAAAAAGGGGGGTAGTTCTGTGATGACCTCAATCAAAATGTTTTCCAACCAAAATTCTGCAAGGGGGGGGAGGCTAGTTTCTTGCACAGAATTGTTGTCATCCCCTCAAACTAGAAGATTTTATGGGTTTTTTTTTTGCCATAGATTACTGTACAGTTTTTGCCTTTCACAGTTTGACCTTAGGGGCTCTAAATATCAATTTGTATCATGTCACACCACCTAAAAGGATGCATAGAGCCCCATGAACCAGTTTATAACTTGGACTATGGTTAAATTTGCTGTGTGTACATTCAGTTTAAATGGTATGGTTTTCACGAGCTAAAGTCTTTTCTTGTCTACAGATTCTTTTTGTATAGACTGCTTTGAACAGTCCACTTTGCTCATTGTGTTCAAAATAACAGCAATGAACATATCGGCTATTTATGTGTAATCATAGTTCAATAGTCACAAGGCCACTGCTCATTTACATAAGGTCCCCCACTCTTGGCCATATATGGGCATCTGATCACTGTGGTGAACAAATACAGACTATAAGTACTGTAAAGCAGACTACCAGGGAAGGGCTAAGAGTTAGTAATTTGCATATCTTCCTAAAGACCCTTATTTGGTCAACAACCTTACTGTAGCAAATTCTAATTTGGCCGCATGAGTAGACTTCGGGCTTTGCATGATTTCTGAGACAGTACTGTGAGACTCATTGTCAGATTTATCATAGTAAAAACTATAGTTCAACCTTAATAAAACTAATATTTGTGAATTAAGATAATACAGGGTTACTGTGATTATACGTGGTTTTAGCATAGTTTTACTACATCCAAAAGTGTAGTGAAACCTTAAGAAAACTACAGTACAATAATGTCACAATGTGATTTTGGGTATTTAAATTACTGTGTGAGTGGAGTGACCTGTTGCATATTATGTGTACATCATTGGATTGGATTTGAATATTCATCTTTGTAATTAACATAACTACGCATATTGAGTACGTTGGGTCGGATGACAGTCCACTCAGAGGAATTTTATGGGTTGTTGATCCTTACAGTATAGAAATACTGTATGTTTACAGTAGTTTTTATCACAGTTACTACGTACATGTACAAGTATCATAGTATAACTACAGTATTCATGTACTATATTTTTACTCCAGTATTACTACAAATGTTTATTACAATAAAAGTGCAGTAATAAAAACTTCCTATACTTATAGTAAACCTTTACATACTGCAGTACAATTATATACTGAACAGCAAAAGAAACGCAAGTCCGAGGAGATTAAAAGAAACGCAAGTCCGAGGTCTTGTCAAGTTTTCAAACAGAAGACAAACCATTTTGATTCTAATCACTCATTTAATGAAAAATGCTTTCAATTTGTGAGCTGAAAGTGACTGTTGAAATTGTTGCAGTCATTTTCAGCTCACAAATTGAAAGCATTTTTCATTAAATGAGTGATTAGAATCAAAATGGTTTGTCTTCTGTTTGAAAACTTAACAAGACCTCGGACTTGCGTTTCTTTTGCTGTCCTCGGACTTGCGTTTCTTTTGCTGTTCAGTATAGTTTTATCATGTAGTAAAAGTATAGTGGATTTTTATAAGGGGCTGCAAAAACAGAAAACAATTGGATCTAGCATAATTTGTTGTCTTTAGAAATAAATATATCTTCAAAATGACATTTAATAATCCTTATTTTATGTTCACTGAACATTTTATATTTTCAGTGGTAATTTTCTCTTTTGAAAAGTTAGATTTTTCCCTTCAGGTTTGAGGTAGCCATGCAGTTTCGGAGGAAGTGAAATAGTTATAACCATTTAAGGGACACTATCGTCACGATCAGAGCAGACTTTTAACAGGGCATGGAATCGGTGTCCTAGTTTAAGATGAAACACAGTGACTGAAAATAATAGTGGCTCATTTATGCAGCAGCAACGATAATATGACCTTATCATGTAGGGTATTATTTTCAGCCAATAAGTTTTAAAAATAGCACCCTGATTCCATGCCCTGTTAATCGTGATGATATTGTCCCTTTAATGACAGTATCAAGGCTAGGATGTAAACAATTATGAATAAGTATCTGTTGACTTTTCTGTTGAAAGCATTAACATGTGTCCACACATTATGCAAATAAACTGTATAGGCTGTGCTGAGCCCATCCCACTGAGATCAAACTGTGATCAATGGGATTACCATATATGGTCATTTGTGGCTCCCTGCCATTCAAACAGGTACTGGTGGTTTGGGGAGGGGAGGTAATTGTGTATAAAAAAATATCTGAAATTTGCAATTTGTAAGTATTCAATTAGCATTTTGTAGTATAATCTTTAGATCAAATGAAATGGAATTTCCATTTTTTACAACAAATGTATGATTGCTTGTAGAAATTGTGGTTGGGGCTAATTTCCTCAAAACCCATGAGGAAAGCATAAATGAAAACATTTGACAATAGTTAATATTGCTAAATTGCATTTCTTTACACAGTATGCAATTTTGCTTCAACTGCCTGTTCAATATGCTATCTAATAATCAGGGACGACCTTGCAGTGCATGTCGATTGTTGAATATTTCAATTTGTGTTGTAAAAAGTTGTGGTTGGGGCTAACTTCCTCAAAAACCGTGAGAAAAATATAATATGAAAACATTGCATTTCTTTACACAATATGTCACTTTGCTTCAATATGCTATCTAATAATCAGTGACGACCTTGCAGTGCATGTCGATTGTTGAATATTTCAATTTGTTTGTGGTTGGGGCTAACTTCCTCAAAACCCAAGGAAAATATAATATGAAAACATTGCATTTCTTTACACAATGTGTAACTTTGCTTCAACTACCTGTTGCTATATGCTATATAATAAGTGACAACCTTGCAGTGCATGTCAATTGTTGAATATTTCTGAAGCACTGAGTGCTACAAGAAAATCAATGATATAAGAATTTCCATTTAATTCATTCAATTGAAACTTGTGCTGAGTTGACAAACTTGGTTGCCATGGGAATTTCCTTGTATGTAATGTGACTTGAATTTGTATTATTTTAAACATTGCATAAATATATATCATTTTCTTTGTGTTCACTTGTCAATGTGATGTGATTTTTAATAATGTGATTTTTCAACCTTTGATCTGCTAATTATTACAATATAAAATGTTGTGATTAGATAACCTTGCTCAGGCAGACATGTTTGGCATAAAGTTTACTATTGTAAGATCGGTAATTTAGGTGACATTTTAATTTTATTATTATTATTTTTTTATAATTTCAAAAATGTTTTGAAAATTTGATGAAGGTGAGCTATCCCAGAACAATGGTTTTTATGCCAAAAGTGTCTACTTGGACACCTAATCACTAAGTTTTAGTTTGTAAAAAAAGAAAGTTGATAAAAAAGAAAAATCGCTCCATTTTTGTACATATGTACATGTATGTGGGGCTTGGGCTAAAGATACAGAGGGAGTCCAGTGTATTGGCCCTAGACAGAATGGGGCTAGAATGGGGGCTGTTAGTCGAATATGTATCAGGCCTTCAGGGGTGGGGGTAGTCCGAATGCTTCTTCCGGTCAGTCTCCTATTTTTAGAATAATTATGTAATTACAGCGACAAATTACATAATTATTCTAAAAAATAGGAGGCTGTGAATGAACGGAAGAAGCATTTGGACTAGGGTGGGGGTACATCCATGCCCTCTTTTACACTCCCCCAATCTGCCAATAAAATACGGTCGAATATCGTGTATTACGAAAGCAATTTTATCAGTATGATTTCACCATACAACTTCAAGGCATGACACTAAGTAATTTCACTCAGTACTTTTCACTTACCTTTCACGGGCAATTTTCTTGATGTGTCTGTGAAGGTTCTCTCGCAACGCAACCAATTTTCTCCAGCCTGTAGCTGTCTTCACCCACTCGTTTCCCGGGGACTGCCCATCACCTCCGTAATAAGGCATATTTCCCTTAATTTTTGGTATAAATTTTACACAGAAAACGGACAACCTCTGCTTTGTTTACCCTACCGCCAGCTATAAAATTATTGTCCGGTCCGTCCACGGACACTTTGCCAAAGATCTGGCGCAGATGGTTTTTGTTTTGGTCACGTGCTGGGGAGAAATCATTTTAATAAAGGGGTGCTTATTTCCACGGTACGATCGACTGAGCGCGCGGATTGGCCAAATAGCTGTTAGGGTCAACTCTATAAATAGCCATGACACTGACTAGATGTACGTCACGGAAAATTTTCAGAATACAATGTAGTAATAACAATGATGATGATTATAATAATGATGTTAAAATCATGTATATCATATTTCATATAAAGTGGACTAGCTTATCTCGACATTATCCAAGGAAACCATTCCTGAAATCTTGCTAGCTAAATCACAACCGTCCTCAGCCTCTGATGGACATTGCACAATAATGTTCCTCCATCACCGTGACGCAGTGGAATTAATTAGAAGGTCGAACTTGCAAGATGTACATTTATTTATTTACTGAGGAAGGGGAATGATATCCAAATTCCCGTTGACGGGTCTAAAGTCAATTAAGCATGTAGCCCCAATTATCATGTATATTATACATGTACATTTACCATACGTTGTTACGTCCCCTTGGGAGTTCCCCCTCACAATTATGTTCCCGAGAGAACTCCCCCCCCCCCTTGTCACACTGGATACACCCTGCTTAAAAAGCGCCCTTCCTCCTATGATTGAGTGATTGATGTGGCAGCGGCGTATCCAGGACTTTTTCAGTGGGGAGGGGGGGGGGGCGCACGGGGCATTGCTTTTCAGTGGGGGCCAAGAGGTATGGTTTTTTTCCCTTTTCTTTTTCTTTTCTGTTTTTTGGGGTACTATGAGAATTTTTCGTGGGGGGGACGTGCCCCCAGGACCCCCCATGGCTACGCCGCTATGATGTGGTAACAATACAGCCAGCTGAGATTATTTTGTTCAGTGGGTGGGGAACTACAAATATCGAAATAAAGAAAATTCGGTGCCACCACCCACGACTGCCCGCCGGCTTCAAGTTCATCTTTCAAGTCAGGAATTAAACATTTTAAAGAAACAATGCTGCACGATCAACAGGGCATGGAATCGAAGCCTAGTTTTAGATTAACCATAGAGCAAGGTCCTTGCTCTATGGATTAACTCAGTAACTGAAAATAATACCCCACGTAATAGTAATAAAGTCATATTACCATTGCTGCTGCATATAAACGAGACAGTTATTTTCAGACACTGTGTTCATATTAAACTAGGACACCGATTCATGATGCCTTGTGA
The DNA here is from genome assembly GCA_029582265.1 of Zoroaster sp. YZ-2022. NCBI lineage: Eukaryota > Metazoa > Echinodermata > Asteroidea > Forcipulatida > Zoroasteridae > Zoroaster > Zoroaster sp. YZ-2022. The sequence goes on along the minus strand of CM055831.1, from coordinate 16,594,072 downwards.
CGAAAACATCAACATATACAGTGTATATTAATTAGGGGAAAATTATCTGTCTAAGGCAATGTTCGATCGAGTTACCTCCGAAAAGTTAAAGACAATCACCCTGGGGGGGGGGGGGGGGGGTGGTTTACAGGAGCTAAAGCAGGCCCCTAGGCTAAAAGTGTACACTGTGTTCCACGGGCAATGTTGTTTTCGAATCGGTGCCAGTCTCAGTGCCACTAAGAAGGACGTGCGCATGATTTTGAGATTTAAAACAAAAATCTTATCGCCTCTCTAAGGTCTGGGTCACAGAGTAAGCGTTACTGATTGTTAAAAGTACTGAGTTATTTCTGAGAAAAATTCACTCAAAATATTACTTAATTTTATTATGTTTACTCGTAGTTCTGTCTATCTATTTTGCCAATCGAGATCAAGCATGAAATGAATTTTTGTGAAAGGGGCTAAACAACTTCGTGGAACTCTCGGGGGGGGGGGCGTGATTACACTCCCCTCTCATTCTAATTAGTATGGCCTGGATCGATCGATCATCATTTTGTGGAAATTTGAGATAATTAATTAGCATAGCACCCCTTCATATGAACGAGTGTTTACTGCGCGTTTCAGAAGCTGAAGGGAACTAGACTGAAATGAGTCAACAAAACACGTACGTCAGTTTGCGCCTGCGTACTTTAGGCCTACTACAAGTACAACAAAAATGGAGTCACGCCAACGTGAGGTACCGCAATGTTTTTCACACTGTACTGTAAGGGTAAGTTTATTAACATAATTTGTGAATCTAGTTTGTGCTTTGAATAACTATATAAGTTGTTTGTTTAAAGGTTGTTTTGTTGTTTGAGTGTGATACATACTTCTGCTATTTTTAATTGAAAATTAGCAGAATGACAGTGGGATCGGAGATGGCAGCGTTTTCAACATCATCACCATCAAAAATAATCATGATTCATTGATTGTCGATCGTCATGGTCATCGTGTCATCCATTCAACATTTATGGTCACGGAAATATTGCAGTAATTGATGTTACCTTACGTCATGCATATTATGATTGGCGCAATCCTTTATAGAAAATACATGACGGGTTGCACATTTTTGACGTCCTATTATTGTCTTTATTGACTATTGTGCTTTTAGTGTTGCGTTTTTGTGGGCTTCAGTCCGTTCATATTTAGGCCTAGTTATATAGAAACTCATTGTGATCATATTTCTAAGTTACACATATCCTCAATTTACCCTAAATGACGCACCTAAGGTTATATAATCAACTGGACGGTAACTTTGGTGTTTCGGTTTGTTTCAGTGAAGGATTCTCTTGTAAAATGCTGAATTTCAATGCATGATCATACGCGTGGACGTCTTGAGCACCGTTTTTTGAGACGCACAGAATTGTGGTCATCAGAAAATTGATGTTGGTATAATGACTCACCCCAAACTGTTAAAGTTGATGGGGGCACAGAAAATGTACCCAAGAAGAAAAACAGACTTTGAATCATGTTTCATGTTATTCCAGATGGTTGTAAAATTGTTTTTAATCTTGAAAATAAAAATATTGTTTTCGATTTTTAAAATAATTTGGAGAAGCTCTCAAAACTTTTAATCAATATTCTTGAAAGACCAATAAAATGGAAGGTGGTTAAAACTTTTGCAAAAAGTACTTTAAAATTTTGAAATGTGTAAAAATGCTGTTAACATTTTGTCAAATAAAAGATTTCTTTTCATAACCATGATATTAATAAGTAAGACTAATTGTGGTGACACCATGTGGAATCTCAATTGAGTAGTAATTAGTTCTGAAAAGAACTGGGGGTACAACTCGACGTTTCGATCAGTATGCTCTGATCGTCCTCGGGAGAATGCCGGACTCTGGAAAATGCTGGACTCTGGAAAATGCCGGACTCTGGAAAATGCTGCTGCGGTGTCACCGCAATTAGTCTTACTTATCATCCTCACCATGCAAAGCTACAAGTTTTACCATGATATTAATGTTTCATATTCTCAATAATTTTCCACTACCGTCGAAATAAACACCAACGAATTAAGTAGTCTTCGTTCGCTTCTTCTATAAGGAATGTGTCCATTTTGAGGATCAGTATTTCTTTAAAAAAATCATTGCAAATGCAAAGCATTTATATATTTTGGTTTCCACAGACAACAGCTTGTTGATGGCATAGAACAATAAAATCACAGATTTTCGTGAAAAAGAATTTGAGGTCATGTAAATCTCTTACTATTTGTATCTAGTAAAATCAGTGGTTAAACAACTTTTTCCACTTTCACAAGCACTAACTTTCCAGTAAATCATACAATTTCACTATAATTTTTATTTCTGTAACAAGCACGACTTAGATAAGTTTATGCAACCAGTAATAACGCCATAGTTTTGTAAGTTTTCTGAGAAATGCTAAGCCAAAGGTAGGTGCGTCATTTCACGAGTGCGGCGAATTACGTACATGGACGATATAGTAGGGTTTTCAGGTGAAAAATTATTCCTAAACCAATATGCTCAATATTTATATCAAATTAAAGGTCTTGATGAAAGAAATCTAATGGTTTTTAAATCAAGAAAATCGGACGAGTAGTTTTTGAGGAATCCTGTTTTATTTAATCAAGTATACAGCATTCAATGAAGCCCGACTGTCCATATACACTGTGTACATCCCTAATGGCACCAAAACCGTTGAATCAGCCTACACACACCGTGATACGCACGCACAGCGTTCGTGCTCGTTTCCCTCATAAGAGCTTTTGAAAGGGTGTAAAAAATACACTCTCCGCTCAAAACTAAACACATTTACGGCTCAAAACTTTCACATATGATAGAAAAGAGGTGTAAAATTCATTCAGACATTGCTCTTACCTTTCATCTTTAAAATTTCACCTCGAAAAACGGTGTTTAATTTTTTATCTCTTCATAACTTCGGTTGTAGAGTAGCTGTGGAGATCGAGCAAGCATGGGTATGTAAAGGAGCCCTTTGACTCAATAGGGAAATCCGTTTTCGTGTCAATCACAATGTACTCGGGCGCGGAGACAGCTCTGAAGTGGATGCCCTCAGCAGAGCGCGGCAAATTTTACGGGCCGAATACGCCCGATCTCGGAACACTTCGCGAAAGGCTGGGCGGGACGAGAGTGGTTCATTCATAAAAACCTAGCCTTTCGCACGTACTTCCAATTGCTATTTTATGTACATTGTTGGATAGCTGAGAATTTAAGCTTTCCAATGAGCTATTACATGTAAGATTTCGACAGGTAAAAGTAATTTTAAAAAATTTGATTTAAAATTTTGATGTTTTTTGTTGCGGGCGATGCGCTGTGCGTGTGGAGGGCTTCGGTCAAGCATGTACAAACTGAAAACCCTACATATAGGCCTATATGTAGGCCTATGTATTGTATGTTTGCTCAACTGACAAAATTGCCAAGGAATCATTGTTTTACTGGCTTTTAGTTTTTAATTTAGTTTACATTTTAAAACTGTCGTTAATTAATGTTGTTACAATTTCATTTTTATAATTTTAGTATTTTACTTTTTAAGTTTTTAGTGTATCGATCATGTACGTAATTTGCTGCACTCGTGAAATGACGCACTTACCTTTTTCTTAGCATTTCTCGGAAAACTTAACAAAACTATGGCGTATTACTGGTTGCATAAACATATCTAAGTCATGCTGTTACAAAAATAAAAATCATAGTGAAATCATACTGAAAAGTTTGTGCTTGTGAAAGTGGAAAAAGTTGTTTAACCACTGATTTTACTAGATACAAATATTAACGGATGTACATGACCTCATTTTTTTTCATAAACATCTGTAATTTTATTGTTCTATGCTGTCATCGAGCTGTTGTCTGTGGAAACCAAAATATATGAATGCTTTGCATTTGCAATGATTTGTTAAAGAAATGGACACATTCCTTATAGAAGAAGTGAATGAAGACTACTTAATTCGTTGGTGTTTATTTCGTCGGTTGTGGAAAATTATTGAGAAAATGAAACATTAATTTCATGGTTATGCAGGCATGCAACTTTTCAGCTGATAGAAAACTGAAAAACACTGTACAAAGTTTTGTGTGCTCGGCCATTTTAAACTCTTTTTGTGCAATTACAAAGTTGAATGTCTGGTTATGAAAAGAAATATTTTATTTGACAAAATGTTAACAGCATTTTTACACATTTCAAAGTTTTAAAGTACTTTTTGCAAAAATTTTAACCACCTTCCATTTTATTGGTCTTTCAAGAATATTGATTAAAAGTTTTGAGAGCTTCTCCAAATTACACAATTTTATTTAAAAAAAATATTTTTATTTTCAAGGTTAAAAATAATTTTACAATCATCTGGAATAAGTTTGGGGGTGAGTCATTATACCAACATAAATTTTTTCATGTCCACACGTACGATCACGCATTGAAATTCAGCATTTTACAAGAGAATCCTTCACTGAAACAAACTGAAACACCAAACTTCTAATTTCATTTGTAAGTTACTGTCCAGTTGATGATATAACCATAGGTGCGTCATTTAGGGTAAATTAAGGATATAATTTTGTAATTGTGTACCATAAGGTTGGGGACACAAAAGGCCCTGTAGTATCTATGTTGAGTGCAATCATGGGATTTGAGCAATCTTGAGATTAAGCAAAATTGGGCGCAATCTTGAGATTGCGTGCTCAATCTCAAGATTGCGATGCACATGATGCTGCGCAAATTAGGGATTTGCGCAATTTGGGAATTATTTGTGTTTACGTTAGATGACAGGTATATGCAATAATTTCACGCCACAACTTGTACATGTATGTATCATATTGCCCACAACAAAATAAACAAAATAAATACACAATAAGCCAACACTGAAAACAGAAAAGGGGACAGCCAAAAGTTAAAGTGGTGATCAAATTTATTTCCACACAACAAATGACAGTAAACAAAATGAGCTCTATTTATTTGAGCCCAAAACAATAACTTTGAGTAATAAACCACTCAAATTTCAGGGCAACTTTTAAAAAATAATGCTCTTTGAATTAATTAATACACTGCCTGACTTTGGGAGTTCTAATGTACAACTTTGATTGAAACACACATAAAAGTGAGTGAACTGGTTTGTACACAAGCATCAGTAACTCATTCTGGTTGCAATCTACAATCCCGGCCAAATCTCGCTGGGCCCCCCCGGCCCCCTGACAATGTTGGCTCTTATTGGGCGGTCTGTGCTCCGGCTGGAGATAACAACATTGGTGGGGGGGGGGGGGAGCAGGGGAGCGGAGAGCGGAGAGCGGGGACAGCGTAGGGTATGTTTATTGTCACGTGTCCCAACTATTTTGGCCGGGATTGTCTGAATTTTCTCTTAGTTTATCTACGGAGCCGTGACCAGACGCGGGCAAACCGCAGTCTTTGTCTTTGTCTCAAGGACAATACATTAAGGGACAAGGCAAGTGATGGTGTTGGTGATCATCTCGTGATGATGATGATGCCAATGATGTAGGTGACGCTGGACGTCATCCTCATCCTCATTATCCTCATCATCTTCGTCACTCTCCTCCTCAAAATCATCATCCAATAATCCAAAAATAATTATCAAAAATAAAATAAACAATAAATAAATAAAAGTAATATTATTGTCGGTGTTGCGCGGACAAAAATACATAAACATTCTACTTGATTGGGATTGAACATACGATCTCCGCATTTCAGATCAGATGTCTTAACCACTAGACCACCGTGGCAACCTGCAAGCGTTCCCAGTTCGATACCCTTGACGATGCATGGCTGCAATGCGCGCGCAAAACACAGATGATCAGAACTTTATTGTAGGGTGCACCGTACACGGTTCACCATGTCATTTTGGTCCATAAGTTCCCAAAAGAGAGTTTGTGTTCAACGCGAAAAGCACATTAAGATACACAAACAACATACAAGCCTCTTCAATTTGGTTTCATCCCCTCATTCCGTTATTTTGACGAAAAATCCAACGGTGATCCATCGAAACCAATAAAGAAAAGAAGGGAGTGACTCTCCTTCTTTAATGTTCAGTGGTGAACCGTGGTTACATTATCCATCGACATATGAATGGGAACGAACTGGTGTATACCACGGTGGTATAGTGGATAAGACACCTGTTGTAAAACGCGGGGATCGTGGGTTCGAATCCCTAACGATTAGAACGTTTGTATCTTTTTGTATAAAGAGTATAATTTATCACGCGTTAGGGTAAAATCTACAATAATATGTTATCATTATTATAATTTTTCCCAAATAATTTTCTTTAATTCAACCTTTGACGCTATTTCATGTTTGGGAAACAAAACCAAACACCCCTCCAGAGAAAACTTAATAATGCTACTGTAGTAATAAAATAAAATAAACTGAACAAAAAAAAAAAATTCACAAAGACAGACAATAAGCGCATGGATAAAATGGGCATGTCGCTCACATATTATACTACAAGGGAATTCAGACAATCCCGGCCAAATCTCGCTGGGCCCCCCCGGCCCCCTGACAATGTTGGCTCTTATTGGGCGGTCTGTGCTCCGGCTGGAGATAACAACATTGGTGGGGGGGAGGGGGGGGGGAGCGGGGGAGCAGGGGAGCGGAGAGCGGAGAGCGGGGACAGCGTAGGGTATGTTTATTGTCACGTGTCCCAACTATTTTGGCCGGGATTGTAGGTCGGCGAAAATGAGCCTGGAAATCTGCAGATTGCGCAAATCCCTAGATTGCGCTCAACATACCCAATTTCTGGACAGCATTTTTGGACAGTTTTAGTTGTGCTCTGTATAAAGTGCAGAATCTTTTGCTTTTTTGCTCAAATGTGTGTTTTATTTTAGTTCAGAACTAATTCATTTTTATTCCTGGAAGTTGCAGGAACGCTCAGTATTCGAAGGCAAAAGGCATTTAGCATTTGATACAGTCATGTTGTACTAAAACTCAACATTTTTGTACTTATTCTTTTTAGGTTTCCATCTAGTCTGAAGAAAGTTTTTGAGAGAAAGATTAAATAAACCAATACCAGAGCAGCCCCAACTCTCCAACCCCACCCAACCCAGCATAGAGGAGATATGGCAGAGGAGGCAGAAGAAGATCAGCTCCAGGTGATGTTCAAGAAACTCCGAGTAGATCCAGCATGGTAAGGCATCTATTTCCACAGGACCTGGAAATAATGTTGAATCCAACCGCCACAGGGCCTTGTAACAGAGAGAGCAGTGCTCACTGTTTTTTTCTTTGTTTCCGCACCTTGAGCGCCCAGCAGGGTGGATATGTGCGCACTACAAATTTGTATTATTATTATTATTAACCCTCCTACTGTTTGACCATTTGAAACCATTCAAAATTTCCACTTACCAAAATGCCCATTGGTTTTGTACACACATGGTGATACCATTTGAACAGTGTTGGCAGCAAGCTTTACTACCATTCAAATCCATTCAAATGCATAGAGGGTCCATTGATTCACCACTTAGAAGTATCCAAACAAGGTTTTGTATTAGCTGTATTACCATTTGGAAAGATCCAAACAAGGTTTTGTATTAGCTGACCTACCATTCAAAACCATTTGGGGGAATCAATACTGTACACAGTTGCTTCACCATTCAAAACCACAAAAGCGAATGGTTTCAAATGGTGGATCAACTTGTATGAAAAAGGCACCAGAAGTAGGAGGGTTAAAGTTACTTTTTATGTCTGCTTGAGTTTTGTCTCTCTTTTGAACCATAGTTTTGTAGGATGGCTTTTTGTCTAATAAACCCTCCTACAATTTTTGCCTGAGTTGACTGACCATTCAAAACTAGACAACTGTCTGTTTATGAATGGTGGATAAGCTGTGTAGATAACAGTACCGTGTACAGTTTAGATGCAATCACCACACAGTACATAGAAGCCGGAAACCTTTTTGTTGTTGGCCTTATTAGCGCTTTCTAAGTTTCTTGTAACTGGAGTCATTGTATTTTATTCTGTACATTTTCCATCATGCAGGTCTTCTGTAGGTTCCATCAGCCTGTTGGTCCCACACACAGAGTATCCAGTTGACAGAGAAGCCAAAGCAAGAAAAACAGGTCATGGAAAGAGCACCGTTCGTAGCACCAAACACAGGGTCGAGCCTTACTCCACAAGCTGCAATCTGAGTAGTTCCTTTGGTGAGCTTCCTGGCGTCGTCGATAAAGGGAAATGCTCAGCGTTGTCTTGTTCATGCTCCGAGAAAACTGATAAAAGTAAGACAGAGGACGCAGTTGGAGACGATACGACAAAGGCGAACTCGGATCACCGGGAGAAGACATCTTGCTCTGAGAGGCAGGATGCCGGATGCAGCAAAAGACCCTATATCGGCTTTGAGACGAGCCCACTCAGAAATCCCCTGACCAAATTCTCCATCCGGAAAGACAAGGAAATATTTGGTGCTACAAGTAAACTCAAATCTGTCTCCTCCTTCAAAACACTTGCCACCATCGAAGAAGAAACAAGCGATACCTTGCCCCCAAAAGAGAGACCCAGTGAAACCAGTGCTTCTGTAAAGTTTCAGTGTAACTGTACCCCAGCCGCCAGCCAGCATAGTAAGACATCGGGAAAGCCAACTCGGAGATTAACCCGACACCGTAAAGCCAAATTGGAAGCAAGAAGCCAGGCGTATCATGGGTCTCGCACATTTGCCACGTACAGAGACGGTGCCAGGCATGGTAAACTTGGGACTCCCGGTGCTGTTCAAAAACCCTCACATAATGCCAAACCAGTGGTAAAGTCAAGTGCCTTGAAATCATCTGACTCGCAGCTCCAGGGATGGACACAGAATCTTGTCACGGTCAGCAATAATGCAATGTCTTCACCTCCCCGCTCCGAGTTCTCATGCTCCCAGCAAGCACGTTTCACCCACGATATGTCTTTCGATGATACCACTGCTGATGATCTGGCTGGGTACTTTGAGAATTTGGTTTATATTCCCAAGAAAATGTCGGAAATGGCAGAAATGATGTACACATAACATAAGTATGCTTACCTTTCTATCAAAACATTCATTGTAGAGTTTTATGCAGTTTTGTTCTTATGAAAAATTGTTCTTTGATTAAATCCCAAAACCTAAACCTAAAATTCTGCAATTGAAATATGAAGAGTGTGTGTAAGAAAAACTTGTAAAAAAAAATATTCTTAACCCAAACAACCCCAAGTCCATCAAAATCCAATCCCTTGGTTTTGCTTGATTTTGGTGGATTCATGTACTCTGCATGTACAGCCCAGCATATTGAGCATGTGTACCAAATCCATCAAACTCCACCGGCTGCGTATGTTGGACTGTGCATAGCCGAGCTGTGGATAATTTGCCATTGTACCAAATCCATGAAAGTCCACCAACTGGGTGGACTGTTCAGTGCATGTTCATTGATTTTGGCAGATTTAGGAAGGTATTAAGTCAAAAATACTTGATGGTAGGGCTGTGCCGGATATCCGGATACCCGACCGAAACGGTCATTACCCGGTTCCATTTTTCGGTTCCATAAACCGTAAACGACTTTTTAAAATTCGGACTTAACATTTGAGCGGTGCAAACAGAAATCTGTGACTCTTGAACAATGCACAATTATCTTTAAATTCAAGAGATTACACTCCAATAAAGAAAAGAGCGATAGTATGGTATCCTCTGTATTATAAAAGTCAATTTGTTACCATTTACAGTACATGTATTTGTACACCACCGGAGTATTGTTTTCAACAAAAATGGAAACGGGTATCCGGGTATCCAAAGTTTTCTGATTTTGGGTATCCGGTTCTAAAAATATCCGAAAACGCACAGCCCTACTTGATGGGTAGGGTAGAACTAGCAAAAGGAAGTGATACTGTTAATGTAACATTGTGAAATATTTATAATGAATCCAGGGTGTATACAGGATGTTTTGTGGAGGGGCAATATCGTCATAATCAGGTCATGAACAGGGCATGGAATCAGTGTCCTAGTTTAAGATGAAAACAGTGACTGAAAATGACTGGCTCATTTATGCAGCAGCGACGGTAATATAAACTTATCATGTGGGGTATTTTTTTTTTCAGTCACTGAGTTAATCTAAAACTAGCACTCCGATTCCATGCCCTGTTGATCGTGACGATATTGTCCCTTTAACCCTCCTACTCTAGCTGCACTTTAGTGGGAAAGTTGCTATACAGGTCGAAACCAGTCAACTGACCGTTTTGACTGTTGACCCAAATGTGCACACAGGGGCATTTTTGACTGGTTTGTAATGTCATTTTGAGCACCCTGAATAATACCAGACAATGCTTTTACCAGTCAAAAACGGGCGACTCATTTTGACCTGTAAATATACTTAGTACACGTAAGGTTCGACAGTGTTGGACTTTTTAAGTACACTAGATATACCTTGGCAAGTATATCAACATTTTGACTGATTTTGACCCTTGCAGTAGTAGGAGGGTTAACAAAATAAAAATGAAAAGCAGGAGTACATTGGAACAAGCAAGAAGCAACTGTGATGTACTTGTACATGCTTATAAGGAAAAGTAATTAAGCCAAAATGAGTCATTTGAACTAGCAAAAAAAAACTCTAGCAAACGTAAAGGGGTGGGGGGAGATATGGACAAAGTTATGGGGTTAGGGTGTGTGTCCAGACTCCAGACTGTACTCTAAACTACCCCAGCGTATGCCTTGGTGAATGCACGTTTCTGTATGCATGCATGTTATGTTAGATTTAAATTTAATATAATTTTGAGATTGTGTGAATACCGTTCCTCATTTCGAGGTAAGGTTAATTACAAAATAACCAAATAGTTGTAATTTTAAACCTAACTCCATAAGCCCGTGGGCCCACACACAACCTCAATCCTCCAATATCCTTCAGTAATAAAGCAAGCACAATGACCACTACCATTGGTATGCAGACTACATGTATGCACAGAACTGTAATACATCTACATGGCCGAGGGCCAGAGACTGTCCCTGCATGGAGCAATAAACATTGTCCACTCGCCCAAGCACTGACCTTGCAATACCTACTGTACAATAAACCTGGATGCGCATGTACTAAAACACAAGTAATAATCTAAATCCTCCAGAATCATTTTTTTGGACAGACCAACATGTAACCTCAATCCTCCATTTTCATCTAATGTCAAATATAGTCTGGTCACCTCGATCCTCCATTATCCACCAAGCAAATAATCCCATCTGCCCTCAATCCTTCTAAATCCTTCACCACTGCAATTTCCGAATAACCTCAAACCTTCAAAATCCTTCAGTTATGCAAAGAGGTTATTGGAGGATTTGGGAAGGTTAGGGTTAATGCGAAACTTACCTGGTGTAAAATGCTGATGATGATGGTATCAATCTTACCTAATAATAATAAATAATGTAAGGCATTTTAAACAAGGTATCAAAGCGCTGTACATTATTACCCCTGATCATCAGGCACATAAATCATTCCTGAAACCATCTCAGCTCCCTGGGGAGTACACAGCTCAATTGCTGCCATTACAGCACATATAGGGCTAATCAAACACAACAACCAACTCTGCCCTCACAGGTACCCATTTACCCCTGGGTGGAGAGAAGCAATTATGGTAAAGTGTCTTGCTCAAGGACACAAGCACCATGGTCGCGGTTGGGATTTGAACCCACATTCTGACGACTCAGCCATCAGAACACAAATCCGATGCACTAAACCGCTCAACCATGGCACCCCTGAAGGATTGTTTTACTTAGGGTGCTGTTAATAATTTCCAGTTACAATTTAGGATGACTCTGGCCTGAGTTCTGTGTTGGAATGAATACAAAAAATCTGAATGCATTTTCACGATTTTTCTCAATCGTAACCACCCTCAATACAACAAGATGCAACAAAAGTAAAAAAGTTGTTGCATCTTGTTTCCCTCAGCAGAGAACAAAAGAAACCATTGTTCTAGCTGGGTGGATCTTGTTGCGTTGAGTAGGCTGAATACTTTTCATGTTGTTGCATTGGGTTGCATTCAGCAGGGTGCCTGTGAAATTCCTGTAGGGGGTTAGGGTTAATGACACGATGTAATAAGATCAAACTTTCACAGGTTGTCTGTTTAATGTACTTGATTCAAACATGCATGTACTTGTACATGTAATAACGGCTGTACATTAATTACTAATGTTGTTCTTTCCCTTTAAGATTTCTTAAAGGGACAATATCGTCACGATCAACAGGGCATGGAATCGGAGTGCTAGTTTTAGATTAAATCGGTGACTGGAAATAATACCCCACACGATAAGGTCATATTACCGTTGCTGCTGCATAAATCAGTAATTTTCAGTCACTGTGTTCATCTTTAACAAGGACACTGATTCCATGCCCTGTTGAAAGTCTACTCAGATCTTGATGATACTGTCCCTTTTAACTAAGATTTCTCTCCTAAGGCAAAGTGCACTTTTGGTAATGCCCAAAATAAAAATAAATAAATAATAATGCAGTGAGATAGGTGGGTATTTAGTGGAACTGGAAAGGTGACCCTTGACCCTTTCTGTAGAGCTTTTATTAAGAGGAAAGTTTTGTGCATGCAATTAAAAGTATTAACCCTAACCCCCTTGGTATTCTGGCTAGGAATCTTCCTGAATCCTCCAAAATCCATCAGCACACTTTTGGAAACATGCCCTTACCTTCAAAATGCACCATGCATTTTCACTGATCTTTCATATTCAGCACTTCTTGCCTGTACTTCTTACCGGGTAGTAAATTTGCCCCATTTTAAAGTACTAGTAGGTGAAAGTACTAGTTTCCAACAGTGCTGATTTTTTCCAAAAAGTGCCCCTTGGAGGATTTTGGAGGCTATGGGGTAGTTAGGGTTAACCCTAACTCCCTAAGCATTGTTACTGAACAATAAAAATCCTTCAAAATCCTCCAACTGCTTTTGTTGTCTAGGGAGTTAGGGTTAAGGTATCATTTCACTTTAACATTTTGGCAAAAGGTTTGTTTTTGATTTATATTTATTGATGCTCAATCAGGGGCCAATGTCATAGAGCTGCTAAGCTGAGAACTTTGCTTAGCGAATATTTTCGCTACCAGCCAAATTACATACATTTTATGTAGAACTTTACATGGTAACACATAAATTTGCTGAGCCAATTTTCTGGTAAGCATTTTTTTTTCTTCTGCTGAGCAGTTCTGTGAAGTTGAAACCCTGATGTCAAGTATGTATGCATTTAAATAAAATTTTGCTAAAGTCTTTATTCTTGTCTACCTTGCTCATGAATTGTGCTATAAATGGAATTTGTGGTATGATTTGCATGTTGGAATTGCAATTTAAGTAAAACATAAATTATGAAATTATTATTTTGTTAGGAATATTCAACCCAAGCAGAAAAAACATTAATATGAAATGGATATATTTATTTTTCGTAAATTCTTTTATTAAGTTTGAAATCTGAAAATCTGACACTATTGGAGACTCATGTTTGAAGATTGTTAACTGAAAAAAATCAGCATCCCTAACCATCCCAAATCCTCCAAAAATCCTCTTTGCTAAAGTGAAGGATTTTGAAGGATCGAGGTTACATGCTACATGCTCTTTGCTAAAGTGAAGGATTTTGGAGGATTGAGGTTATTAGGCATACTTGCCTTTCCATGGTACATGTACATCCATGTTTGTTGTAGTGATTGCAAGGTCTGTGCTTGGGTCAGTGGACACGGTTTATTGCTCCATGCATGCAGGGAGGGTCCCTGGCCATGTACATGTATCACAGATTAGAAACACATGTGTGCATACATGTCATGTGCTTGCTTTACTACTGAAGGATTTTGGAGGATTCAGGTTATGTGTAAGCATATGGGCCGAGGGAGTTAGGGTTAAATAACATACGTGGTTTACATGTAGTAGTGTGTTAAACAAATTCTCTTTGAGATGTGACATGAGTGGCCTTACACCCATCCTGCCTGTCAATCAAACAGCATGGGTGAGCATGGATTAAATCAGTAGGGTCACGCCTTTCCATGGCAATGGTTACTATATACTATATGGTAGGGAAGGGGGAAAACATTTTTTGGGGGGTAAATATACCGACACAAAACTCAAATGAACCGACAAATTAAGTCAATCAGAAATACCAACAAGTTTGTGAATTTACCAACAGACACTATTTTGCCACCAAGTGGGGGTGGGGGTGGGGTGGCTGCCCCTCCCCCTGCCACTTTACTTCCTACGCCACAGAATCACTCAACACATGTATATTTCTGTGATGAATACACAGTTGTATTTGCCCTCGGAAAATGTATGTTTGTATAGATATGCCATTAAGACTAGAGACTTGAAAAAGAAAAAGAAAATTTGGTTGAATATTCTTATGCTAGCCTGTATATAATAGAGGTATAAGTTAAAGAGACAATATTGTAACAATCACGGTAGAATTTCAACAGGGCATGGAATCGGTGTCCTAGGTCAAGATGAACATGGTGACTGAACATTACTGGCCCATTATGCAGCAGCAACAGTAAAGTGACCTTATCATTGTGGGGTATTATTTCATTTTTCTAGCGACTGAGTTAATCTAAAACTAGCACTCCGATTCCATGCCCTGTTGATCGTGGCGATATTGCCCCTTTAAACAACATTAAGTTCATGTTAAAGATTGCATGAATCCCTGATAAAATTATTTATTATTTCTTAGATATAGAACTATTGTATGTAATTATTTATTATTTAATTTATCATCAGCATACAAGGAAATATTTTGATATAATTATACATGATTGTTCATATACAACTATAGCTGTACCTATGGAATTATATTATTTTGGAATTAATAACTTTGATTTGGTAAAAACATTTCAAAAATGTAGGCCTACAACGTTTAGCATAATTGTCATGTTTATGTTGATAAATTGTATTAAATCCACTTTTCAAGGTAATAGTCTGAATGTTTAGTGAATGCTTTGTGAATCATTTATTAGCGGTTGCCTTTTTTTAGCAGTGTGCCACCCTTTTTGCCGTTGTCAGCCCCCTTTTTTGCCGTTGTCAGCCCCCTTTTTTGCCGTTGTCAGCCCCCTTTTTGCCGTTGTCAGCTCCCCTTTTTGCCGTTGTCAGACCCCCTTTTTGCCGTTGTCAGCTCCCCTTTTTGCCGTTGTCAGCCCCCTTTTTTGCCGTTGTCAGCCCCCTTTTTGCCGTTGTCAGCCCCCTTTTTGCCCTCGTCATCCCTTTTTGCCCTCGTCAGCCCCTTTTTGCCCTCGTCAGCTCCTTTTTGCCATTGTCATCCCCTTTTTGCCGTCACTCTCCCCTTTTTGCCGTTGGAGTCGGCCCCCCTAGTTTCGAGATCCTTGATCTGCCTGTGATAAATTTCACTCATAAAATACAGGAGCAAGTCATGCTTTGTGTCCTTGTGCACCCCCTCCCATTGTGTCTTCATTGTGTTACAGGAATATTAGGAATTCTTTAGAGGATTTCGGGGGGGGGGGGAGAGGTCCGTTAACAATAGAACTACAGTGTGTTAGTGTATAGGGACATATGGGGGGTGGCACTATGCCGCATATCGAGCCGATTGGCTCAGGACAGATTTTACCCCACGTGTGACACGTTTTTGGCCCGGGGATGGTCTATAGGATACCCCCCCCCCTCCAGAATTTGTCATACGAAAAAAATAGTAAGCGAATAATTTGTGCAAATTATATAGAGAGAGTTTTTTGCGGTGTTTGGGGGCGGGAGATCCCCTTGAGCGATGTTACGCACACACTTTTTGACACGGATTTACGCCACTGGCTCAATGCCACAAGATCCAACAGATGGAAAGTTCTGTTGGATCTTGATGAGGTAAGCTGAGAACAAAAGAACCATTGTTCTAGCCAATTAATCTTCTTGCAATCAGCAGGCTGCATATTTTTATATTGTTGCATTGTGGTAGTCAGTATATTTCAAATTTACATATTGATGTTTTTCCTTCAACAAATTGTTAAGAATTGTCTTCTTTTTTTTAAATAAAGTAAAAATCTAACCCGTCAACCTGAGAATCTAAACATTTTAAGTGTTGTTTAAAAAAATGTCTCAATGGTTCTCTGATAACTTTATCATTATTTGTTCCCTCTTATTTGATGTGGATATCTTGATTTTGCTTGAAAGATGGGGTTTTTCATATAACTTTCAATCGCATTTTTTCACGGCTTTTTCAATGTCTGGGGTGCACATTAACAGAAACTGCTTGGCTAAGTTTTTAGAGTGGAATTCTGGTGTTTGTTTCTGTTGGCACGACACGGAAGTAAAACTTGTACATTGCAGTAAAATGCTGAAATAATCATCCCAGATACTAGAGAAGCGTATCATTTATTTTAAAAGATCATGCATGACAGTCCAGGCGAAGAATAAAAAAATAATTGAATACGTGACTCGAAATTGTACCAAAACATTAGCGCCATCACCATGCGGTTACGTCATTCACGTGTCAAGTCACTTGACCCATTATATAGATCCGGCAACAAAGTAGTTCTTTATTTGAATCCAATTTGGAATCAAATTCTTCCGTCAGGAGAAGCATTTCCAAAATGGCTTTTCATAATTGACCTTTGTACGTGTTACTGCTAGTGCTAGTTCCAGCTTAGCTATGTACATTTAAAATATAATTACCTCGAAGCGGATGTATAAACATCACATATTAATATAATATAAACCTCGATGTTACACGCTGTTCATGTTTGGTCCGACTACTGCAGGATTTTCTGACGTCATTATATATATAGCAACAATCACACACACTGCTCATTTTTCGTGCGATCATACTTCCTGAGACAGCAGTATGCGCGCGCGCACGCGCACGCGCAATCACAACATATTAACACAAAACAGCTAGCTATAAAAACTAGGGGAATTTGAGGTTCAGACGACTGTTAGAAAACTCAGGATATCGGTCCAATTTTTGGCCGATTTCTGAGACAATTTAGCGAAAATATTAACACCATCATTTTACTTACATATTAAAGACTCTTTATAAAGTGTTAGACCTAGAAAAAGGACGCGAAATGGGCAGTCAGCGGGCGTCGCACCCTTCGTGCTGTTGTTGTCTTCATGTCCGGACTGGCTCGATTTTGATCGGGTTGTGGCACATGGTAAGTATGGATTAACCCTTCTAATCCTACACATGGAGGCCACTCCGATCCACAAAATTCTGTTCTTGAGCAACCTTCAGTACATACATGTACAAGCCTGCTGTCCTTTCCAAGTAATCTTACAAAATCAACTGTGTGCCACCCAAGGCCACAGTAGTATAAATGTTTGAACACCTATGCCATGGCCTGCAAATTGCAATGACGTATTGGGAGACCACCTTACCCTGCAATCTCAGTGATGTGACAGTGCACAGAAGGGTAACCATGATATGACTCCCAACAGCAAATGGCTTGGGGTGGCCTGAACGAATCCAGTCATAACGTCCACTTGTCAAAACGTCCACGGGTTTCAACCTACCATAACGTCCACGGGTCTATACCATAACGTCCACGGGTCTATACCATAACGTCCACGGGTCGGTCGGGGTTAAATTAAGACGTAAATTAATGCCTTTAATAACTAATGATATATACATCTATGAGTATGTATAGCCTAAGGCTAGTTTTTTATTACGGTCGTCCTTCCTCGGCAACATTAGTCCGTTGGCAAGCTCCAAGCAACGGCATACACGTCGACCATGGAAAGGTCGAAAAAGGCGATTACCTCGGACATAGATCAAAAGGCCTCGATACAAGATAAATCCGGCTTTACAAATCCATACAAAAATCGGAATGCGTGTTAAGACGCTCTCCGCTCGCCGGCACAAAAAAAATTTGCGTGTCAACACGGCCTCCGGCGCGAACTGGTTAAAATTGGCTCAAATGCAATGGAATGTTAATGGAATAGGACACGTTTTCCTTTCTCCAAGGGTTTTAAAAAATCACACCCAAGAAGGCCAAATTCAAATTCAATTTCAAATTTCAAATTGCATTCTCTACATTTAAACCCGTTTCATTTAATTTCCCAATGATTAAGCTAAACTAGTTAACGGCTCTTGACAATTAACCACGCCGTACAATTAATACAATGCATTATCATTGTAAGGCCCGACCGACCCGTGGACGTTCTGGTATTAGACCCGTGGACGTTATGGTAGGTTGAAACCCGTGGACGTTTTGACAAGTGGACGTTATGACTGGAATTCGGCCTGAATGGGTTGTTTCAAAAATTGCACTGACTGTAGGAGGGTTAACGTCAATGCTCTATTTTGGTCATTTTGTTACTGTATTATGTACTCGTCATATTTTGTTCTATTGTATTTTTAAATGTTTATGACTGTTCTGTGATATGTTCTTTTTATGACTGTGTTAGAACCGAAAACTGCACCAGAATCTTTCCTCTAACCAGCCCCATTCTTAGCCTTGTTGAGTGCAATTTTTGAAGATGCGCAGTTTTTAAATTTGCGCGTGCAATTTTTTAAATCTGCGCGCATGCATTTTTTGAAAATCAAGTTTGCGTGCGCAAATTTAAATTGCACGCCACGGACACGATATGCTATTTATACTGACACGAACTACATGGTATTGGTAGACATGAATTTAACGATGTGAATGTTATTGCATATACTTTGTCACATGTCCCTGTGGTGATGTTGAATTGACCTACAAATATAATCTGTTATCCTCAGCTGAGATGCTGTGCTTCTACCTTTATGAATTTTGGCTTTAAAGTTGGGTCATGTTTGGCTTGACAAGGGGAAAATACATTTTCGGATGTGTTTTTTTCATAGGGAAATATCTAAACCTCTGAACGGCTAACTTCCCAAATTTTAAAAGAAAATGTCAGATTACGAAGCAATCTATAATTTCGCATTCTTCACACATCTGAGAGACTACTGGATAAGATTTGTTCATTATAAAGTTAAACGATATCACACTATTAAAGGTCAGTGGGAGATTATGTTGTCACATGGTGCACGCGTCCGAACTTTACGCTGGAGGAACTAAGTACTGAACAAACATACAATGCCAGCCTCGGTCCCGACTTTTTTTCCCTTCTTTTATGTAGACAGACATTGCCATCATCTTTATAATTTTAGTAGAGAAAATTAATTGTTTTAATTTCCAACAAATTAGGGAACGAGAATGACAATTCCTGTGTACAAAAAGAAACAATGGGCAGCACGTTGATCGATCGCGATCACTATACAACCCCTGACCAACATTGCCCTTTTGCAGTCTAACATTTACATTCTGAAATAATATTTTTTTTTTCAAGGATCCCCTTTTTGACTCATCTTAACAAAGATATTAGAACAAAATACAATTCCCATTGAAAATCATAACGACAATGGCAATTTCGGACTGCAGGAAAAAAAATCTAGTCGGACTTCAGATTATAAGTTATAACGCCCCCACACGTTCAAAAATACGGCAATAGCCTTTCCATTTTGATAAACAAACCGCACTGGTGTATGGGACCAAAAGTTACAAACACTTGAATTTGTTTAACAGAAATTGTGATCCAAATAAAAATGTTAGACGAATCTTTTGAAAGGTAAATGCATCATCTTATTTATTTGCTTGTTCCTAATACTAGATTGAGTACTGTTTTAAATATTTTCTAACATTTTTGCAAAGGTTTGTCATTCTGTTTTTGTTTTACGTACTGGTTTTCCATACTTTTGCAAAACCTTGAATATCCCAGCATCCCTTGTCAAGCGCTTGTCACAAGAAATTTAGAACTTAGTTCGTGTGCAACCCTGGTGACTCGACTATCTACGTAAGTTTCGAAGCAAAAATAACACTTCAGACAGAAATTAGGATCCTCTACTCTAGAACGCTACTTCGACCTTACCCTATTACCCCATTGGAGGTAAAATCGATTTCTACGGCAAGTATTTCACGGTGGTGGTCAGAATTATGTTTGAATAATAAAGAATGCGCGACTTTCAAAAATTGCGCTCCAACTCTCTTGCGCAAATTTTATATTTACTCTGGTAATCAAAGTTTGCGTTTTTAAAAATTGCGCAGCGCGCATTTTAAAAAAAATGCGCGCCTCTGAAGATTGCGCTCAACAGCCTTAACCCTCCTACTGATAGACCATTTGAAACCATTCAAAATTTCCACTTACCAAAATGCCCATTGGTTTTGTACACACATGGTGATACCATTTGAACAGTGTTGGTAGCAAGCTTTACTACCATTCATATCCATTCAAATGCATAGAGGGTTCATTGATTCACCACTTAGAAGTATCCAAACAAGGTTTTGTATTAGCTGTACTACCATTTGGAAAGATCCAAACAAGGTTTTGTATTAGCTGACGTACCATTCAAAACCATTTGGGGGAATCAATACTGTACAGTTATTTCACCATTCAAAACCACAAAAGTGAATGGTTTCAAATGGTGGATCAACTTGTATGAAAAAGATACCAGAAGTAGGAGGGTTAAGGGCCAATACACTGGGCTCCCTCCATATCCTGACCTTGGCCCTAGCGCCACATGTACAAAAATGGAACGAGTTTATTTTGATCACATGTTGTCGTCTGCGACACAGCGCTCAAACTTCACGCACACTCCAGATGCGTGCGTGAAGTTCGAGTGTCGGATTGCAGATGGCAACGAGTGTTCGAAATAAACAATTTTGCCCTGTCATAAACATGGCACATATTACCGTGAAAGGGTTTATTATCAATATCGTAATCATGAAAATGAATTTCATTATTTTTGTTTGTCGTGGTGTTATCTAGGGGTGGGAAAGAATGTCGTACGTCGAACCCAACTGCCACTTATGCACAGATAATGTGTGTTTTTGGCATGTATGTGCTTTTAGCAGAAAACAAAATGGCCAACATCTCACTGGATGTGCATACATTCATTGCTCAACATCTCCCAAAATACCGTTTTCAATTCTCACTTGACTACACTTTCCTCTCCTCAAGTGTCCTGTCCTCTCATCTTTTCAAGGAAAATCTGTGACATTTGTCATTTTTGGATTATTTCCCCCAACGAACACAACTCCAGCATGTCAATCAAATGGACAGATTAACCAATAGGATTTGAGCCTATGTCACAAGCTAGCTATGATGATCCTATCGTTAAGTTATTCACATAATAATAATAATAATAATAATAATAATAATAATAATAACAACAATAATAATAATAATAAAGATTTGTAGCGCGCACATATCCACCCTGCTGGGCGCTCAAGGCGCGGAAACAAAGCAAAAACATGAATACAAACAATATACAATGATAGCATAGAAAAAAATTATGTACATGTACCGAGATACATGTACAATGCAATTACAAATATACATCTTTGAAGAATTGTGACATAAGATGAGTTTTAAGCAGCGGCTTAAATCTAGTTATACTATGACAAGATTTGAGTTGAGTTGGAAGATGATTCCAGAGTCTCGGAGCGCTAATGATAATAAAAAATATTGAAACTTACACTGTGTTTTTGACCAATGCTTGCCTTGTTTTGGTCTTCTCTGCGGTTTGATTCTGTCCGCACAATGTGATCACGTGTCATACACCTACTGTTCCATCCGCTTTCTCGGTCATAGGTGCAATTACTGGAGTGGAGCGGCAAACAGGGCCCCCCGCCCGACTCAACAAGTTTGTTTTGAAAACACAAATTAACCAGTTCGCGTCGGGAATAAAAACGTTTTTCTGGGCCCCTGTGCGCGTTTATTTTCCCCACACACATCGTGAATGGAAACTTCCACAGCGGGTGGCCACATCTTCCGTGCATGTCACCGTACACGGGTGGCTCAACCGAGCATGCATACCAATATTCCGGAGTTTCCCTTGGCGTGTTTAGACACTCTCCGATCCACGGTGCAAAAAAAAATTGCGTGTAGACACGGCCTGCGACGCGAACTGGTTAACATGTTGAGTCGGGCGGGGGCGCTGTTTGCCGTTCCGCTCCAGTAATTGCACCTATGACCGTGAAAGCGGATGGAACAGTAGGTGTATGACACGTGAGCACATCGTGCGGACAGAATCGAACCGCAGAGAAGACCAAAACGAGGCAAGCATTGGTCAAAAACACAGTGTAAGTTTCAATATTTTTTATTATCAAAGGCATACATGTAATAACAATACAGTACATGTATACATGTACATGCATAATATTTAAGGTACTACAGTGCAATGTGTTTATTTTTTCGTGAAGCATGCAATTTATGTTTCTTTCTACACTTGGTATCCTAGCGCTGATGTGAATAACATAACGATAGGATCATCATAGCTAGTCACAAGCTTGGCTTTTAGTTTTATTCAGGTGGCTTGACCGAGTTTTTAGCGTTGCCAAAGGTAGGCAGGGACATACAGGAGTGAAGATCCGTTTTTTTTTAATCTCTTCATGTCTGTCCGATTTGTAGGTTGGGCAAATATGTGCCATGCTATTGATAGCATCCATGATCCTGAAGGGTAACGACGACGACAAGAATGTGGACGACACAACTTACATGTCCATCGAGAACCAACATGATGCATGTAAGTGTGAACAGCACACAATAAGGCTTAATCGCAAATAGCAGCTGCAAGGAATCGTGGGATTGTCTGGGCGCAACATCGCCACTGCGTGCCGCGCGTACAAACAGATGCCCCAAATTGTGGTGAAGCCTTGGTGTAGAATTTGTGTGTAATTACCCTAACCATGCTCAATGCAGCAAGATGCAACAAATGTAAAAAGTTGTTGCATCTTGTTGGCCCGCAGCAGAGAACAAAAGAAACCATTGTTCTAGCTGGGTGGATCTTGTTGCATTGAGGAGGCTGAACACTTTTTCATGTTGTTGCATTGGGTTGCATTGTGTTGCATTCAGCAGGGTGCCTGTGAAATTCCTGTAGGGGGTTAGGGTTAATGACACGACGTAATAAGATCAAACTTTCACAGGTTGTCTGTTTAATGTACTTGATTCAAACATGCATGTACTTGTACATATGTGTAATAACGGCTGTACATTTTCGGTTATTTCGGGAACCGGTTAACCAAAATTGGAAATCTTCGCATACCCGTAAAACACGTAAATACTCCCAAATGTATAAAATAACCAATATGAACACAAGTTTCTGTTTTATCAGAGTCATGATGAGCTCCGAGCATTCCCCCATACAACAAATGTTAACCAAAAAAATCGGAGACTTCCATTTGTGTGGCTTAAATGTTCAGTCAAAATTTTCAAAAGTCGTTTACGGGTAACAGGAACTGAAAAATGGAACCGGGTAATGACGGTTTCGGTCGGGTACCCGGATACCCGGCACAGCCTCGGTGTGTAATAAGCCAGGATTTATAAACGGGCATCCAAATATGCTATTCTTTGAAAAACGGGGTGTCCCTATTTTTATGGTTACATTTTTTAATGTTTATTACAAATATTAACAAAAAACATACATATAATTGAAAAAAAATATTCTTTTGTGTGCTTTCTACAGCTGACTACTGCGTTGGTCTGGTCATCATCTTCTGCTATTTCCTCATCACCAGTATGATGATCAAGGGAGTTGCCCAGGTATAAAAAAAAAGGACATGTTGTGAAGTTGTTGAGCATTGACTGCCCTTGGCCAGAATTGTTACCTTTCTAAGACTTCATTGCTGTCAAGTTAAAGGGACAGTATCGTCACGATCAATAGGGCATGGAATCAGAGTGCTAGTTTTAGATTAACTCTGTGACTGACAATAATACCCCAGGTGATAAGGTCATATTACCGTTGCTGCTGCGTAGATGAGCCAGTAATTTTCAGTCACTGTGTTCATCTTAAACTAGGACACCGATTCCATGCCCTGTGGAAAGTGATGTCAATATGGATACAGAGTTCTGGCCTTTAAAAAACCCTATAAGATTCAAATGCGATGCCTGATCATCACTGCTGGGACAATTTTAACGCTAACCCCCTAGGCTAGGAACCTTCCTGAATCCTCCAAAATCCGTCAGTGCACTTTTGGAAACTATGCCGTTATCTTCAAAATGCACCATGCATTTTCGTTGGTCTTTCATATTCAGCACTTATGGCCTGTACTTCTTGCCAGGTAGTAATTTTGCCCCATTTGAAGAGGTGAAAGTACCAGTTTCCAACAGTGCTGAATTTTTCCCAAAAATTCCCATATGGAGGATTTTGATGGATTTGGGGTGGTTAGGGTTAAAGAACTGCTTAGCACATAAATTTGCTCATCATAAATCAGCTTGGGCCAAAAAAAAAGTCTCCAGTTTTTGGTCAAAGGTTGGCTTCAAAACTGGTGCGGTGATGCAATTTTTATTTTTTGTAATCTCTTTTTTTTTTGCCAACCAGTGAAATATGTGAATACATGTTTATGCGGTTATTGGAACCAGTCCAGATTTCCCATACACAAAGTATGGTGGCTAAGAGCGACCTCGCAAATCAGGCAGACGTTTATATACCCCTATGTGGGAAAAAGTCATTTGAAACACAGCACGGTAGAATTCCAATTGATCCGGCAATTTTGGCTGCAGTTGGACATTGTTTCATAGCCAAGAAGAAAACAGATGCATGGGTCTGAGGCGACATGCACAGAGACTGGAAACAGGAGACTTACTTTTCATTTGGCCTTAACCCTCCTACTTTTGGTACCTTTTTCATACAAGTTGATGCACCATTTGAAACCATTCGGCTATGGAAACACACCAAGGTGTAGTGTATCCACCATTCAAAACCATTTGAATGATTTATAAGCCACTGTGTAGTACATTCACCATTTGAAACCATTCGGCTATGGAAGCACACCAAGGTGTAGTGTATCCACCATTCAAAAACCATTTGAATGGTAGTAAAGCTTGCTACCAACACTGTTCAAATGGTATCACCATGTGTGTACAAAACCAATGGGCATTTTTGAAAGTGGAAATTTTGAATGGTTTCAAATGGTCTATCAGTAGGAGGGTTATTAAGCGTGTCAAATTAACCCCCTTGGAAAATGCTTGATATCCCTTCCGATATTACTTTTTATATTAATGCTATCATCTGTACGATTCCTTTACAGCATCAGTCCAGTTACCTGCTGCCATTCTTCTGCCTGCAGCTGTTTGACTTTTTCATCACATGTCTGACAGCAATTGGCCTGATGTCTTACTACCCAGACTTTGACTATGAAGACCAAGTAAGTTTATTGGCCTACCGAGGCAAGGCCGTCCTTGGGAAAACTCTGACAAAGTGGAACATGTGTGTGTACATAAATCATGTTTCTGAACAATTAGCTTGGGCGATAACACGATAATATCGAGTATGCCTTTTTTATTCGATTATGATATCGAGAACCTTTTTAAGTTATCGAGATATTGGAAAATCGCGATTAAAAATATATATCGTGATTGAAAAACGCCATTGTGAGTCAAGTCAGAAATTCCATGGAAATGAAATTAAGACAGTCTTTTCAGATTTCGGAAGTGAGAAACAAAAGCGAACTACTTCAGAAGTACATACATACTATGCAAATAAATTTGTGATTTATTGTGACGCTTGTGGAGGGGTACATACCTGTGGTTATTGGCTCTAAAGCAATCATGCCAGAAAGAAAAACAAATAATCCGGATACTGTTGACAATTGCGATATATCGTGGATGAAAAATAAAATCGACATCGCCCAAGCCTACCAAGCATCTGAACATTTCTGTATGGAACTTGCGCAGTATAAATGTATTGTTATTGTTATTGTTATTGTTATTGTCATTTGTTTCAGGTATTTCTAGCTGTTTGCTTTGCTCTGTATTTTGGGTTGTATTGGCTTTTATTGAGGTCGAATAAATAATAATAATGTACAGAAAGACACATTGCTTGACAGAGAAAATTAGTTGTGAAAAGACGTATGTATATTCTCATCAAAGATAATGGTGTCCTGTTCTGCGCATATTTAAAGCGCAGTGTATGTATGGCTATCTCACCAATCCGATTGGTCAACAATGGATTTTGATTGGCCAATCGAGTACACCTCCGCATTGTTCCGAATTCCGATTTGAGATGTCTGCAAAATGAAAAA
Organism: Zoroaster sp. YZ-2022; assembly: GCA_029582265.1. Lineage (NCBI taxonomy): Eukaryota > Metazoa > Echinodermata > Asteroidea > Forcipulatida > Zoroasteridae > Zoroaster > Zoroaster sp. YZ-2022. The sequence continues at coordinate 16,568,168 of CM055831.1, read as the reverse complement.
ATTAATGCTTGACAATTTGCCTTCTGTTGAAGAAATGTCAAAATGCTGAATTTATGTTGGTGCAAGTATCGGGCAACTGTCGCCGAGTGAGAACGTGGTTCAGGGAGAACCATGGGGTCTTCTCAGGGTCTCCTTAAAACCTGCACCTCACTAATAGCGATAGATGAGATAAACACATGGTGTTAACGCAAACCGAAACAATATCAGTACTCCACCATGCAAACCCTTAAAGTTGTTTCATGGCCTCACTTTCTTTCTTCCCCTGGGGGTGTCCATAGTGTTCATTCTTATAAAAAAAAACAGGGTGCCCAAATGTTAACTAACAATACCTGGCAGTAACTGGATCAGTATTTGAACATGTACCTTTTTTATCTGAAATATTCGATCTGTTTACCATTGACATTTTTTAGGGCAGATTCCCCTACAACCAGGAGTTCATGCACTGGAAGGAGAAGCTGCCAATCAGCAAGATTGATCTGGACAACCAGTGGTTTGTCCTCATTGCTCTGATCACTTTCCTGCTCATCATGGTGGTCAAGGTAAAAAACAAAAACCCAGCTAACTCTTTCTATGAAGACATCGTCGGCAGAACGCAACCGTGTGGCCTGTTTAAGGCTGTGCCGGCTATCTAGGGATGGATAACCTGACCGAAATTGTATCATTTTTCGGTTCCAATTACCTGTAAACAACTATTTAAAATTCCGACGGAACATTTAAGCCACACAAATGGAAGTCATTTTTAATATAAAGGCGGAAATTATTACAGTAAGTCCACATTTATTATGACTGTAATAAAACAACAGACACTTGTGTTCATATTGATATATGTGACCGGCTCCACAAAAATGGGTATTATGGGACATAATTTAAAAAATTGAGTTACATACATAGCTGAATTGGTTACATTATAAGCTTTAATGTGGTGTAGGTTTGAACCCTGTGGCATTTTGCATTCTGGAGATATACTGATTTTTGCATATTCATATTGTACAAATTAACGGAAGTGCCTTCAGAGATACAGCCCTTTAAACACAGCAAGTGGAAAAAGAAATGAGCTAAGAAGAAACTCTCTTGAATGCCCATAGCAACAGTTATGTTCCTTTTGAGCTCCTTTAGGAATGCTTGTGCAATATAAATTTGAATTATCAAGCATCTTGAAGTATTTTTTCAAGTATTTTTGCTAATTTGCATAATGTGTAAAATTTAAACTTTTTTTTCATCTTTACTCATCAATAATAATATTTCTGTAAATAAATTATGAAAGTATTGATATAATAGAAGCCAATAAACCAACAACAAAAAAATCACGTTGTGAATTTTTTTTTCACCCTCTCCACATAGAACAGCCCTTTACGGGAAATAGCATAGCGTCCCTTAATACCCTTTTTCGCAGAGCGGGTCACATATTATATTATTATATATTCGGGAATATTTATGTATTTTTACAAAATTGTTTACGGGTAACCGGGTATCCAAAGATTTCCAATTTCAGGTACATGTATCAGGTTCCTGAAGGAACTGAAAACGTACAGCCTTATACCTGTTGTTCTTCCGTCTCTTATTGTTCCTTCATCCAATCAAATGAACAAAAAATGAAAAATACAAAACCGGTTCAATTCTCTGATCTTCTGCTGATGACGTCCTATCAGACAGAACCCAACAAGATGTTTTCAGGGACCGTTCTAACTAGCTCCACATTTTTGTTCCGGATGTCTTGAAGGGACAGCATCGTCATGATCAGAGCGAACTTTCGACAGGACATGGATTCGGTGTCCTAGTTTAAGATGAACACAGTGGAAATTAGTGGCTCATTTATGCAGAAGCAACAGTAATATGACCTTATCATGCGGGGTATTACTTTCAGTCACTGAGTTAATCTAAAACTAGCACTCCGATTCCATGCCCTGTGACCATAACGATATAATAATAATAATAATAATAATGTGTGGACTTACATAGCGCACGTATCCGCCAACTAAGTGGTGCTCAAGGCGCATTATATCATTACCCCTGCTCATAAGGCTCATAAGGCTCATAAATCATTCCTGAAACCATCTCAGCTCCCTGGGGAGTATACAGCTCAATTGCTGCCATTACAGCACATATAGGGCTAATCAACCAACTCTGCCCTCACAGGTACCCATTTAACCCCTGGGTGGAGAGAAGCAATTATGGTTAAGTGTCTTGCTCAAGGACACAAGTGTCACGGCCGGGTTTCGAATCCACATTCTGCTGCTAACACCAGAACTTGAGTCCGGTAAGCTAGACCACTCGGCCACGACACTTCATTGTCCCTTTAAGTAATCAATTTGAAGAAGTAATATGTTTTGATTTCTTACACTAAGGATAAAAACCATGAAGAGATTTTCAAACTTTTAAATGTCATCACTGCCTCCTAGGAATAAGGCCACACAAAATAATTGTTGTGTTTCTGGTAACATGTCCACAAAAATGATGGGTAGCTAGGGATTTTGTTTTTATATATTTTTTTATATGGACTTGATGTATGCACATATACTATGCATAAATAAATGCATGTACATGTGTATATATCGAGTACTTGGAGTTTAAACATGTTAAGTGCATTATTTGAGTGGGGACTAAGGTTTGGACCAAGGTTTGGACCAATGTCAAAAATCGGGTTTCTGTTTATGTGCAAATTGAAAAAAATGCACTTATTTGATTTCTCCTGCAATTTTCACCATCAACACATGTCATTTGTGTTAAACTGATGTTGACATTTCAAGAGATTTTAATATGATGTAATTCTATACTTTAAAAAAAAAAAAAAAATCGCCAGAAATACATGTTTGGGCTCCAAGCACTTGATATGCAATACATGTACTGTGCATATGTGTATATGTTATAGTATATGTTTGTACATGCAATGTTTAAAACTACTTTTTAAACAAATTTGATCAAGAAATAAATTGGTTTGTTTTCTTAGAAAAACAGAATTTAAAAAAAAATCCCCCTCATCCCCTCCCCCTCCCCCCCACCAAATATAAATAATAATTAAATAAAAAAATAAATTCCCGACTCTTCCTTTCGCGAATATGATTGGGTCAGTCGGGTTACCGGACACACAACATTTTCTTCATAAACTAAATGTTTGCGCTTATTGGGAAATAAGCTTGCAGCAGTTTTTAAATGAATGTACTTGTTCTTTGATAGGCTTACTGCATTGCTTGTGTCTGGTCCTGCTACAAGTACATAGCAAGCCGTGAGATAGGGGACAACGTCCGATCCAGCAACTATGCCATGGATGCCGAGGTAAGTCTATCAACTGTATTTATAACTGGGTCAGGGACAGGCCTGGAATTTCGTTCTCGTAGGGGGCAAGGCCACGTCTTACTGAGTAAAGGACTCTTCCATTAGAATATAAAAAACATTTTAAGAAACACCAAGGCCAAGACCAGGGCAACGGAGGCCATGGCCTCCCTGTCCTCCTTGGAAATTCCTGGCCTGAGGGGTCAATATTATTGAGCTTATGTGAAATTTTACACTTCATAGAGAAATTAACCTTTCAAGAACAGAAAGGGGAATACTCACTAGCCAGCATATTATTAGCCAGAGGGGTGTCTTTTGGGCACCCTGTTTCAATTTTGGATACCCTATTTCATCTGTCATTTACATGTAAACGTATTGTAAGTGAACAATTTGGACACACTGTTTTGAAATTTCCAGCAAATTTGGACACCCTAGTTCTTAATCCCGGCTAACCCATTGCTAGCCAGTTATTTGATAGAAAAAATATGAATGCACTAAGACAGTAATCCACGGATCTTTTTTTTTCTTGTTGAAGATGAGGCATAGACTTGGTAGTTTAAAAATAACCAAATGGCTGAATTTTAATGTAAAAGTTACGTGGTGTCAAACCGATGGTATTATCTTCATAGATTAATGAAATTCTTGCGTCAGGTGATAAACAATTTATTTGATTTTTCTCCTTACGCTGAAATAATGTATGAAACACTCGGTGCTTTCCGAGTGTCTATGAAAAAAAAAGTCCACAAGCGACTCGGGCAGGATTCGAACCCACGACCTGCTTACTAGTACCCTCCCAACCACCGAGCTTGCCCGATGACGATTGGACGGCTAGACTCCTGCCCGAGTCGCCTGCCGAGTTTTTTTTTTTTTTCACAGACGCTCGGAAAGCACCGAGTATACAGTTCTTCATGCATTGCGTCGGTGTAACGGCAAAAAATTATATCAATTGGTATTACCTTCCCTAGAAATAATCTTGTCTGATGCACTGTATCATTTTCTGCTCATATGTAATCAATAGGTTTTTACTCCCTGTTTTTGTTTGTTTCAGGCCCTGCTCCCAAAGTTGCCTACTTACACTGATGCGATCAAGACAACTGCTGATAAGCCTCCACCATATGAGGAGTAGATGGTGTCTCCTGAAAAGTGAAAGCAGTTCCACATTTTTCCCTTTCTTAAATTTTTTTTTTTTGTGGGGTGGAGGGGGCATGGGTCTGATTTAATTGTAAAGATTTTTGTAATTTCTATTTTCTCATACACAGGTTAGCGTTATAGTCATTCATTCAATCTGATAAATGGAGACATTTGGAATCAATTTAGTGCACCCTGTCAATACACATTGTTTGAATGCAGCCCGACTCAAGAAGCCATCAAAATCGGTTGTCAGAGTCTGAAACTGCAAAATTAGATGTTGAAATCAGAAGCCATCCAAATCGGATGTCGAAGTCATAAGCAGTCAAAAACTCAAAATCAGTTGTTAAAAAATCAGAAGACATCCGAATCAGATGTCAAAGTCTGAAGCCGTCAAAATCAGATGTCGAAGTCATAAGCAGTCAAAAACTCAAAATCAGTTGTTAAAAATCAGAAGACATCCCAATCAGTTGTCGAAGTCTGAAAGCTGTTAAAATGGTAATTTATGTAAATTAGGAAATTTAAGTTTTGAGTGGAATGGCCTTTACTTTTATTATGAAGACACTTTTTGGCACACTGTGCAACGCATGCATGTCTCTATCAACATACATGTACAGAATGCTTTAAACTCTTTGAGCAGCTAATAGAAATAAGTATTAACTACACGTTACATGGATGAATACTAAAGTACAGTAATGGATATAAAGCTGTCATCGGCTAAAGTAAATATGGGCCTCGTGTATATGATGTCACAATCTGAAGAGGCGCCGTCGTCGTTCAGAAGCAAGAGAAGATCACTCATTGGTACATGTATGCGTGTTGTGCATACACGTGCCTAGCCTGAAGATCTGACTTCACGCTTTGAGGCTCAACTTTCCCCGAGATTCAACTTTGACCTTGGTTGGTAGCTAGCACGCGAGCTTCGAAGCGGGACGTCAGATCTTCCACACAACGTACGTATCCAATGAAATCCCTTTTATCCTTGAAGATGAAGCCAGGGGGACCAGTCTAAACTACCTGCCGTGCCTTTGAGTTAGTGTATGCCTTTGTACGAGGGCGGCCTTCTTTGGGTGACATCAGTGCATAAGGTCATTTTTCATTGTTTTACGAGTCATGTCGGATGGTTTTCGTGATTATCGCACACGTTTTTGTACACAGTCACATCTTGATCATAAACGGGCAAATTTCCTAGAGCTCCCAAGCTGTACTGACAACAGAAAAAAATTATGCTCAGTGACAAAATGTTACCAGCCAAAATGTCAAAATTGCTTCTGGCAGGTTCTCGGCCAAATTGTTGCTGAGCAGCGAAGTTAGTTACGCAATATTTTCTGCTCATCAGCTCTATGGAATTGAGCCCAGGTGTTTTGTGCTTGGAGAAACAATTCTTAGTGGAAACAAACCCCAGGACATTCTTTAAATTATCTCACTGTAAATTAAATGCACAACAAAACACCAGACTGAATTATGTCATGATTTTAATGAAATTAATCACATCTGTTAAATTTAAGAACTAATTATTCTGAATTTAAAAAAGAATCTCTTAAAACAAATTCAAATCGTGTGAACTAATTCACACTTTTTTTTTTTTTTTTAATTTATTTATTTTTTGTATATTATTTTTAGTTCATTGTTTTTGCCGGTTCAAATTAGCTATGATTATTATCAAGTAAACTTAATTTGTTGCCGATTTGCTAAATATAGGCGATATGTAAAACATGACACTTGTATAAAGGCGTTTATAGTTTTGTTCTGGTAATATCATCTGATATGTTGGTGTAGAAACATTTTCATTTTCTTGTTTGTAAAGCTAACATGTGGCTAGGTTCATATGCACAATTCGTGAAAAGCTATGGAATTAGCATAAAACTGGAGTTTGCCGTTCGGCAGTACAATCTGAAACATCACCGATCCAGTATAAATTCAGTATAAATTAAAATATAAATGAATATATAACAAATAGTATTGCTTTATGAGTTAATGAATTGCTGTTGGATAGCTTGATGGGTTTAATTTTGTACCACTATTTACCCGTTTTATTTGATTGGGCACAAAGTCATTAATATACTTAATGGTGAAATGTTAGCATTTAAAAGTGGTGAAAAGTACATATTTATAATGGCAGTTGTTCAAATGTATAATCCATTTTTTTTTTTCTCTCTCTACAAGTATAGCACAATTTTATGTTATAAAAAAAGCATACTGTCCTGTGAACAGTTAATGGTTTGAGTCGCAGGTGGATATTGTTGCATTGTCACATGGGAAAACGCTGATGGCAATATTTCACAATTTCAAAACGCACTGTTCTTAAACAATTTATGGTTGAATCATAGGTGGCTGTAGTTGCATTGTTAGGCCAAGTAAAAGAAAATACCAGTTGATCGTCCCCGCCCGCATTCTTTTTTGAGGCCGCATCCTTTTTTAAATTATTTTTTATTTTTTATACTTGTCCACAAAGAGTAAATCTTTCATGTATTTTTACTTGGGTTTAACAAAATACATCAAACATTGTTTAACATGAATATTTTTACTCAACTACTTGTTCGATAGCTATATAAAAAAAAAGTTGGGGGTGATTTCAAACTGAAAAATTGGTGGCCATTTTGAATTTAAATGCTTGGCGGCCATCTTGGAAAAAAATTTAAAATAAAAAGGCCCTCATCCTCTTTTTGAAAAAACCAGGACGATCAACTGGTATTTTTGTTACTTGGCCTTATATGATGAATGCTCATTGCAATATTTCATAATTTCATGTTAATTTTTTTTTTACAGTTTTATGTAAACAGTTAATGATTTGTGTCGCATGTGGATATAGTTGCATTGTTAGATGGAGAACGCCCATGGCAATATTTCACACTCACTGCCTTGTCATCCTTTGATTTCATCCTGTGGCTAACAGTCAAGTTCCCCATGGGAGCTGTAGTAATAACTATGAAGTGGGTCACGGCATCATAGCACCAGACTATTTTGGACGTTAGCCTCGTCCTGATGTTCATAGTTGTTTCATTCTGTGTCAGAAGAAAGTAAGGATTTTCAGAGTGGGAGGAAATATTTTGGTGGGGGGGGGTTAATTTTACCGACACAAAAAACTCAAATGAACTGACAATTTATGTCAATCAGAAATACCAACAAAGTTTGTGAATTTACCGACAGACACTATTTTGCCAACAAGTGAGGGCAGCTGTCCCCTTCCGCCTTTTGGCTACGCCACTCTGTACAGACAAGATAAACCTGGATTTCAGTTAACACGAAGCTTTGTCAAATATAAAGTTTTTGGACTAGCTACTAACTTTTGCAAGGGGTTGGTCTGTTTCAGGTCACCTGTACAGATATGTCGTGTGCATGTTGAATTATCAGATTACTTTAAGAAGAAATGCAGCATGCAAAGTCTCATGTAATAGTCTAAAGATCATGTATGATATTCTTCCCACTTTTGTAGGAAAGCCTGCCTTTGTAGGAAATCCTACCTTTTGATTTTGAAAATCCTACCATGAAACCGGGTTCCCACTAACTTCAGACCATGGAAACTTTCCTTGTGTATCATTTTATTGTAAATACCGAGATAACAAAGTTTCCTTGCTATACATGGCTATAGAGGTAAACCGCTATAGGCTAGTATATGCCAAATAATGACAAACAATTGTTCCTACCTGTTCATTTTCTCACAATATTATCCCTGAAAGATACAACAATTATTGCTTAGAATTATTTTGGCAAAAATGAATATAGTCTCTTGTTACGTATTCGTATACACTTAATTCCAGTGTGTGAACATAACTCGTGCCACACTTTTATCAACAACTTGAAATGATTTTGGTTTGTATTTTGTTTTAATTTATAGCGCATGATGATTTTGACCATTTCAATAGGCTATAGACTCTGCTTAGATTAAATGTACAATTCATGTATTTGCAGTTGGTTTATGGGAAACAAATAAAGTTATAATATCATTCACTTTAAACATTAATAATGATGTGTCTTGTCTCTTGATATAAAACCTATAATCCCATGTTCTTTAAACAAATTATTCAACAGCTGTCATGTTTACACTGTTCACATCAACTTGTAGAAACCCCGATTTAACCAAAGTGACATGGCATCTCGGACAACATCGTTTATCGAGGAGTTATACACCAATTAAGTTTCAGATCCCCCCCCCCCAATTTCCCTCAAATAAAACAATCAAATGGAAAACGACTAAAAACTAGTCTGAAAACACAATTAATGACCGATTTCCTGGCCTGTCTTTTGAAGGGTGGCAGTGGAAGGTCATTAATTATTCATTATTTTAAAAGGGTTCTTATTCCAGGCCTGATATTATACGGAGACAATGGAGGCAATTGCCTTGGTACACCCTGGTCATTGCTTTGGTGCCCCTTGAAGTGTTCTAGTAGAAATTTACATTTTCCTCATAGAGGTGCCCTTAACCTAGCTTAAATTGCCTTGCCCCTACCAATAGATAGTATCAGGCCTGCTTATTCAAAACAGCATAACATAATCCCGCCCCCCAAAAAAAAAATATATATATATATATATAAATTATGAAAACCTCTAGACGCGATGCATGCAGAGATGGAGGTGAAGTTCCATTACAACGCCAGTCATGTTCCAGTCTTCTCTTAATTACCGATGAGTGAATTCAACAAATTATATACATATATATTGCCATATATTTATTTTTTATAAATGAATTAAATAAAAATAGGTGCCTAACTAGCAAATCAATTTGACTATTTATTCAATTTCAAAATAGAAAAAAATTAAACTTTTATTAATATTATTGTGGCCATTTAATATGAATACAGGAATTTACATATTTGTTATATTTTATTTTGACCCCCTAATTATGACAAGACATATTTTCTCAGGGACATGCCAAGTAAACAAACAAAACGACTAGGCAGGAAATTATAATTCTGAAATTATTCAGTGTTTCTATAAAAATGTCAATAATGAAACATTAGCTGTCACATCGACAAGTGCCGTGCCAATACCGTTGCGACGCAGATTTAAAAAAAGGGCAAAAGCGATTGCTTTCCAACACTAATGTTGAAGGGATGTGCGTCGTGACCATTCATTTGTAATTTCCCACGCAATAATATTTTAATTTTGAAAACATTATTGTTGATTTTGATTTGTGGAGAAAATAATACATATATCAATTTGCACTGTTGAATTGAATATCTTGTTGGGTTATAATTGTAAAAATGATAGACTGACGACCCCCTTAAACAAAATGGAAAGGTCCATCCTGCATGTATTATAATTATGTGGTACATATTCATCGTAAGTTCGTATCGTGTATGACGTAGTTGAGTAATGGAGATGTGTACTGTACACAACATACACGTGTACATGTACATACTGTACATGTACATATATATGTTACGTATACGTCGTATACGACGTACGTACGCGTATTTTTCGTATACGACGCGCGCAGACTACTAGCTGTATACCATGTACCACCGCCCGGCACACCACCACCATCATTGCACTACAAGGATCAGGAAGGCACACGAATTTCTTGCAACAGAAAATTGTCAAATTCAGGTAAGGAGTTGTACGTTCTTTCAAAATTTCTATCCCCAAATATTTTTCCGTTATACCATTTGTAAGTTGGTGCTATTTTGGATACATTTTGTGATATGTGTGGGCTTGAAACGAGGTGATTTGTTGATCGAGTTGGCGGGGAGTTTGTCATTGGCTAGTGACTGGTTTTACCATTGCTGTGTGATTGGCCGTCGCCATTTTTCATTGTCTCCATTGGTCAACCCGTCCTCTGTGCAATTTCGCTGGTGCCCTCTCGCCGATTCAGTTCCCGTGCTTTACAATGGTTTGTTGTACGTGAACCGGTTGATATCTTCCTTGTTGGTTTTTTCATTCTCTGATGGGGATTGGGTGCAGTAATTGCAAGGCTTCATGACTTTCCACTAATCACAGAGTGCTTTGTTAATGGCAATTTAATGCAATTATAATTGGCCCCTCAAGAAACGTATCCTTGGAGTTGATTATTTACAAACTAAATTTAAGGTGAAGAGGTTTTTAGGGGTTTTTGTAAGCCCCCATTCTAACTTAACACCTGTGTCCTTAGGCCTTGGCCCTAAGTAAAAAAGGCCTAACCCCACATGTAAAAAATGGAGTGATTTTTTTAAATTTAAATTAAACTTTTGATCTGCTAATTATTACAATCTAATTAGTGATTAGGTAACCTTGTCCAAGCAGATACATTTGGCATAAAATCTGTTATTCTGGGATAGCTCACTTTCATCATGAAATTTTTGAAACATTTTTGAAATAAAAAAATAATAATATTAATAAACTTAAAATTTAACCAAAATTACCAATCTCACAATAGTGAACTTTATGTCAAAAGTGTCTGCTTGGGCAAGCTTACCTAATAATAAAATTTTAAAGTGTAGTAATTAGCCATTTGTACATGTGGGGATAGGGCTAAGGATATAATACGGAGGGAGTTCAGTGTATTGGCCAGAGAATGGGGCTAATCGATGTCGTGCCAATTAAGTGGAGGAGTTGTAGGAATGGTAATTTGAAAATAACCAAATGGTTAAAATGTAGGGTAGAATGTCGTATCCGACCGCCACTTTTTCTCATTCAATATAACCAATAATGTAATCTTACCTACCCAGTAAAGTGGAGAACATATGGATGACGATGGACATATACTTCAAATTATTCCAGGATATTTATTTCATGAAAAATCAGGCATTTTCAGTATACGATGACTTCCTCGGTCATATCAGTCTGATTTTGTCAACTCCCCTGTTAGTGACCAACACGGTCATTGTCCATGCGCAGTGGCAACTATAACAGGATCATTCTATTTTCTGAAGGGGAGGATTTAATTAGAAGGGAAATAAAGTCCGAAAACCATCATAAAAGTGGATTTTAAAGATGGTTTTCGCTTTCTGTACCCCCAACAATCGATAGAATCATTTTTTAACTGGTTAGTGATTGCAAAAAAATTCCCCAAAACCCCTTAAAAAGTGGCGGTTGGATACGACATTCTTTCCAAAATGTATTATGAAACTTACTTGGTGTTAATGGCACACAGTTAAGATTAGCTGCAGTAACTGTACCTCAAAAGGTCTTGTCATTGGGTCGAATCAGATCTTAGAGCTACAGACTTTTACATAGGAAATTTGGGAGACACTCGGGGGAAATTTGGCTCCGTTTGAATATCTCCTTACACACTAATATTAGATGCCTTTCCTCTCCACAGAATGCACCTACTTCCTCTATCATTTGAATGGATCAACAATGACCAAAACCATTTGAAATGCCCAAAATTTGACTCTTTCTTTTGACAGAACAATTCCGCTTGTATTATGAAATCACTCAAGCCCAATAGTCTGGAACCCATAATACAGACTGCATACAAAGTGTACGGAATTGATGGGGAGATCATTCCATAGTTTTGGTGCACACAAAATAATATTAACCCTAACTCCCTAGCCTTAATTACCAGGTACCTTCCTCAATCCTTTATAATCCTCCGAAATGTGTTTGTGCATGAAACTCACTGCCTCAATCCTTCATAATCCTCCAACTTGAGTTTATGCATGAAGCTCACTGCCTCAATCCTTCATAATCATCCACTATCAAATGCACGACCCTCCTCAATCCTCCATAATCCTCCAATTGGTGATTTCGAACGTGCCTCATTCCTCCAAAATCCTCCAAATCCTCCGGAGGATACAAGATTATGTTTCTGTCAATCCTTTATAATCCTCCATAATCCTCCACATTCATCCAAGTAAATTTCCATTATGCCCTCAATCCTCCACAATCCTCCAGGATCTCTTTGAACCATGCTTCCTCAATCCTCGACAATCCTCCACTATCAAATGCACGACCCTCCTCAATCTTCCATAATCCTCCAATTGGTGATTTTCGAACGTGCCTCATTCCTCCAAAATCCTCCAAATCCTCCGGAGGATTTAGGAGGGTTAGGGTTAATCTTCCTTAGAAATAATTATGTCCACTTAGGTGCTGCCAATTTTGAGAAAAGTGAAAAAGTTTCCAGTTTTAGGAAAGACTATTCTATCCTATAAATTCAACGTTAGAAATAGAATGAATACACAAGATCTGAAATCATGCAGGCGCTGATGAGAGCTTATAATCAACTTTCATTGGCCTTATTTGTGAATGTTTGCAGAATGGCAGAAGCTGCTGTTTCTGATGATGCGTCGTCAGCCCTACAGTCACATGAGAACTTCTGGATAGCACAGACCGAAAATATCAGCAATATGAAATATGTAAGTTTATTTATTTCTAGGCCCATTTGCTTACACATTACCTGAATCCTCCAAAATCCTTCAGTAGTAAAGCAAGCACATGACATGTATGCACACATGTGTTTCTGATCCGTGATACATGTACATGGCCAGGGACCCTCCCTGCATGCATGGAGCAATAAACAGTGTCCACTGACCCAAGCACTGACCTTGCAATCACTACAACAAACATGGATGTACATGAACCATGGAAAGGCAAGTATGCCTAATAACCTCAATCGTCCAAAATCATTCACTTTAGCAAAGAGCATGTAGCATGTATGTAACCTCAATCCTTCAAAATCCTTCACTTTAGCAAAGAGCATGTAGCATGCATGTAACCTCAATCCTTCAAAATCCTTCACTTTAGCAAAGAGCATGTAGCATGCATGTAACCTCAATCCTTCAAAATCCTTCACTTTAGCAAAGAGCATGTAGCATGCATGTAACCTCAATCCTTCAAAATCCTTCACTTTAGCAAAGAGCATGTAGCATGCATGTAACCTCAATCCTTCAAAATCCTTCACTTTAGCAAAGAGGATTTTGGAGGATTTGGGAAGGTTAGGGTTAATTTAAAAATTAAAAAACGGCACACATTGTTCTTGTAAGTAAACAACTGCGTGGATTACTCTACACAAACAAAAATATGAAGAAAGAATAATAATAATAATGTGTGGACTTTTATAGCGCATGTATCCACCAACTGAGTGGTGCTCAAGGCGCATTATATTATTACCCCTGCTCATAAGGCTCACAAATCATTCCTGAAACCATCTCAGCTCCCTGGGGAGTATACAGCTCAATTGCTGCCATTACAGCGCATATAGAGCTAATCAACCAACTCTGCCCTCACAGGTACCATTTAACCCCTGGGTGGAGAGAAGCAATTATGGTTAAGTGTCTTGCTCAAGGACACAATGTCACGGCCGGGATTCGAACCCACATTCTGCTGCTAACACCAGAACTTGAGTCCGGTAAGCTAGACCGCTCGGCTACGACACTCCACAATGTGAGTTTTCATACAGCGTTATGGATTTTCTTAATATAGAAGGTCTCATTTGCCAAGCCCTTACATGAACGAAATTCAAATTCAAAATCCTTAACCCATATGTACCGAACTACGGATTTTCCCGTAGAACGCGCAAATGCTGAAAGTACCGAACTACGGATTTTCCCGTAGAACATTCTAGAACAAACTGAATTACATCATCAGGGAAACCCCGTTACCATATATGGGCATAAGCTATCCCATAAGCCTCTTGGAGGTTTTCTCTTCGTCAGACACCATTTTAATTCAATCGTTTTCCGTTTTTGAGGGCTTTTTCCGGGACTTTTTAGTAAAATTCTTTGCGAGTTTTGCGATTTTCGTATCCCAGATTACGCGTGTATATACCTAGCGACCACTAGTGTATTTTCGGGAGATACGGTGTTGTAATTTGGACGGTTTTTGCCCTAAATCATGCCCCCAAAAAATGTCAGTTGGCACCACATGCAAGGTACACATTCAACGTGTTGACACCATATATTCATGTACAATATGGACATTACATATTGCACATGATACAAACCCCTGTTTTATTTGTGCATTCTGTTGAATTGAAATAAATTTTAGTAGAAAAGTAAACAAATCTGTTTCGCTATATTGTACTGTAAATTCCATATTCATGGGTCAATATACATAAATTATATGCCATTTTGAAGCTACTGAGGAGGGGTTTCTAATACAAATTGATTTATTCACATGTAACTGCTAATAATATTTTATATTGTGAAAATATGTAAATAGATATGTATTTTCACATGTTATTTCACAATTATTTCAGATTTGGACACCATGATTTCAATTTCCAGTGGAAACATAGGTTGACCAAATATATGTGAGAATAAAGACAATTCCATACTCTTTCAAATGATATAAAGGTTGTTGTAGTTTTTATTTGTAGGACTCCAGTAATTTACTAAAACTAATTAGCATACTGCACAGCGTTGTGTGTGCATGGCAATGGCTTAGGCACAAATAGTGTTTGCATGGTTTTATGGCTTAGGCACATATGGGTTAAAGGGACATTATCATCACGATCAGAGCAGACTTTCGACAGGGCATGGAATCATTATTATGCAGCCCCTGGGTCATTATTTATCCATCAGCCACAGTAGTATGGTTGCATCGCGCCCTGTTATCTAGGCCAGCGTGCACTCGTGGAGTATTATTTTCAGTCACTGAGTTCATCTAAAACTAGAACGCAGATTCCATGCCCAGTCGGAGGTGTGCTCTGATCATGACAATATTGTCCCTTTGAATAACATGTTATTGATGAGTTGGTTACTTAATTATAATAATAAATAATAACTGGATTTATAGAGTGCAAAATTGCCAAAAGGCGCTTTTACAAATATTATCCCTGGTCATTGGGCCAATATCAATCCTTAAAACTTTCTCAGCTCCCTGGGGAGTATACAGCCCCGAGCTACCATAGTGCATCGGAAGCTTTTTCAACCACAGTATCAACCTCTACCTTCACAGGTACCCATTTATACTCCTGGGTGAAGAGGAGCACTGTACAGTGAAGTGTCTTGCTCAAGGACACAAGTACCACGGTCGCGGCCAGGATTCGAACCCACATTCTGACGACTCAGCCATCAGAACACAAGTCTGATGCAATAGACCACTCGGCCATGACACCCCATGCAGTTTTTGTGATTAATACTAGCCCCTCATCCACCTATTTTGACAAGCCAATGCGCCATATAATAATGGAGGCATTTTTAAAGCACTCTTACACGAGGTATCACAGCGCTGTACATTATTACCCCTGCTCATCAGGCGCATAAATCATTCCTGAAACCATCTCAGCTCCCTGGGAGTATACAGCTCAATTTCGGCGCATATGGGCTAATCAAACACAACAACCAACTCTACTTTCACAGGTACCCATTTACTCCTGGGTGGAGAGAAGCAATTACGGTAAAGTGTCTTGCTCAAGGACACAAGTACCATGGTCGCGGTCGGGATTCGAACCCACATTCTGATGACTCAGCCATCAGAACACAAGTCCGATGCACTAAACCGCTCGGCCATGGCACTCCATATGTGACCTGCTCCCACAAAATGAGCATAAAGTCGGAAATTCTCAAAGTTTAGATTTTTGTATTTCTGAAATCTGTAGACCAAGAGCTTTCCAATGGTATATAACACTTGGGGGTATCGCACTCAAAAAGAAAGTTACAACCTTAGAAAGGCACGGAGTCTACACAAATTATACAAAATAGTTTTGGAGATAATAGCCTTTAAACTTGTGTACAAGAAAACAACACCAAATAATGCAACACATACAAAAGGTAGGTTTTGTTTCCTTAACAACGACCATGTTGTGATCAATATTTCACTTCAAATTTTCAGGAAATACAAAATGACATTAGCAATGAAATACGTAAACAAAATAATAACTTCAATGGATATTAAGACCTCATTTGCATATTTAATTACAGTATTTTTATCACTATTCTGGACCATAAAATATTGAAATGCAGAAGTTTTGAATACTTTGAAATAATGTAAACTGACAGAGAATCCAAAGCTTTTTACATACGAATAGTGAATCATATCATTACATGTATTAATCAAGCATTGATAATGTAGAAGAAACGTAATTATACATTTTAAAGGTGCAGTCGTTTCACTGAAAATGTATTGTAATTTTTTCTCAATTGTGGGCAGTTCAGTTGAGCAGTTAGCTGTCCATGGTTGCATTCTCTCCTTTGCAATTAGAACAGCGCACTGTATTAACAAGTTTGGTTTTTTTAAATAAAAGCAAATGAACATGATAGCTCAAACAAACATACACAACTTGTTGAATATGTTTAAGTTTTCTCAGAGCATGGTTAAGGTTAAAGGGGCAGTTATAGAAATAAACAAACATGTTAATCATAGCTAACCTTCTACATACATGAATTAATGTAACTCTATGTCCTTATTTGTCTTGCTAAAAGTAGTAAGTACTATGAAAACACACTTTAATTAAAAATAATTAATACATACTTAAAGGGGCAGTATCTGTTACCTTCACGACAGTCCATAAACTTACATTTTATTGTATTTTATGCTATGTATTCATTTCAGCAAATAGGAAACGATGCTTATACAAATGTAATGTTGTTTTCCTTTATTCCCTTTCACTTAAAAATTACATTGTTTAAATTTAAAGAAACGTTGAAGCAGCAGTCAGATCGTAATGCTGAATATTGACGACCTTTATCAATGTACAAAAACCTTGAATGGAAACCACTCTGAATTAACATAACTGAAGTGTTGCTTCCGGCACCGGCATTTATTGAAGTTTCGGACTTTCGTCAACTCCTCTTCAGCATCGGGCGAAACCCAATCATCCATTCCAACGGCATCAACGATGTCCCGAGCAGGATTACCCCGGTAACGACAGGCTCGTTGTCACTGTCAATTTCCATTGCTTCGACTTTCGGCTGCCTTCCCGTCCGTATCGGGCGTCGCTATCATCGGCATCCAGTCGGAAGTTTCAGGCTCGTCTTGAGTCCGACAAAGTGTCGTCCGCGAAAAACTCTGTAAAAAGCTCCCCAAGCGCATCATTGTCAGCAGCATTGAGCCCAAGAATAACAGCATCATTAAGGGCACTCGTTATTCTGTTCTTATCGGCCATTTTCTGTTATTGTTGTATTAAAAAGCGCACCAGAAAACCGCACATGTTTTGTAAAACGTGTACTGTAACCATACAGTTTCACACTGTGCCGCGGCGGCCGAGTCAACAAATCACATCGCTGCACGGCGCATGCGCACGTGAACACGTGGTAGGTTTAAGCGGGTTAATCACAGCACTCAAAACGGCAAGGCATAGCAACAAGGCTCCTTGTTTACGTCGATGACAACCTTAGTATTCTTATTGTAACTCTTTATTGAATGAACGGTCAGAGGTCATGTTGCTAAAAATAAACAGGCCACGTCTTCAGCTTTCGGACGATACCAAACATACATAGGGCGGTTTTTTAGAACAGGGTGAACATCGGGAAGAATGTCGTCTTTGTTTACGTCTTTGTCTTTGGATTTCTGATACATCACAACAAAAGTCATCAACAAAATCGACTTAAAAACACACTTTTTTATTTTCAGATCCGACTAAAAATTGAAGAATTGCTAAAGGGATATATACAGATGCGAAATAACCCCAAAACAAAAAATTTACCACCCATTAAAATTTTGACTTTGGCCCGCTGCACTGTGAAATGGCAATGTGCGACTTTACGCTCATTTTGTGGGAGCAGGTCACATATAACTACTAGTGTGTTGAGCTTTTGCTTTGAAGTTATCTTTTAAATATTTCACATTTTTTTTGCAGACTGATTTTAAAACTCAGGAGTTGCCTCTTGCAAGAATCAAGAAAATCATGAAATTGGACGACGAAGTCAAGGTAAAATTAACGGCAATATTTAAAGGGGCTGTCCAAGGTTTGTTGCACCCACAGACTTAATTAGAAGTACAGCAGTGCATGCGTAGGTCTCACCTCAGATTCTCTGAAGCCATGGGCACAGAGCATGCCTAGTCTTAAATACTGCATTGTGTGGGCGTACAAAGTTAAGCATACACACTAATCCACCACACCGCACTTAAAGCTCATTTTGCACATGGTTTTAGCCCTACACAAGTGCCGTCTTGAGACCGTGTCCTGACATCATTTTGAATGAGGCCTGTGACAGGTACCAGGGTTTGCCGGTACCTGGGTTCGTGGGATATCTGGGTTTGCAGGTACTATTATTATTATTATTATTATTAATCATTTCTGGTAATGAAACCAAGGGATGCCTCAGAAAAGCGCACTTAAGCACTGTAAGCTCGAAAGCCTGAGGAAACCTGTAAACAAGGGCGCTTGCAATGTGAACCAGAAACACCGGGGTAAACCCCTTACACTTCCACGATAAGTGTTCTGGGTTCTTTTACGTGCATTACTTAATCTAGTACACGGGACCTACGGCTTAACGTCCCATCCGAAGGACGAAGCAATTATGGTTAAGTATCTTGCTCAAGGACACAAGTGTCACGACCGGGGCTCGAACCCACACCCTGCTGCTGGCAACACCAGAACTTGAGTTTGCGGGTACCTGGGTTTGCGGGTACCCAGGTTCATGGGGTACCCAGGTTCATGTGGTACCTGGGTTCATGGGGTACCTGGGTTTGCGGGTACCCAGGTTCACGGGGTACCTCGGTTTGCGGGTACCTGGGTTTGCGGGTACCCAGGTTCCTGGGGTACCTGACCGTTGAGTTCAATACCCGGTTCCTTTTTATCGGTTCAGGTACCCAAAACTCAAATTTTAAAAATCTGATGTAACAGTTCAGAAACCGAATGCCAGTCTCTGATGAACACTTCCATATTTATAATAAGGCTTTTATTTCATAAAATTCATAACAATAATAAACAATAATAATAATTTTTTGTTATTATTATTTTATTTTTCTGCGTCTTGCACCCTCTTCTTTTGTGTTCCTTTTATACCTGACTAACTTCTCTGCCCGCTCCTGTGTCAAGTGTGTACGCTTGTCTGTTTATCATTCATTTTGCCTCGGAGAAAGTACCTGCTAGGTTCGAAAAGTAAGACCATTAACTACTATTTTGCATTATTTTTTTATGAACGTAATGGTAATGAACAAAAGGAAATAAATGCTACTGTGTTGTGCTGCATTAGGCTTATCGCACGAGGAATTATTGAGTGCAGCATAAGCTTGGGCGATAACATGATAATTTATCGAATATTGCGATACCTTTTTTTTAATTATAGAGGGGTACATACCTGTGGTTATCGGCTCTAAAGCAATCATGCATGAATGAAAAATTAATCGCGATATTATCGAAAATCGCGATATGTGTTTGCCGATATATGGATGAATATCGATATTGCCCAAGCTTAGTACAGCGGCACCAGGTGGAAATCTGTCTTTTCAAAAATTTTACCAGACCAAATACGGCAGCCGGTTACCCCGGTTCCAAAATTTTGAATAGTTGCTGTCTGTGAACGTTATTTATGATTATATAACACCCAAGTAGATCCTTATCATTTGATTGGAGGATTGTAGATCACGCGGCATTCATTAATCAAACCATTACATGACCTACGTCATAAACCGTGCATTTTGGTTCCATTCACCGTGCATTTTTGTTCCATCCCATTTGATCCATTGCACGCTAGATCACATCATGCGTTCAGTAAAAAACGCCCTCTTTTGACAAGACACAACCATTCGAGCAAACCGTGTGTCATAAGCCGAAAAATAAAGTTGTGTATGCCAGAATACAATCTTCTATATTTTGTTTATTCTTATAGTTTTATCCTCCAATCAAATGACAAAGATCTACTTGGATGTTATATAAAAACAAATAATGAATGTTTTGCATTCGTGCAATGGAGAGAATAGTTTAATTCGTTGAAAGATGGAACATTCGCCTCGATGAAGGGAACATTCCATCTTTCAGCTCATGAAAATATTCTCACCATTGCAGTCATAAACATTCATTATTTGTATACTGTGGTTTCAACTGGTTGCCTTTTATATTATAATTTTACAGATGATTAGTGCAGAAGCCCCAGTTCTATTTTCCAAGGCAGCTGAGATGTTCATCGCCGAGCTCTCCCTCAGAGCATGGCTACATACAGAAGACAACAAAAGACGAACATTACAGGTAAAATACTTGTGCAGCTTTTCATCATTGGTTTGGTTCATGTTCTAGGAGGCTCACTAAGCAGGGTTCGACCTTAGCAGTGGTCCGCTGGCCAAATGCCAGTTGAAACGGCAGCGGACCAGCTGAAATACCTCGCCATATGGTCCGGCTGGCCAGTCGAAAAACTCCGCAAGGGTATGGATTACAGGAGGCTCACGAAGGTAAAAAAAAAAAAAAAGTGTCCAGTTTCTAGTCATAGGTCGGCTTCAAAATCGGTGCTGTGGCAATTTTTTTTTGTATTTTTTATTTATTTATTTTTTTTTTTGCCAATCTTTTTTTTTTTTTGCCAACCAGTGATACATGTATATGCAGTTATTGGAACCAGACCAAATTTCCCATACACAAAGTATGGTGGCTAAGAGAGGCCTCACAAATCTGGCAAACTTTCATACCCCTATGTGAAAAAGTCATTTAAAACACAGCACCGCAGAATTCCAATCGATCCAGCAATTTTGGCTGCAATTGGACATCATTTCATAGCGAAAAAATTAAATAAAACCAAAAATGCCAACGCGCGAGTCTGACGCGCAGACCAGAAACCGGAGACTTTTTGTTTGTTTGTTTGTTTGGCATCATCTTAGATGACTTATTTACTATTCTAAATAACAATGCAATGTTTAGAACTATTGTTTAGAACTATTGTGTTGGTGTTCGTGATTGATAACGGCCATGTATTATAAATAGTGTTTGGGTGTTTACACGTTTACATAAAAAATAAATTCACTAAACGTTTTTAAATTCACAAAATTGGTGAACGAATCCTACCTACATTAAATAAAATGGAACCTTCCATTTCCACGACATTTGGCCGGTCTTTTTTTAAATCACAAAGTGTGACCAGTTGCCCGCTATTATTATATCACAATTCCCAGGAAGTTCAACTGATACATTTCTTTAAATTTTAATACAACCAGAAGTTTCGGAGGATGTTTTGTACTAGACTTGGATTTTTTAATCTGTGCTGTTTTTTCTAAATCCATATTGCCATATGTTGGATTATTTTCTGTACTAAATACGGACAATCCGGCTGCATTCATGACATTTATTTATTGGTGATAACAATGATCGTTTACACGGTCTGTTCTCAAAACGGGTACATGTTTTGCAAATTAAACGGAAAATGCCCAGCCTAATTAGAAATATTATTAAACCCCTCCTTCTACTACAAGGGTCAAAATCAGTCAAAATGTTGATATACTTACCAAGGTATATCTAATGCACTTAAAAAAAATTGAACACTGTCAAACCTTACGTGTAGTAAGTACATTTACAGGTCAAAATGAGTCAACCGTTTTTAACTGGTAAAAGCATTGTCTGGTATTGTTCAGGGTGGTCAAAATGACAGTAAAAACCAGTCAAAAAATGCCCCTGTGTGCACATTTGGGTCAACAGTGAAAACAGGCAGTTGACTGATATTGACCTCTATAGCTACTTGCTACTAAAGTGCAGCTATAAGTAGGAGGGTTAATTCCTTTAAACGCTTGTGTTTCTGTACCATTTTTGATAATCCATTTGATAATCCATTTATTTTCTTGTTATCTCAACAGAGAAATGATATTGCCATGGCAATAACCAAGTATGACCAGTTTGATTTCCTGATCGACATCGTACCAAGAGATGAGCTGAAAACCACAAAGAGGACAGTAGGTTCTTGTTTAAATTTTCCCATATATTTTTTGGTTTGGATGTTTATTTTTTTTTACTAGCTTACTTGGTTGCAAAGTTAGTACAACTATCATCATCCTGTAAAATTATTATGTCCGGAGTGCAATCATTTTGTAGAAAAATAGAAATTGTTAGGTCAAAAAAAGTCTCCGGTTTCTGGTCTCCGCGTGCGTCGCCTCAGACCCACGCATCGGCATTTTTAATTTAATTTTTTGCTATGAAACGATGTCCAATTGCAGCCAAAATTGCTGGATCGATTGGAAGTCTGTTGTGCTGTGTTTAAAAGACTTTTTCACATAGGGGTACGAACGTTTGCCCGATTTGTGAGGCCTCTCTTAGCCACCATACTTTGTATATGGGAAAGTTGGTCCCCGCATATCATGTATTTCCCTGTTGGCAAAAAAAAAAGCGCGTCACTGCACCGATTTTGAAGCCGACCGATGAACAGAGACCGGACACTTTTTTTTGGGGGGGGGGGGTCTTATGTAAAATTTACAAAAAGTTGCTGGCCGACAACTTTCTGCAAAACATAAAAACATTTTTTTTAAATGTAACAATTGTTTGTTTTTTTCTCAAAATTCGTCCCTAATTTGCCATAGTGACCAATCTGACTTTTTTTCAATTTTAAGTTTTCCCGCCCATTAGTACATTCAGGAAGAGACCTACCATTGTATCTAATCCACATGCATGTATTCCTTATAGTTTTGGAGATAGAGCATGCATTCAAATGATGAATGTTCTAACTGGCTATTTTTTGTTATTTGGCAAAGTGACCAATACCGCATTGGTCACTATACCAACTTAATTCGGGATTGGTCACTATGGCAAATTAGGGACGAATTGTGTGCACCTATTGTGATGAAATATTCCCAGGTTAGATTTATGATATATTTCCTGAAAACCAAAGGGTTGAAATTAACATACGTTTCCAAGTACCCGTTTTGTACCATCCCTTAAAATGAAAAAAAAAAGACTGATTGATTTTTGATATTTTTTGTTTTGGTCTGGCTAGGATGGTCAGGTGCAACAAGCAGCTATGATGCCGGAACAGGTTCAGTACTACTTTCAACTAGCCCAAAACCAGACCTCTCAGGCGACGACGGCTGTCACCGCTGCCGCTCCACAAAACATTGGCACTCTCATTTCAACCACACAACCTCAACAAGTGAGTGTGGATTTCAAGGATTTTCTTTAACCGCTGTGGCTAGCGTTACATGTCGGTAATGGACGCAGTCCGACTAACACAAATAGATGGTCTGAACAACCCTCTCTACTCACTAGTAAATTTTTCTGCTTGTAAGTAAGGCTGGGCCGTGTATCCGGATACCCGACCGAAACTGTCGTTACCCGGTTCCATTTTTCCGTTCCAATTACCAGTAAACGACCCTTGCCAATTTTGACTGAACATGTAAGCCACACAAATGGAAGTCTCTGATAACTTTTTTTTTTATGGGGAATGGGAATGCTCCGAGTCGTTTTTAATATAGAGGCAGGAAATTATTACATTAAGTCCACATTTATTGTGACTCTAATTAAACAAGAGAAACTTGTGTTCATATTGGTTATTTTATAATGGAGTGCTATGGTCGAGCGGTTTAGTGCATCGGATTTGTGTTCTGATGGCTGAGTCGTCGGAATGTGGGTTCGAATCCCGACCGCGACCGCGGTGCTTGTGTCCTTGAGCAAGACACTTTACCGTAATTGCTTCTCTCCACCCAGGAGCAAATGGGTACCTGTGAGGGCAGAGTTGGTTTTTGTGTTTGATTATCCCATATGTGCCGAAATGGCAGCAATTGAGCTGTATTTTGAGCTGTGATATATGCGCCTGATGAGCAGGGGTAATAATGTACAGCGATGTGGTACCTTGTGTAAGAGCGCTCTAAAATGCCATCATCATCATCATCATCATCACGACGACGACGATGCATATGCATATGGGAGTAGTTATGTGCTTTCACAAAGTTGTTTACGGGTACCCTGGTATCCGAAGATTTCCCGAAATAACCGAAAATGCACAGCCTTACTTGTAAGCTTTAATATGAAATAAGCATCTGGAGAAGTGTAAAGTTAAATGAATCCAATCATGTTATCTTTTTGTTTCTTCCCCTAGCAGTTACAGACTGTACAAGTGACAGGAACTGACACCACAGCAACCCAGCTAGTATCAGCCCAAGCGACTCCCGTACAATTACAGCAGTCAGGCGGAATCCAACACATCATTACAAACACAGCAGAGATACAACAGGTCAGTTCAGCACCGAGATCAGGGATCGGTTTCTAAAGTCTCCTGAAGACGATCAGAGCATACTGATGGAAACGTCGAGTTGTAACCTCTAGTAGGCCTGGGCGAATAGTAAAAATTTACTATTCGATTAATCGCGCGCAACTTTTCGCGAATAATCGACTATTCGCGAATAGTTGGCCATTTTTCCCGCGGTTTATAAAAGTACTAAAACATTAAAAACAATTGCTTTGACAGTAATTCTGGCCTATTTGTAACATTCAGACAATAAACAAACACATACATTAAGCTCTTTCATGCCTGTTGTTGTTTTTTCTTTATTTCTTGCAAAATTGTACTCGAAATAATACATTTTCGTAAGTGAAAATCCAATCGCCGTCGAGTTATTACTCTGGCAGCGTGGGAAACTTCCAGCACAGTCACGCGCAGTTACGTTCATCCCATGTCAACAGAGGGAAGTCCACCTAAACCCCATAAAATGAACGCATTGAATAGATCTTGTTTATATTTAAGTCGCCGTTAAGAAATACCAATAAGTTGACGGTCACCCCTGTTATTTCAAATCGATTAGCCTAGTCCTATACACAAAATAAATAACCATGCAAGCAGTACGTGTTTATGCTCATGCAGGGGCCACTTTTTAGACGTGTTCGTTGTTTACGTCCAAAGCTAGCTTCCGCAGTGTGCCCCGCACTATGCTTAAAAACCTTTGGTTCAGGCACGCACGTGGTGAGTGTACCCTGAACTGATTTTGTACGACGGCCTATGCGTTTTGTGATTGACTTGTGCTCACCGCAAATTACGTTATCATTATTGGACAAACTTTTCTTGGGAACCAAATGGGGCGTGGCAAACAATTACGTCATGCAATAATAATAATAATAATAATGTATAGATTTATATAGCGCACGTATCCACCAACTAAGTGGCGCTCAAGGCGCATTATATTATTATCCCTGCTCATAAGGCTCATAAGGCTCATAAATCATTCCTGAAACCATCTCAGCTCCCTGGGGAGTATACAGCTCAATTGCTGCCATTTCTAGCGCATATAGAGCAAACCATCTCTGCCTTCACAGGTACCCATTTAACCCCTGGGTGGAGAGAAGCAATTATGGTTAAGTGTCTTGCTCAAGGACACAGGTGTCACGGCCGGGGCTCGAACCCACACTCTGCTGCTGGCAACACCAGAACTTGAGTTCAGTGCGCTAGACCGCACGACAATCCACTTTACGTGCATTATACAACACACGGGACCTACGGCTTTACGTCCCATCCGAAGGACGAAGCAATTATGGTTAAGTACCTTGCTCAAGGACACAAGTGTCACGACCGGGGCTCGAACCCACACCCTGCTGCTGGCAACACCAGAACTTGAGTTCGGTGCGCTAGACCGCTCGGCCACGATAAGTGGATCGGTGGGATTTATCATTACTCATCAGTAGACCTACGTTACCTGCAAGTGCAAAGGCAATTACACCAGCAATGCGAAAGACAGTGACCAAAGACCATGCTTTTCGTAGTTAATATTTATGAAAATAAATTGACATTTTCAAACAAATCGATGTGTAATAAATAAACAACATGAAACATTAATCGCAGTTGTTTAATCATTAATTCATCATCTCCAGCTTTTCTTCAAAAACAAAAACGTTACATGATTTTGTAGTGTTAAAATTTAATTAGTAATTACCTTCAGTTTATGCTACTTTTAAGTTTATGCTACTTTTAAGTTTATGCTACTTTTACAGTCGATACAGTCACAGCCATCCAGGCTGCCCTGTCGGCTCCCTCAAAGGCACTACTCGTGAGTACTATTCGCGAATACTACAATGCGTACAACTACCAGCAGTGCCTGGACAGAACAGTACAATTGGCAGCATTGCTCGCGAATAGTTCACGAACAGTTCACAACCGCAATTTTTATGTTGTGTAAAGGCAATGCATTATTGCAGGTAACAGTCGCTGCAGTCACAGCCAGCCAGCCTGACTTGTCGGCTTCCTCAAAGGCATTACTAGTTACAAACACTACAATGCTTACTCCCATGACTAGACAAAACTGTAATTGCCAGCTTAATAGGATTACTCACAAATAGTGGTTGCGAATAGTTAGCAAACACTTCACGACCACAAGTTATGGATGGTTTGGAAGGCAATTGGTCATTATTCGCAAATAGTTGCCAGGTATTCGCGCCTGCGCGATTAATCGAATAATTCAAATACCGCGAATACGAGTACGATTAGCAACAACTATTCGCGAATATTCGAATAATCAAATTATTCGCACAGGCCTAACCTCTAGTTCTTTTCAGAACTAATCACTACTCGATTTGAGAATTTCACATGGTGTCACCGCGAACAGTCTTTACTTATCCTTTTCACTGTGCAAAGCTGCAAATATTACTTAAAGTCACTAAAGCAGATATTTTTTGCTAAGCAAATACTTTTGGTAAGCATTGTGCAAAGGACTGCCAGCCAAAAATTGACTGACAAAACGTACTTAGCCTGTATTTCTGTATTTGCTTTTATCCAGTGTCAGCCAGCAATACCTATAGGTGTCTTTTTTGCTAAGCAAATATTTTTGATAAGCAATGTGAAAAAGACTGCCGGCCAAACTGTGTACATTTCATTTGAATAATTGACTGACAAAATCTACTAAGCCAATATTTCTCTAATCACTGTTATCCAAATAATAATGGGTCGCCATTGGGGAGTACCCAAGCGATGACCCCTTCAGCATTACGATACAGGTAGTCGTACTTAACTTGTCAATTTCCCTCTCAAGATGTTAGCCAGGATTTAGAAATAGGGTGTCCAAATTTGCTGGAAATTTCAAAACAGGGTGTCCAAATTGTTCACTTACAATATTTTTTACATGTAAATGACAGATGAAATAGGGTGTCCAAATTTGAAACAGGGTGTCCAAAAGACACCCAGACACCCCTCTGGCTAATACTATGTTCCCTTTCGTCTAGGTCCAGTTGGGTGTTGGGCAGCAAATTCAATACGTCAGACAAGGACAGCAGCCACTGGCAGGTCAAGAATTTGTCACCCAAGTCGCTGGTTCACAGGTCAGTGGAATAGTTTGAAAGAGAACACTCAAAAGGATTGTATTTCCTTATAGGGATGGTTCAACATTGTTGGCGAAACAGCCTTGATGGTTATGCTTGAATCTGTGAATCAAGATACACATTAACTGCCTGTTTTGACCCAAATGTGCACACGGACATTTTTGACTTTTTTACTGTCATTTTGACCACCCTGAACAATACCATACAATGCTTTTGCCAGTCAAAAGCAGTCGACTCATTCTGACCTGTAAATGTACTTACTACACGTAAGGTTTGACATTGTTTGACTTTTAAGTGCACTAGATATACCTTGGCAAGTATATCAACAGTTTGACTGATTTTGACCCTTGCAGTCACAGAAGGGTTAAACAATCTTTGAAAGATTCGGCGGAATGCAGAGTTTGATTCATGAGAAAAACGAGCATTCGCAGTTGTTAAGTTTTTGTAAATAATTGAATAATTTGTTTGTGTTTTCTCTGAAGTGACGGCACTTCAGACGGAATCATTTTTCAGGATGAATTAATTTTAAAGGGACAGTATCGTCACGATCAAAGCAGACTTTCAACAGGGCATGGAATCGGTGTCCTAGTTGAATGAACACAGCGACTGAAAATTACAGGCTCATTTATGCAGCTGCAATGGTAATATGACCTTATCACGTGGGGTATTATTTTCAGTCACTGAGTTAATCCAAAAATAGCACTCCGATTCCATGCCCTGTTGATCGCGACGATATTGCCCCTTTAACATCAAGTTACCTTGCAGATAATAATTTGTCACTTTTCTAGTAAGGTAATCACCAGTGTTGAATCTGATTGCAAAATTAAGGAATTATTCATTATTAAATTTGGAAATTATATCAGCAGACATCTTTTCATCTTAGCAAAAAGGGAATTATGGCTGTCTGGCTTCTTTAAATAAAAAAA
Source organism: Zoroaster sp. YZ-2022 (assembly GCA_029582265.1). Lineage (NCBI taxonomy): Eukaryota > Metazoa > Echinodermata > Asteroidea > Forcipulatida > Zoroasteridae > Zoroaster > Zoroaster sp. YZ-2022. The sequence continues at coordinate 16,539,833 of CM055831.1, read as the reverse complement.
ACAATAATTTTTTGTTTTAAGCATGCAGACTTTCAACAGGCATGGAATCGATGTTTAAAATGAAAACAGTCACTGAGTTAATCTAAAACAAGCACTCCGATTCAATGTCCTGTTGATAGTGACGATACTGCCCCCTTTAAGTGCACAAATATAATCACTGTGCAGTTGATCTTCACTGCTTAACAGCAATCAATAGTGGTTATGTTGTATATTACATTATATGCTTTGTCAGCCTTTTTATATGGTTAGTTTCTATATGACATTTCATACAACAGCCACATGAACCCTTAAAGGGGCAGTTTTGTCACGATTACATTACATTACATTACATTACAAGTATTTATCATGCGCCATTCCCGAGAGGCTCATGGCACTTACAAAAGTTAATATGACATAATAAATACAAATCAGGATAGAATAAGACATAAATTGATGCAAAATTAATGAGGAAACAAGTGAGTTTTAAGAGCCTTCTTGAAGGCATTAACAGAAACAGATTGTCTGATATAAACAGGAAGATTGTTCCATAGCTTGGATGCACAAACAGTGAAAGATCTATCACCAGCTTGGACTCTTGTGATAGGATATTCAAGACGATCAGAGCAGACTTTCAACAGGGCATGGAATCAGTGTTCTAAGTTAAGACGAACACAGTGACTGAAAATTGCTGGCTTATTTATGCAGCAGCAACAGTAATATGACCTTATCATGTGGGATATTTTTTCAGTAATTTGAGTTAACCTAAAATTTGCACTCCGATTCCATGCCCTGTTAATGGTGATGATATTGTCCCTTTAATTTCCATAATGCTGAATAACTATTATTTATTAATTTTTTTTCACAGCCACCAATCTATCAGATCCAGACGCAAGCAGGAACGCAGCAAGTATTTCTACAACAGCCAGTAACGACGACATCAGCAACACAATAAAACAAACAAGTTGACCTATATATTGATCTTTTTTAAATAAAAATATTTATTTTCACTCACTTCATCTGTAGCCATGATATGCAATATGAAAAAAAAACCTCTGAAAAATCATGGTCATGATTCCCAAGGAGAAATGGGGGAGGGGCAAGGGCAGATCTAGAACAAATGTTTAGGGGGGTGAAATGGTGGATAGACTTACGAGCACAAAGCCATTCACAGGGGAGCTCCGTGCAGTCCGGCAACCTTTTTTCAGGCCTGGAATTTCTGTTTTTGTAAGGGTAAGGCTCTTTTCCCCGAGTAAAAGGCACTTCCATTAGAATATCAGATTGTTCATGGGAAGATTTAGGGGCATCAAGGTCAAGACCAGGGCATAGGAGAGCATGGCCTGCGTAGCCTGCTTTTCTACACCTTTGATGTTGATATGCACCTATTGCCGTGATGAAAATCTCACAGGTTAGTTTTGTGATATATTTCATGATAAACTAGTGGTCTGTTGTTCCTTCCCTGAACCAATAACCCTGACCACCTAAGGTATTCTGGCTAGGAACCTTCCTGAATCCTCCAAAATCCAATCAGTGCACTTATACGGAAACATGCCCTTATCTTCAAAATGCACCATGCATTTTCATTGATCTTTCATATGCAGCATTTATGGTCTGTACTTCTTGCCAGGTAGTAATTCTGCCCCATTTGAAGTGGTGAAAGTACCAGTTTCCAACAGTGCTTTTCCCAAAAAGTGCCCCTTGAAGAATTTGGGGGTGGTTAGGGTTAAGAATACTATGCACCTATCAGAGATGCAAGTTTTGTTGGGAATTTTCTATGGAAATAACATTTTTTCAAATTTCAAAATTGTTTGTGTATTTTATTTTATTCATATATAATGTACTTTTTGACGTAATTATTATTAGTTTTTTACTCGGTTAAAAATAAATCCAAATTAACTGCAGTAGTGCAACTAAGTAGTGTTGATTTTCAAGATTCCTCAAGCATTCAACATGGAGATTTCCCCAGAAAACACTAAGTAATTTTTCGTCACACACGTAACAATTTAAATTTCCACTTTAAAAAAAAAAAATCTAATTGATATGTCTGATCTATGAATTGGAAAACCCCTCATTAGAAATCATATTTATTTAAACACATTATGTATATTGTTACATTGATTTATTATCTTGTTTGTAAATTATCTTTCAACTGTAGCATTGCCAAATTCCTCCTACTACTCCAAGGGTCAAAATCAGTCAAAATGTTGATATACTTGCCAAGGTATATCTAGTGCACTTAAAAGTCAAACACTGTCAAAACCTTACGTGTAGTATGTACATTTACATGTCAAAATGAGTTGACTGTATTTGACTGGTAAAAGCATTGTCTGGGATGTCAAAATGACAATAAAAACCAGTGGAAAATGCCCCTGTGTGCACATTTGGGTCAACAGTCAAAACAGGCAGTTGACTGGTTTCGACCTCTATAGCTACTTGCCACTAAAGTTCAGCTATAGTAGGAGGGTTAATATACTTTATGTAGTATAGGAAGACAGAATAATTTTTCATTAAAATACATACATGTAATATATGTATTGTATTAGTTCAACAGTTTTCACTGTATGACAACACAAAGTACACGGAGGGGAATAATTAAACCATTGAAAAGGACCCACTGGTGTTGATTTTATTTCTTTTTTTATGTAACAATATCATTTACAATATCATAAATTTCCTCCAGGCTGCTGTTTGGTGAAAGCGGACCAGCCATTTTAATAGTGGCACCATAACAAAAAATGGGCACCAGATTTAGGCCAAAAATAAACTCTCTGGTTTCTGATCCCCCCGCCCCCGCGCATCTCTCCTCAGATGCGTAATGGCATTTTTAGTTTTCCTTTTTTGTGTGCTTTGGAATTCTGCCGTGCTGTGTTTTAACCAGTTCGCGTCGGGAATAAAAAAGTTTTTCTGGGCCCCTGTGCGGGTTTCTTTTTCCCACACACACGTTAATGGAAGCTTCCACAGCACGTGTCACCGTACACGCGTGGCTCAACCGAGCATGCATACAAATATTCCGGAGTTTCCTATGGCGTGTTTAGACACACTCCGATCTGCAGTGCAAAAAAAAATTGCGTGTATACACGGCCTCCGACGCGAACTGGTTAAAAAACTTTTTCACGTAGGGGTAATGAATGTTGGCCCGATTTGTGTATGGGAAAAATTTGGTTTGGTTCCTATAACCGCATATATACAAAAAAGGTTCCCATACCGCACTGATTTTGAAGCTGACCTTGGACTAGAAACCAGAGACTTTTTTTTGGGGGGGGGCTTAAGAAAATGAAATGATTCAGATGAAATGGCCTAAACTAAAGTATGACCTGAACTGTTATTGTTACACATGTAACAAGGTGATTGTTCTTTAGTCTGGAAGGTCAAGGAACACTGGAGTATCACTGATTAGGCCCCCCCAAAAAAGTGTCTAGTTCCTGGTCAACCTTTTAAAAAGTTTTTGCCAGTAGGGAAATAAGTGATACATGTAGATGCGGGAACCAAATTTCCCATATATATACAAAGTATGATGGCTAAAAGAGGCCACACAAATGCAGAATTCCAATCGATCCAGCAATTTTGTCTGCAACTGGAGATCGTTTCATAGCAACAAAAAAAGGAAATTAAGAATGCCGATGTACAGGTCTGCTGCGAGGCGTGCAGAGATAAAAAAAACGGAGACTTTTTTCTTTTGGCCTTAGTGAATGAAATACCCAAACTACAGTTTGAGATGATCTGTTTCTATAAAAGATTTTTGAGAACAAGTCTACTCCTTAAACCCTGCGAGCACTTTTTTTCCTTTTTTTAATTACTGAAAAACCTTTGGGCGAATTCTGCTGAAACTTCATGTAATCCTCAATTAGAACCTCTAGTTTCACATTCCATAGTAACCTTTAACATCGAGTTCAGTTCAGGTCAACCCCCACCGTGGGAAAGTTTTATGCACAAATCTTAAGCCCATTCACGTGTGCGCAAATCTAAGTACTCTGAGTATCGCTGCCAAGAAAGGTCAGCTGTCTGACCTTCACAACCCTAGCTATCAATCATCCTACTGTAGGAGGGTCCAGGGGACCTCCATTCATGAATTTAGACTGTTGGAAATCGGTTAGAAAAGGATTGCGTAGTGTATTAGATCGTTAGAAAACGGATCGCGCGGTGTATTCTGCGCGTAATACAAAGTGCCTTCCGGAGTCTCCCCTTATGGCATTGTGGTGTATTGTGGCTCGGAGTGTTAAGGCCTGTCGATGTCGAGTTGTTTACTATTAAAGGAAACCTTCAGAGACATTCTAGTGGAATTGTGACCTCAAAGCGTCCCCTTTGACCTCTGGTCTTAAAAGGTCTCTTCAACCATCTGGGATTGGAGACCTTGGTGAGGAACTTTTCATGTAATGGTCTCAAGAGGGCGCACTTCTCCCACTCTGTTATCTGCTCATTCTCTACCTCCCCAGCAGCTGGGCACTGCCAGGTTTCACCAACATCAACCAAACCTGGAAGTAAAGAACAAAGTTTTCTGGTCATAGTTGGGCTTCAAAATCGGTGTGGTCACACAACCAGTGAAATACATGATACATGTATAAAACACAGGTATTGGAACCAGACCAAATTTCCCATACACAAAAATACACAAATGGTGGCTTAGACAGGCCGCACAAATCGGGCAAACGTTCATATCGCTATGTGAAAAAAAGTCTTTAAAACACAGCACGGCAGAATTCCAATCGATCCAGCAATTTTGGCTGCAAGTAGACATCATTTCATAGCAGAAAAAAAAGAAACTAAAAATTTTGACGCGTGGGTCTGAGGCAACGCGTACAGAGAGTGTCGTGTTGTGGCCGAGCGGTCTAGCTTACCGGACTCAAGTTCTGGTGTTAGCAGCAGAATGTGGGTTCGAATCCCGGCCGTGACACTTGTGTCCTTGAGCAAGACACTTAACCATAATTGCTTCTCTCCACCCAGGGGTTAAATGGGTACCTGTGAGGGCAGAGTTGGTTGATTAGCCCTATATGCGCTGTAATGGCAGCAATTGAGCTGTATACTCCCCAGGGAGCTGAGATGGTTTCAGGAATGATTTATGAGCCTTATGAGCAGGGGTAATAATATGCGCCTTGAGCACCACTCAGTTGGTGGATACGTGCGCTATATAAGTCCACACATTATTATTATTATTAGAGATCAGAAACCATCTAGACTTTTTTTGGCATAATGTTTAATGGAGAGAGTACGTGATATAAATTTATTTTTGTTTACAGAAAGAATTAAAAGGATCATGTTTTGTTTGAACAGTCTTTTAAGACGGATCTTATTTACTGTACATGCAAGTGTTCAATATAAGACCATGCATAATCTTAACCCCCTTCTATCACTTCTTCCTCACCAGCGACTACAGCTCGTCCATGCTTCTCTCCATCCCTGATAAACCCATCAATTTCCTCATCTTCATGATCCATCTTCAAGACTTTCCTCCACTCGTCGCCGTCCCAATCTTTCCACGCCACGTGAATTGCAACGGTGCAGCCTTGGAGCTTTTCAAAGACAGGAGTCCACCGTGTTTCAATTGTCTTAAACCCGTTGAGGATGAGACCGGCGTAGGGTTGTCTTGCTGAGATGCAAGGGTAGGTCTTATGGGTTGAACTACAGTCTCCTTCAGGGATGTTGTCTTCAGTCTCTTCTAGAGTTTTAGCGTTACTTCCGGGCAGCTTTTCCTTGGAAGATGAACTGCTGGTCTGCGATGGCTTGTGCTTGGAGTACGGCGTATGTCGCCGCTGCTTGGCCTTGGATGGCATTATATTTTTGGTTGCCATAGCAACAGAGAATTGCATGAAGATGGCTCCCTTGGAAACCAATGAAACTGAAGAAAGCTTTGTCATGTGTCAGGAGGATGTCAACAGCTGGTGTGCCTCATGATTGTCTATCAGTTCGCGTTCTTGTTATGTTCGAAGATTTGAGATGACTTGGATGTTAAATTGTATCATCATATAAATTACTACTCAAACGAGAATTTTTCACACGGTGTCACCACAAACAGTCTTTACTTATCCTCATAAATAATAAGATTACTGGCAGGCTGGATAGTCTGGGGTTCATTTCGGCGCCTTAAGTAATCTCGACAATCGGTGAATTGCTGAGAAAGAAAAAGAGAAACACTTGAACATAAGATAGCTACAATCTTACAACACATTGCACAATACAGGATTACAGGTCCAAGGTTTTTGTATTTCTCAGGTTCAACTATTCCGAGATTGAATGCATGTATGTATAAATATGTTATATACATGTACATTGTACATGAATATATCTAACCCTTGCTTACAGTTACAGTTACACTCCCAGCTGGGCATCTCCGAAATGTGTAAAGCATTGGCCACTGCATTGCTTCTGCTCAACAAATTAATTTATAACATGCAATATCCTTGTTCTTGATCTTGACAAAATATCAATAGTTGCTGGTCCATATATAGGCCTAATTGACAACAAGCTATAAAATTTTAAAAAGGTTGGTGTTATTTATATATTTGTTTGTTATTGAAAAATAACAACAAAATTTTTAATTTTTAATTCATTTAACAATAGAATAACCTACCTATACGCACGTTACCGGACAACATCTATCATGCATATTGATTATTGGTTTGATTGGTTTTCTTTCAAGAACCTAGGCAATAAATGCTGAAAAATCTATTTATCTACATCATTTAAAAGAGCTGTCGATCAGTGGAGTATCATACTAATACATTCAACCTTCACACGGACCCAACATGAATGATTCATGAAATAGTGAGTAAACAAATAAACGACGTTTTTCTCGAAATCCTCGCCGATCGGAATGGCGCCACCAAGTGTCAGTAGATTGTCAGTGAAGTGGGCAGACGACACAATTAAACAAGAAGTCAATGGGGGAATGAAACATGAATGTCAAAAAGATATCACGAAAAAGAGAGGAAGGTATGTCTATTTTTACGATTGGGAGGGGGCGAGGTTAAATAAAGGAAAGAATGTCGAACACACCCGCCACTTGTGCACAATGTCTAAGCATGTGTTTTTAGTAAACGACAAAATGACCACTGCACTGCCACTGGATGTGCATTACATGAGCGCCATCATTAACGTCGTTAGGCATCATGGCATTAACAATAACAATAACATTAGTAGGCAGTTTCATGAAAATTTGAAGTTGCTTCAATGCTTTTAAATGTCATATCACTGGATAGAACAAAAAATTAGAAAGAAAATGAGGGGTCAATGGTCATGATAGGTTAACCCTATGCAAAGTTACGAATTTTTGTTGATTTAAATATTTGGTAATTTTTAAGATCCAGTTTCATTTGAAAAGTTGTGACCGAATTTGCCTGCAATGTATCCTTGTAGTACTAACAAAGTCTATTTTGCGCAAGTTGCACTGTTTTTGTGCCAACGTTACAGTTGGCATGGACTGATCAATTAAGATAACCACGATGTGTAGTATCCATTTATCGACACTAGAAGTGACTACATCCGTAGACTACCCTTTATATTAGAATTTTACCATGAAAGTTCGGCGGGTCACAACTTCGACAGAAAAAAAGGATATGAAAAATAGCGCCACCATCGGCGGTTTGCGTGAATCTGCCTAACATTAGTCATTAATGTAACGTTATTGGGGTAAGGGTTGGGGCCAATATTCAATAAGGTTTATCGCAAATAGCACTGAAGCAACTGCCGCAAAGCATACAGGGATACAATTTGGGGCATCTGTTTGGCGCAGCTTTTGTGACGTCAATAATATTTTGTTTGTCCGCGCGGCACGCAGTGGCGCTGTTGCGCCCACAGACATCCCACAATTCCTTGCTACTAGCGATAAGCCTTATACACTGCACTCCCTCTCTCTGTATTCTGACCTTGGCTCTAACGTTATAAGCTTGCCCAAGCTTTTATTTTTTTATTTTTTTTATTTAATTTTTTTTATTATTTTGTTTTAGTAATCTCAAAAATGTTTCACAAATGTCATGAAAGTGAGATAATATGACTGGCTCTGGCAAAACCCTAAACTTGGATCCAATTTTCAAAAGTGAGATTTTGGTATAATTTGATTCTCTAGATTTTCCTCTTTCATTTGATACCAGATTTGTAGAAATCAGAAATGAAATGTGTACTGTGTACTGTTGGTCAATACAGAGTGAGAGAATGTCTGTTGTTGAAGCGCAGTCGGGCAAACTATGTGCATATATTTATCATGCGCGATATGCAAGGTTATGGTTAATTTCGTACATCAGAAGATTAGATAATGGTGGAATTCAGGATTTTACTGAGTAGAGATTTATGCAGTAAGCTGTAACTTCTATAAAAGAGCTTAATCAGATGACACATAATTTGGTTTGCATATTACCCCTTTCACTACCATTGGCGACTTTAGTGACAACACATATAATAATAATAATAATAATAATAATAATGTGGACTTATATGGCGCACGTATCCACCAAACTGGTGCTCAAGGTGCATTACATTATTACCCCTGCTCATCAGGCTCATAAATCATTCCTGAAACCATCTCAGCTCCCTGGGGAGTATACATGTACAGCTCAATTGCTGCCATTTCAGCCCATATGGGCTAATCAAACACAACAACCAACTCTGCCCTCACAGGTACCCATTTACTCCTGGGTGGAGAGAAGCAATTATGGTCAAGTGTCTTGCTCAAGAACACAAGCACCCCGGTTGCGGCTGGGATTCGAACCCACATTCTGACGACTCGGCCATCAGAACACAAATCCGATGCACTAAACCACTTGACCATGGCACTCCCTGTTGCTTACTGTTGGCGACTTTAGTCGACCAAGGTCACCACACACACAGCACTTAATTGGGAGTATCATGACCAGCTTTTAAAACGGCTGTATTTTTTCCCTTCTTCGCAGTCCATACCTATGCTAGATATGGTTGGAAAGACTGATTCCTTATCTTTCTAATGGTATAGCCCAACCTACATGTTGCTATTATAGAAATCAGACATAATACAAGTCAATCCTTTCAATGGCCATTTGTGCTATGGAATGCCATACACTTGTGTACAAAATGCTCTTTCTGTTTGTGAAGTAAAATAAATAACCCGATCATTTAAAATGCAATGCCAATGATTTTGGTATCATATGAAAGGGAATTTCGTAAGCAACACCCATTTCATTGAATATATATCTTTCTCCAACAAATTCTTTATATAATAATATAATGCGCCTTGAGCACCAGTTTGGTGGATACGTGCACTATATAAGTCCACATTATTAGGTGTTCGAGGGCGCAGCGCGAACACCTATTGTTTTTGTTCGGTTTTTTAGGTGTTTGGGTATGTACCCGAAACACCTATTGTTTTTGTTCGTTTTTTTTCTTTTTCTTCTCCTTCTTCTTCTCCTTCTTCTTCTCCGGATAGATTGTCTACAAAAAAACACATACTTGCGAACTTCACATGAACTTGGAAATTGACATATACTTAGACCCTAATGTGTAGATGAAACAGAATTTGTGACATCATGATTACATCATCAGATATCGAATTACTTAAAATCAACGTTTAATATTTTTTTAAATCATATCTCAACAACCACAAGAGGTAAATTCACAATTTTGGCACCATTGTACAGATCATTAATTGTCAAAAAATATTTACAAAAAGGTGACCCCAACTTGACCTTACTTCCTGTCCAAACCGGAAGTCAAAGTTTAATATATAAAAAAAATTATATCTCAACAACCACAAGAGGTAAATTGACATTTTTTGCACCATTGTACAGATTGTTAATTGTCAAAAAATATTTTACACAAAGGTGACCCAATTTGACCTTACTTCCTGTCCAAACCGGAAGTCAAAATTTAATATTTAAAAAAATCATATCTCAACAACCACAAGAGGTAAATTCACAATTTTTGTACCATTGTACAGATCGTTAATTGTCAAAAAAAATATTTACACAAAGGTGACCCAATTTGACCTTACTTCCTGTCCAAACCAGAAGTCAAAGTTTAATATTTAAAAAAATCATATTTCAACAACCACAAGAGGTAAATTCACAATTTTTGTACCGTTGTACAGATCGTTAATTGTCAAAAAATATTTGCAAAAAAATTACCCCAATTTGACCTTACTTCTTGTCCAAACCGGAAGTCAAAGTTTAATATTTAAAAAAAATCATATCTCAACAACCACAAGAGGTAAATTGACAATTTTTGTACTATTGTACAGATCGTTAATTGTCAAAAAATATTTACAAAAAGGTGACCCCAATTTGACCTTTACTTCCTGTCTAAATCGGAAGTCAAAGTTTAATATATAAAAAAAATTATATCTCAACAACCACAAGAGGTAAATTGACATTTTTTGCACCATTGTACAGATTGTTAATTGTCAAAAAATATTTTACACAAAGGTGACCCAATTTGACCTTACTTCCTGTCCAAACCGGAAGTCAAAGTTTAATATTTTAAAAAATCATATCTCAACAACCACAAGAGGTAAATTCACAATTTTTGTACCATTATACAGATCGTTAATTGTCAAAAAATATTTACAAAACGGTGACCCCAATTTGACCTTACTTCCTGTCCAAACCGGAAGTCAAAATTTAATATTTAAAAAAATCATATCTCAACAACCACAAGAGGTAAATTCACAATTTTTGTACCATTGTACAGATCGTTAATTGTCAAAAAATATTTACACAAAGGTGACCCAATTTGACCTTACTTCCTGTCCAAACCAGAAGTCAAAGTTTAATATTTAAAAAAATCATATCTCAACAACCACAAGAGGTAAATTGACAATTTTTGTACTATTGTACAGATCGTTAATTGTCAAAAAATATTTACAAAAAGGTGACCCCAATTTGACCTTTACTTCCTGTCTAAATCGGAAGTCAAAGTTTATCGTACATGCTTCCGTGTTTAAATCCATGGAGCCAGTCTGTAACGTTTCAATTACGTTGCATGAATCGAGTAGATCGTTACAATGGAGCTACATGTATATATTGACGCTGTTTGCATGTGGTGCCCAGACGTCATTTTTTAAACTTGCTGAATCGTCATCTTTCTACGAAATTGTGTCTTTTTGAGGGAGTTTTGACCCAATAGGTCTTGGATTTCGTGTAAAAATGGATCGCCAACACAGTCATAAAGGGTAGGTATCTTGAATTTAATTTTTAAGAGGATTTCCTGTATTTATCTTCGTGTTTTTATACAACAAAAGCCATTTTTAAGTGTTGGTTGGCTGTGGCTAACGTTAACGTACAGAGTTTGCCGTTGCATATGTTTAACTAACGTTAGTTACGTGAACATACTTTGGACAGTAAAAAAAACTCACCACTTTTCTTAACAAAATATGAACATTTGTCACTAACATGTATTTAGAATATAAATAAGGATAGGAAAATTCAGTTGTTAAGGTTATGGCAATTTTTTGACATAATGAAGCACTAGTCTTCAGTCAATGGAATTGGTAATTTGGGCCCCTTGTAGTTATACTTTTATTGCTTGTTTGCCCCTCCCTTCCCTAGATCTTGGAATATTTAAAATAAAAAACATAGTGTTCCAAGTCACACTTCAACAGCCAATATCTCAAGAACTAAATGACCTATTAGAAAACAAAAAACACAATTGAATTCCTTACATTAACCCTCCTATAGGTTTAACACTCAAAGACACACAAAATTTGTATGTCTCTCTTAACCCATTGACTTTGTGCAGTGCACTCAAATACATGCAAGCACATGTGGCTGTGATAAGGAGGTCAAACCCAAAGACACTCAAAATTTGTATGTAACTCCCAACCCATTGACTTTGTTCAGTGCACTCAAATAAATGCATGGACATGTGGCTAGGATAGGTCAAACCAAAACCACTCGACAGTACACACACAGCTCTGTGTGACTCTGTGGTTTGACCTACTAATTGGCAATGCAACCAAAAATACTCAAGTGACTGTCTGTGGGTGCGGTGCTTACTGGGCCAAATTTCAGCCTGGGCATAGGAGGGTTAATAGCTTGTAATTCTTGTGAAATGAGTTACCATATTATGGTCCAATTAGTGGCACACGAAGTAACGATTTTACAAATTTTAAAAAGGTCATCTCATAGCTTCAATTTGATGTATAAATTGACAAATTTGTTATTTTTTCATAATCATGAGGTCATATATGACCTTTAAACCACCTAATCTGACCTTTACTTCCTGTCCAAACAGGAAGTTCAAATTCAACACATTCTAATGCAAATTTGATATGTCTTTTGAGTATGAAATTGATAAATTGTTATTAGAAAAGATGATAAACCCTTGCACAATATGATATTTACATCATCGTTGATAATTTGATTGAACCGGAAGTTGACTCGAACACCGTGTGTTTGTTCTAACAAACACTTAAGCTCTAGTTGTTTTTGTTATGCATAAAAAAGTCACCGCATAAAAAAAAAGTCGCCTTTTTTTTATGCGGCAACTTTTTGTTTTTGGGTGGTGACTTTTTTTTCTGTGGCATAAAAAAAAAGGCGCCACCCAAAAACAAAAAGTCGCCGCATAAAAAAAAGCGACTTTTTTTTATGCGGCGACTTTTTGTTTTTGTTTTTATGCGGCATTAAAAAAAAGTCGCCGCATAAAAAAAAAGGCGCCTTTTTTTTTATGCGGCGACTTTTTGTTTTTGTTTTTATGCATAAAAAAGTCACCATAAAAAGTAAAAACAAAAAGTCATATAAAAAAGGCGCCACCCAAAAACAAAAAGTAGCCGCATAAAAAAAAAGGTCGCTTTTTTTTTATGCGGTGACTTTTTTATGCATAAACACAAAAACAAAAAGTCGCCGCATAACAAAAAAAATCGCCACCCAAAAACAAAAAGTCGCCGCATAAAAAAAAGGCGACTTTTATTTTTTATGTGGCGACTTGTTAATTTCTAATTTATTGCTTAAATCTCACAACTTTTCCAAGTTCAACAGCCAATATCTCAAGAACTACATGTAAATGACCTGTTAGAAAACAAAAGACACAATTGAATTCCTTACATTAATAGCTTGTAATTCTTGTGAAATGAGTTACCATAAATGCTTTGATGGTCAAATTAGTGGCACACGAAGTAACAATTTTAAAAGGTTATATCTCATAGCTTCAATTTGATGTAGAATTTGACAAAGCTGGGGGAAAAATAAAAATAGGGTGTTAAAGCTATATAATGTGATCTTACCTGCTCAGTAAGTTGGAGAACAAATGGATGATGATGGACATATGTATACTTCAAATTATTCCAAGATATTTATTTCATGAAAAATCTGGAGGCAATGTGAATGGGAATTTTGACATGATTCCTGTGTATGAAATATTCTTTGAAATATATACATATCAAAACTATGATCAATGACGTCATTACTACTTCACTACGGAAAATTAAAACAGGTCGAAACAAAATTATTTCTCTATCTCAAAAATTATAGATCAGAATTTTGTCAAATTTAGAATATAAACAATCTATGTCAATATGAAGACAACTGGAAAGTTTCATCTTAATCACGTGACCAAAACTTAATATATGAGAATAAAAAAGTAGTTTACGATACAATTTTAAAGGTAATAAACAAATTAGGCGATGCTGTTTCCTTCGCCAATAATTCAAACTAAAGAGGGCGCTATGCACATTTAGCGGTTGGACATAATATTATGTCCAACCGCTAAATGTGCATAGCGGCCTCTTTTAAACTAGCAGACGAAACCATTGTTGTGACATTCATTTAGGCTTTTACAGATCTCTAATATTGTTATCAAATTAATTACTGGCATTACTTATTTTAAATTGTGTAATTGCAATTTTGACAATCTCTGCTATTTTTTCCCCTTTCTTCTTCTCGATGAGACTTATTGAACAAAAAAAAACAGTTCCAAAGTTCTTATACCATAACATGTAGTTGTCAATAAATTTATGACATATAGTTTCAGGTAAAGTTGTGACGTCATGGTGATGTCATCAGATAGCGAAATACACTAAAATCTAATTTTAATATTTCCAAAAATCATATCTCATGAACCACAAAAGATATTTTCACAATCTTTCGTATGTGACATTTTTTCATGATCATGAGGAAGTTTCATTGTGTCATATCACCTTCAAATCACCTGTTCTGATATATTTTTGAATATGAAATTGATATTGTTATAATAAAAGATGATACACCTTTGCAAAATATGATATTGACATCATCGTTGATAATTTGATTGAACCGGAAGTGGACTCGAACACTGTGTTTGTTCCAACAAACACTTAAGCTCTAGTTATTATTATTATTATAATTATTATTATTCATGATGAAAAATGAGTTTAGAAAAAGTGCCTGTAAATGGATGCATACTGTTGTGCAATAACGTGTGAATTCATGCATGACTGGGCAAACAATTCGGTAACCAGTGGGACATCCTGTTGAAATAAATCGTTAACCCTCCTACTGTAGCTGCACTTTAGTGGCAAGTTGCTATAGAGGTCAATTACCTGTTTTGACTGTTGACCCAAGTGTGCACACAGGGGCATTTTTGACTGGGTTTTACTGTCATTTTGACCACCCTGAACAATACCAGACAATGCTTTTTACCAGTTAAAAACGGTCGACTCATTTTGACCTGTAAATGTGCTTACTACACATAAGGTTTGACAGTGTTTGACTTTTAAGTGCACTCGATATACCTTGGCAAGTATATCAACATTTTGAATGATTTTGACCCTTGTAGTAGTAGGAGGGTTAATGAAATGGTTAAATAAAAGTTTCAAATACAAAGATGAAGTTTGCCATGCTGTGTGGACATGGAACCGTATGTGTGCAAAGCTTGCTAAAAGCTAGTGCGTAGTGTGGTACCTGATGAATGCGACATGTTGCACACACGTATATCATGGACGGGGATAGGAAGCCAGATCTTATTTTCCCAGGCTGGCTGCGATATTTTAAAAGGGCGTATATATTTGATATCGGCGATATTTTTTTAATATTGTCAATATAGTGATATTTTGATATCTTCAAAAACGATTTACCAGATAACGTTTTTGAATATCGATATTACGATATTTTTATTTTGTATCTTGAAGCAAACTTTCACAGTAAAGTTTAAATAAAATTGATAACTAATTTAAAACTACATGTGTCAGTTTAAAGATTTGTGCACAAAATGTAAAATGGTGCTCATTGACTACTGAGGCTTTCTGGTAAATTAGAGTGTGGAAAAATGTATGACTGAAAACATTTTCTAAAACCACTTGGAATCTCTTAAAATGCACCAGAATTCACCAGAGAGTATCTGAAGCTAAACATATTCCTGGGGTCCTTAAGCAGGCCCCGGAACCCACGCTGTAAAGGGTTTTCGCACTATGTGTTCACAGATTTAATCGCGGCCAAAAATTAAAAAACCCACAGTTTTGAAAAATCCTGGGAAGAACCCTGAGTGATATCTACCACAGCACTCCATAAAGGTTTAATATGATAAAATAATAGCAGCCAATAGTTAAAGCAATTAAGAATGTTAACAGGACCTATCATCAAACTACTTTATAAAAAAATACTTTTTTTATCCAGTTTTCACGGCTCGTGTACTTGATAAACTCTACCCATCTGAAAACGAGCAAGATGAAGCCTCTATACAACAACTGTCCGCAAAGAACTCTTCAAGGAAACACACCAAAGCCGACCCCAAAAGACCACCGGATGTTGCCAAGGTCTACACGGTACACCTCCCACCTGAAGGATTGCCAGAGGCTCTGAAACAGGCGAGCTGTGAAGACTTGGATAAGGACTTGCGACCAAGTGGGTCCGAGTCGGTCTCTTCAGTAGAAACGGAAGGTATGACATCTCATTAAAGGGAATGTACAACATTAGTATTTGGTGACTTACGTTTATCCCAACCCTCCGGGATTTAACCCTCCTACTGATAGACCATTTGAAACCATTCAAAATTTCCACTTTCAAAAATGCCCATTGGTTTTGTACACACATGGTGATACCATTTGAACAGTGTTGGTAGCAAGCTTTACTACCATTCAAATCCATTCAAATGCATAGAGGGTCCATTGATTCACCACTTAGAAGTATCCAAACAAGGTTTTGTATTAGCTGTACTACCATTTGGAAAGATCCAAACAAGGTTTTGTATTAGCTGACCTACCATTCAAAACCATTTGGGGAAATCAATATTGTACACAATTATTTCACCATTCAAAACCACAAAAGCGAATGGTTTCAAATGGTGCATCAACTTGTATGAAAAAGGTACCAAAAGTAGGAGGGTTAAAGAAATAGATCGTAAAAATTACCGGTGAAATTATCAGTACAATATGTGTACCCGTTTTAAAGTTAAAAGGACAATAAGTAAAGACTAATTGCGGTGACACCATGTGAAATTCTCAATTGAGTATTAATTAGTTCTGAAATGAACTGGAGGTTACAACTCGACGTTTCGATCAGTATGCTCTGATCGTCTTCAGGAGAATGCCGGACTCTGGGGAAACGCTGCTGCTTAAGTAGACTGCTGGAGGATCGTGCGAAGGCTGGATGCTGGAGGATTAGTGCATTGTGGCATGCAGACGGGAAACTGGTGGGACTGGGATCCTTGGAGGGGGGGGACAGGAGTGTGTGCTCACTGAATTGAATCAGTTGTTAACAAGCACAGGGGGGCGAAGGTTGGTTGACTTACATGTAGGAAGTAGGAGATCCCTCAGTCTGGGGTGGGTTGTGGACATAATTGATAAGCGTACCAACTTAACACCAAGTAAGTTTTTAGATAATATTCCGATTGATTTGATAATCTGGGGTGTCATGGCCAAGCGGTCTAGTGCATCGGACTTGTGTTGTGATGGCTGAGTCATTAGCATGTGGGTTCGAATCCCAGCCACGACCATGATACTTGTGTCCTTGAGCAAGACACTTAACTGTAATCGCTTCTCTTCACCCAGGAGTATAAAGTGGGTACCTGTGAGGGTAGAGATGGTTATTGTGTTTGATTAGCCCTGTATCACCAACAAAGGTTGCACATAATGGGCTGTATATTCCCCAAGGGGCTGAGAAAGATTATAGGAATGATATTGGACCAGTGACCAGGGGAAATAATGTAAACTGCGTTGGTACATTATCTAGGGGTGTAGAGTGCTATATAAGTATGATTTTATTATTGTTATTATTTATTACCAGAAAGATTAACCCTAACTCCCTAGCATTAATTACCAGGTACCTTCCTCAATCCTTCATAATCCTCCGAAATGTGTTTGTGCATGAAACTCACTGCCTCAATCCTTCATAACCCTCCACTATCAAATGCACGACCCTCCTCAATCCTCCATAATCCTCCAATTGGTGATTTTCAGACGTGCCTCATTCCTCCAAAATCCTCCAAATCCTCCGGAGGATACAAGATTATGTTTCTGTCAATCCTTCACAATCCTCCATAATCCTCCATAATCCTCCATAATCCTCCACATTCATCCAAAGTAAATTTCCATTATGCCCTCAATCCTCCACAATCCTCCAGGATCTCTTTGAACCATGCTTCCTCAATCCTCCACAATCCTCCACTATCAAATGTACGACCCTCCTCAATCCTCCATAATCCTCCAATTGGTGATTTTCGAACGTGCCTCATTCCTCCAAAATCCTCCAAATCCTCCGGAGGATTATAGAGGATTTAGGAGGGTTAGGGTTAAAATATATCACAGTGAACTTTGATTTCAATTACAGATGACAATCGACATCCACGAAAAAGAAAGAGAAAAAGGAAGCACAGAAGGAAAGTTTCCAACGTTGGTGATCCTACAGAAATACTTCCCTCCAACTCGAGGCTTTCATCAACCCACGATAATCTTAATTCTCCCAGAGGAACAAATCAGGAACTACAAGCGCAGAGACTCCCGAATGAATCCTCTTCACAGAGAGTGGAAGAAGCACAGCCGCTCACCAAAAACCAAAAGAAGAAGCTTCGCAAGAAGAGAGCCAAACTCGGTAAACCCAGAGATCAGCAGCCGAAACGTGCGACAGAGTTTACATATGATGCCGATGAACAGGGTCCCGGCAGAGGGGAGCGGGATGCATCAGATGATGAGGATGGGTCTGAGGAAATCGCTGGTGAAGTGAAAGAGTTCATGGAGGCGGTGTGGAGGGTATTCAGCTGTGATGGTAAGTTAATAATACTGGCCATACTTTTGCTCACATAGACCAGCCAAACCCTAGTGCAAATGCACCCACTGCAGAATATGTATAGTTAGCAACAGGAGAGGCGTATTGCTATCACCAAGGCAGAACAATTTTCCAAACCCTAGTGCAAATGCACCCACTGCAGAATATGTATAGTTAGCAACAGGAGAGGCGTATTGCTATCACCAAGGCAGAACAATTTTCCAAACCCTAGTGCAAATATACCCACTGCAGAATATGTATAGTTAGCAACAGTAGGGGCGTATTGCTATCACCAAAGATACTACAAAAGGAAGATAGGACACTAGTGCCGTTTTGCACGGCAGCCGATGTAACGGTATGACTCAGCAAAATTGGTACATGGGGAAGGGCGCCATCACGCGGTAGGTAGGTAAAACGAAGCAGACGACGTTAACAAAGTGTGGAAAGCCATAGGAAGGTAACGGCAAGTTTAGGGCAAATTCGCGTTAAAGACAAAGATGTGAAAGACTTAAATGATGATTGAAATGATACATATTGTATAATATCCATCTTAAAATGGTATGCATAGATTTGAAAAAGTGTTCCTTCAGGATTTACAAGGGGGTTTATATAAAGCAAATGGGAAATGCATCGGGTGTCTTTTCTGCAGACTACGATTTTTTTTGCTACCCAAGTCATGATAATCTTTTTTATACAAGTGATAACCTTTGGATTTTTATTTTATTTTTGTCTCTGCCTTAAGAAAGGTTTCCTATCTCAATAGATTTTTTTAATTAAACCAACAAAGTGGAAGCAAAAGCTGAGATCGTGTCCTGTATATCATCAATCACTTTTAATCATCACTTGCAACGAGGTAACAGTACAATAAGAAGGCCCCAATTAATGATCAGCTGTGCTGGATGAGCAACCATCTGTAAAGATTTCTATCATTCAATAAATAATAAATAAATAAAAAACAAATAAATTAATAAATTCTTGTAAGTATACTATAGACATATAAATAGAACACTAGCATGCATCTGTAAAGATGGTTATAAATAAATAAATTGATAAATAAATAGATTAATAAATAAATAAATACATTTTTATAAGTGTACTATAGACATAAAAATAACATGTCTCTGTAATGGTGGTTATAAATAAATAGATAAATAGATAGATAAATAAATAAATAAATAATTGGTATCCCCTTGAATTTGATTAAATGGATTAAAATTTTGTATAGCCAACCTACTGGTCGGATCATTTTAAATAATTTTATAGGCTCCCCCGTTAGTATGTATAGAGGAATCAGACAAGGGTGTCCTTTATCACCTCTTTTGTTTTCTATTTGTGCTGAAGGATTAGCCAGTATGATAAGAAATAATGACAGTATTAAAGGCTTTCCTGTTCCTAATTGTAATAACATTAACAATATTGGTATTAAGTTAATTCAGCATGCCGATGACACTAGTCTTTTCATCAGTAACAATAGTGAATTTTCCACCATTCAAGATATCCTGAACATTTACTGTAAAGGTACTGGATCTAAACTGAATGTAACCAAAACAAAAGGTCTGTGGCTTGGGAAATGGAAAAATAGAAAAGACAAGCCTTGTAATTTCGAATGGAAAAATAACAACTTGAAAATACTAGGAATTGTTTTCGGTAATGACGTTAGTCCTGAAGATAATTGGGGCCCGAGAATAAGTAAAATTCAATGTCTTCTTAACAAGTGGTCCAAACGTGATTTAACTTACATAGGGAAGGCCGTTATTGTTAATACTTTTGTTGGAGCGGGAATTAATTATTTGAGGAGCATTATTGCTTGCCCAGCAGAATGGATAAAAAAAATGAGCAACATTATTTGGAATTTGTTCTGGGATGGAAAAATTGAAACCATTAAGAGGGAAACGATCCAGGGTCCTAAGAACTTAGGTGGAACCGGACTTATTAGTATATCATGTAAACTTATGAGTCTCAAAATGCAGTGGCTTGCTCGGTATGTCTCCACTACCAGAAAGTGGAAGTACTTTTTCGAGTACTGGATAAACAAGGCTAGCGGTGATAAACGTCTGGGATGGTATATCTTTTGTAATGTTAAATTACCTCTTAGAACAACACCTTTTTATTCTGAGCTAATCCTCGCCTTCAAAAAAGTGGAAGGAAGTTTAAATTGTAATTTTACTAGCTGTTTAGAATCTCATGAAGTGCCCCTGTGGAACAATATTAAGGCTACTAAAAACAATTCTATCATGGGTAGCCCATTGCTTAAATCTGTCGGGATTACTCACATTAAAGATGTGGTTAGACAAGGCAAATTAATAACCTATCAGGAAATTGCTGATAAATGTGGGATTTTAAAAATTAATGCAGGAAGAATTATTAGAAGAATAAACAATCAAATCGATCATGATCTGGTCTGCGATACTAGAGAAGGTCCTGTGAACCACATCTGCAATTGGATGGTTATTAAAAGAAATAACGGTGAGAAAGTGCCTATTTCAAAAACTACCGCTAAAGCTAATTATGTTAATCTCGTTTTAGATAAATTCATTGTCCCTAAAGCTCAAAGTAAATGGCAAGAAATTTTTCATCATGCCTCTCATATTGAGTGGCCCATAATTTGGGAGGGAGGTTTCAAAAATAATTTGTTGGATTCGAAAGATAAACAGTTTTGGTACAAAGTAAAAAATAGAGTTCTTCCTACCAGAGATGTTCTCCTCAAGATTCAAAAAGTTCCCGACGCTTTATGTCCCCTTTGTAAAACTGAGAACGAGTCCCATCAGCATCTTTTTATTTACTGCTCGTATACCATAAATGCTTGGATTTTTGTTGAATGTCTGTTAAGAAAATACACAGGGAACAGATACTTTTACCTTACCGACCTTAATAGAATTTTGGGGTATCAACTTAAATTAGTACAAAGTGTTGTTGTTGTTGTTAAAATTTTTGCGTCAAATATGGAATGTCAGGTGTAAACTTATATTTGACAGTCACACTTGCCCGACTGATGTTGATATTATTCATGGTTACAAAAATAGTTTAAAGGCCTTTCTATTGTTGGAACAAAAAAGAATGAGTCATGAAACCTTTAAGGCATGTTATACCACAAACAAGGCGTTATGTTTCTTTAATGATAATGGAGAGTTAAATTTTGGTTTTTAATTTAATTTAATTTTTTTCTGTTCTCGTGATTATATTTCACTCTAAATTGTATATATTAGTGTAATTTATTTTATCCTGATACCTACATGTATGTTTATGCTATTTAATGGCAATTTGTTTATTATTTGTTATTGTGGATTCGTAACAGTGTATGCGATGCTATGAAATAAAAGGAGTCGTATAACTCCACTCAAGAGAAGAAAACAAATAATAATAAATAAATAAATAAATAAATAAATAAATAAATAAATAAATAAATAAATAAATAAATAAATAAATAAATGTAAATAAATGTAAATAAATGTAAATAAATGTAAATAAATGTAAATAAATGTAAATAAATGTAAATAAATAAATGTAAATAAATGTAAATAAATAAATAAATATTGTAAGTATACTATCGACATATATCATAGCTCTTTAAATAAAAAAATGAAAGAAGTGGTCAACGATTTCTTGTATATGATAAGACCCAACTTGAAAAACCTGAAACATTACAGCTACATGTATAAACAGCATTTTCCTTCTCCCAAACTTTGCCAGGGTCGACTTATATTTGTTTCAAATTTTTATTTTCCTCACTTTAGTTTTGCAAGGTTCAGCTTTGTCAGTCAAGGACAATCAGACCCTAAAGTTAGCACAGGTATCACTAAATATTACAGATGAGATATCTTTACCAATTTTCTACTCTTCCGTTTCACTTTCTTGTCCCCAACTTTGTCGTTAAACAAGCTCTTATTGTAAAATTTTACTGCAGCATGCAACCTAAATCTCACAAAGAATGAGACAAATGATCTTTCTATTTCACTACTACACAAATTGAGATGAAGGTTATTGTTAGTTGTAGCAACATGGATCCTCTCCACAATTCTTTTGCCTATAGCATTGATGTGAAAATAATCATTAAAACATTTGACAAATACTTTCTCACATACAACCACAAAGTCAGTGAAATTGTCACTAGGAACAGTTAAACCACCAAAATCTGATTCCTCAACACAGTAGGCCTTGTAATCAAGAGTTCAGATGGATCTTCCATGAAGACAGCATTTTTCAGGAGTGCATTTTTGCAAGTTTCGCAATTTTTGTGCTTTGCCAGTATTTGTTTGGCCAGATATCCAGCCAAATTTTGAGGTTGGTCTACCATTTTATCTAAGTCATCACAGATATGGTTAAAATGGTCATCAGTTTGTTCTGTGTTCCCCTCAGAGTTTCCAGAATTTTCCTGTGATTTCAAAGAGATTGTCAAATCCAGAAAACTATCACTATCAGATTCACAATTTTGGTTTCCCAAAGGTGCCATCATCTTGCTACACATCACTTGTTTCAAAGCTGCTCTAAACTCATTAGCTGTAGGGTTATCTCTATGCCCTCCCCTGCTTCTGAGAATCGAGAATAGGTTCTCAAGACAATCTTGGTTCAGCCTATTTGTCAGAAGAAATGAGAAGTGTTCCCCAGTGGTTAACTCATTAAACAATTGAACAACAGCTGTGATAGTGAGTACCCATCCCTGAAAACATGCAATTTTTTCTGTTGACCCTTCTTTTACTTTCCATTTCTTTATCCATTCAATACAATCTTTCCAGAAGCTAACATGAACTGAGCTCGATGTTGCAGCTGCTCTGTATATCTTAGTTTCCCTCAATTTTCTTGAATTAAAGGAATCAAAAAGTTTGTCCATCTTCTCTAAAAACTCAGCAGTATACACTGCTTCTGATGGTAATTTACCAAGTGAAGAGTAGGTTAATATCCCTGATGCTACACTGTGACTCATGACCTGGGAAGCAAGGCAAACCCTCATTTTTGTGAATGGTGGGAGTTCTATATGTTAGATGTCAACTTGGGTGCCATCCTTAGAGGCAACTTGGAGTCATGATTGTAAAACTCAACAATGTAATTCCAGTGAACTTCGTGTCCATCCACAACAAAAATGTGTTGTTTCAAGTTGTTGCGGACACTCTTCAACAAATGAGGTGGATCAAACATGCAATATATCTTCTGGACATTACCATCACTTGCCTTTGTCTCAATGAATGGCTTGTCTGCATTCACACCCAACATACGAAACATTTTTCGATTATTTGATCCCTGGTCCCCGATGACTACCTTTACAGTAAAGCCTGCATCTTCTATTCTCTTAATGCATTCAAGTAAGAGAACCTTTTGTTTACTACCAGGTGTAGCTGCATTAGCTAAGAAATAACCCACTGGTTGCTTCCACTTACATGCTAGGCCTCACACCATAAATACAAGTGCTTGAGTTGCCACATTTTTGGACTTGCCAAGAGAGCCAAAATCTTCCATTCCTTCAATTATGTCCTTTTGCAAATCATAATACAGCCCTGACTTAAGACTCATTTCATCAAGTGTCAATACACAAACTTTATCTCTTTCAGACATAGTTTTATCCTTTCGCTGCAATATTTCAAAGCTCATGTTATTGAAGCCGGGCTGCACTCTCACTTTTTCCAGCCATCTTCGAAGAGATCTCTCACATGGCAAAAACCTATAAGCACTTGGACTTTGGTAGTGAAGGGCAAAGGCAAAAAGTTTATCCTTGTTTGTGTATCGTCTGCCCTTCAAACGCTGCTTACCTATTCTAAGCTGGCTAGCAAAGAAATCTAAAGTGTTTGTGTCCAGGTATCTACTTGCATTCTTGATAATGTTATTGATTGATCCAGATTTTGAAGCTTTCTCTAATGATGCTGTAAGTGTTTTGATTTTCCCCTTTAGTCTGTGAATCTTTACTCTATGTGAAGACACTTTGGGCTTTGTACGTTGATGAGTATTCTCTCCTGCAGTATCTGGATCAGGCATTGCATCCACTGAAATAAAAAATGGAGTAAAAGATGGCTTAAGCACATTATTTCATATGAGTATGGAATTCCAAATCAGAACAAGTATGACAGCACCTGAGTATGACTTAAAATGTCAACAAAAGACACTAGTTTTCTTTGTATGAATGTATTCTCACAGTGTAGGAAGTGGCCATTTCCTGGCCAGAAGGGTCTAGTCAACAATGTGGAAATTTGCAAATTTCAGCTGGACTGAATGTGTAGGTAGTAAATTTCATTTGCATGTTTATCTTTACCTGGTTCATTATATAATAAGCTGTCCTGGTCTACATCAGATTCTTGGTCTACCATGTCCAAAGGATCTTGAGTGCCTGGTTGCAGTACTTTGTGCTGTACATTGTCTCTCTTTGCATAGCTGTGGTGTGCCTCTACCTTACTGTGTTCTCCTTCAGAAGCTAAAATATTATCAAATGTTACAATGAATAAAAATAAAAATCGTGATTAATATCAACATTATTACTCCACTCATATTTTCCTCCTTTTTTGTTCATCTGGGCAAGCAGTATTATTATTCCCACATAGCTAATTATAACATTAGATATATGGGTTGTCACCCATAAATCTAATTTCTGTCAACAGTGTTTTTTATCAATAATTTCACACATTTGAAAAAAATTACACAAAATTTCAACAAAGCAATTTCAACAAATCAATACCTGTCTTAAATGTTTTTTGTGGAGTCATTGTCATGTCTGTTGGGTAGTTTGCGCTTTAAGGTCACCTGCTTTGGTGGATTGGGTATGTTGAATATTGTTGGGACTGCATTCCACACCAGTCTACCAGTACTCAAAATCTGGGATGGCTCAAAATGCTCCGAGCAGATTCTGCAATTCTTGTGTAGGTAATCAGATGACTTGTTCCGGAGATCATCTCTTCTTGTTAACTGAACCCACCGGTCTGATCTGTGGTACCAAAAATGAAATAAACAAAAAACATAATGAACCCATAGTATACCTACTGATCTGTGCAGGCAAAACAAATAGGCCTAATAGTAATAAAACCCCCATCTTGATGGGCCGGGTTGGATCTGATTTATCAAAACTTTAAAAATCAATAATTAAAGACTTTCATCATACATTTACATAAATGTTAGGGCTAACGTAACTAATATAACACTACAAACCCAGTAACAAGTCAATAAAAAAACATAAATAGCTTAAATAAATAACAAAGGAACACTGTTTACCTTTTCTCTTTTTCTAAAGCCAAAGGTAGGGATACAACTCTTTCACTTATCACCCTCACACCCTTAACTACTCCACTCTTGGGCCAGGACTATTTGTGACCCGCTCTGAGAAAAGGTGATATAAGTCGCGCTATGCATTAATGCACAATGGGCCATTCCATGTTGAGAAGGTGAAAAATTATTGCAGATTTGATTTTTTTTTTTTGTCTTGTATTGCATCTTTGATTTCTATTTTTTGAGATTTCATTCACAGAAATGTTTATTTCCATGAATAAAGTGAAAAAAATCCATCATTTTGTGTGCATTGTTTTCTTGTTTTGTTTTAGACTGAGTACGTTACGCGGGACAAAAGGCCATGATTTGTCCCTTCGGTTACGAAATTCTTCTATACCCACCATGTCAAGTTTGGTATCGTCTAATAGCTTGACATCCACTATTTCCAAATTTGGTTATGCTTTAGGCCATAGGTCAGATGCAAATGAGCTACGAAGAAAAGAAATTGATAAACAAACTACCCCTTGTTGCTACGGGTGTCGCGATCTCGTAACACGTGTGTACAACACGGCCCATACTGGCTACAGCGCATGCGCACTAGTGCCAATTTAGATTGCAGCGCATGCTTCACTCTTTCGTTGTTTACGTGGCTGTTCGATTTAGAAACTAACGTTACAATCTTTCTCAAAGTATCGTATTTTCCACAATTTTAGTTTTGTATTTTCTTTAGTATATCTTCGTAATAATGTGTTCGAAGGATCGTTGTTTTGCCGATGCATTAAACGAAATTCGTGATGCCAACCTTCACGGTATTGAAGATGAGATCGTTGGATTTGTGAATGATTATTTCATGGGCGACGATGTCGATGCATGACGACGAGTCCTCTGAATCGAGTGAAGGCAGTGACATTGACAGTGTTACTGTTAGTGAAAATGACGAAGAAAATGACCCAATTGACCCCAGACCAACCAATGTTAGTTGTGGACATTGTTCCCTTCGAGGATGAAAGAGAAAGTAATGGTGCCCTCGAGTGTGATGCCGACCGCGTAAAGGCCGGGGATTTCAACTGCAGTTGCGAGCTTTACCGGCCCATGTTCCCAGCGTTTTTGTTTCCTTGATATTCTTTCTTTGAGTAATAGTCTTTGTTACTTAGTTTGGGTTTAGTAAGAATTTCTCAAGTAATTTTTTTAACTCATAACATTTAGTTTTGGGTATCGGGGGAAAAAATAAAAATTTATAATTTTTTTTAAATTAATTTTTAAATTAATTTATTTTTTAATTAAATTTTAATGTATGCAATAAGATAAAATATTAATATAGTACCAGATTCAAACAAAGTTCCATCATAAGCCTACACCATGGTAATTTCCCCCTTTTTTAAATGTACGTAATGTACTAAGTTGTACACTCTATTCCTTTATTTTACACCAAACAATATTTTAATGATTATGCAAATTAATTAAAGCTAATGATCTGAACGAGTAAAATCTTTAAAAAATTGTAACCTCAATGGAAAAATATTAACAAATCACCCACGAAAATTTCAAACAGATGGCATTACAGGAACATGTTCGTTGCTAGGTGGAATTAATGTGAGCTTTTCAGCATCATTTTTCAACGACGCAAAACATTTCAAAGGCCGTTTTCTCTGTTATGTAAATCAGTCATCATGGAAATTATCAATATGCAAATACGCAATTATCTCCATAACGGTAAGGGCTACAGAGCTCTACCATATACCAAATGAAAGCTTATGTTGTGTGCTTTCCAGCCATATATACAACTCAATTTTAAATTTTTGCGACATATATCACCTTTTCTCAGAGCGGGTCACATTTGTCTCCTGATCCTATATTCGCTTACCATTTTTGGGCAATGGAAAAAATAACAACAAATAACAAACTAACATTATATCATGCCATTTTAATCATATTATTATTAATGTACAACAACGACCATTAACGTTTTGTAGAATATAAAAAAAACAGCCCCTGATTTCTGCCTGGAACATTGAGTTTCCAATCGTTATCGATCCAAATGTTCTACCATAAATTTCGCCTTACCTTTCTTTGCACCTTGGAAACCGATAAAAATGAAGATTACAATCCCATTTGGGATTGTTGGTGCAATTTATGGCAGAACACCAAACTTTCGATCTGCTCGCCATCACTTGTTTAGTTGGTGGCTAATTGGTTGAAAGTTTGCCGCAGTAGCACCGGCACCGCGCGCGCAAACGATTTGGTTTTACCTACCTAACAACAGCGGGCGCACTTCCATGCCCAGCCATTTTGCGTTTCACATTTCCACACAGAGAGTCCTATCTTCCTTTTGTAGTATCTTTGCTATCACCAAGACAGAACAATTTTCCAAACCCTAGTTCAAATGCACCCACTGCAGAATATGTATAGTTAGGAACAGGAGGGGCGTATTGCTATCACCAAGGCAGAACAATTTTTCAAACCCTAGTGCAAATGTACCCACTGCAGTAGTTAGTTTTCATTTGCCCCCCCTCCCCCTTCAACATTTTTGGGTACCTCCTGCTATACCTCAGGTGCAAGCACACGCCCCTCCCTGATTTTGCTTTGCCATCCCCTGGAATAGCCAACTAGCTACCTGGTGTATGACCTTGACTATGTACGTGTATGGACTCAAGCCTTCATGTATGTAATCACTATTTAGAAGTCAAAGAACATAGAATTCTTAAAATGGAATTCCCTTTTGCCAGAAATTAACATGGTTATAGGCAGTTCACATACTAGCAACTTTGTACAATGCAGGGGGTGAGGGGGAAGTGGCGTACCCAAAGTGGGGGAAGGGGTCGGCTGCCCCACTTGTTGACAAAATAGTGTCCGTTGGTAAATTCTCAAACTTCTGAACTTCTGCTAAAGATTGAGATAATTTGTTGGTTCATTTGATTTACCCCAAAAATGTTTGCTACCCCCCACTCTGAAAATCCTGGCCACGCCACTGGGGGGGGGGGGGCACTTATTTGCGATTTTCCAAGATCCTTTTGTCCTATTAAGGTTTGGATAAAATATATTTAGAGAAATGATCTCAAAGCTGAAAACGAGTTATTTATATTTAATTCCATCTGTCATCCATACAAAGGGACCAAGGCGAAGACTGCATCGTCTCAGGCTCGTCTATTCCAGTCGATGATTGGACAATTGACAGATAATCAGTTACCACAAGAGACTCTCATACTCCTGAGAGACGTCAAGAATTTACTGGTTCTCCAGGATTTCACAAGAGCACGGCTGAGACTGACAGAGCTTGGAGAAAATCTCGGGAATACTTCCCAATCAGGTCAGTGAATCTAGGAATGTAAATTGTTACTTTATCAGCCAAGGGGAAGATTAAGAATGGGGTGAAAAGGGGGCAGGGGCACCCCTGTCCCTTAATTTACATGGATTATCGGGGGTTATTTGCTTGTTTGTAAGCGCATTTTGTTTTGGTTGGTGTTTTTGAGAGACAACATGCAACCGCTTCATCGAAATGAGGAATATCCCCCAAATTTCACATTTTGAGATATGGATATCAACTTAAAGAGAATTTAATGGGCTTTCTGATAATGCCAAACATTAATTTTTGGTTCATTTCATTCCTGTGTTAGGATGTGATAAATTGATAATGTAATAATGCAGTCATGCACGTTTTGTGAACTTTGGAAGTCCATTATATGGAAACATGTGTTGGGGGACATTCCTTATTTCAATGAAGCAGGTTACATTTGTCACTGAAATTTTGAGAAAATTCATCAACACATTTAAGGGAATTAAATTTTCAACAGTCTTTGTGTTGTGCTGGGACGGTTAACCAAAAACTACACAAGAAAATTTGCTCACTGACTAACCAAAACCAATTTTTTTAAATATATATATGTGACCCGCTCTGCGAAAAAGGGTATTAACCCTAACCCCCTAGGTATTCTGGCTAGGAACCGTCCTGAATCCTCCAAAATCCATCAGTTTACTTTTGGAAACATGCCCTCATCTTCAAAATGCACCATGCATTTTCATTGATCTTTCATATTCAGCACTTATGGCCTGTACTTCTTGCCAGGTAGTAATTTTGCCCCATTTGAAGAGGTGAAAGTACCAGTTTCCAACAGTGCTGAATTTTTCCCCAAAAGTGCCCCTTAAAGGATTTTGCAGGATTTGGGGTGGTTAGGGTTAAGGGACGCTATGCTATTACCCGTAAAGGGCTGTTCTATGTGGAGAGGGTAAAAAAAAATTCACAATGTGATTTTTTTGGGGGGGGTTTATTGGCTTCTATTATATCAATACTTTCATAATTTATTTACAGAAATATTATTATTGATGAGTAAAGATGAAAAAACAAAAGTTAACATTTTACACATTATGCAAATTAGCAAAAATATTTGAAAAAATACTTCAAGATGCTTGATAATTCAAATTTATATTGCACAAGCATTCCTAAAGGAGCTCAAAAGGAACATAACTGTTGCTATGGGCATTCAAGAGAGTTTCTTCTTAGCTCATTTCTTTTTCCACTTGCTGTGTTTAAAGGGCTGTATCTCTGAAGGCACTTCCGTTAATTTGTACAATATGAATATGCAAAAATCAGTATATCTCCAGAATGCAAAATGCCACAGGGTTCAAACCTACACCAAATTAACCCTAACTACCTAAGCATTGTTAGTGAACAATAAAAATCCTTCAAAATCCTCCAACTGCCTTTGTTGTCTAGGGAGTTAGGGGTAAAGCTTATAATGTAACCAATTCAGCTATGTATGTAAATCAATTTTTAAATTTTGTCCCATAATACCCATTTTTGTGGAGCCGGTCACATACAGTATATCCCAAAAAAAGTGTCACTCTAACTATTTCTGAAAATATACCAAAACCCCGAAATACATTTTGGAACTTTTTCAATTGCACAGATACTCCTAATCCTTGGCCTAAACACCTGTGAGTTTTATGTATTAAATCACAGGTGTTTAGGCCAAGGATTAGGAGTATCTGTGCAATTGAAAAAGTTCCAAAATTTATTTCGTGGTTTTGGTATATTTTCAGAAATAGTTAGAGTGACACTTTATTTGGGACATACTGTATATAAACAAATTTTGTAAGAATTTGCCGCCCATTTTGTTGTTCAAGACTTTATTTTTTTACCACATTGGTTATTAAAAAATCATTGCAGGAAGTTTATTGATGGTTTTTGATTGAAAATGTATACACATTGATCCATTTGCCGACTATATCTAGTTGTATGACTATCAGGTGACAACTTTCAATTAAATTATTACCTGCCCATGAAACGTTCAGTTAAACAGTAAATTAATAGGTAATTCCCAGAAAATTAAAACAGCAGTGAACTATTTTTATTATTATTATTATTTTTTTTTTTAAATAATTTGTTTGCAGAAAATGTATCCATATTTTCAACCCTGGCTGAATATTGGGTGAATGATGTGGCAGCTCTACATTGACAATGTTTTAAAGATAATTCTCTTGAGGTCAGAATTTGCTTTCATTTTTAATATAGGTTTTCCCGGCCAATTTCAAAACTTTTTTTGTTCATTTTCGTTCAATCGTATTCAAATTCTGATGAAATTGAATGAACTCTAGTGACACTTTTATTTAGAACGTATTTATTTGGGTGATGAGTTGGATTAAATGATGATGGAATACTCAACTTGGGAATTTGAATGTATCTTTTTGCTGATTGAATGATAATGTAAGGAGCATTCATTTTCAATTCAAATTGAACGACTTGGGTATTAAATGGAATGAAAAATGTTTGAAATTCGCCGGGAAAACCTATTTTAACCCTAACTCCCTAGGCCCATTTGCTTACACATAACCTGAATCCTCCAAAAGTCCTTCAGTAGTAAAGCAAGCACATTAGTCAGGGAATATTGCAAAAATCTGGGAACAAATTCCTTACCAAGAAATTTCTTCACCAATGTGTTTGTAAGGGTGTCCACTAACATATTTCAAAAAGTTTAAATTCAAGTCCCCTAGGGGAACCCGTGACAGGGGTCAATGACCTTTGCTAAGATCAAATGTTTCTTATATTTACATTCTGGGTCACAGTATCCGACAGGAAGCATCAAAATTATTCAAAGTAGGCTCATTTTAAAGCTAAGAACATATCTGACATGGTGATACCTACAACAAATAAATATGTTAAAAAAGTTTCTTATATTTACATTCTGGGTCACAGTATCCGACAGGAAGCATCAAAATTATTCAAAGTAGGCTCATTTTAAAGCTAAGAACATATCTGACATGGTGATACCTACAACAAATAAATATGTTAAAAAAGTTTATACAATTTTGAGCAAAAAACTTAATTTTTTGTCATTTTTGTGGTAAAAATTTGCTTTTCTGGTCTACAATTCGTCTTCTAGTTAGATACCCCTTCGTTTAATTGTTCTGAAAGTTTCCAGCAAACTGCCCCAGATATGCAGCCTTAATGTATTATAAGTAAAACATACTGGTATTTATAAAATTGAAATTCTGAAAGGTCACTGACCTTTATTGTTTTCCCTTATTGTAACATAAATTGTAATAACCGTTACTGGGAATCCGGAATCGGTTACCATCGGTTCGTCCGCTTTCATTTTGTCCTCTAATTTTCAAACCTATGCTCTAACTCTACCAAGAAATCTCTTCACCAATATGTTTGTATGGGTTTAAATCGATACTGCTCCACAAATGTAAAATACCTCAGCAGTCGAGGTCTGAGTCTTCTCCAGACTCTACATCATCAGGGATACAGTTCATACATGTAATACCTTTACAACCTCCGCATGCTGAGATACACTTGACACCATTCTTCTTGCAGTTGCACCGCCGGTTGCTGCAATCTCCAGCACAATCGCAGGTCGTGAACCGGAGCAGCTCCTCAGGAGCCATGGGGTCTACTGTTGGAACTGGTTCATAACCACGAACCCCTACTGTCCATCCATAGTCACTGGGGTCCAAAGACATGTTCTGCAGCAGCATCCAGTCCTGGGTTTGGAGATAGGCACGGAGAGAATGCTGTGCAGCTGCACCCTCTGTTGGAGGTAGAGTCTCTGGTTTGATCAGCCCGGCCGCCGCCTTCCGCGAGAACATGTTGTATCGAATTTCACCCAAAGTAATACCTGGTTCATGGTAAATGTGCTGGAAAATCACAATACCAGCCCCGATCACCACGTCCTTAGTAGCCCGTACGTCAAGGAAGATGTCCATATGTTTATCAATGTCTCCTGCACAAAACCTGTCAAATAGAGTAGTTTTCCCGTGGCCCCGATTGCAGAAACTGTATCACAACCGTGAAGGCGTGAGTAAAGAGCAGGTAGCGCCTCTGTCTTTCAGAGAGAGCTTCTCGGATCCTCCTGACATCGTAAGAGCCCTTCGATGTGGTTAAGAAGAGTGGATGGTTGGTGCTTGAGCTATGGTGTACCAGCATTATTAGCACGCCCGCCTTCCGCCCGCACCTGAAAATAGAATAAGATATGAGCAAAGCGCCTTGAACTTTGCAAACACGGTGAACTTAACCATTGAAAAGCTATTTAACTATGCTACTCTTCTTTTATGAGGATAAATGCACTTTCATAACAATGTGGCACATCAAAATACAAGTGACGTTACAAAATGACGATCATGTGTTTACTGATGCCCAGTGCAGCACAACATTTGCATTTGCCAAATTAAAACAAAATTAGCATTGCCTCTTCTTTTTATTTAACTCAGTTAATTAGTTTTATATGTGCCAATGTCAATGTTTTTTGTTTTGTTTTATCAACACAGAAACCAATCAAAAAGTAATCGTAGTTGATGTAAGTAAAATACCTACACACAATTTTACTGACCTCAACAGAGTCATCTGTAGCAGCAGCCAGTGCCGCTCTCACAATCGAAGTGTCAGCATCATTGTCGCACTGCTCCACGGTGATCTGACATTTCCGGAATGTTGAAGAGAGGAGATGGATGAGCTCACTCTTGTTATGAGTGTTGTCCATGAACTTTGCCTTTGGTGTCAAAATGTATCATATCCGGTCGAATCTGTAGATCACAGCAGGAGTTCTTGGTACGGGATGTGGTCGTGATCTTTGGCGAGCTGTTATAGCCATCGAAGACCACAGTGATCTTCTGAGACCGACGGCCGAGACACTGCACGTAGCTCAGGTAACTGTCAGCAATCTCCTGCCAAGTCTGACCTTGTTCCCACTTCACCATGTAGAGAAGCCATCCGCCATCAACCACCAGACTGGAGCAGGCTTGGTCAGTGAGGTCAAGCGGATCGGTCAACTCCTTCAGGCTAGTCTTGGAAAAGCCTGCCTTGTTCGCCTTGTTCATTTTCTGATCTTTGTTGCTGAACAAGGACAAGGGGAAGGGAGTCAGCTCATACTTTAAGCTTGTCTCGACTGTCATATGCCGTTGGGAGAAAATTATCAGTCGGTTGAACAACTTGAGTGAGTTTAGTTGAATCTTCTTCTCATTGACCTTGGGAATCTTTCTGAGCGATGACAGGGCCTGTACCTTGAACTTCACCTGCATGGCAGATGTCACTGACTTTCCGTCCAGCTTTATGTGCATCTCCCTCCCTACTTCAGCCGCTCTCTCAGCGTTGACTGTGTCATCTGTAGTGCTCTGTGAATCCTGTTGAGAAGGATACAAGCAAATGCTTGTCTCGATCGTGGTCGGCGGGATTGTTCTCCTCGAACCACTTGAGGGCATGTCCAATCGCTTCAGCGTCTCGCTTCATCCGTGTTTTGGCTCTATGGCATGTACATGTATAGTGTAAGAAACACAGGCTCTGTCTCAAAGGTTACAAAACAAGATTCACCAAAGGAAAAAGTTTGACCACAGCACTGGCATGATCAGTGCTTGCAAACTAAATAACTATCTACGAAATGAAGAATATCAATCAAGTTAAAACTACTACTGATTTATCTAAAATAATACTAAATAATTAATCAAATAAACCAATAAAAACAGTGTTCCTAAGTCACTTAAGAGAACCACCAAATTCAAGTAAACTCAGCAACTTTGTGAACAGTGAATATGCAATCAAATAAGAATATAAGGAAACTAATTATATCAAAAGTATCTGAATCAATCATACACCTCACTTCTGTAATAATGCAATTATATGCTAACGAAGTTATGAGTGACTAGAAGAAATGAATGAAATCTTTGCAATGGGAAATTAATACATTGTATTGTCATTGTTTTCAATACAATAAGTAGTGTCAAGTACACAACTGATGAATGAATAAACCCTGAATACTGACTTTAAGTTAAGTTACAAATCGCATTTCTAAAATGAATCGGGTACTCACACAATGCAGGTGTCTAGAGTGGCCTTCACAATACACACTGTACTGACCCAGCAGACTACTGGGTGGAAAATTGTTTGACTGTGGTGGTATAGTCTGTGGCTGCAGGTTCCAAAGTCCACTGCAGGCGGCTGTTGCTAAGCAACCTTAGTGCCTTAAAGACATAGCTTATCTAAGAAGTTTTAAAGTGACAGTTCACCAGTATGCAGCTAAATGAGAATGCAACTTAAATGCAGCACTAAGGAAACTATATTAATTCCAAAAATAACTGTCACACTTATAATACATTAAGGCTGCATATCTGGGGCAGTTTGCTGGAAACTTTCAGAAAAATTAAACGAAGGGGTATCTAACTAGAAGACGATTTGTACACCAGAAAAGTGACAAAAAATATGACAAAAAATTATGTTTTTTGCTCAAAATTCTGTAAACTTTTTTAACAGATTGATTTGGTTTAGGTATCACCATGTCAGATATGTTCTTAGCTTTAAAATGAGCCTACTTTGAATAATTTTGATGCTTCCTGTCGGATACTGTGACCCAGAATGTAAATATAAGAAACATTTGATCTTAACAGAGGTCATTGACCCCTGTCATGGGTTCCCCTAGGGGACTTGAATTTAAACTTTTTGAAATGTATTAGTGGACACCCTTACAAACACATTGGTGAAGAAATTTCTTGGTAAGGAATTTGTTCCCAGATTTGCCAGATTTCTGATAATATTCCCTGACTACATGACATGTATGCACACATGTGTTTCTAATTTGTGATACATGTACATGTACATGGCCAGGGAGACCCTCCCTGTATGCATGGAACAATAAACAGTGTCCACTGACCCAAGCACTGACCTTCCAATCACTACAACAAACATGGATACATGTACCATGGAAAGGCAAGTATGCCTAATAACCTCAATCCTCCAAAATCCTTCACTTTAGCAAAGAGCATGTAGCATGTATGTAACCTCAATCCTTCAAAATCCTTCACTTTAGCAAAAAGGATTTTGGAGGATTTGAGAAGGTTAGGGTTAATCAAATTTTACAGAATCAAAAAGCACACATGTAGTTTGGTAAAATGTCACAAAAACCAACTGATTTGACAAACTAGTATCCGTCATTCCAAAGACTGCATTTTCAATAAGTGGTGCTTGGCTTATGACAGAATATGATTTAACGGGCATTTTCAAAGGCAAAAACTCCATCACCACATTTACAGCACAGAAGACTTTGGTCACAAATGTTTTGGCAAAGCCTTGTATTCATTTCACTGACCCTGAAAAGTTTGATTGCCCAAAATATTGCCTTCTTTGACAATTTTGAGAACAAACTAGGGCTGTGCATTTTCGGATATTTTTGGAACCGGATACCCGAAATCAGGAAACTTTGGATACCCGGATACCCGGATACCCGTTTTCATTTTTGTTGAAAACATGCCGAGTCCGGTGATGCACAAATACATGTACTGTAAATGGTAACAAATTGACTTTTATAATACAGAGGATACCATACTTAAATCGATCTTTTCTTTATTGGAGTGTAATCTCTTGAATTTAAAGATAATTGTCTGTAAAAGTGTAAACATTACATTGTTCAAGAGTCCGAATTTTAAAAAGTCATTTACGGGTAATTGGAACCGAAAAATGGAACCATTTCGGTCGGGTATCCAGATACCCGGCACAGCCCTACAACAAACTCCCTTAAAACTTACACATCATGTTCCTTGCACCCTAATACATCTTGCTAACAAATTTCAGGCAGATTAGTCAAATGAAATTTTTGGCTCAAATTGCCAAAATTTGCAAGGGGTAAGCCTTTATTTATTTATTTCATCGAGCCCTCCAAAATAAATATTGCTTTTCACAATTTTTAAGAACACCATTGAAACTTACAAATCATGCTCCTTGCACCCACAAGTGATATATAAAAAAAATTCACTTTCGGACATTTGCTTAGTACTTTAATATACGATAACAGAATTACTGTTACAATGACTTTTACTGTGACTTTGACATCTTCTGTGACAAACTTTTATTTAATGTTAATTAATAAATATTTTTCAATAAAAAACCCTAAAAAAACAATGTTTCTTAAAAATATATGACACAATGTTCAGTTTGAATGCAAAAGTATGCTATTGTACATGTATTTGTACAGTGTTTATAGGCAGTACTTGTAGTAAACGCTCATTAATTTGGTTGGAAATTGTCAAGTTGGCATGATTTAATTGGATTATGTATGTTCAGGATATGTACTTGTAAGAACATTATTTCATATCATAAAAAAACACAAAATGGATATGCCTAAATGTAGAAAATCAAGTAAAATACTGTTTTTTGTTACTGTTTTTGCCTTGCATTTAGTGCTATTTTTAGACCTCTACAAATACGAATACGTAATTCTGTTACCGTCCTGACGTAATTCCGTTACCATGATTAAAGGTCATTTTTTTCAATAAAGGAATAATATTTCAAATTTTATTTTGCATTGTAGTTATTAACCCTACTAAAGTCTACGTATATACTACAAATAACACCCTTTTTGGAAATTACTAATCTTCACAAAATCTTCCGAAATTTTGACCTCCCCGCAGGTGAATTTTTTTTCATTTGTGTCCAATGAATCTGTTGGAACTTGGCTCCCATTTCATACACAGATTGTAGGCTTGGGCGGTTCCACAATTTCTGGAACCGGTTCGGTTCCAAAAAAAACCCCGGTTCCGAGTCAGAACCGGTTCCAAGAGATTCAAACAAAAACATAAGGATTACAGAAAAAAAATAAAACATACGGTCTATTCAAACTTCGTTGCGTCTCTGATACGAAGGCGTTTCAATTTTCAACCGCAAATGCAGTGATGATAATTTTGTTTAATTTAAAATAAGTTTCAAAAACTTTAAGGAAACGTTTTAGAAACGTTAAGCTAAGTAAGAGATTTGTTCCCATTATCCTACCGTTAGCAAACAACGTTACAAGCCCTTCTGTACATGTACATGCCATGGCTTTGCACATAATAATAATAATAATAATAATGTGTGGACTTATATAGCGCACGTATCCACCAACTGAGTGGTGCTCAAGGCGCATTATATTATTACCCCTGCTCATGAGGCTCATAAGGCTCATAAATCATTCCTGAAACCATCTCAGTTCCCTGGGGAGTATACAGCTCAATTGCTGCCATTACAGTGCATATAGGGCTAATCAACCAACTCTGCCCTCACAGGTACCCATTTAACCCCTGGGTGGAGAGAAGCAATTATGGTTAAGTGTCTTGCTCAAGGACACAAGTGTCACGGCTGATTCAATCCCACATTCTGCTAACACCAGAACTTGAGTCCGGTAAGCTAGACCGCTGACCCACGACACTCCACATTCCACATTCCACATGCTTCAGGGGTTGGAGCAATCATAGAGGAGCAATTAAGCAATTGTACCACCCCCTGTACACAAGGTACCGTACCATCCATGCCTATTGAAAGTACATTAAGAACACTAGAAACATGACTAATTCGGAACAAGCTTATCCATATTACGGGGCCACCTAGATCATTCCACTTCTCAAGACACATGCTGTCAACATTTTTAACAACATCTATATCTCCATAACCAAAGTATCCATGTTATGGGGCCAATTTATAAACGGGGGTTGGAGCAATTAAGCAATTGCACCACCCCTACAAGGTACCGTACTACCGTCCAAGCCGTATTGAAAGTACATAAAGAACACTAGCAACATGACTGTTAACTTTGTCACAAATTTATCCATATTTCGGGGCCACCTCTCCACTTCTCAAGACACGTGCTGTCAACATTTTTAACAACATCTCCATAACTAAAGTATCTATGTTATGGGGCCAATTTATAAACAACTCAGTGACGCACAATGATACTACTAATGCACAGACATTGCGGTTTGCATCAGTTGCATGTGTGGCGCCGCAAATTTGCTGCAGTCTAGAGTTACATTTTGTCGGTCACTCATCAAAGAGAATCGGGTATTTTGACTGGAGCCGGTTCTCGGCTCTAGAGTTGGAGCTCAGACAAAAAACTGGGACCCGAGTATTTGAAGGACTCGGTTCCGGAACCGACTCTTGCGAGTACCCGGTTCTTTAAAAAAGTGGAACTGCGGTTCCGATTCTCAATTTGGAACCGGGTACCCGCTGGAACCGCCCAAGCCTAGTCCCAAATATCTGTCATTTTGATCGGTCGTGATTCGGGCAAGTGTTGCTTAATAGTTATTTGTGCATTACTCCTAAGATACTAGTCGTAGGGACCTGTAACTCGGCAGTGTGATCCGTCTGCGGGGGTAGCCCGTCTGTGTGAGAACCCACCGTTTGACCCCGATGGACTCTGGACTCTAATTAAATTTTTGACCATACCGTCAAAGGGCAGAATTTTCCAAAATTGGGTCTGAAATTTTTAAAACATTTCCCCCCCCCCCCACCCCAAACTCAAAAATATTGTTTTCCCTCCACACAGCTCATGATTTGTTTTTGGGTGGGAACCCACCGTTTGACCCCTGTGGACTCCATCTGTACCTTAGCCCTTTTGAAATCTGTCATTTTCATCAGTCTTGATGCGGGCGAGTGTCTCTAAATAGTTATTCGTGCAATACTCCTGAAATACTTGACATAGGGACCT
Organism: Zoroaster sp. YZ-2022; assembly: GCA_029582265.1. NCBI lineage: Eukaryota > Metazoa > Echinodermata > Asteroidea > Forcipulatida > Zoroasteridae > Zoroaster > Zoroaster sp. YZ-2022. The sequence continues at coordinate 16,500,610 of CM055831.1, read as the reverse complement.
GTAACTCGGTAGTCTGATCAGTCTGAGGGGGTAGCCCGTGTGTGTGAAGTTTGAGGCGGATCTTTTTTGCCATTCTCCCAGAAAAGGGACTTTTGTAAACTTTGTGCCAAATGTGTAAAAACATTCCAAATTTCTTGAGCAAAAATTCACTTCCAAAATTTGCCCTCAGTTCCTCAGATAGTGTGACCGCAGAGACCCGTTTCCCAAACCAATTTTGTCCGTCAGACCCCATACCATTTACATATCGATTTTGAAGTTATTCCGAGACGAAAAAAAAATCACCTTATTTGGGCCACACTATCTGAGGAACTGAGGGCAAATTTTGGAAGTGAATTTTTTGCTCAAGAAATTTGGAATGTTTTTACACATTTGTTTCAGAACTAATTACTATACTCAATTGAGATTCCACATGGTGTCACTGCAATTAGTCTTACTTATCATCCTCACCATGCAAAGCTACAAGTTTTACCTAATTTGGGCCCAAATTCAGAATTTTTGACCATACCGGCTAGGGCAGAATTTTCCAAAATTGGGTCCGAAAATTTGAAAAAATTGTTAACCCCCAAATTAAAAAAAAAAATTTCCCCCCACATAGCGCATGATTTGTTTTTGGGTGGGAACCCACCGTTTGACCCCTGTGGACTCCATCTGTAACTAATAGCCCTTTTGAAATCTGTCATTTTGATCGGTCGTGACGCGGGTGAGTGTCGCTAAATAGTTATTTGCGCACTACTCCTAAAATACTTGTCGTACTTCGATAAAGATTGTGTGAATACTTGTCGTACTTCGATAAAGATTGTGTGACATACATTAAAACAAAAGTATGTAATACAAACGGATGAAAATATGAAATGAGCCAATAATCCTCAACTGAAGTGATAACAGAAAAGAAGGAAATGGCTTGAAATGTCACCTTTTTCCCTGTGGTATTTTGAGTTAGTTTTTCTTAGTTTTTGTCTTATTTGTGTCTGTAGTAACAAAAAATAGTTCACTGATTTACATAAAAAGTATATGTGTTGAGGATGTTATCAAACATCCAAATTTGTGCCCCCGGAGCTATAATTTTAGTAAAACTAGCCAAATAATTTACTTTTATTCCTAGCATGGTGAACCCTTGAATGAAGATATCAAGCTCATGTTTGGAACCATGATTCGAAGCAAGAACATTCCGGATGCCACAATTGACACAGACAAAAGTGTAAACATGATGTGTTTTCTTCATAAACCTACAGGGTTTGTTTGATAAACAAATTGTATTTGCATTTTATTTATGAAATACATTATATTGAAAACAGTAACTTCAAGGATGGTTATACACCATTTGTAAAACTAAGTAAATTAATTGTGAAAATTCATTTACAATTTTGAATCGGAGAGCAAATGTTGATATCTACTGAGGTGCTTTCAGCAAATTATAGGACCCTTTTTTCTGGTAAAAAAAATACAAAATAAATTGAATCGGGTATTCAAAAGTTACAGGATCGTGATATTTATTCATAGGTCTTACAGATTGAATATAATGAGTTTATAGAACTGGCGAGTTAAAAAGATAATATCCAATGATGCAAATAGCAATGAAGAATGTAAGACTTTGCCAACAGGGGCAGGACGCACCAACTCAAATCATCGTCTTATTGGACTAACTTTTTTCAGGTTTTAAAAGTAAAATGACTAATGATGATCTGCAAAACTGCAAAGAGTTGAAAATGACAAACCTGATGTGCCCTCTCTGAAGTATGTTTCCCAAAACGAGAAAATGGGAATAGGGAATGTCATCCCCTTTGCTTCTTACAGTTTATTGTTCTGATTAAAATATACTTAAAGTATTTATTTATATATTTATTTGTTTCTATTTCGTTTATTTTACAGTGTGGAAAGCAAGACGCTCTTTGTTTCCTATGAGAATAACAAAGAGTAATCTAACAAAGTAGTGAGCTACATGCTACCGGGTACCTTACAGATCAGAAGCGGATGGACAAAAATTCAGAAGGGAAAAGGGGCACTCCCCAAAAATCAAATACTACAGATGTTTTTGTTTGGTCATGGTACTATATTTTGTGGTTTCCCACTCCCCCCTCCCTGGCTAAACATGCAGCAATATTGTGTACATTTTATTTATTTATTTTTTGTTATTTTGTTGGAGGCGGGGGGAGGGGGGCAGGATAGGCTGTTATCCTAGCCTACAGGTTGGGAGGGGCATCACCACTACCTCCTTGGAATTCACAAATGTACAAAATTACAAGATTTTTTGGTATTTCTTTCTGACAAATTTTAGTCAGACTTCAATTGACTTTCTTAAAGAAGAACCACCGTGGTTCCAAACCAGCCTACCAGTCTAAATTTCTTTTTTTTTTCTTTTTTTTAAAAATGACATTGCTAAAAAGAAACTTTAACATTGAACAACAAACAAACTAGCAAGCATTAGGCCTACATCATTTCAAGATATATCATCTGTGTTTGGCCAATTTGTCTTTACTTATCCTTTTCACCATGCAAAGCTACAAATCTTACACTTCTTTGTTCGTATTGATTTATGGCCTGTTATAGTGCTCAATGACTCACAGTCAAAGGATGTGTCCTGTGTGCACACCCTTGGTAACTGCCTGCTAACAAATTATCGATTTATTATCTTTATCAAAAGCTTGGTATGGTCCCAATTATCCTGAGGTATTCCCTCTGAAGCAATGGCGGTTGAATGATATTGAAAGGGGGATCCAAACCAGCGAGTGGCCTGAGTCAGCAAGCAAAGCAAGTTTACGGCGTGGGGTCTGGGGCCTGCTTTAGGGCCCCTTGAAAATTTCTGATTAATGAAGCTCTGTGGGAGCATTTGTGAGCTATTTTAGCTTATAAAAAGTGATTTGATTGAGTACATTTTGGAAAATGATTTCTTAATCTTAACCAGTGAGCAAAGCGAGCTGACGGCATGGGGTCCATGGCCCTAAAGCAAGCCCAGAGAAAATGTTGTTTTCATGAGGTTCTGTGTATAAATCATTTTTGAGCTATTTCAGCTTATTGTGATTTTAGTGATTTTAGTGAGTCCATATATATACACTCACTGGCCAAAAGTATTGCAACATGCTCAAAATAGCACTTGACACTAACAGGTGAGATAATCATTTAATCCGATTTCATTGATAGTGTATTACATAGCAAGAACAGTAAAAAAAGAACATTGACTTCAAAACACAGGCAATTTCAAAAAGTCTTAAGTCTTAAATAAAATAAATGATTGTAACACAGTTCTCCAAATTTATCTTTGGTGTGAATTTCAATGTTGCAATACTTATGGCCAGTGATATATATATATATTTTTTTTTTATAATTTTTTTTTTTTTTAAATAACAACCATGACCTTTTCTAAAGTGGGGGGGGGCAAGTGCCTGCCTAATTTGATACATTTGTGTCAAATTGCATATCACCCTGCCCCTACAATACCCAAAGCATCAGTGTAAATGTATACATCTGAAAATGATTCACCAATCTACTTTTTTGATATGAGACACTCATGTTGAAAAAGTTGCTGTATTTGGTTGTGAGCCTCCCATTGTAAATAATCTGGCCCCGCCCATAAAAGAGGCAGAATAAATAAGTCGTCTACACCTGACACAAATGTATCAAATTAGGCAAGTCTTGCGAAATGATATCCATGATAAACAATTGTGCAGTTAAAATTGTAAGCCCCTACTGGTAAATTCGCAAAACAAAAATTATAACAGGTCTACATGAAACTTATTGGTGTTAAACTTAAATTGATCATGGCATCAAACAGGGATGACATATTTTGGTCTCACATGCTATCAAATTAGTAAAACAGTGAAATAATGTCTAAAAATAATTGCTGTCCCTCCGGGAAAACAAAACATCTGAATGCATTTTCATTATTTTCTCGGATAATGACACATAATAAACTGAAACTTTCACAGGTTGGTTGTTTATTGTATATCTTGATTCAAAGAAAGTAAGGATACTTTTAGAAACATTTTTTTTACAAACATTACCAATAGTGTATACTGGATTAAATCACAAACTTCCTCAAATTGTTTAGCAATAATTTTATATTTAAAAGGAATAAAAACTCAATTCAGGCTATAAAGCGTGAATTATCCATGGTCCAATCAGAAATCAGTATTTTGATGACGCCATAAATGTTTAAAAACACTCCCATTGACATGGGAAACATATCTGGGTGTAATATATCATCAAAATAATGGAAAATTTGGTGCATTTTGGTCCCACCCTGGCCCACTGTGCGTTGTTTCCTCAGACTCCATCGCAAGTTCGGCTTCTCCTTCTCTGGCCCATCTTCCCGCACTGCCCATCGCCGAACTCCTAAGATCTCCACCACCGGACACTGCTGAGGACACACTGATAACGAACTCGTGTCTCAGACAGACTTTTATTCCCGGATTCTATTTTGATAGAATATTGATAGAACTCATAAGACATTGATTCATGTTTTTCATTCTGCAATGTATATAGAAGAAACTTCTGGAGGTTAATTATGAATATAGGCCTAATCGTGTAAATAGGCTAAACTGTATAATTTAAAAAAATTGAAATTGATGTAAATATATTTGATCAATATAATTTTCTATTAATAAAACAAATGAAAATGAAGATTATGCTTTACTTGTTCTCCTTTTTAGTGTTATTTTCTTCAAATAAGTAAATGATTGAGGTTTTACAAACTTATAATATTCATATTGGTCTGATACATTTAATTGATATTATAGAAAGTAACCTCTCGGTTACACTTTAATTAATGTCATGGGTTGGTAATTAAACAGCAACAGCAGGTGGGGGATTTAGGGGATTATGGAGGGGATTATACTCCCCACTTTTTGGGGAGAGTTGAATCTTCTAGGCAAACCCAGCGTGATAACCTCCTTAGCACCCTTCTGGGGAATCTGCAGAACCCCAGCCCTACTTTACTTTCCCGCACCGTAACCAACTATTGAATAGGGGGACACTTCCAGTGGTCCAGCCAGTACATACATTCGATTTCCAGATGATTATAATGGGAAATCTTCTTCTGAAAAAATAATACAAATCAAAAATTGGCCACATTATAAGTTAGATCTAACTGTCAGGCCTTGATTTAAATCAAATAATTGTGTGGCAGTTTGAAACAAAAGCATAATTAATGGGCTTAATAAAAAAGACAACTCATCAGTCTCTCCAACAGAAGTCATGTATTTTTATAACTCAATGTTTGTTTCCCAGTATGTTTGGTACTTCAACACTAAAACCAACAATCAAATTTCTTCTACTTTACCGTCTGTACTGTTTTAGAAGAGGTAGAGAGATAACGAAACCAAAACATCTATTGAAACAATAAAAGCAAAGAAATGTCAGAAAATAAGACTCCTGAGCATAATTCTTGGCTCGATGGTCTGTCATAACCCCAAAAATCCGATACAACTGCAAAAACAGCTGTAAGTTGTACTTAAAGTGACATATTTTTGCTTCCTCTCATTTGTAATTTTCATTGTGTTCAAAAGCTAATGACAACTTGCATATACTCATGAATACATTTAATATCATTGCAGTTGGAAGATGCAGCATTGCTGGATTTCACAAATGAAACTGTTAATTTCCTAACACTTCAATTTGTTGCTCAGACTCTGCATACATCATACCCTTGACTTTGTAAAACAGTGACTGACGATCTTCCTTGGCAATGTGGTGTTTGTGATCTCACATCCACCTCCATAGTGCCTTGCAGCACATGAAATGTGCAGAGGAGTAAGCATGATGATGGATACACATGGTGAATAGCCATTCTTTCAGCTTCAGCATCATCTCAGTGTCATGAGAATGATGGGGCCTTGGTGTCCTCTACCATAGAATGCACTATCTGGGAGAACAGATTTCAAGAGTTCAAGTCCATACTTGATGGTACTTTCAGACTCGGATGAAGTTACAATCACTGCAAGGGGTAAGCCTCCTGCAGGGCTGTGGGTCAATAACAGGAATACTCTGCAATTATGTCTGTCCATTGTTCCAGATGAGTCCATGAAGCACATCTCTCCACTGTATGCCCATTGTTTGTGGACCCTCTTCACCAATGGAGTACATATTGCTATGACTGTTTGTCCATCCTCCGTCGTTCCCACTTTGTCACACACAGCTCTTTGTTCGCTGTTGAAGGTTTGGATTTTTGACACCAGATCTAATCTTTTCTCCACTGAGCTCACCATATTCCTGCTTCAAAATGGAGTAGTACAGCCTGAAATTAAAAAAACAAAAATGCATCTACAATATGCGAACACATGAGGGCAGTGGGATGATGTGGAGAACTTGAACTTCACATTGCAGTCCTACAACTCCTTCCTCAATGGCTATTATTATTGTTTGAGAACTCTTCCATTGATCACTTTTACTTTCAGTTTATTTTCACTTTTCCATGATTATCTTTTTGAAATTGTGGTTTGTGACAAGTGCAAGTTAAATAGCTTATGACATAAAACACAATAACGGGGGCCACTTTCCTACCGTCACATTAGCAGTTTTTCTAATGGTTGTAATTTTTTTTAAATATCTGAAACCACCCAAAAAGAACTTCAACATTTGAATAGACATGCATGCTTATCCTAAATTCAAAAATAAAATAAATCAACTCAAATTAGTTCTAGTATAAGCCTGCATGTCCATTCACATGTTGAAACACTTTTTGGTCGGTTTCAGGTACTTAAAAATAAATAACAACCATTGGAAAAACTGCTAACGAGACGGAATCAAAGTGGCCCCCTTTATTTTATGTCTTATAAATAAACAATTTTTTTTATATATTTTTTTTAACTTCCGAGGTAGTGACATTGATATAATGACTTAAACTATGTGGGAAGTAGATACTGATTGATTAACATGTTCAAAAAAACAAACAGGGGTTTAAACTCATGAATGTTAATTTGATTATACAGAAACAGCGGCGTAGCCACGGGCCTGGGGCACGTGCCCCCACAAATTTCCAGTGCCCCCCACAAATTTCCCTGTGCCCCCCCAGGGGCCCCCCACGTAAAATCCTCATAGTGCCCCAAAAAACAGAAAAGATAAAGAAAAGGGAAAAAACCCATACCCCCTGTGCCCCCCCACTGAAAAAGTCCTGGCTACGCCGCTGTACAGAAAGCCCTTAAAGGTGCATATGATGTTTTAGTTTTACCTGTAGCAGTATTACACATCTGGACATACTGATCTGTCTGCTGAAAATTTGGAATATTCATCCTCGTTCTCTTCAAGTAAGTCGTACTTCAATGTGTCAAGTGTTGTCGCGGGGGAATGACCTGATTTGAAAAGGTCGTTCAGTTTTTCTTTTGTTCCCTCTGAAACATCACGTCTCCTCGGAGCATCAGCGCTTTTAATCTCATGGTTGTGGTAGTTTTTGATAGTACATGTTGTGACATATCCGGCCCTGATATGAGGATCTGATGATGAAATGCACAACATTGTTAAGACAGATAATAACATGGTTTATTTTAATAAAGATGATTTCACAAGAAAGTATTGTACTAAGCCCTACTTTGCATCCCAAGATAAACAAGAGTTAAGGCACTGCTTTAGGACATGCTTGAAAGTGATATGGGGAACACAACATTTTTGAAGAGGGGTGCCACTTCTGTAAAGTACAGGGGAAATTTCATGAAATAAACTATAGTACCAATCGGAACTTATGGTAATGTAAGCTGCAATTGTTGTCAAACCCTACAGTCTCCCTAACTATAATATATCATGTCAATGTCCATCCTATGACCACTGTCTAGACTGGCCGTCTGAGACATTCAAGATTTATGTGTTCCTGTGTTCTGGACTACCCCCACTGACCATGTCAGTGACCATTTTTCATCCTGGTTCAATCTTTCTTGTCACTTAGAACTACATAATACTACTTGATTAGTGTATGATGTTCATTTATACATCAACTTTATGTTATTATGGAGTAAATGGTTTGTGAAAGATGCAAGTTAAATAGTTTACAAAGAAAACATGTTAATGAAAATAAAAGTTTAAATACTGCTTGTACTATTACAATATGATACACATAATTAAGCTTGTGTAAAAAAGGAACCAGTTTATAAACTACAACTGACTGTTATGTGAGTTAACAATACCACAGTATTACCAGTTGATGGAAAAAACTAAAAACTCTGCAGAACCTCTACAAACTCACCCTGTAATAATTCTTCCTCCTGGTCCTTTCTCCAGTGTTGCTTTTGTATGTTCTTTCAACTCTCCACGTTGTACATGACTTGGTCTGCAACACTTGGAAGTATTTTTCTACATCTTCTCTGACTGAAAGTGCTAGTCTGACCACTGCCTTGAAATTGAATTGACTGCTCTGGTTTTCTTCATAGTCACATATTTTGTAGTCATATCCCTCAGGTAGAAATTCCTGATAAATTGTGCAAAAATGAGGAGGCAGCTTCGTGTTCAAATTAATCAAAGTTACCTTATAATTTATATATTAATTAGCTTCTTTAGTTTTGCATTATGAACTTAAGCAATTCTTACCTTCAAATAAGGGCAGTCATCTACCGTGAGACGTGCACACTCACAGTCCATGATGATATAGTATTATTATATCCGTATTGTTTTAGATTCACCACATGCAGCAGTGCATTAGACGCGCTCACTCTCACAAGTGTCAGCAGCATGCATTGAACACAAAGTTCTTGCAAGCACATCCATGTAATGAATTATTCATCATTATGGAAGACACCTAACCAATAGAAAGCGAAAATGCAAATGATGGCCTTTACCGCGCTGGGAAAAAAAAAATCGCGTCCAGCAGTACAGTATACTAATCCACACGTCGTGCCCAGCGTACATACATGTACATATCATGCGATACATATGGAGTGCGTGCATTATCTTGATGATTTGTTACCTTTCAAAAGAGGGCGCTATAACCAGCTGAGCCGTGTATTTCGGGTTCCTCGTTTGCTCTGCCTCGTTTGCTCTGCCTCGTTTGCTCTGCGTCTTGTGATAGATCAGGCTGAGCCTCTCGCGCGCAGTTGCGAACTAAAGAACATCAGGTTTGGGCACAAGTCTAACTGCGGTGACTCCATGTGAAATTCTCTATTAAGTAGAACTTAGTTCTGAAAAGAACTGGAGGTTACAACTCGACGTTTCGATCAGTATGCTCTGATCGCCCTCAGCAGAATGCCGGACTCTGGGAAATGCTGCTGCTTAAAGACTAGGCTCCTGGAGGACACCGATTCCATGCCCTGTTAAAAGTCAGCTCTGATTGCGACGATGCAAAGTTGGGGGAGGTTCCTTTCTGCACCCTGGGAGCGGACAAGCCTCGACCCCTTTTGCACATCATGAATTATAATATATTCAAATTCAAATTCAAATTCATTTCGGTTTTATTCACCCAAACAAAAAGTCCAAAGACTAAAAACTGTTTGGTTTACAACAACGACAATTACGCTAAAACATTAAATAGCATTGGCAATTTTAAATTTTCGGAAAATAATATATATAATATCAGGACATTTATTTAAAATTTATTTAAGAAAATTACACTGCGAGTTAATTAAGCTGATCATGGAGGGAACGATAGATTGTTGATAAGGTTTGTGCGTATTCGAGGCATTCAATTTAATTCAATTTAATTCAATTTAATTCAATACAGAGACCAGAACGATCAATCGCTTACCCTGTACTCCCTCCCACCTGTCCCGCTAACAATCTGTTTAAAAAAATAGATGGTAGCCGGGCCCAACTCAACAACAAATAATAAGTGCATTACAAATTATTATTATATCACTGATGACCAGTCAACAAGGAAATGGCATTATTATACAAATTCAGCATTTATATGACGTATGATAGACGGGATGGTGAGACTGTTGGTATCTTATTGTTCTTATTCGGGGCAAGTCATTTGTCTGGTGGTAGGCAAGAAATGTTGATGTCTCTCAGATGTCAGTAGAGATTGAGCAAACCTTGAAACAATATTAGTACGTCTGTCGGTAAGCGAATCAATATGGAGGGACTGATGAGTTGCTCATATGATAGCAAGTTGGGGTATGCTATTATTCATAGCGCCCTCCGTTGTACACGCTCAAGGGATTGACTCTGTGCTTGGGTGATGCTTGATGCCCAGACCAGAGCTCCATATTCCACAGGGACTCGGATATAAATTTTGTAGATAATGAGTAGATCGGCAGTAGTGACTCCATTCTTCTTTAGTTTGCTCAAAATGTACAGTCGTCTCGAAGCATTGGAGAAGAGACATTTAGTCTGTTGATCCCATGTTGATCCCATGAATTAAATACAAAACATTCTCCTGAGGACGATCAGAGCATACTGATCGAAACGTCGAGTTGTACCCCCAGTTCTTTTCAGAACTAATTACTACTCAATTGAGATTCCACATGGTGTCACCGCAATTAGTCTTACTTAAATACAAAACATCCCATGCTATTTATTTATTTTATTTAAAGCAGAGAGGGCGGCCAAACGTTATATTCAAAATTGTCCACCTAGACTAAGTAAATTGTGGTGGGAGAGAAATTTAAGGTCCGTTGGACAAAAAGTAATATCAGGCCAGGCCCTTACGCGGGATTTCCAATGTGGAGGGGAATAGAGTGCCACTATAATCTGGAGTATTGTAGGCAACGCCTGGCAATGCAAGATTCGAAGGCGTCAAACCCGTAGCGGGGTGGGGCCTCCTCCCCTTATAATAATAATATAATAATAATGTCGGGCATTTTAAAGCGCTTTTAAACAAGGTATCAAAGCGCTGTACATTATTACCCCTGCTCATCAGGCGCATAAATCATTCCAGAAACCATCATCAGCTCCCTGGGGAGTATACAGCTCAATTGCTGCCATTTCGGCGCATATGGGCTAATCAAACACAACAACCAACTCTGCCCTCACATGTACCCATTTACTCCTGGGTGGAGAGAAGCATTTATGGTAAAGTGTCTTGCTCAAGGACACAAGTACCACGGTCGCGGTTGGGATTCGAACCCACATTCTGTCGACTCAGCCATCAGAACACAAATCCGATGCACTAATCCGCTCGACCATGGCACTCCATGGAAAATGTACCAAATTCTAGACCATTTCTGGCGATGTTCTGTCATGAATTCGCGTAAATCGAATGAGAGAAAAAGAGATTGTTTCGAAAATTTCGGACTGAGATTATGTTGATATCACATTTTGACAAGTGACCTAATAGACCTTTTATAGGACCTAGGCCTACCACTTCACCAAACTCATAATTTGGCGGGTTTTCTTATAACAGCCAGTACAGGCAAAATGTTCATCAATTTGGGAGAATTAAGAGATATGTATAGAAACTAACAACATTTGTGATAGATTATTTATGTTATGTGCGGTCTAAAAAATTGTATCAACATGTTCTTGTATAGTTTCTATCTGCAGGACCGCTGCTGTTAGTGCCGCTCAAGTAACTGGATGGATTAATTGGGAGATAATTGGGAGATAATCTTGATTGAAATCATATTCTCCCAATGTCATCACATTCTGCCATGTTCCTTGAGCTGTAACATAATGTATGTTGACTGTACATGTACATAGTACATACGTAGTATGTGCCATGGGATTCATAAACCCGAGGTGTTGTGTGTGACTGGAGTCCTCTACTGTCAAAGTTTTGAAGGAAGAACAGCTGAAGTTTTGCACGATAAACGGGCAACATGTAATTAAAACAAACGTTTATTTATAAGAAGAACATCAGGTAAGTGATGAAGGCTGTTTTTTGGGGAAAAGTGTGAGTTAGTTTCGCAGTTGTCGCTTGAAATTTGTACCGTATAAAAACTCCACCCTGAGCATGCACAAAGTTAGTGTAGGCCTTCATCGGTATGGTGGATTGCAGTTGATTGAATCGCCCCATGAGAAGACAGACAGAGAGGAAGGACCCATGGTGATAAGAGATACAATTACTGAAGCGAATTCAAAGAGAGGGAATAACCAGACAGGAACATCACCAGGTTTGTTACATTTAACATGCAAGGGATGGAGTTTTGATGTTACGGTACAAATTGTAATGTTACCGTACTACTACTACTACTAGTACTAAGCCTATACCAGTTATTGCACAGTCTGTGCATTTTTCATCTTGCATGTACATTCATTGTGCGACATCCCCCATGGACTGAATTTTCTCGTCTTTACTTTTTCTTAACTGATTTTGGGTCCGAAATTTTCAACCCAAAAAAAAATTCCTCCATAGTCAAAAATATTGTTCCCATGTACCAAATGTGTAAAAAATTTCCAAACCCCATTCCATTTACATATCGAATTTGAGGCGATTACGAGACGAAAAAAAGAATACCTATTTTGTGCCCAAAATCAGAATTTTTAACCATAGGGCGGTTCCACGGTGTCGGACGTACATTTGAGACACTTCAACAGAGTGTATTATTACAGTGATATAAATAAAATGAATTTTTATTCTGAAAAGAGGTATCAGGTAGTTACTAAAGTTATTTAATTAAGAAATTATCCATCCACATCTTTTAATGTAGAAGCCACTCAAAACACCATGGTGTCGGACGTACTCAGAGAAATGAATATTTTTGTAAACCAATATATATATCGCAAACTCTGTGATGTGTTTAAACTTGAAGCAATTTTTTTCCTATATGTGGATTCATCAGACCCCTGTAAATACACTTCATGATAAGACATGTGTTTTTAAAATTTTAACTTGTAGAAACAGCCTTTATTATATCGGTGTCGGACGTACATTTCACAGTGTCGGACGTACCTGTCCGAAATTACATTAAAAAGTAGGTAACAATCAGTTTGAAATTCCACTTTTTTGGAGGGTTAGCATTCAGATAAACAGTCCAAGCCATACTAAACAAGTTGGAAATGATCAAAGAGAAACTACATGTAAATAGCATTAAAATGTATTAAAATTAATTAAGGCAAGAATCTTGAAAACCTTTTAGACCTGAAAATGCCGTAAACTTTCCCTATACACGTATTTACTACAGTAAGTCAAATGTGAATTGACCCCTATTTCCAGCAACATTTGGAGGTTCAAGCTTCTTAAAAACATCTTTTCTGGCATAGAATATATGTGATCTTTGCATTGTGGCCATTTCAATTTTTCAATTCAATTAAATTCTGGTTTATTTAAAAAACATCAAACAAAAAGTCCGAGGACTAAAAATATTTGGTTTACAGTAAAAATTTACAGTACCTAAGAAGAACATCTAAAAAGGTAAATAATTTATTAAAAACTTTTCCATAGAAAACATTACAAATTAGATTGAGCATTAAAATAAAAGCACAATACAAAGTAAAACTAAAAACAAGGTTATGACAATACAAGAGTAATTAAAAATTACTAAGAGTTGATCAACCTAATCATGGAGGGAACAGGGGATTGTTTGTATCTTTGGGTGTGTATTTTGGGCATCGTAAGATTGTTTGAGTTTCTAAGATTATGATTACATCTAGATTGTCGATTTGGTGGTAACATGTGACGGTGTCTTTTGGAGGTGAGCAAGTTGTGGGCAAATTTAGTGACAAGCTGATTACGTCTTTCTGAGAGTGACAAAATATTAAGTGAACTAAGAAGGTCACTGTAAGGCAAAGACATTTGGATAGAACAATTATGAGTGCTTCGTTTTCTGGACACGCTCTAAACTACGAACTTGAGCCAGGGTTAGTCTCAAGACCACACAACCGCACAAATTCAAGAATGGGTAAAATATACAATTTATAAATTAAAATGAGATCGTTAGGTTTAATCTCCATTTTCCTCAGCCTGCTGAGGATGTAAAAGTCACGTGAGCCATTGGTAATGAGTTGTTGAACTTGTTGATCCCATTTAAGGTTATTTTGAATTGTTGCTCTAGAAGTTTCATGGATGAAACAACCTCAAGTTCAGCATCGCTGATTTGGAGAGACAGAGGAGGTGGCGGGTTATGAAGGAAAGAGATCTGCATGGCTTTACATTTCCCTGGGTTTGGTTTCATATCATTTAACCCTCCTATAGGTTTAACACTCAAAGACACTCAAAATTTGTATGTCTCTCTTAACCCATTGACTTTGTGCAGTGCACTCAAATACATGCAAGCACATGTGGCTGTGATAAGGAGGTCAAACCAAAACCAATCAAAGACACTCAAAAGTTGTATGTAACTCCCAACCCATTGACTTTGTGCAGTGCACTCAAATAAATCAGTACATACACAGCTCTGTGTGACTCTGTGGTTTGACCTAACAATTGACAATGCAACCAAAAATACTCAAGTGACTATCTGTGAGTGCCGTGCTGACTGGGCCAAATTTCAGCCTGGGCATAGGAGGGTTAATAAACACCATTCCATAAGTGCATTGATGTGTGACTGCATACCTGATGGCTCACGTTTAGTTACAATCTCAGCCAAGCTGAGGTCATCAACATATTTCCAGCGGTTATCAAGTGTAGTGGCAGCATCATTAACCATAGCTAGGAAAAGAATCGGTCCAAGTTTTGTACCTTGAGGTACACCACAAGTAAGGTTAAGTGAGGATGAACTAAAACCACGATAACGAACAGTTTGAGAGCGATGTGATAAAAACTACATATTGTTGGTAAGATAGCTCGATTAACACCAAGGTGAATCAGTTTTTCAATTGCAGTTGTATGGTTAATGTGATCAAAGGCTTTACTAAAATCAACTGCACATAAGTTGACAGAGTTTCCCGGTTTGTCCAAACCTTTGTGGATAGTATCAAGCATGTTTACACTGTGAAAATCCCCTCGGTTAAAATATAAAGAGACTCGGTTAAATGTTTTTTTAACCGTGTTTTAACCCATGTTTAACCCTTTGATTTCAGCTGGCTATTCAACGCATTCTCACCGTTTTAACCGAGTGGTTTCCGCAGTGGATTTTGTTATTCATAACTGTAAACCTTTGTTCAATGTGATAATGAGGATGCAAGTTTAACCGTGGTTTAACCGAGTATAACACGTACCTGTACAACTTGCACACAAGAGGTGATAAAGAGATTAAAAACACTTACGAAGTGTCTGTAAATTTCCAATCTAAAAACACTGGTAGTGGTATACAACGGCCGGGGGACATGCACGCAATTTGCTCAGAATACCACTGACCTTGCCCATATGAGAATAGGTGTCTGTGCTGAGAATGGGTTGGCGTGCTGTGATAGGCGTACGTGATAGGTGTATATTTAGGTATAGGCCTACTTGTTAATCTGTTTTTCATCGGAAAGGGGATACGTTTAGAATAATATATATCATATTCCAGAGTGTAATTAGGAAATGGACAATAATCATAATGCATTGATTACCGAACTGAGGTATGTTGCGGCCAAACAAATACTAACAATTGGACTTAAATAAAAATAACAATTCATCCATCGGGGTTCCTAATTATCATGGGTTGTTTTAATAATCGTTGCGAAGAACAAGGATACGATGAGGACCAGTAAACGTAAGCCTCGACTGTCGGGATAAATTGACCTGCTCTGGGGCTCAAAACGGATGATTTTATAAAACCGCTGTTTTATTTTTTGAAAACCGGTATTCAGCGGTATTTGTGCGCGGTATTTCGGTATAAATCCTGCACTTATTATTATTAAAAGTAACTATGAATATAAGTAAATAAATAAATAGATATCATGCATCCTACTTTTCTTTAAATGTTTTGGTCAGATGATGTACGTGTACCTGTAATTTAGATCTTTGCGTAAAATACTGATTGTCACCAAACAAATTATCGTCCCAACTGGAATTACATTCTCATCCTAAGATCCAGCGCTGCTAATTTGATCCAGTCATTGGAAGGCACTCAGGTATATGAAGTTAGCACGCAGTGCAATGCCCTATGCATAGCCAGAACAATTTGTTCTGTTGGCCAACGAGAACAATACGTCATCATAATAACGGGACCGCACTCAAGTTCCCCTCAGCCTTATGTTCCCTCAGCCCTATGTTCCTCAGCCCTATGTTTCCCTCATCCCAAAATAGACTATGTTCCCTCAGCCCTATAGTTCTCATCCCAAAATAGACCCTATGTTCCTCAGGATGAGGGCCATATGTGCTGAGGGAACATAGGGCTGAGGGAACATAGGGTCTATTTTGGGATGAGGGAACATAGGGCTGAGGGAACATAGGCATGACCCCATAATAACCAATATAAATATTCGTTACGTGCTGTGTACAATGCCTATAGCGCGTAAAACGTTTTCTTATTGGTCGAACGAGAACAGATACCTTGTCATGCAATAGAAATATTTGTTAAGCGATTTGGATCATGTTACTCACAAAATGTGAACAAAGGCCTCGATATCATGACTTTTTTTTTTTTTAAAGTTGAAAACAAGCGTAAACCAAGGCTATGAGAGTATTGAAAGAGGTAGACGGAATGAAGGATGAAGTTAAGCATATTGATCAACACCCGGCATCCACCCAGCCAGTACGGTTGCAATGTACAATGTGTAATTATATTACTCTGTACATGTACATTGTACATGTACTGACATTAGTCGGTGCCAGTGTGATGAACGAGTTGACCACTGTACCATCAGCCTGAGTTGGGCCCGGTTAAAAAGCTTGCCTTGTCGGCACACTGGCGATGCGTGATTCACTCGAACTCGTAGATGTGCAAGGCTTTGTGCCTTTTTTCTCCATAACAATTAATTTTGTGCATGTACCACGTTGAAAATTTCAGACAAGATGTGAACTCCTGTCGAGATATCATGACTTTTTGGTTTTTAGGTTGAAAACAAGCGTAATCATTTTTGGGGCAAAAATACTGAAAATAGGATTGCCACCTACTCCATAGAGTATAATTCTTGATTTTTTTTTCAATTTTCTCCATAACAATTTATTTTGTGCATGTACCATGTTGAAATTTTCAGACATGATGTGAACTCCTGTCGCGATATCATGACTTTTTGGTTTTTAGGTTGAAAACAAGCGTAATCATTTTTGGGGCAAAAATACTGAAAATAGGATTGCCACCTACTCCATCAGAGTATAATTCTTAATTTTTTTCAATTTTCTCCATAACAATTTATTTTGTGCATGTACCACGCTGAAATTTTCAGACATGATGTGAACTCCTGTCGCGATATCATGACTTTTTTGGTTTTTAGGTTGAAAACAAGCGTAATCATTTTGGGGCAAAAATACTGATCGGGTGCCTGGGGAAAAATGTACCAGGAAGCGTATTTTTTCTTTTACACCGCAGCGACGGGTTTTGTGCAGTAAAAGTGCCAATTCCGGTCTTGAGAGAGAGACTACGAAACCCTAGGCGGCGACAACAGAAAACTCCAAGCTGCAGTCGACCATGGCGCTTTGCAGTGGAACTCATGGAGCCATTCCTCTCCGTTGATGGTAGTTTTTTTATGCGTGTCGAAATTCTTCGCGCATGCGTGCTGAATGGGTTCATAGTCTTGACACAAGGGCGAAATGCGTACAAAACCCGTCGCTATGTGTAAAAAAAAAAATACGTAGTAAATAATGATGGTGCAAACCCATTCAGTGACACCACATCTTTGTTGACTTTTTGTTTTTGTTTTCCAAGATGTATTTGTCATACAAATTGAAATACAGTGAATCTGTATTTGACTATTTCAAAATTTGTCCATTTGACAATGAGTTTTGTGGGAATAGTAGGTTTTTTGTATATGAACGCATACCAATAATGACCGATTGGTCAAATTGGGAAATGTGTAGAAGAGACAGGATATTTTTCAGATCCTTTAGTGTGCCAAGGCAGTGCACCATGTGAGGGCAGGGCCATTCGATTTGAAACATGTAGATTGAGTCTTGGGTACCGTAAACAATAATATCGCATTTGATTAAAATTTCAGTATAAATCACCCCTATACTGTCACTTAGTGTCAGCCGGTCATATACATGCAATTCCCAAAAACGAACACTAGCATATGCCTAGCATTTGTAGAATTGTGTAAAGCCCAAGAATTTTAACTCCATTTATGCAGTGGTTTATTACTAATGACATCATTCCCATCCTTTTTGGCGGTTTGTTTATGTGTTTTTATATTGAAAATTTCATGTGCAATGTATAATGTACTTAAATACTCATTACAAAAGGACAAGAAACACAATCTAAAATTCCTCAATTTATTTCGTCAAGTCGAACAAAATAATCAAGTGAATGAGTTAAATTAAATTACAATAAAAAAAGTTAAGTAAAACTCGTAGACTTGGCATGGTGAGGAGGATAAGTAAGACAAATTGCGGTGACACCATGTGAAATGCTCAATTAGTAGTAATTAGTTCTGAAAGAACTGGAGGTACAACTCAACGTTTCGATCCGGTATGCTCTGATCGTCCTCAGGACGATGGAGCATACTGATCAAACGTAGAGTTGTACCCCAGTTCTTTTCAGAACAATACTACTCAAATGAACATTTAAATTAATGGTGTCACCACAAGTCTTACTTTAAAAATTTAATTACAAAAATTGCATATAAAACTGTGAGGCCAACATAAATAGAAAACGAATTAAAACAAGTTGACTAAGTAAAATATAAACCATTTATGTTAAGAGTAGTATAAATAGGGTCATAGGCTTTAAGTATTGTTATATTAATTTTGTGAAATAAACAAAATAAATATGAAAGTTTAGTACAATAAATAATCACATAAAACTGGCACCAGGAACACTACAAATATCTTGAGTTGACTCTACGGCCTTTTCCTTCCTGCGGCTGGAATTCCCTTGTTGCCTTGACTTGTCCAATGACATAGCCCTTCCAGCCTTTCCCTTGTTCTGTTAAAATAAATTAATATTTTCGAATTAAAATGTGTTAATTTCAATTAATGGAATAAATAATTATAGTAGATACAAATAGCAGATTTGTATTGCTCTCTGATTATACGGTGAAAGAACATCAGTAACATGTTATATAATGACTTTCTAATTATTATTATTATTTTTAAAATTCACAGTAAAACTGCAAACAGCTGGTTTTTCCCGGTGTAAGCCAACCAGCCAAAATTTAAAACCCCCAAGCCGATCCTGATCTTCAGATAGTATCTACTGTGAATCGCGATTTTGGCCAGCGAAATTGAGTTAATTAAAACCGCGAATCAAAAAGGGTTTTGCGGACATGACATGTTCGACGCGATCGGGTAAATTTGTTTATTTTGACGCTGCGTTGCCGTCATGCGACGGACCCGTATACCGGTACCCAGCCGAATTAACTTCGTGCGCGCGGAAGTTCGGCGCTGATGGGTCGATCGATGACGGCAATGTTAATGTTGAATAAACAATTTTGCCCGACAAAAACTATGGCGCATATACCGTGAAAGGTTTATTTACTTACACACACACACACACAAATATTCACGCATCAGTTGCAGATCAGAGACAAAGTTGTCCGGTGCTGACATGACGTCAATCCTAAACGGGACGGACTTTTTCTTCTTTACGCTTAAAATGGCCGCCGCCGGAAAACAATTACAACGTAACAGACTAGACCATGACTAGACTAACGTTGGGCGTAATTTAGGCACATTCTGACTGATAGCGTCACGCTACCCCAATTCTCGAAATTCAGCCAAGTTCAGACGACTGCAGGCTGCGCTATGAGCACAACATGGACGATAATCTTTCGCGCATGGTTGAACAAACATTGACCGTTATGTCTCAGGCAAGCGGAGGCTTTTGTATTGGGATTATCTCTGTCAACAATGGATTAACTCACCACAGAAAGTTAATGAGCAAGCCCTCAGCAGATCTCAGAACACCGGTTTTAACCACACTAACGAGACAATACAAAGGAATTTTTTAAAGGCGATTTAACCATGCACTAAGACGGTTAAATTAAGGTTAAAATGTAGGGTACCCATATTTTAACCGTGTTTATTGAAATTTTAACCGAGCGAGATTTTCACAGTGTTACAAGGTAATGGTCAATTGAACTGCCTTTCATATTACCAAATTGGTGTGGGTCAATTTTATGTCTGATATCATTCATCACCCAATCTGCCAAGAAACCTTCAGAAATCCTAGCAATCACAGATGTTATGGATATTGGGCAGAGTTGATCAAAACTATCCACATGAGTGGACTTAGGTACAGGGCAAACTGATGCATTTTTCCAGATGTTGGAAATATTCTAGAGCTTAGACACGAGTTAAAAATTTTAGTGAGAGGTTCTGCTACAATTCATAAGCAAATTCTCTGAGAAGCCTTGTTGGGCAGTCTTCAGGGTGATGTATTGTATAAGCGTCAAGACACTTGTAAACTTGATGACGGTGCATGGCAGCTGGTGCTGGCAAGTAGGTAGTCAGTGCAGATATGTTAAGAGGGGAACTTGAGCAGATCTGAGCAAAATGGGCGTTTCAGTGACTTCCAGATTTGTGCATGACATTCACTTTAACGCCAGCACTAAGTGTGACCAAAATCTGTGATTTCGCCTGGAAATATGTCCCCATCGTATCTGACTGTCACCAATATACAACTGCATTTCTGTCCTGAAGTTTCTGTGACAAGTTTTGTCTGACTGGTCAGAGAGTCATTGAAGTCAGCATCTTGCTCTTCCTCCAGAATTCTCACCTCTGAATACTGTGTCGAATCTGATGTATCATTTACTAGAAGAAAGTGCTTTCCCTTAACTTAGCTTTCACACTGTGAGTTTTTTTGGTTTTAAAAAGGC